>BSBK01001446.1:20000-757500 GCA_027943335.1 Chamaecyparis obtusa
TCATGGATGTTCTTCAAGTGTTTTGCAAAATCCTCAGCTTCAGCACTACTTATTTCTCCTTTATCTATCTTTCTCAACTCAGATACATTTCTTGGACTACTTCCATATACAATCTGGAATGGTGATTTACCAGTGCTCCTGTTGATAGAATTATTGTATGCAAATTCTGCCTATGGTAAAATTAAATCCCATCCTATTGGCTTATCTCCAACCAAACATCTCAGCAAATTTTCCAAACTTCTATTCACCACCTCTATCTGTCCATCAGTCTGTGGATGATGTGATGAACTGAACTTCAAATCTATCTTCAACTTCTTCCAGAATGTACGCTAGAAATATTCAACAAACTTAGTGTCTCTATCAAAAACTATGGTCTTTGGAAAACCATGTAGTCTCACCATTTCTTTAAAAAATAATTCTGCTACATGAACATCATCATTAGTCTTCCTACGGGGAATGAAATGTGCCATCTTTGAAAATCTATCAACTACTACAAAAATTGAATTATGTCCCTATTGTGTCCTCAGTAAACCAAGAATAAAGTCCATACTGGTATCGTCCCAAGGCTTCTCTGGTACAGGTAATGGCTGATACAACCCTATATTCTACTTCACTCCTTTTGCCATCTGACATACTCTGCAACTCTATACAAACTTCTTCACATCTTGCTACAATTGTGGCCAATAATAATTCTCACCAACCAAAGCAAGAGTTTTATCATGACCAAAATGTCCAGCCAATCCTCCACTGTGCTTCTCTTTGATGAGATTCTCCCTCATAGAACTTCGTGGAATGCACAACTGACTCCCTCTGAATAGCATATCATCTTGGATGATAAAATCTAGCTATTTCATCCTATGTAGAGTAACAAGTTCTTTACAAGCTTTCCAAGATACACCAAAATCAGAATCTTCTGGATACAAATTCTTGAGTTCTTTGAACCCAACCACTTCAATCTGCATCTTTGTCAGCAATAGTTGCCTTCTGCTAAAAGCATCTACAACTCTGTTAGACTTTCCACTTCTGTGTTTCAAAACAAATGTATAACTCTGCAAAAATTCAACCCATTTGAAATGCCTCTGATTCAACTTTCCTTGACTATTCAAATATTGCAAAGCTTGATGATCAGTATACAAGACAAACTCTTTAGGAAGTAGATAATGTCTCCACTTCTTTAATGCCTTAACTATAGCATAAAATTTCTAATCATAAACAGAATACTTCCTCTTGACATCATTTAACTTCTCACTGAAATACACAAGAGGTTTACCTTCTTGGCTCATAACAGCTCCTATTGCAGTACCACTAGCATCACAATCTACTTGAAACACCTTATTAAAATCTAAAAGTGCTAAAATAGATTGTTCTGTAACTTTTTGTTTCAATAATTGAAAACTCTTTTCTACCCCATTAGTCCACTTAAACTCTTTTCTATCCCCTCTCATTGTCTCAGTCAAGGGACCACAAATACTACTAAAATTTTTGATAAAATTTCTGTAAAAACTAGCTAGACCATGAAAAGATCTCACCTCAGTAGCACTCCTTGGAGTAGGCCATTTAAGGATAGCCTGTACCTTCTCTAGGTCCATTTTTAGACCTTCTGCTGAAACTACAAATCTCAAATACACTAACTCTTTCTTCACAAAACTGCACTTCTTCAAATTAATCAATAATTTCTCATCTCTCAACTTCTCAAACACCATACGAATATGCATCATATGTTCCTCCAATGTCTTGCTAAAATTCAAAATATCATCTAGGTAAATAATAACAAACTTACCCATAAATTCTTTCAGAACCTCATTCATGAGTCGCATGAAAGTACTCGATGCATTGGTTAGCCCAAAAGGCATGACTAACCACTCATACAGTCCTTCCTTTTTGTTTAAGGTAGTCTTCCATTCATCTCCTTCTCTGATCCGAATCTGGTGATATCCACTCTTCAGATCTATCTTTGAGAAATACATAGCTCCACTCAAATAGTCCATAATATCATCTATTCATGGAAATAGAAACCTATACTTAATTGTGATCTTGTTTATTGCTTTTGAATCTGTACACATCCTCTATTCTCTATTCTTCTTTGGTGCTAATAATACTGGTACAGCACATGGACTTACGCTCTCCTGAATCAATCCCTTCTGTAACAACTCATGTACTTGTCTGTTCAACTCTTCACTTTCTGCTGGTGTCATTCTATGTGTTGCCTTGTTTGGAAAACTTGCTCCTGGAATCAAATATATCTGATAACTGATCTTCCTTACAGGTGGTAATCCATCAGGTATATTATAAGATATAATATCCTGAAACTCGTTCAACAAATCTGCAACCTCTACAGGTACATCCTCTACTTCTTCTTTACTAGTTTTTGGAATTAAAGAAAAACACACATGCTCATGCCTCATACGATCTAGGAATTTTCTTCCATCAACAAATGTTATTCTTGCATTACCACATACCTTTTTTGCAGTCTCCTTCAATGGCTTTAGCTTATGTCGCACTCCATCCTTTGTCAGGGAATAGGTATTCGCACGACCATCATGTATAGCACATCTGTCAAACTGCCACGGTCTACCCAACAACATATGACATGCATCCATAGATATTATATCACATAGTACCTCATCTTGGTAACCATCGATCTTGAACTTTACAAGGCACTATTCACTGACCATGACCTTGTGGTCATCTTGCACCTAGGCAATCCAATATAGATGTGGGTGTTTCTATCTCTTGAGCTTCAACTTTGTCACCATCTCTTCTGACACCAAATTATCAGTGCTTCCACTATCGATAATCACATCACAGCATTTACCCTCACACTTGAATCTAGTGCGAAACAAGCTCCTCCTTTATTCAGGTTCATTCTCACCACTCAGCAAGACTTTTCTGTTAATTAGCATTTCTCCTCTTTCAGCATCTTTAGAATTTGATGATCTAGCATCTTCATCTACATGTGCAACTCTAGTCTGACCTTCATTTCTCCTGTCTGTTCTACCTTGGTGCTGAGGACATTCAAATGCCCTATGACCTTCTTCTCCACAGTGAAAACATGTTCCACGGAAGCCTCCTCTTCCCGAACCTTGTCCTCTTCCTCTTCCTCTTTGATCTCTATTATTTAGATCTTGAAAATGATTAGAATTGTTTCTTCTCTGATTCTGGCTGCTACTGGCCTCATCCTTCTTTTTCGGATCTTCATTTTGGCCACCATATGACTATCCATTAGATCTTCCACCATGACCTCTTCCATTGTGTCTACTCTCAAACTTCTTGTTCAACTTTTTCTCTACTTTTAGGGCAAACTGGTATGCCTCCTCAATACTATACATTCGAACTAGATTCAACTCCTCCTGAATGCTTGGCCTTAACCCATTAAGGTATCGGGAAACTTTCTCCTTATCAGCTTTTGCATGGCCTATTTTAATGAGGAGTCGATAGAACTCTTCTATATACTCCTGAATAGATCTTCCTTCTTGCTTCAAACTTTTCATTTTCTTTAGTAGGTCAAGCTCATAATCAACAAGAATGAACTGTCACTTCAATTTATCCACCATCCGATCCCATCTTGTTATTTTATATTTCCCTCTTCTATTTCACTCTAATTAAATTTCTTGCCACCAGATCTTTGCATGACCTTTCAGTCTAGCCTTCACAAATTTGACTCTATCAGGATCCTCATCATCTTCATACTCAAAATATTCTTCACATTCATTGATCTAGTCGATCAATTCTTCTAAGTTAAGATTTTCAAAAAATGTAGGAACCTCAATCTTAAGTCTTTTTCCAATCTTGGAAATCGCCTGAAAAAGTCTTTCTTCCTCCTGGTTCACAATTTCAGCTTCTCCTTCTTTATATTCTTCTTCAGCTTCATCCTCACTTTCATCTCTGACATTAAGATTCATTCCTTTACGAATCTCTTCTTTCAATGCTCACACTTGTCTCTGCAGCTCTCTAACCTCAGGTGTCGCAACACCAGCTCTTCCACCATGTTCTCTTCATCGAGGCATTTTTGCGATGCGCGCTGAAACCCTAACCATGGTCCTAGTGCAAACTGCCTCACAGTCGGTGATCTATTTACACACTCAAGAACTCCTGCTCTAATACGACTTGATGAAGGGTGCTCCCCCTTAATACCACAAACACATAACAGAAATAGAGAAACAACAACAATAATATGCAAAAACAAAAAATTAGCTTCTTATTATCTCCACAAATGTAGAATTACAAACTTTCAAAATTACAATATGCAAAGCCACATGGGCATTCCCTTACAATATTCTGTAGGAAAAAATTCTTGAATCAATACCCAAATCTACTCCCAGAACTGCCTTAGACAACACTACGGGCCTTCTTTATATAGGCAATTTCCACCGCCCGAGAAGGTTCTAAAAATTTAGCCCTTAGGGCCGACCAAACTTAAAATTATTTTATTTTATAATTTATTACATCAAAGTTAGCTCAAAATGAGTTTTGAAACCCAAACAAAAATTTTGAAGAAAAATTATTTTCTGCCATTTCAGGTAGCCCGACTGCCACAGACCACAAGTCATCACCAGTTGACCTGATTGACTATTATAACCCTATTTCAGAAATGCCATGAAGTGCTCTACAATATTGGCTTGCGCAAAATGCCCATCACCCAAATTTTCAACCACATCCGGGGCCTCTAAAGCCTTTAAAACTGAGTTTGAAGTTTCTGTACCCTGCTGCCAATACTGAAAATCTTCAATATCTTCAAAACTAGACCTGATCTAGCCATGAAACTTTCCTGGCAGGCTGATATGACTGAAATGAACCTCCACATGTAAAATTAGATTATCTAAGATCGTAAGACCAACTTACTAAAAATAACAAGTTTCCATAAATAGCGGCTCCGCACAAGATAGCCCTTATTGAATACAAAAATAGAAATATTTTTGGGTGATGCAAGATTGCTCTTACACCCAGGATGCTCCTACATCAGACACCTGAGGTAATTTGAGAAGTGACCCTGTCACGACTCAGGTGTGCAGAGGAAAACCAAGATAGTTAACCTCCTCTTTTGTTAGCGATGATGAATCTTCAATAGGTCATCCTTTCCATTTGACCAAATACTCTTCATATGTCCTATTCCTTGTGCTTCTGCCAACATGACTGTCCAATATGTCTTCAATCTCCTTAATATCTGAACTAGTTGCTGGAATACTCCACTGTGCTACTGCAACCTCATCTTCAACACCTCCTTCATGATACTCTGTCAAATCTGAAATGTTAAACACTGGTGAAATATTCAGCTCAGTAGGCAATTCTACCTCATATGCATTTCCTGAATCATGCTTCTACAATATCGTACATGGCCCAAACTTTTTCATTTTCAACTTGTTATATGTACCAACCGGAAATCACTCCTTCCGCAAATGAACCACGATTTCATCTCCAACCTGAAATTCCTTATGCCTCTTTTTCTCATCTACCTTAGCCTTATACTACACATTCATCTTGGTAATATGCTTCCTCACCTCCTCATGGATGTTCTTCAAGTGTTCTGCAAAATCCTCAGCTTCAGCACTACTTATTTCTCCTTTATCTATCTTTCTCAACTCAGATGCATTTTTTAGACTACTTCCATATACAATCTGGAATGGTGATTTACCAGTTCTTCTATTGACAGAATTATTGTATGTAAATTCTGTTTGTGGTAATATCAAATCTCATCCTATTGGCTTATCTCCAACCAAATATCTCAGAAAATTTCTCAAACTTCTATTCACCACCTCTGTCTGTCCATTAGTCTGTGGATGATGTGATGAACTGAACTTCAAATCTATCTTCAACTTCTTCCATAATGTACGCCAGAAATATCCAACAAACTTAGTGTCTTTATCAGAAACTATAGTTTTTGGCAAACCATGTAGTCTCACAACTTCTCTGAAAAACAATTCTGCTACATGAACATCATCATTAGTCTTCGTGCAGGGAATGAAATATGTCATCTTTGAAAATCTGTCAACTACTACAAAAATTGAACCATGTCCCTACTATTTCCTCGATAAATCAAGAACAAAGTCCATACTGATATCCTCCCAAGGCTTCTCTAATACAGGTAATGGCTGATACAACCATGTATTCTGCTTCACTCCTTTCATCATCTGACATACTCTACAACTCTGTACAAACTTCTTCACATCTTGTTGTAATTGTGGCCAATAATAATTCTCACCAACCAAAGCAAAGGTTTTATCATAACCAAAATGTCTAGCCAATCCTCCACTGTGCTTCTCTTTGATGAGATTCTCCCTCATAGAACTTTTTGGAATGCACAACTGACTCCCTCTGAATAGCATATCATCTTGGATGATAAAATCTAACCATTTCATCCTATCTAGAGTAACAGGTTCTTTACAAGCTTTCCAAGCTCCACCAAAATCAGAATCCTCTGGATACAAATTCTTGAGTTCCTTGAACCCAACCACTTTAATCTACATCTTTGTCAACAATAGTTGTCTTCTGTTAAGAGCATCTCCAACCCTGTTAGACTTTCTACTTCTGTGTTTCAAAACAAATGTATAACTCTGCAAAAACTCAACCCATTTCAAATGCCTCTTATTCAACTTTCCTTGACTATTCAAATATTGCAAAGCTTGATGATCAGTATACAAGACAAACTCTCTAGGAAGTAGATAATGTCTCCACTTCTTTAATGCCTTAACTATAGCATAAAATTTCTAATCATAAATAGAATACTTCCTCTTGGCATCATTTAACTTCTTACTGAAATACGTAATAGGTTTACCTTCTTGGCTCATAACAGCTCCTATTGTAGTACCACTAGCATCACAATCTACTTGAAACACCTTATTAAAATCTAGAAGTGCTAAAACAGGTTGTTCTGTAACTTTTTATTTCAACAATTGAAAACTTTTTTCTGCCCCATTAGTCCACTTAAACTTTTTTCTATCCCCTCTCATTGTCTCAGTCAAGGGACCACAAATACTGTTAAAATTTTTGATAAACTTTCTTTAAAAACTAGCTAGACCATGAAAAGATCTTACCTCAGTAGCACTCCTTGGAGTAGGTCATTCAAAGATAGTCTGTACCTTCTCTGGGTCCATTTTTAGACCTTCTACTTAAACTATAAATCCTAAATACACTAACTCTTTCTTCACAAAACTGCACTTCTTTAAATTAATCAACAATTTCTTATCTCTCAACTTTTCAAACACCATACGAATATGCATCATATGTTTCTCCAATGTCTTGCTAAAATTTAAAATATCATCTAGGTAAACAATGACAAACTTACCCAAAAAAAATTTCAGAACCTCGTTGATGAGCTACATGAAAGTGCTCGGTGCATTGGTTAGCCCAAAAGGCATGACTAACCACTCATACAGTCCTTCCTTTGTCTTGAAGGGAGTCTTCCATTCATCTCCTTCTCTAATCCAAATCTAGTGATATCCACTCTTCAGATCTATCTTTGAGAAATACACAGCTCCACTCAAACAGTGTATAATATCATCTATTCGTGGCAATGGAAACCTATACTTGATTGTGATTTTGTTTATTGCCCTGGAATCTGTACACATCCTCCATTGTCCATTCTTCTTTGGTGCTAATCCTGCTGGTATAGCACATGGACTTAGGTTCTCCCGAATCAATCCCTTCTGTAACAACTCATGTACTTGTCTGTTCAACTCTTCACTTTCTGCTAGTGTCATTCTGTGTGTTGCCTTGTTTGGCAAACTAGCTCCTACAATTAAATCCATCTGATGACTGATCTTTCTTATGGGTGGTAATCCATCAGGTACATTATCAGATACAATATCCTGAAACTCGTTCAACAAATCTATAACCTTTACAGGTACATCCTCTACTTCTTCTTTACTAGTTTTTGGAATTAGAGAAAAATACACATGCTCATGCCTCATACCATCTAAGAATTTTCTTCCATCAAAAAATGTTATTCTTGCATTACCACATACCTTTTCTTCGGTCTCCTTCAATGGCTTTAGCTTATGTCACTCTCCATCCTTTGTCAGGGAATAAGTATTCGCACGACCATCATGTATAGCACATCTGTCAAACTGCCACAGTCTACTCAACAACATATGACATGCATCCATAGATATTATATCACATAGTACCTCATCTTGGTAACCGCCGATCTTAAACTTTACCAGGCACTATTCACTGACCATGACCTTGTGGTCATCCTGCACTTAGGCAATCCGATATGGATGTGGGTGTTTCTATCTCTTGAGCTTCAACTTTGTCACCATCTCTTTTGACACCAAATTGTCAGTGCTTCCACTATCGATAATCACATCACAGTATTTACCTTCATACTTGCATCTAGTGCGAAACAAGCTCCTCCTTTGTTCAAGTTCATTCTCACTACTCAGCAAGACTCTTCTGTTAATTAGTGTTTCTCCTCTTTCAGCATCTTTAGAATTTGATGATCTAGCATCTTCATCTACATGTGCAACTCTGGTCTGGCCTCCATTTCTCTTGTCTATTCTACCTTGGTGCTGAGGACATTCAAATGCCCTATGACCTTCTTCTCCACAGTGAAAATATGTTCCATGGAAGCCTCCTCTTTCTGAACCTTGTCCTCTTCCTCTTCCTCTCTGATCTCTATTATTCGTATCTTAGAAATGATTGGAATTTTTTCCTCTCTGATTCTGGCTGCTACTAGCCTCATCCTTCTTTTTTGGATCTTCATTTCGACCACCATATGACCATCTGCCAGATCTTCCACCATGACCTCTTCCATTTTGTCTGCTCTCAAACTTCTTGTTCAACTTTTTCTCTACTTTTAGGGCAAACTGGTATGCCTCCTCAATACTATTCATTTGAACTAGATTCAACTCCTCCTGAATGCTTGGCCCTAACCCATTAAGGTATCGAGCAACTTTCTCCTTATCAGCTTCTGCATGGCCTATTCTAATGAGGAGTCGATAGAACTCTTCTGTATACTCTTGAACAGGTCTTCCTGCTTGCTTCAAACTTTGCATTTTCTTTAGTAGGTCAAGCTCATAATCAACAGGAATGAACTGTCACTTCAATTTATCCACCATCCGATCTCATCTTGTGATTTTATCTTTTCCTCTTCTATTTCGCTCCAATTGAATTTCTTGCCACGAGATCTTCGCATGACCTTTCAGTCTGGCCTTCACAAATTTGACTCTATCAGGATCCTCAACATCTTCATACTCAAAATATTTCTCACATTCATTGATCCAGTCGATCAATTCCTTTGGGTTAAGATTTTTAGAAAATGTAGGAACCTCAATCTTAGGTCTTTTCCCAATCTTGGAAATCGCTTGAAAAAGTTTTTCTTCCTCCTAGTTCACAATTTCAGTGTCTCCTTCTTGATATTCTTCTTCGGCTTCATCCTCGCTTTCATCTCTGACATTAAGATTCATTCCTCTGCGAATCTTTTCTTGCAACACTTGCACTTGTCTATGCAGCTCTCTAACCTCAAGTGTCACAACACCAGCTCTTCCACCATGTTCTCTTCATGGAGGCATTTTTACGATGCGCGCTGAAACCCTAACCACGGTCCTAGTGAAAACTACCTCACAGTTGATGATCTGTTTACATACTAAAGAACTCCTGCTCTGATACCACTTGATGAAGGGTACTCCCCCTTAATACCACAAACACATAACGAAAATAGAGAAACAACAACAATAATATGCAAGAACAAAAAATTGGCTTCTTATTATCTCCACAAATGCGAAATTAAAAACTTTTAGAATTACAATATGCAAAGCCACATGGGCATTCCCTTACAATATTCTGTAAGAAAAAATCCTCGAATCAATACCCAGAACTACCCTAGACAACACTACAAGCCTTCTTTATATAGGCAATTTCCACCGCCTGAGAAGGTTCTATAAATTTAGCCTTTAGAGCCGGCCAAACTTAGAATTATTTTATTTTACAATTTATTACATCAAAGTTGGCTCAAAATAAGTTTTGAAACCCAAACAGAAATTTTGAAGAAAAATTATTTTCTGTCATTTCAGGTGGCCTGACTTCCGGAGACCATAAGTCATCATTAGTTAACCCGATTGACTATTATAACCCCATTTTGGAAATGTCACGAAGTGCTCTACAGGCTTGATTTGCGCAAAACACCCATCACCCAAATTTTTGACCTCATTCGGGGCCTCTAAATCCTTCAAAACTGAGTTCGAAGTTTCTGTACCCTGCTGCCAATACCGAAAATCTTCAATATCTTCAAAACTAGACCTGATCTAGCCATGAAACTTTACTGGTAGGCTGATATGACTGAGATGAACCTCCACATGTAAAATTAGAATATTTTGAGATCGTAAGACCAACTTACTAAAAATAGCAAATTTCCATAAATAGCAGCTCTGCACAAGATAGCCCTTATTGAATACAAAAATAAAAATATTTTTGGGTGATGGAAGATTGCTCTTACACCCAAGATGCTCCTTCATCAATCAATATGTGTGTGTGTGTGTGTGTGTGTGTGTGTGTGTATGTATATATATGTATATATGTATATAGATATGTGTATATATGTATATATATGTGTGTGTATATATGTATATATGTGTGTGTGTGTCTATATATATATATATATATATATATATATATATAAGGGAATACCTAATAACATATATTTTTTAATTTTGTACATTAGTTGAATAGTTTTATAGAGATAATATTGGGATTAAAAATATTATAAACAAAATATAAAATAAAATAATAAATAAAATATAAATAAATTAAAATACAAAAATTAAAAAATATAAATTAAAAAATTATAAATTCAATCCCTATAAATCAACTAATAAAAATTTCAAATAAAAAATAACCCTAATGATGTTGGTGGCAAAAGTGAAATTTGAATTCAAACCTGTCCAAATCGGGTATCTAATTATATTTGAAATACCTGATTTGGCTTTGGATACCTGATTAGGCTAGGGATTTGTCATAGGTTTTAGATTTGGAATGCCAAATGTGGATGGTCAACCCAAAAAATGTGTTAACCATATTTCCTCTAATCTCCAGAGTTTGATCATGTAGCTGACAACTTTTTTTTTTACCCAAATTTGGTGAAATGAAAAGGGTTCCTTAAAGAGATTATCATCTTTCCATCAATATATTTTTTGTCAAATTTCAAGTTCAGCAAGTAATTATTATTTATTTTGTAATTGAGTTACCTCTAAAGTTCTTATTCATAGGCTGATTGAAAAATAAGTATAACAATTAAACAGTTTAACCTTTTTGAAATCTGAAATATGTGTCACATTATATGCTTCACCTACTACAAGAAATTTTTTTTTTTTGAATTTTGTAAAGTTTAGAATTAGTAAAGGTGGTTAGACATGGGATTTTTTTTATTTTGAAAAAATTGTAGTAGAAAAATCATCATTAATTATTTAGTTGGAAAAGAATTTTAAACAAAAATATGTGTCACATATGGGCACGAGTCTAATATTTATATCTAGAATTTTTTTTTTTAAATATCATCATTTGATTGTGATTTAGATGGTCAGACATACACATACTTTTTATCTTTTTCCTAAAAAATTTTGTACTACTGCATTGAAATCTAAATTTTAAAGAATTAGATTAAATTTTTTTAGAAAAGGGCTAGTAGCTTAGAAAATACATTCAATTTCCTAGAGATTCTATTATTACAACCTTTTTACATAAGGTTGATAAGATGTTTAACTTTTTACATCAAGTTGACTAACCCTAATTTTTTGAGTTTTTATAATCACTTAAGGCCATAGTTGGGTATACCATGATCCTACACATACCCTCACAACAATGGTTTGTGTACAATGAGATCCCAATAACTTGCACTTTTTCTCATGGAAGGAAAATTAGTGTGGGTGTGATTTGTGTGATTTTGGGATCTAAAATGCCGAATCATAATGTTATTAGCATTTGAATTACAAAACTATTCAAGAATTGATGTGGAATAGATAAGAGAGAGCTGGTGATGATAAGAATAGGAAGAATAATGATGTGAGTTGTAAGATAAAAAAGAAGGGGAAAGCATGTAGAAGACGTTGGAGCCCTATGAAAGAAATATGGAATCAACCTTTAAAGCAAGTGCAAGACAACTTATACAAGGAATGAATATGGGAGACACAAGAAAATAAGTGACATTTATAGAATAAAGATGAAATGATGTGACAAAATTGGTATCAATAATAGAGACCTCAATTAGACAATGGGCTCATCATATAGGTAAAGGGTCAGATAAATACTAGCATCAATAATGCCCTATGTAATAGGAAAATGAGCTCATAATGTAAAGTGTATCAAAGATCATGTTCTAACTTATTAAACAACACTAAGAGAATTAAAATTTAATTTAGTCCTATAACATTATAGGAATAAGTAGTATAATTTTCAAGTTTTAGAAAAAGGGTAAAAAATGTAGTACTTGTTTTTTATATATTGCTAAAAAGGAATGAGTAACTTTGATGAGTTATATTTTATATTGTGAAGCCTCATCTATTGCATGTTCAAGAGTTACAAAAACAAAAATGAACTAAGATAACTCATCCTAGTGGTAACATAATAAAATAGAAATCAAATATAACCAAATCTATATATTCAAAAAGAGAATTAATGTGGCTCTACAAATAAACTAAGGGGTCTCAAATGAATTTACCAACTACTAAAATTCTAGGTCCAAATTATTTTTATTTATTCAATTCAGGATAGGGCTTGAACACATAACAACCCAACTACAAAAAAGTAACATCAAGCTAGAAAATGGGTGTAATGCCCCTCCAACCCTGTCAAGTCCTGGTTATGCTCACTAGAAATTAGAAAGAGCTATATGTGAGAATGATCCTTCTTGTGATGGTTTCTAAAACTGAACCTCTTACAACTCACCACAACTTCACATTTTAATAGGGGAAATAATAATAATTGCATAGGTATGTTCCTATACATCTTCTTGTGTGTCAAAAATAGTTTAGGACCTTAATGCTAAAAGGATCACCTGATAGACTTATATGCTTTTATGCGAAATGCTCATTATTAATATCTATGTCTACCTTAGGTTAATTGATTATAATCACTTAAGAGTTAGATGTGTTACCTTCTCTAATAATTTTACTTGGTGTTAAACATGATTAATGTATTTAGGGTTATATGAATTGTTTATCTTGATTTGATAATGAGATATTTTGAGTACATGCCTAATAGTTAAATGGGTTTGTGAAAGTTAATAGGTGACTTATATTTACATGATTATGTTATGATGTAATTCTTGTTATACAATATGGAAAATAGATTATTCTAGTACTAATCACACTAATCCAATCACGCTTTGTTGATGTCACTGTCTGATGTGAGTGTAGGATAAGGGGAGGTAGTCGTAGTTACTCCTACAAGAGGTCCACACGATGTCACACTCTCCATCCTTGTTTGTCACTGTATGTTTATATATATATATATATATATATATATATATATATATATATATATATATATATATATATATATATATATATATATATATATATATATATATATATATATATATATATATATATATATATATATATATATATATATATATATATATATATATATGTATGTATGAATGCTGGTTGGTGTTGTAGGATGTAGGTACCAGGCATCGACTTCACCTAGCTACACAGGTCTAAGTGTGCCTTCAAAATCCTTGAACTGTTGTTGTGTGGAGATATTAAAAAGATTACTCTCAAGGTTACCGTGGACTTAGATTTCCATTTAGGAGGTTACCCTAGTTAGGGGATCTGAATGCACTATGTGATGTGGTCTTGTGATTTATGATTTGATGTTGTTCTATGATTTATGATGTGAGTTAGATTTATCCTTGTAAGTATATATATGTGTGTGTGTGTGTGTGTGTGTGTGTGTTACATTGATTGTTTTAGTGGTATGTTATTTATAGTGAATTCAATGAAGTGTATTAAATAAAAAATGAAAATAATATTAATAATAGTAATAATAAAAATAAATGCTCTTTGTAGTAAAATTAGCTATCTAGGAGGGAGTTGAACTCAAGACCTCCTAGAAGTTAGGCTAGTTGGTTTCCATGTGTACTATGTATTTTCCTTGATAGTTATTTGTTAAGTTTTCTTGTTATGGCCTTCTTTTGAGACTATTTTAATTAAAAATTATTAAAAACTATGATTAAGTCTTTTACGGGAATTGTTTGGTCCTCCAACCATGGAAGTTAGAGAAATTTCTTCCCATAAAGAAACTCCTCCAACCACATAATTGGAGGATAAATATTGTCATTTTTGGTATGATCGGGGGTGAAAAGTTTTAGGAAAATTTAGAGACTTTCTTCATATATTTTTCCAGAAAATTTATTGGAGTTTTTCTGTTAGTTTGAGAGTTATCTATTTGGAGGGAAATCATGTGTGGATTGTTGGAAGATTAGATTCTAGAGGAAGATATCCAGGAGGATACCAACTTAAGGCTTCAAAATTTTTAGAGAATGCTCCAGCCATCAGAAGAGGATTCTCCGCAGGACCCCAGGTAGGGTCTAAAGTGGGATGAATCTCCATTCTCCCTACGTGTATGATTGTGTATATGAAAGATATGTTGATGGATGATAATATGATCTTTTAATTTGGATTGGAAAGGAAAACTTATATATGTTTTGTTTCTATGTATTTTAAATATGGTTTCGGGAAGTAATTTTTATGAATGTTTAATATTTATTGTTGTGAAATCTTCTTGGAAGGGTACACATGTTTTGATCATGTATTATGGTGTATTATATTGTTATTAAGTTGATTTTTGATTTTTAGGGAAGTTAGGAAGGTTTGGGATGGTTTAGGAAAGGTTGCAATCCTTCTTCCCCATTTTTTCTTTCTGCAGGCCTTCTCTGTGAATTGATGTCTTTAATTTGATTTAATCTTATCTGAGACTTAGGTAGTGTTGAGGATGTGTTTTGGATGTGGTACTAAGGTCCCTACATCAGGTTGATCTCAGGGAACCTTTCCTAGGCACTCTCCATGCCTTAAAAAATCATTTTTTTGGCCTTTTCAGGAAATTTTGTATTAATTTCGTAAAAGTTCCCTACAATGTTGTACAACATTGTATCCATACTCGTACGAAACTTGGTCAAAAGTTGTATGGGAATGCATACATTGTCGCATGGGTTAAAATCAATTTTTAAGTGTTTTTGGAAAGTTTAAAATTTAATTTTGTGGAAGTATGTTGCAGTGTCGTACGACATTGTAGTGATACCCATACGACACTTGGTCAAATGTTGTATGGGGAGACATACATTGTCATACAAGTTTATATAGAAATTTAGGGTTCCAGGAGCTTAATATTTATAGGATTTATACAAGTATAACATTTAAGTATAAGTTACAATACTTTAAAGTATATGTTACGATACTTTAATTTCTTATACTTTAAGTTATACTTTTATAAAGGAATTAGGTACCTTCTGGGATGATTGGGATAGGTTTTAACTTCATAGGAGTTAAGATGCAGATTCTAGATTTTGGTTTTTAGAAAATTTTAGACTTAGCCAAATTTCAGGCACATGAGTTTTTCCTAGACTTATAAGAACAAGCTATGGAATGTTGTGTTTATGCATGTGGAAGTTTTTATTCCCTATGTATGTTTATTACTTGTTGTGTTGAGGTTATATGGTATAATTTTGATGTTTTTGCACTTGGCTTATTCTTGAGCTTAGTTTATGAGGCTAGGACTCGTCTTAGTGGCCTATGTGCATGAGAGGGTTCCTTAGACCTATAAATGAGCCTTGGAAAGTTGTACTAATGCATGTGGAAAGTTTTATGTTTTTCTTTGAGGTGTCTTGTGATAGACATTCTTCCAATGGTTCCTGTTATGTATATGGCTAAGGTTAGGACTCACTCTGAGGGCCTGAGTGCATAGGGGAGTTTCCTAAACCTATGAATCGGGACATGGAAGTGTTATTTTGCATCTTTGGATTGTGATGGGGTAAGGGAATAGGAACCCTATGTGACTCGCTCACCATAGGTGTTGGAACCCTAAAGTGGTTGCTAGATGATCCTATGGGTGGGTTTGTAAAAAGTGATAACCTTAAAAATTAACCTAGGAAGGGGGGATTCAAAAGATAATGAAAGAAAACATAATAATGGCCACATAGACCTGATTGGAGTATCAGGACTAAGGATAACTACCAGGGTGGATCCCAATACACAGGTTGTGTCATGACACTCACTTAGGTGGTCTCCTAGAACCTTAACCTTGGTGTTATAATATGATGATAATTTGATGTGCCTTACTCTTTTTCTTTTGAGTCTTGGATTTATTGGTATTTGAGACTTAGATTGTCTTAAGCTCTTGAGAGTACCTTGGTTCTATCTCCTAGCATGGGGGGTGGAACTTTACTAGTTTCACATGGTTGGGTGGAAAAAATCTTTCGAGGTATTTTTTGTGGTTCATGTCATGGCTTGGATTTTGAGTTGTTCAGTGGTGAAGTTTCTATTCTTGTATCATGCATTTATATATTTTTAAATCAAGGTGTGAAGATGTAAAGTAAGCCTTGGGAAACTTGATGTAATTGTCTTTCTATACACCTTCAAGCCATGAGCAAAAATTGTAATTCTAATTATGTTGTAAATGGAAATTGTAAGAAAGAAGCTATGTATACAGGTAAGGGTAGTATTTAGGAATCTCAAAAAGGGAATTGAATGTTGGTAAATCAAGCATGGATTATGTTTAAGTAATTCCTACCTTATATCTCTTGTGAATCTTAAATGAAAATTGGAAGTAATGGTTCTATGAAAACCTTTGTAATGCAAGTACTTATGGATGTAAACCTCTTTAAAAGGAAACTCATTTTGATATATGGAATAGTGAAAAGATATGCTAAGGGTTGAAGGGTATCTCTAGGTGAAATAATAAGGGAAAGGAAACATGTATGTTATTGAAAGTAGTAATGAGATGTGACTTCTTAAATGTATAGTTCAATGTGAGTAATGTGTGATTATTCAAACAAGGTTTTAGTCTCAATTCTTAACTACGCTTATACAAGGTTATTGATGATGATTTGTGGAAGTTAAACTTATGGAAAAAGAAAGATTCATTGAATGGTTTGTGTTGGTTATCAATATATGGTTAATTACTTTACGATCTTTCTATTATTATATTGAAATGAATATAGAAAGTGAGGACTCTTAATGGAAAAGCTTAATTGAGTTTTAATGGTGTAATTGAGTTGAGCATAGATAATGTTAAGGAGTAAATAAATATGAAAGAATAAATGTACTTACCAGATGAGATAAGTGTTATAAATTGAATTTTGAACCTTGTTTCAAGCTCTCTTGGTCTTGATAACTCAGTATAACATGGGAATCATCTCAAGGTTGTGGGACCTATGCTAACCGAGATGAGACCTCCAGGTTCTAGGCTGGTTCCTCTTGGATTGTCACCTTAGTTTTCTCCTGACATGAAAGTAAATTCTTTTGAGGGAAAGGGTTAGACGGATTGCATGAAAGGGAAATGACTGAAAGAAAACTATCCTACTAGGTGATGCACCGAAATAGGGTTTGGATCTCAGTATAGAGGAATGAGATCAATGGAGGAATCAGGTCTAATAAGTCATCACTCACTAGATAGGCTTGCATAAGTATTTCACAGATGGGCCTGAATAGAAGACTCAACTGACCTGCAAACAAACATCCTTTTCTACAACTAGGTGTAGGAATGAGACAAGACTGCTAGGGGCTATAGTATGCCCACAACACATCTAAATCAGATTAGACACAGTAACACACAAAATCACAGAAAGTGAGAGGGACTAGGAACCCCAATTTCCATTGAAAACATACATAAACCTTAATCCAATAAGAGACAAACTCAGACAAGGAAGCATAGGGACATGAAGAATTGTCACAAAAATACTTTTGCAATGTTTGAATTCATCAATGGGAATTACAGAATGTGGGAAACCAAGGGGGCATGAAGAAATTTCATGGATAGCTTCCCAAGAAAGAGTCTTTCTTTTTTTTGAAATGTGAATTCTAAGCTCAAAAGCTCTCAAAAAATGTTATATACATCCCTCATTGCACGGAGGCAGGAGTCAAAAATCTAACTAGGGTTACAAATTTTACAATTTAATAACCAAGCCTAGGTACCCTGAGAATTAACACCAAGTCTGATGATAAATATCACTCTGCAACATCATGGCCGATCAGCCTTCAGGTTTGCATGCCCATGCCAATACTAAAATCATCATGTAGCCATAACAACCTGGATTCATCATCTGTTCTACACCAAAGCCACGCCATGAATGCTAACTAGTACCTCCCCAGGACAAGAAATGACCCCAGATGACCACCCAGACCTCTTCATCATTTTCCTTTAACTGTGCACGTCTTGCAACATCATAAATTCTGAGCTACCCTGCTGCACTTGCAAACATTCACTACAGAAGAAAGCCTGCCAAAACTGGCCGCACCGCTTTGAAATAGCAATGGTCGCGTGATTTCATGAGCTCAAAAGCCTTCATGTGATCATGTGACAAGCCTCTTAGAATCTCCCTCATCTTCACACATGGCCTACAGACAAACACTAGCAAAAAACCTAGCATGAGATCGCACTACGAATCAAACCCTAGTTTCACCTGGCGACTATGCGAAACCATTATTCGCACAACCGCGCATCACTAGAAAAGGTGGAGCTCTGCTATCACATCCGTGATCATGTGAACAAGGAAACACTTATTGGACACTGCCAAGTTAGAGGACAAAAATGACCTCCTTTAAAGATTTTACCATTTAAAATCTAGCCCCACTAACAATCGCAATGTCACCACCAGCTTGACGAATGAGAAACTAGCACATTAGCATGAAATGGCACCCATACCCACTCTACGAACTGCATCAGATTGTTGTCACATGATCACATGGGGTCAAAAGATCTCATGCGAACATGTGACCATCGTCTGAGATCACATCAAGCGATTATCACATGATCTCATGGAATTGGAAGATTTAATGAGATTATGTGACAACCATCAGATCTTCACCACACTGGCATTGCAAGCTTTGGGCCCACCAGAAAATGTTCATCACCATCCAGCCAATGAAATGTCAACACATCACCAAACTGCAAGCTCTTATCAGCATGGTTAATGGCTAGTTACATGTTCACATAGCCTAAAAAGGGACTATGTGATCATGTGACAAATCGCTAGCATTCTTCAACAGGACCGTCAATGGTTAGTCACATGGTCGCATAAGGGGAAAAAGACTTATGTGATCATGTGACAACCTACATAATAGCTTGCCACAAACCAACTAGGTCCCACTTGTCAGAGTTGCGCACATAAAAAGAATGATGCCAGAGGAAGAAGGGAAAAGTGCAAGAGTCGAAAACACAAAGGGCTTCAAACCGAAGGTTGAAAATACACTAGGCTTTCAGACCAAAAGGAAGAAAACACAAAGGGTTTTCGACACTGAACCTTTTTTTTGAAACCCTGCAACAGTATTTCCTGCAACCTGTTATACACTAATTTTGCGCCTCTGTCTCAAGCTCTCTTGGTCTTGATAACCTAGTATAACATTGGATTCATCCCTAGGTGTGGGACCTATGCTAACTAGGATGAAACCTATAGGTTCTAGGCTGGTTCCTCTTGGATAATCACCTTAATTTACTTCTTGACAGGAAAAGTAAATCTTTTTGAGGGAAAGGGATATAAGGAATGCTTGTAAGGGAAATGACTTAAAATAAAAATACCTACTAGGTGATGCACCGAAATTAGGGTTTGGATCTCAGTATGTAGGAATGAAATCAATGAAAATATCAGGTGTAATAGGTCACAACTTACTGAATAGGCTTGCATAAGTATTTCATAAGAGGGCCTGAGAATAAGACACAACTTATGACCTACAAATAGACATTCACTTCTACAACTCGGTGTAGGATTGAGACAAGACTGTTAAGGGGGTTGAGGTATACCCACAAGAACATCTAAATCAAATCAAACATAGTAACACACAAAATTATAGAAAGCAAGAGGGATCAGGAACCCTAAACTATCATTGAAAATATGCACATACTTTGATCCAATTAGAGATAATCCAAACAAGGAAGCATAGGGACAGGAAGGATTGTCACAAAATACCTCTGCAATATTTGAATCATCAATGGGAGAAATACAACTGTATGAGTTAGAGGGTAGAAATGATACCATAGATAGCCTTTAAGAAAAAGGTGAATTTTCTTCTAAAAATTGTCCAAATCCTGAGCACTAAAGGCTCCAAAACAATATATACATACTCAACTGCATGCAGGTAGGAGTCAAAACTAAACTAGGGTTACAAAATTAAACAATGATATCAAGCCCTAGGGTACTGATCACTTATTATGAAAATTTTTGAGAATGCCGGTGATCAAATCATATCTTTCTTCACGGGCATCCATCCAGTACTAAGCTCACCTATAGACACAAAAAACTTGACTTACCAACCCACCTGCAATTCCATTAAGCCATGAAGGCTCCAAATCTAATATGGAAGATATCTGTATTTTCAATAATAACACTAGCAAAAGGTGGTGCCAACTCTTTTTATTACTTCCCAGCGTGGGAACATGACACAGTACCTTGCAACGCCGGCCAACGATCACCTCCATCACCCTCTCAACCACAATCATCTTGAGAAATCAATTCTTAAGCTAACCGACGTCATGCATGGCTGAAAAGATCAAAACCCTAGCAAAAAACCTTGGCAAGAAACTTGAATTTAAAGGTTAATGGCTGGCTTGCTCATTTTAAAATGTGACCATTGATGAGAAACCTTCCTGGTAGATGAATGACCTAGATGCGCCCCTCAAAATAGTCAAAAATCCTCCTGACAAGTCAACAACCACTGCGACAGTCAACAACCAATCAAACTACACCATCTCAGATACACGTTGCAACCTTCTGACATTAGACCCACTACTTGAGATATCGATCTAACGGCGGGCACATGATCTTATCACCCCAAAATATTCCTTACGCTTATATGACAGCTGTTAGATCCTTATCTAATCCAGGAGCCCACTGACACATTAGTCCACCTAGAAATCCTCATCATCATCCAACAGCCAATCAAAAGCATGCATGTCAACAATACGTGTCACTGGGACCACCTGACATATCTCTTTAATTTGACCAATAAGGACTCTGCAACTCATCCTAACCTGGCATCAGACCCACTGACAAATATGAACACTTTGGCAAATCTGATGGCTAGTGCAAGATCTCATACTCTGACACAAACCTTTGTGAAGATATGCCAACCATCGATCTTCATCTTTCTGACATCTTTGTAGGTCTTCTGACATGGTCCCACTGACAGATCTAGGCTATCGACTAGCCAACCAATAATGAACAAGCATGTCAGAAACTGAGGACCCACCTAATAGAGCTTAGAGATAAAGTAAGATCAACGGTCGGCACATAATCTCATGTGTCAGAGAAACCTTATGAGATTATATGCCAACCATTGGATCCTTGAGATGTCAGAACCTCTGACCACTTGGAAGAACCTGGCCCTACTGAAGAACAATCTGACTCAACACACATTGACCAATCAGAAGCTGCTGAATTGAATGAGGTGGTGTTGGTCCCACTGACACACTAAAGCACTGTAGACATGGAAGATCTAATGGTCATCTTAAGATCTCAAGCTCTGACACCAGCCTATGCAAAGACACGCCAACCATCAATCCCTTGCAGATGTCAGAGCCTCCTGACCACTAAAAGGGCCCAGCCCCACTGACAACCTTCCACCTGTATCCAACCCTAGCCAATCACAGGTTGCCAAAATAGATCTAGGTAGCACTGGTCCCACTGACACATTGGACTCTGCAGGCAGGAGAAAATCAACGATTGTCACAAGATCTCAAGGAATCTTGTGACCCTATGAGATCATGAGACAACCGTTGGATCAAGAATCTTGTCCTGGTTGTTTGAACTAAGACCACCAACTTAAATGGTAACTGCTCACGGGATCACTAAGTGTTAAGAAGTTAAGCACCAAGAATTAGAGACTTGGCGACTAAAGGGTTAATAAAGGGCACATGCAAATTGGAAACCTAAGTTGTCGAAAAGGTAACATGAAAATATAACAAGGCTTAGGGGTTTTTTGGATTTTCAAACACCAACGGCTAGTTTTATGAAATCCTTTAACTATAGACCAGGGGGATAACAAATTTGCAGAGACCAAAGAACATGGAATAAATTTGTGAAAATTTTAGGGATGGTAGACATGGTAAAAATAGAGGTCTGGGTATGGTTTTTAGCCAAGTTTGAATGCATATGAAAATTTGGGTAACATTTTGGCGATTTCTGCTAGATGTCAGCCTACTAGACATGGAAACCAGTGACCTTGAACATCCATTGGGCATGGGGACATCAAAATTTTCAAAATTCTCACAGGGAGATAGAACTGGAACTGTGCTCAGAGCACTTCTTGAAAAGCAAGAAAATTTAACCTAGAAAGTAGGGAAAACAAGGAAACAGACAAAGATTACAAGGAGGGATTAACTTCAAAGCAAAGCTTCAGATGGAAATCATTGACTAATATTGGTAGGGGATCACCTTCAATAGTTGATAGCTAAAAAGTGTTGGATCCTCTGCACTCTATTATAACAAATGGCCCACCCTAGAATGAATCAAATTTTGTGTGCCTGCCAGGTCTGGCTCTGAATTCATCCCATTTAAGGACTATATC
Source organism: Chamaecyparis obtusa (assembly GCA_027943335.1). NCBI lineage: Eukaryota > Viridiplantae > Streptophyta > Pinopsida > Cupressales > Cupressaceae > Chamaecyparis > Chamaecyparis obtusa. The sequence goes on from BSBK01001446.1 coordinate 42,713, forward strand.
ACCAACCTTGAAATCTTTGACTCTGGCTCTTTTGTCAAAACTCCTCTTTGTTTGATTCTGATGGAATTCCATATCTTGCATTGACTTTCTTCCGAGTTCTTCTAATTCCATCAATTGAGCATATCTGGTCTGTAAGGGATCCTTTTCATCAAATAGGGCATATTGAGTAGCTAAGTCCAGAGCTATTAATTCTATTGAAATTGACAATTTAGCCTCCTTGCTATACACTAACATGTAAGGAGAATTACCAATGATTTTCTTTGGGGTAATCCTATCTAACCACAGGGTAGATCTCAATTTAGTATGTCAGTCCCTTTGATTATCTTGAAGAGTCTTCTTAATTATTCTGATCAAGTTCTTATTTGTTGATTCCGCCAAACCATTGCCTTGGGGATAATAATTTGAACTATTTTTTAGATACATGTCATTCTTGACTACCCACTTTGAGACTTTGAGGCCTGTGAATGCTAAGGCATTATCTGAAATGATGGAATCGGGAGTGCCAAACCTATGGATTATATCATCATAAAAGCTTAGGACAGCACTCTCATTGGCTTCTTTCAATGCAATTTATTATATCCATCTAGTGAAGTAATTTGTAGCAGTGATGATCCATTTATGACCTACACTAGATGGAGGATTGATCATCCCAATGAAATCTATGCCCCACTTCATAAAGGGCTTCTCTATTTTGACTAGCTGTAGGGGCAAGGCTACAAGCCTTTCTTTTCCCACAAACATGGCACACTTGATGCATTTCCTCACATAATCATGACTATCCTTAAATATAGATGGCCAATAGTATCCAACCCTCATGATTTTAAAACCAGTAGTCCTAGGAGAAAAGTGACCTCTAGAAGGTCCATCATGAAACTCAAATAGGATATTTGCTACCTTTTTTGAATCTATGCATCTTAAAAGGACACCACTGTGATCCTTTCTAAAAAGAACATCATCAATCAGCACAAAAGGAATAGATTGTAACCTATAATACCTTCTTTTTGCCAAATCTAAGCCTATAGGACATTGTCCTTTCTTCAAATAATTGATCATATTAGGCAACCAACTTGTTGCCTTGGCTTGTTCTTCTGTAGAGTGCACCACTAGAGATGCATCCATTTTCTTTGATTTTCTTGAACTTTCATCCTCTACCAAATGCTCACAAATACCTCTTCCTCTAACTAGCTTAGTAGTCTGAATATCTATGTCATATTCCATCACCTTGGTGATCCAACCAACTCTTTTCTCATTTAGGTCCTTGGAAAGCAAAAACTCTTTGACACTTGGATGAGTAACTTTTAAATGTACCTTTCTCTACATCAACAAATGTCTGAACATTTTAAGGATTTTCACCATAGCAAGCACATGTTTTTCTACAAAAGAGTATCTTTGTTCATACTCTTCCAAACCTTTGCTAAAGAAAGCAATAGGCTGCTCCAATCCTTCTGAATTTTCTTGAATCAACATTGTAGATATAGCATCATGACCTCCATAAGCATAAAGGATGAAATCCTTACTAAAATTTGGGTTTAAGAGGGCTGGAGCTCCTATTAGGGCCCCTTTAATGGCTTGGAAATTGGCCTTCCCTTCTTTGGTCCAACTAAAAGCTGAACTCTTTTTTAACATGGTTGTCAAAGGCTTTAGTAAATCTGCAATGTTAGACAAGAACCTCCTAACAAAGTTAATCTTTCCTATGAAAGATTGGAGACTTTTCTTGTGATGTGGTAGGGGTAGCTCTAGGATAGCTACAATTCTCTTAGGATCCACTGTAATTCCTTCTTTGGATACTACATATCCTAACAATTTTCCTTCATGAACTACAAACACACATTTCTTGGGATTAAGAGATATCCCAAATTCTCTACACCTTTCAAAAATCTTCCTCAAATGTTTGATGTGGTCTACTGCATCCTTTGAATAGACAATTATGTCATCTAAGTAGACCAACACAAACTTGTACATTAGGCTCTTAAAGGCCATATCCATTGCCTTTTGAAATGTGGCACCTACATTTGACAAACCAAAGGGCATCTTTTGATAAGCCATGGTTCCCCACTTGGTTGTAAATGCAGTCTTGTATTGATCCTCTTCATTTACTAAGATCTGATTGTATCCTAAATAGCCATCCAACAATGAAAATCTCTTGGATCCAGAGACACATTGCAAAATTTGTTCCATTGAGGGTAGTGGATGGTAGTCCTTTAATGAGGCCCTATTAAGATCCCTAAAGTCAACACATAACCTCAGTTCCCCATTCTTCTTCCTGACAGGAACAAGGTTGGAAACCCAACTAGTATGCTTAATGGGGTAGATGATACCACTTTCTATAAATTTGAGCACTTCTTTATGCATAAGTGGCTCAAGCTTCAGATTAACAGGCCTTTGCTTTTGCCTCACTGGTTTGGCATTTGGTTCTAACTCAATAGTGTGCTGAGCAAGGGTAGGATCAAAACCTTTGAGATCCTCATATTGCCATGCAAAAACATCACTGAATTCTTTGAATAACTGAGTGTAAGCTTTCTTCTCCAATTTAGTGTTCACTTTTCCAAATTGTAGGCTCCTACCTAGTTCCAACTCTAATTCAACACAATGTTCTTGTTGAACTAATAGGCCAGCTTTTCTTTTCTTGACTTCATCATCCTTGTTGAAGACAGTCTCCAAAGTGACAAGACCTCTAGGCATCTTATTAGACTTGAGTTGTATCACTTGATCACCATAGTTTTGAGATAGCCTATCTTGATTGTGTTCTAAAAAAACATCTTCTTCAAACAAGAATTGTAGAATTTGTTCATCATTGTCAAACACTTACCAATTAACATCATTATCAGGAATAGAGGGTCTGACAATCACTTTGATATGTTGTTGATCCATTTCTCTTGAAATTCTATTTGGAATATCATATTGGGATCCAACAGCAACTAACCTACCTACATTTTGATTTAACTTTCTAGGGATGGCAACAATATTGAAAGCATGGAAATCTTCAATTGCATCCCAAACTCTATGTTTGTATGCTTTCATGGTATCATTTTTGGTTTCACTTACCCCTCTTACATGGCTGACAACTAACTCACTATCACCATAAACTTTTAAGGCCTTAAGCCCTCTTTTTCTAGCCCATTCTAGTCCATTGATTAGGCTTTCATACTCTGCAGTATTACTAGTGCAGGAGAAACTAAATCTAAAGGTAGTATAATACCTTTCTCTTTTTGGGGACACTAACATAGCACCACCACTAGAACCATGTCTACTTCTAGCCCCATCAAAAAATAATTCCCAAACCTGACTCCTCTGATCTTCTGAACCAGCATCCTCTTTGAGAAGGCTTGGCTCTATAGCATTACTTTCTTGTATTAAATAACTTCCCAAACCAAAATCCCAGATCAGATTTTCTTGGGCCTCTGAAGCTCTTTCATCTAGAAGGATATCAGGGATACTCTCTATCTTTGTGCTTGCTTCATTAATGGTTTGGAAGTCACTGCTATCAAATATAGGGTAGTTTACATTGATGGCATTGGACACATATGGCTCTATATGGTGTGCTACTAATGGTTCTGATTTAATGGTGACCTTGGTCCCATACCTTGTATGAAATAACATGTGGGACCAGTCAGAAGATAGATAGCCTCCTATCTTAGCTATAAACTCCCTTGAAAGACATAGCAAATAATGCAGGGAGATCTATAATATATATATCAAGGAGGATTGAAAAATTAGGACTAGCATGAAGGATTAGACTGGTATCCTTGGCCACACCTATAGTATTGACTAAGGATCCATCAAGTTGGGTAACCTTCTTTTCGAAGGGCTCATATTTTAGTCCTAACTGGTCAGCTACTTTCTTGGGCATTGTAGTGCTAGTAGCTCCACTATCTACCATACAATTATGTACTAAAGATTATCCAATAATTAGAGATACATAAAAGGGAGGCATCTTTGAGTTCCTACCTTGTGTGGCATTAGCCTTTGATTTTCTACTTGGAGCCTCCTTTTCTTGATCAGTGTTGACCAACACTGGCTTTGCAGCTTCTTTGGCAGGGTGACGAGTTGTTACCTCTAACATGGCCTTCTTCAAAATTTAGGTTGTCCTGGAAGAGCCAAAGAGTCCCACATGGACATGGTGACTTTCACCTTCTTCATGTTGTCTACAATATTGAATGGTGTCACATTGTGTACTCTCTTTTGTGTCTTTGGCATGACAGGCTCCATCTCTTTGAGAGTGTGCTCCTCTTTACTTGTAATGGCAGGAGCCTCCTTAGGTGTGATGGGAGTAGCTTGTTGTAGTGGCTCTATAGATGTAGTAGCTTTGGAGTTGGAATCCGCTCTCTCCATGTCTTGAGCTCTTCTTTTTGCTCTTGTAAAGGCAACAAAAGAAAACTCATCATTGGCTCCATTGAAGTCTAGTTGCTCCCAATTAAAATAGAAACTTAAGCTAACCTCTTTTTATCATTTGCTAACCATCTTATCATTTAAAAAGAGAAAACATGTTAACTATTTAAAAATCCAATATATGATCAAAATTAAGATTTGATCAAGAGATTGATATTGTTGAAAATATTGATTATTGATAAAATTCATTCAGGATTGATAAAACAAATAAATGGGGCCCAAAGTCTAGGTGACCATTTTAGGGTGCATACATTTTCCCCTCTTTGACTAATGTGTGATCGATCTAGGAACACATGCAGTCAAAGAAGAATTGAAATGTGAGATCGATCTGGGATCACAAAACAACTTAAATATGAGGTCGATTCAGGATCATATCTGGACAAAGCATAAACAAAAGATTCTGGACATGAGGTCGATTCGGGATCATATCCAAAATGAGAGATAAGAATCTCAAATTTGATTGAAAGCTCACAAAAGATGTCTGAATCAAGAGAATCAAGGCAATCAGGGATGAGAATCCCATAGGTACTGCCCCCTCGGAATCGAAATCAAAATTAGGTAGAGAGGAGAACAATGAATTGATAAGGATTTGATCAAATAAGAAGGAAATCACAATCCAATGTAAAGGTCAATAGGTTAACCATTAGGCAATGAAACATGCCCCAGTGAGGAAGTAGAAGAATAGAAATAGAAGACTAGAAATAGAGTGGATGAAAGACTAGAAAATTTGAGAGACATGGAATGAAGAAATTCCACCAAAAATCAAATTATGCCTCAAAAGGTCAGTCAACTACGTAGAAGAATGAGAAAATTTGGAAACACGACTCAGATTTTGATTTCGAGTCTGAAAATGGATAGAAAATGATGTGATATGAAAGACCAGAAATGAAAGATATGATCAAGAAGAATCAAAAAATGAGCACAGTTGACCAACAGGTCCACGTAAGATGAAAAAAGGAGAGCTCTCTCCATATGCAAGGTGTAGAAACTAAACTAACATGAACCTAGAAATGCAAGCTACTATGAAAGTGGTTGACTTGCAAGGTCACAATGCTTATAGATATCTAATTATCATCATCGAGCATTATTTGTAGCATCGTAAGATCATACAATGCACACTAGTATGACTATGTGGATATGAATATGATCTTTATTAGATAGAAATGTGGAAATCTCACCTAGGCATCAAAGACATATAGGTCAAGATGACTAATACAGTGAGATCACCTAAGTTTGATATGGCGAGATCATGCTTGTATCAAGACACATGAAAATTAGGATAGCGAGAAGCATGCACTCGTAAAACAATCAAGGATAATACCTTGTCAATCCATAGGGTCAAGTAAGACCAGCATAAATGCCCATGGCAGTTAGGACCAACAAAATATACCCACAAGCAGATAAAGAAAGAAAACATGTTCTCATACCCTCAGTCTTCTAGCTATGCATCATCGAAAACTTCTTAGGGAGAGACCACTCGTCAAAGAAATCCTCATAGACAGCACACAAAGAAAAATAAAGTCAACATATCTCAACAAGTTGATTGTTTAAGTGTGTGTGTGTTGGTCATAGAGTCAGACTCTAAGTATCACATCTACTGAGAAATATCACATTACACTTGGACTATTGGGAAAGACATCTGATAAGTGTTAAGAAACACTCGACGCAAGGGTAGTGTTGAAAAACACTATTTGGGGTGGTGTTGAAAAACACCTGTTAGGAAATGCCCCAAGAGACAAACACACCTAAAGGACCTATGCTAACAGTTATGCCCCCTAGACAAAAATAAAGACCAATTCCAAACCAAGCCAAATAAGGTCAAGGTATGATGGGAAGTGGCTAAGTGTCAAGGACGCATGCTAACAAATAGGAGTGCAAAGGCCTCAAGTAGCACCTGTTTCCAGGTTTTCACCACTTGGATTCTTTTTTTCATTTTTTCATTTTTTTTGTATTTTTTCTACCAAGGCGCCTGTTTCCAGGTTTTCACCAAGGCAATTTTTCTATTTTATTTTTTTTGAATTTTTGAATTTTTGAATTTTTTTTGTATTTTTTAAGGACTTTTTATACTTTTTAGGATTTTTTCAGCATCATATATCAATTTTTTTTGGTATTTTTTCAGGATCAATAAATATGTACAAAGGATGCCCCTAGACAGAATGGGCATTAAACTCATGAGCAAGATCAGATTGTGCAGTCCCAATATCTAGCAATGTGGAGGACAAGATGGATAAGCAAGCTGGTGGAGGAAAGGAGAATGAAGGCAAATGGAGGGAAGAAATCCTCAAGGTCAAACTCCTCAAGAGTACCCAAGCTAGGGAAAAATTATCATGCAAAGCACATTTGGATAAGCAATGAAAGGATAGCATAGGATAAGTCACAAATGCGCACTGCAAAAGAAGGGAGGATGCAGTCCAAAGGAGTAGACATGTCAAGAGGCTTCATAGCATCGTGTTTTACTTCTTTTTATTTTTTTATTAGATCAAGACCAAAGGGGAAAAAGACAGCGAAAGGCTAGAATAAATGGAGGAAAATGAATATGAAGGCTAAACATGAAAGGAGTGAAAGCAAGATCATTGTAAGATAGCTCACAAGATAGCCAAATATTCAATTATAGGTCAACATTGCCAAGATCAAAGATGGAATGGATGAAACATGTAAAAGAACTACACATGATGCCTGATTACCAAGTTTTCATCATGATACTTATCCAAGGCGCCACAAGGGAGTGGTTTTCACCATAGGATGAATTTATTTCTTTTTACTTTTGCTACCAAGGCGCCTGTTTCCAGGTTTTCACCATGGCACATTTTCAATTTTTTTCAATTTTTTGCTATTTTTTGAATTTTTCTATTTTTTTTATTTTTTTGGAAGAAGGCAAGCTTTTTAGATAATGCTCATTGAAAGGATAAACCATGATATGCCAAGGATTCAAAATGATATGCTCAAAGATGTTGAAGGGGAAAGAAAGACACAGAAGGAATAGACAAATGAGGAAAAAATGATAGAAGGTAGAAGGATAATGAATGGAAGGAATGTGAAAAGGTAGATGGAAAGAAAGGTAAGATCAACGTCAATACACACCTTGAAGGGTGACAGGAAAAATGGAGGAAACGTAAACCATATTCTAGTCCAAGTGTGAACCATATTCTGGTTCATTATTGCTATCTGACTCCTCGAAGAGAGGATTGGTGTGCCAGTTATAATTCTCAAATGTGAATGGAGGAATACGAGAAGGAATATGGAAAATGTTTAGCAGAGGTTGCGGTTTAGGCACATGGAATGGAAGAATGTTTTTGGAAAAAGATGAAGTGGAAGTCTTTGGAAGCTTGAATGTCAATTTCACTTTTTGTTCAACATGAGACTCTTTCAAGAGAGACTTTGAAATCCATATAGCCTTAGGCTTTTCATTTCTTTTTGATGATTTAGAGAGAATATCTTCAATGATGGGTTTTGGAACCCATACTTGTCTTGTAGTTTTCTTCTTAGATATCTCTTTTGAATTTATGCCTCCATGTCAATTAGAGGAGACATGGTGATCTTCTTTTTTAGATGGATTCTTATAGTGCTTCTTTTTCTTGTATTGAACATTCAAGTTTCTTCCAAAAGACTTGAGACTTGTGTAAGAAGAAGAATAATATGATTGGTTTAGATGGGTGGGTGGATGAAAAGGGTTCAAGGGTATGCATCTATGTTGATCTTGAGGAAAGATATGAGATGGAGGGATGTAAGGACCCAAGATGGATGATGAATTAGGAGAGTTAGGAGGGGAAAGTGAAGGGACATAAGGACCCAATATGGAAGGAAGATGTGAAGCCCTTAGTATTGGTGGAGGAGGTCCAAGGATTGAAGTGGAAGATGCAAAAGGATAATCAATAAGTTCATCAGCATCTATATGACAACCAAGGATATCAGCATCTTTGGAGTGAGCATTAGAATTTTTAATAGAATTGTGGACAGCTTGAATAAGAGCATCTTCTTCGATAGGAATTTTCAAAGCTTGCAAAGATTTAGGAAGAGTAGAAAGTGGAAGTGAGCATGGAGTGGTAGAACAAGAAGATGGAAGACTTCGATCTTGACAAGGATCTTTGGATAGCATAAGTGTATCAACTTTCTTTTTATTTTTAATAGGCTTTACATCAGAAGTAACAACACCATTTTTAATAACCTTAATGGAAGTATCATCTTCAGAAGGTGCAAGTGTAGTAAGGTTGTTTTTATTTTCAATAAGCTCAATGGTGTGAGTAGTAGCTTGTTCTTGCTTAGGAGAAGAATTAAGACATGGTGGAATGAATGAGGAAGGGTGTAAAGGATCAAAAGAACCATGCAATGGAGAAGATACATCATGAAGAGAATTGGATGATATGGAGGGTCCTTGATCTTGATCTTTCTTTATGTTCTTTTCTTTATCATTTTTAGAGTCCTCTTGACATGGAGCCACTTCTAAGGACAAGGAAGCATGTTGGGATTGTATGGAAGACTTTGGAAGAGGTGGTGAAGGACTAGCTAAAATAGGCATTATAGCAGATGAAGGCTTAGGCTCTTTAGGTTCGACATTATTGAAAGTGTTTGCAGCCAAGTGAAGGTTATCTTGAGTATCTTTAAGAGGTGGCCCTTGAGGATAACTATAGGGAACCACATGGAAAGTCTTAGGATCTTTGTTGGATGAAGGATTTGTGAAAGATTTGGATGACTCAGAAGCTTTAGGAAGTGTGTGGGTATTGGAGGAAGTGGCAGATGGAAGGGGACCATCACAAGACAAAGGTTCAGCATTAACATGATCTTGCTGGAGAGTGTAATCTTTATTTTCAGCATGAGAGTTTTTAGACAAGACATGCTCATAGTATCTTCATTTATAATTAGCACGAAAAGCTTTCTCTTCCTCAATAGAAGTAGATGTATCATATTGTTCACAACAAATATCATAATTTCTCTCAAAATCAGAATCATATGGATCACCATCACAATCTATCCAATAGGATGACCCTTTAGTAAGCCTAAGCACACGACGAGGAGGACTCTTAGGAATAGAGTTGCCATAAGTATTGCTACATTGTCCATCATCATAGTCATCATAGTCATCAAAGGTAGGTGTGTCACTCTTTGTGGAAGAGACATCACAAGGACCATCATGTTGCTCTTTATGGTATGTCTTCTGAAGAGAAGTAAGACTCTTAGGAGAAGTAGAAGAAGAATGAGATTGTGAAGAAGAGGAAATTGAAGACTTAGTGGAAGAAGAAGACTTGGATAATGAGGAATTCAAATAATGTTTAGAAGAGTCATGATAAGATTTGGAAGATGAAGAATGTGAGTAGTGTTTAGAAGAATCATGATAAGACTTAGAAGATGAAGAATGAGAATGATGTCTGGAAGAGTCATGATAAGACTTGGAAGGTGAAGAAGAATGAGAAGATTTAGATGATGAAGAATGTTTGGAAGAAGAAGATCGTGATATGATGATGTTTATGATTCTAGCAAAGGCATCTGATTTAATCATCCTTTCTTTTATTTTTTCTATAAATTCATCACTCATGAGAATTTTGGAGGAACAACACTTTTCAAATATGTCAATGAGCTCAAGATCATCTATTCTTAATAAAGGTTCCAAAACCAGATAGTCAAGATTCATGGTTATAGAAGAGGAAGAATCAAGCATGGAAGAAATGAATAGATGAATAGAAGAAAGTAGACTAGATAATAAGAGGAAAAGAATCAAGAAGAAGAAGAAGAAGAAGAAGAATTTCCCCTAGGAATAGAAGACTTTAGAAGAACATGGGAAATGAAGAAGAAAGAAGAAGACTAAGAACCATCTTGTGCAATTGATACCATAATGTTCATTGAGATGTTGAGAAACATGACAACACCTAGGATCTAAGATCTGGACTGACCAAGGAAGACTGGTAATAGGATGACCTCACAAAATGTCAACACCAAACTAGGATAATAAAAGTTCTCTATTGTCCAAAGAGAAATGAAAAGATAGAAGCAGGGGCTTTACCAACACTGTCAAAGAGGTGCTTCAAATCAAAGGGTGACTACCCTTGCACTTTTGAACCAGGAGGTTGGGCTAGGCCAAAATATAATTGAAATTGAGATTAAATGAAAATTATTTGGACAATAAGAGTACGAGAATTTCCCAAGAATGTAGCTCACAATTTTAGAGATAAACTTTCTCACCAAGAACAACCTTCTAATGCGATATTTCTCTTTGGCTAATGTGATACTGATGTTGATCTTGACCAATTTGTGCAAAATTTTGAGTTTTTAAGGTCTGATTTTGGATTTTCTGAATGTTAGGGTGAAAATGTCTAATGTCAATCACAAATTTAACAGCATTTGGACAGGTTTGCAAATAGTAGAGGATCAAACATGTCTTCAAACACTTGAAACAAGGGCAAAAGCAACCTTGCCAAGACAAACACTTATGATATCAAAAATAAAATTGCACCCTATGAATGCTACCGGTTGTTTGTATGTTGAGAATATTTACACTGGTATCACACAATCGAAGACACTTCAAGCAATATCTACCTACAAGACAAGGCTTAATACTTGCCAACTTAGCCCACAACTTGATGCCCCCTTGCCTCACACCAAGTGGTTGCCCACAAGAGATATTGGCTTTGTTGTGGAAGTGTCAAACAACACAACCAAAGCGACACATATGGTGAGTATCTTGGGGTGATCCGGGTTAGTCCACTTGGATCAATCCTTGCACTAAGAAGATAAGAAGCTAAATAAGGTGGCCTCTAACCTATGGTTCTTAGTAAGGGCTTCCATTCATAACACCCCGCTTGCTCTTCATGAAGGACTAGGACCTCGCGGCCTCAAGAGTACCTTAAGCATTCTTGCTCAATGCTTTCCCCATGGTCGCAATCCCATGAGCTATTCACATCAAGCGAAGACAAGTGTTATGTCTACCAAAGTTTTGTGTCCTTGATAGCCTTGAGATTATAGTGGGTTGGAATAGCTCGGTATTAGCTTGTCCCCACTTGGGTCATTCCTCTTGAATGCTCAAGAGTAGGCCCGCTAAAGGATTCTAACAACTAAACAAAAAGTGGATCAACTCTTGAGGTTCAAAGTTTTTGGTTCACCACAAGGGTGAAGAGCATACTCCCCTATCTCAAGAATCTCTCCCAAACACACCAAGCAAAGTTCATTTACCCTCTTATTTTTAAAATTCAAAGATGGGTCAAGATTTTCTGGTTCACCAAAATGGTGAAGAGCATACTTCTCCTACCACCCAAGAATTCCTACAACAAGATCTTAAGTGCCTAATAAATGAAACAACTAGTTTTTACCACACTTAAAAGGAAAGTAAATAAACAAGCAAGTTTTTTTTTTGTTTTTTTTTTATGCTTGGGCAGCCCTACAAAAACTATTAGTAGCCCTCTTTGACATGCGATTCTAACAAAATATTCAAGCAAGAGGCACCTACAACCACAACCTGTTAGACCAACAAGGTTAGCAAAATCCAAAATCTAACAATGGTTAGCACATGAAACATTAGATAATCTAAAAAAAATAACTGATCAAATGACAAAATCTGAAAATGAAACCATCATGGTTGGATTAGGCTCGGAAAGACCTTTCCAATGATATATCACACTTAAACTTTTGATACCATTTGCAAAAAATTTTTAAAAATGGGCACCCGTTTTCTAGAGGCACGGATTTGAAAACACTGGAATTTTCAAAAAATTTCAAAAAGATAGCTAAGAACCCAAAACTTGCAAGATAGATAAAATAGCTCAAAAACAACTCACTGTCAGGTACATACATAGTCTAGACACCAGTATCACGTGATACGTCACACTATACCGGGCGATACTCTTCAGTCAGTGCAATACTTCACCCTTTGCCAGGTGATACTTCACCCGAGACCAGGCGATATTCTCTACTATAGTTGAGCGATACTTCTGATAGGTGAAGTACCACATGCACATACAGAGGTATATCATGTGATATACTGAGAAGTATCGTACAATATACTGAGAAGTATCGCGCGATATTCTGAGACAGAAAACTAGAGAATGAAAATTATGCTAAAAACTTGCTGAAAAATTGACAAAAATGCAAAAAAAGAAGGACAAAGTCTATCTACTCTGCCCCACGATGGGCACCAAAAATGTACACACTAAAATGGTGCACTTCTATGAACCATTACATGCAAGGTTGCTCAAGAATGAGGCCTCACAAAGCAGCTCATAGCTCTCTATGTATGGAGTTGCAAGATTGAAAATTGCTCTCAGCTAGAGCTATAAGCTTGTGACCTTGCTAGTCAACCATAAAATGAGAGATTCAAGTGAAGACAAGGGCAACAATGCCAATATCTCCAAGAATCCAAATATACAATGCAATGCAACTACAATGAGGATGCAAATATGCAAAGTATTCTATGAAAAGGAAAGAACAAGTGTTACAAATCTTTCCTATTTAGACTATATGAGATTAATCTATTGCATAAAAGGAAATCTATACTAAGAATGCCATTATCATGCAACTAAGAAAGCAAATATGCAACTAAATGATAAAAGCAACAAAGATCTTCAAAACTTGGATGCAAAAGTGTCTTCAAAGAAAGCTCCAAATGACCTAGAAAACTTGCAGCATAACATTAGCATAAAACAAGTGGATATGCAAATGAAGGAGAGAGCTCTCCTTTTATAAGAAATGAGGTGAAATGGACCATTGAGATTAAGAGGCAAAAAATCTTAATCAGTGGTGGAGCTTGAAAGAGGAGTAATCCATGTGCACAAGTATCCTCCAATAGGAAAATAAGAGTTGACTTTATGTCCATATGAAACAAAATGTGCTTTTCTCCTTTTTATAAAATATGAATAATGCTTTATTTGTGTAACTTAGGATAAGAGGAAAGTGGGGGCTTTTTATTTAATAAAAGGGAAGGAAATATTCCTTTTAATTAAATAAAGACTTAGGATAAATGGTTAGCCCATAGGATAAAAATCCAATATATGATCGAAATTAAGATTTGATCAAGAGATTGATATTGTTGAAAATATTGATTATTGATAAAATTGATTCAGGATTGATAAATCAAATAAATGGGGCCCAAAGTCTAGGTGACCATTTTAGGGTGCATACACTTTTTGCTCTTGTAAAGGCAACAAAAGAAAACTCATCATTGGCTCCATTGAAGTCTAGTTGCTCCCAATTAAAGAGAGCAGTCTCATGCTCTTGTGATTCTTGTTGAGGGATTGATCCACTAGATGAAGCCTCTGGTATTTGAGCATGTGAGGCATTTTGAACCATTAGAGCTTGGTTCATCCATCCATTTGAATATGTAGCCTGATTGTGAGGCTGACTGCAAGGAAAACACCATTCATTCTCCATAGCCACATTGTTTTGACTAGGTACCATCTCCCTCACTAGATTTGTAGCATTAAGAGGTGCAGGGTTGTATGGTTGAAAAGGCCTTTGACTAAAATTTTGCGTTTGTCCTTGGTAGCCTCCTTGGTATGGTGGCCTATTTTGTTGATAAGGCTGTCCTTGATTTTGATATTATTGATTAGGACCTTGGCCTTGTGACTGAAATGGTGGTCTGATTCCTTGACCTTGCTTCTTCAAATTTGTGACCTCCTTAGTCAAGGTCTGCAACAAGTTAGTCATTTCTTGCTGACTACTTTGTTGGCTATTCTTTATCTCTTGCAGCTCTTAGGAGAAACTAGTCCTCAGCTCTTGACCACTAGTACTGGCTTGGGGTGCTAATATGGTGGGAATAGGGGTAAATGGGGGTACTTGGGCAGGTGCAATGGGTTGAAGGCTAGGAAAAATGGGCATTGGAGGCCTTCTAGAAATCTTGCCTGCTTGGATTAAACAATTTTCAGCCCTGACAGCTATGTCAAAAGCTTGGGGTAGAGAAGTACCACCCATAGACTGGATCATGATAGAAATTTGACCATTTAGGCTTTGTAAGTAGTAAAGGAAGGTGTGGTCTACTGATGGTCTCACTGATACTAGGATTCTATTCCATGTTTTAAGGAATCTACTATTATAACTTATCATTTGTTCTTGAGGGTCTCTCTTAATAGTTGTTAACTATTCAACTAGAGACAAGTTATCTGATTTATCCTCAAAATGTTTACTTAATGCATCCCCTAACTCATCCCAAGAAGTAATAGAACCAATAGTTAGGGTTCTAAACCATTCTAGAGCCTTACCTTTTAAAGAGGCTGCTAATAACTTTATGGCCACATCTTCTTGAGTAATGTTGTGTATGCTGCATATGGTGGTCACATCTCTTATGTACTCAAAAGCAGTTGTCTGCCCCTCACCTGTGAAATCAAGTATACTCTTAAGTGCTACCAAAGGCACATCATGATGTTGAGAAAAGGCCAATGGGCTACCTTGGTTGAATGATGCAAAAGCCAACTATCTTGCCATTGTAGGAGCTAGAATCTGAAGATTGACAACTATATGAGCTATATTTGTTCTTGGATTGGATTCTTCCTCTAGATCTCTGGTTAGAGATCTACCTCTTCTTCTAGAATGAAAGGGAAGAGGTCTCCTTTCTGAAGTATTAGGAGGTGTAGATTGAACTCTCCTTGTAGGGGATGTCCTTTGAGTTGACCTGCCTTTGTGACTTCTTCTTGAGGGAAACTCTAAAAATTGGGTAGGCTTTGAGCTCCTAGTCTCAATCTTTCTCATAAAAATTTGAACAAATTAGCCTTGATCTTTGAAATTAGTGGAGTCACCAGATATACTTGATAGAATAACTTCTAAAAGCCTTCACTATGCAATCTACATATCAGAGATAGCATATCTTTGAATTTGAATAACTTCTAGTCCCACCGGGTGTACCAAAATTTGTTATACACTAAGTTTGTGCCTCTGTCTCAAGCTCTCTTGGTCTTGATAACCTAGTATAACATTGGATTCATCCCAGGTGTGGGACCTATGCTAACTAGGATGAAACCTCTAGGTTCTAGGTTGGTTCCTCTTGGATAATCACCTTAATTTGCTTCTTGACAGGAAAAGTAAATCTTAATCAAGGAAAGGGATAGAAGGAATGCTTGTAAGGGAAATGACTTGAAAGCAAACTACCAACTAGGTGCACTAAAATTAGGGTTTGGATCTCAGTCTGTAGGAATGAAATCAATAAAAATCTCAGCTGTAATAGGTCACAACTTATTGAATAGGCTTGCATAAGTATTTCATAAGAGGGCCTGAGAATAAGACACAACTTATGACCTGCAAATAGACATTCACTTCTACAACTTAGTGTAGGATTGAGACAAGACTATTAAGGGGGTTGAGGTATACCCACAAGAACATCTAAATCAAATCAAACACAGTAACACACAAAATTGTAGAAAGTGAGAGGGATTAGGAACCCTAAACTATCATTGAAAACATGCACATACTTTGATCCAATTAGAGATAATCCAAACAAGGAAGCGTAGGGACATGAAGGATTGTCACAAAATACCTCTGCAATATTTGAATCATCAATGGGAGAAATACAACTATATGAGCCAGAGGGTAGAAATGATACCATAGCTAGCCTTTAAGAAAAAGGTGAATTTTCTTCTACAAATTGTCCAAATCCTGAGCACTAAAGGCTCCAAAATAATATATACATACTCAACTGCATGCAGGCAAGAGTCAAAACTAAACTAGGGTTACAAAATTAAACAATGATATCAAGCCCTAGGGTACTGATTACTTATTATGAAAATCTCTGAGAACATTGGTGATCAAATCATATCTTTCTTCACGGGCATCCATCTGGTACTAAGCTCACCTGCAAACACAACAACCTCAACTTACCAACCCACCTGCAACTCCACTAAGCCATGAAGGCTCCAAATCTGATCTGGAAGATATCTATATTTTCAATAATAACACTAGCAAAAGGTGGTGCCAACTCATTTCATTACTTCCCATTGTAGAAACATGACATAGTACCTTGCAACACTAGCCAACGGTCACCTCCATCGCCCTCTCAACCAAAACCATCCTGAGAAATCAATTCCTGAGCTAACCGATGTTGTGCATGGCTGAAAAGATCAAAAACCTAGCAAAAAACTTTCATGGGAAATTTGAATTTAAAGGTTAACGGCTAGCCTGGTCATTTTAAAACATGGCCATCGATGAGAAACCTTCCCGACAGATGAACAGCCCAGATGCATCCCTTAAAATAGTCAAAACTCCTCCTGACAAGTCAACCACCACCATGATAGTCAACAACCAATCAAATTGCACCATCTCAGATACACATTGCAACCTTCTGACATCGGACCCACTACTTGAGATACCGATCTAATGGCGGGTGCATGATCTTATAGCTCCAGAATATTCCTTATGCTTATACGCCAGTCGTTAGATCCTTATCTAATCTAAGACCCCACTGACACATTAGTCCACCTGGAAATCCTCATCATCATCTGGCAGCCAGTCAAAAGCATGGATGTCAGCAATACATGTCACTGGGACCACCTGACATATCTCTTTAATCTGACCAATAAGGACTCTACAACTCATCCTGACCTGGCACCGAACCCACTAACAAATCTAAACACTTTGGCAAATCTGATGGCTGGCACAAGATCTCATTCTCTAACACAAACCTTTGTGAAGATATGCCAATAGTCGATCTTCATCTTTCTGACATCTTTGCAGGTCTTTTGACACGGTCCCACTAACAGATCCAAGCTATCGACTGGCCAACCAATAATGAACAAGCACGTCAGAAACTAAGGACCCACCTGATAGAGCTCAGAGATAAAGTAAGATCAATGGTTGGTGCATAATCTCATGTGTTAGAGAAACCTTATGAGATTATACACCAATCGTTGGATCCTTGAGATGTCAGAACCTCCAACCACTTGGAAGAACCTAGCCCTACTGACAGACAATCTGACTCAACACATGCCAACCAATCAGAAGCTGCCAAATCAGATGAGGTGGCATCAGTCCCACTAACACACTGAAGCACTGCAGATGTGGAAGATCTAATGGTCATCTTAAGATCTCAAGCTCTGACACTAGCCTATGCGAAGATATGCCAGTCGTCGATCCCCTACAGATGTCAAAGCCTCTTGACCGCTAAAAGGGCCCGGCCCCACTGACAACCTTCCACCTATATCCAACCCTAGCCAATCACAGGCTGCCAAAATGGATCCATTTAGCACCAGTCCCACTAACACATTGGACTCTATAGGTAGGAGAAAATCGACGATCGTCGCAAGATCTCAAGGAATCTTTCGACCCTATGAGATCATGTGACAACCGTCGGATCAAGAATCTTGTCCTGGCCATTTGAACTAAGACCGCCAACTTAAATGGTAACCGCTCGTGGGATCACTGAGTGTTAAGGAGTTAACCACCAAGAATCAGAGACTTGGTGATTGAAGGGTTAATAAAGGGCACGTGCAAATTGGAAACCTAAGTTGCCGAAAAGGTAACATGAAAATATAACAAGGCTTAGGGTTTTTTTGGATTTTTGAACACCAATGGCTAGTTTTATGAAATATTTTAACTGTAGACTAGGGGGATAACAAATTTGCAGAGACCAGAGAACATGGAATAAATTTGTGAAAATTTTAGGGATGGTAGACATGGTAAAAATAGAGGCCTGGGTATGGTTTTCAACCAAATTTGAATGCATATGAAAATTTGGGTAACAGAACCATTTAAAATTGAATAACTTCCTAGGCTTTGTGAATTGAGTGATGCAATCTAAACTAAAGCATGGTGACACATTGAAGATCATGGGGTTCAGATCACAAAGCATGAAACCTAATGGATCTATTTTGCAAGTGAAAACAAGCTACAGCAAGGTGGGACAAAAATAGAGACCAGAATTGAAAGATATGAAATTTTGGGCAACATTTTGGTGACTGCTGCAGGATGTCAACCTGCTAGACATTGGACTAGTAGCCTTTGAAGCAATCCATTGGTCATGGGGTCATCTCAGGAATGCAAAAACTTGACAAAGGGACAAAAACTAAACCGGAAAGAGGAACTTGTGCTCGAGCACTTCTTGGAAAATAGGGAAAGACTAAACTAGAAAGATGGAAGAAAGAAGGAAAAACTAACCTATCCTAAACTAACCAGTGCAAAGACCTAGTTAAACAAAACCATTTACTGGTTGTGAAAAGTAGCTACTCTTCCTCCTTAGGGTACAATACTTTTCATGCAAGAGGATAGCTAACAAGGAAGGCAGTACACACAGTTGTATGAAGAACTGATGCACTACCTCTTGAAAGACAAACAAATCGACTCACCTCCACCATCAAATTCCTATTTTCATTAGCCAGGGGTGGATAAGTGAGTTGAGCTTGTCCTTTTTGAACTACATGCTTGACTTCAGCTTCAGTTTCATTTGAACACTCATGTTTGGACACAAACATGACTGGTTCTTTTTTACTGCTGGCCTCCATTCTTGCTAAGTATCTTAAGGGGAAACCCTTGGAAGGAATGAACTTGGGGCTCCCTTTTCTTCTATCAGGCTACATCTCATTAATAACTTCAACAAGATGTCAAAAATTCTATCCCTCCATGATAGCCTGCCATAATATTTCTTCTTCTATAGTTAGCGGACCATCCTCTTCATCAGTTGAAACATCCAACAGCTCATCAAAGGTATCGAACTATCTCACATTCTTGACAATCATTGGCCCCTCCTTATGGTCCAAGAAATATGATTCTTTAGATTCTTCCCCCACTTTATTGCAAACCGGCCTAAATTCTTCAATTAGGACATTATCAACCTCCTTATCCTGCTCAATGTAAGAAGGCATCTCCTCAAAAAGATTGGCTGGGCTCTCACCTTCTTCACTTTCTTTCTTATCCTGATCTGATTGCTTTAATCCATCATAATGTAATAGCCTTACCTGCTCCTCATGATTATCATGAAAAAGTATCCCTAAAAGACAAAAATCATCCTCTTCCTGATGGCCTAAAAGTGCTTGAGGTGTAGTGGACTCTTTAAGAATTGGCTTATAGGGCTTTATTTGCTGCAAGATAGGTTCATTATCATCTAGAAAATCAAACCTTTTAGGTATCTAACTTATAGGAATAAGATGAAATGGCTGGAAATCTAAGACAGGGTCATGAATGGGCTCTAAAAATGCATGGAGATTGAGCTCCTGTTGACCAAGATTCTAAACTAGAAGAGAAAATCTAAAGCTTGGAAAATCAATAGAAGTGCCAGTGGACTTACCAGGAAAAGAGCTTGAGATTTGGACTTTGTGAGTCTCTTGTCTGGTCACTTGTTGCATTCCATCCTTAGGGGAATGTGCTTGAGAGGTCATTGTCTCTTGCTGCAACACTTCTGACCTTTCTCCATCAGGAAGTTCATCGTTCAAGAGAACAAGCAAAAAATCTGCAGCCTCCTTCCCAAAAAATGGGTTCAGGTGACTACCAGCTACTTTGATGCTTCGTACTAGGAATGTTCTCCTGACTGGATTATATGGATGGAAAGGCCTATTTACCAATCTTTTCCTTTTGCTTTGATGCTTTTCTTGATACCGTGGCCTATCTTGCTGATACAGTTTCTCCTGAACTTGCCACTACTGGTTAGGATTTTGATCTTCCTACTGATAAGGTGATCTAACCTCCAGATACTACCCTTTTACAGTTATCAACTCTTTAGTTAGAGCCTGCAACAGGCTCATCATCTCCTTATTTGTTGCTTGTTGATCACTCTTCACTTTGAGTAGCTCTTGACGAAGGTCATCTATAGACTTCCCATAGCTAGTGCTGGCCTGAGGTTCTATTAATGTAGGTATGGGGGTAAATGGAGGTACTTGTGCAAGTGCAACGGGTTGAAGACTAGGGAAGATAGGCATGGGAGGTCTTCTTTGTATCATGCCTGCCTGAATTAAATAATTTTCTGCCTTTATAGCTAAATCAAAAGCCTGAGGTAATGAAGTACCTCCTAAAGATTGAATCATGATAGATATATCACTACTTAGGCTTCTCAAAAAATAAAGGAAAGAACAATATGTTGAAGGCCTTATATTAATTGGAATCCTATTCCATGTCTTGAGAAATCTTCCATTAAAATCAGTCATCAACTCTCGAGGATCTCTCTTTATAACTTGGAGCTTCTCTACTAGAGACAAAGAGTCTGAATTATCCTCAAAGTATTTGCTAAGGAGGTCTCCAAGTTTGTCCCATGAAGTAATGGAGACAACTGGTAGATTTCTAAACCATTCCAGGGCCTTACCTTTAAAGGAGGCAGCCAACAACTTGGTAAAATTAGGTATACTTTTTAATGCTGCCAAGGGCACATTATGGTGTTGGGAAAAATTTAATGGACTCCCTTGATTAAAGGGTGCAAATGCAAATTGTCTTGCCATCAGAAGGGTTTGTTTTCTTCATAAGATCTATTAGAAATTGGGTCACTAATCTTCATAACACCAATGGAGTCACCAGATATACTTGAATATTAACCTCTGAAAGGTTTGTATTATGCAATCAGTATATCAGAGATAGCATAATATTTTAACATGAATCTGAACTTTGGTCCCACCGAGCGTGCCAGAATTGTTATACACTAAATTTTGTGCCTTGTTTCAAGCTCTCTTGGTCTTGATAACTCAGTATAACATGGCAATCATCTCAAGGTTGTGGGGCCTATGCTAACTGAGATGAGACCTCTAGGTTCTAGGCTGGTTCCTCTTGGATAGTCACCTTAGTTTGCTCCTGACATGAATGTAAATTCTTTTGAGGGAAAGGGTTAGGAGTGCATGAAAGGGAAATGACTGAAAGAAAACTATCCTACTGGGTGATGCACTGAAATAGGGTTTCGATCTCAGTATAGAGGAATGAGATCAATGGAGGAATCAGGTCTAATAAGTCATCACTCACTAGATAGGCTTGCATAAGTATTTCATAGGTGGTCCTGAATAGAAGACTCAACCTATGACCTGCAAAAAAACATCCTTTTCTGCAACTGGGTGTAGGAATGAGACAAGACTATTAGGGGTTGTAGTATGCCCACAAAACATCTAAATCAGATTAGACACAGTAACACACAAAATCATAGAAAGTGAGAGGGACTAGGAACCCCAATTTCCATTGAAAACATGCATAAACCTTAATCCAATAAGAGACAAACTCAGACAAGGAAGCATAAGGACATGAAGAATTATCACAAAAATACTTCTGCAATGTTTGAATTCATCAAGGGGAATTATAGAATGTGGGAAACTAGGGGGGCAGGAAGAAATGCCATGGATAGCTTCCCAAGAAAGAGTCTTTCTTTTTTACAAAATGTGAATTCTAAGCTCAAAAGCTCTCAAAAAACATTATATACATCCCTCACTGCATGCAGGAAGGAGTCAAAAATCTAACTAGGGTTACAGATTTTACAATTTAATAACCAACCCTAGGTACCCTGAGAATTAACACAGTCTGATCATAAATATCACTCTGCAACATCATGGTCGATCAGCCTTCAGGTTTGCATGCCCGTGGCTGTATTGAAATCAACCTACAACCATAACAACTTGGATTCATCATCTGTTCTGCACCAAAGCCACACCAAGAATGCTAACTGGTACCTCCCCAAAACAAGAAATGACCCCAGACAGCTACCCAGACCTCTTCATCATTTTCCTTTAACTGTGCATGTCCTGCAACATCATAAATTCTGAGCTACCCCGCCACACTTGCAAACATTCACTGCAGAAGAAAGCCTGCCAAAACTGGCCACACCGCTTTGAAATAGCAATGGTCACATGACCGCATGAGTCAAAAGCCTTCATGCGATCATGCAAAAAGCCTCTTAGAATCTCCCTCAGCTTCGCACATAGCCTACAGACAAACGCTGGCAAAAAACCCAGCACGAGATCGCACTGTGAATTAAACCCTAGTTTCACCTAGCAACTACACGAAACCATTATTCGCACAACTGCGCATCGCTAAAAAAGGTGGAGCTCTGCTATCACATCCACAATCATGTGAACAAGGAAACACTTATCGGACACCACCAAATTAGAGGACAAAAATGACCTCCTTTGAAGCTTTTACCATTTAAAATCTAGCCGCACTAACAACTACAATGTCACCACCAGCTCGGTGAACGAGAAACTAGCACATCAACATGACATGGCACCCATACCCACTCTGCTAACTACATTAGATGGTTGTCGCATGATCGCATGGGGTCAAAAGATCCCATGTGAACATGCGACCATCATTGGATCTTCCACACATTGCACCCCTGTAGATACTCCAGACCCACGAGCCACTGAGATCACATCGAGCGATTGTCGCATGATCTCATGGAACTGAAAGATTCCATGAGATTATGTGACAACCGTCAGATCTTCACCGCACTCGCACCACAAGCTTTGGGCCCACCAGCAAATGTTTATCACCATCCAGCCAATGAAACATGAACACATCACCAAACTGTAAGCTCTTATCAGCGTGGTTAATGGCTAGTCGCATGTTCGCATAGCCTAAAAAGGGACTATGTGATCATGCAACAAACCACTAGCATTGTTCAACAGGACCGTCAACGATTAGTCGCATGGTCGCATAAGGGGAAAAGGACTTATGCGATCATGCAACAAGCCGCATGATAGCTTGCCGAAAACCAACTGGGCCCCACTTGTTAGAGTTGCACACATAAAAAGAATGCTGCCAGAGGAAGAAGTGCGAAGCGCAGGAGTAAAAAACACAGAGGGCTTCAAATCAAACGTTGAAAACACACTGGGCTTTCAGACCAAAAGGAAGAAAACATAGAGGGTTTTCGACACTAAACCTTTTTTTTGAAACCCTACAACAGTATTTCTTGCAACCATTTAAAATTGAATAACTTCCTAGGCTTTGCGAATTAAGTGATGCAATCTGAACTAAAGCATGGTGACACATTGAAGATCATGGGGTTCATATCATAAAGCATGAAATCTAATGGATCTATTTCGCAAGTGAAAACAAGTTGCAGTAGGGGGGGACAAAAACAGAGACCAGAATTGAAAGATATGAAATTTTGGGCAACAATAAGTAATGTGTGCTTGTTTCACTTTTAAAAGTAAATTATGTGTTAGTTTGGTAAAGAAAATTAATTCAGCTAGTTCATTAATGTAATTGGTTTGGATGTGAAATGGAATCAATGTAAATTGAAGTTGAAATGGAAATAGAATTTGTTAGATTAAGTAATAAAATGAAATACATGATAATAGCAATTGAATTCATTAAGGGAACCTTAAGGAATGTACTTGTGAATGGTAATGATGATATGTTAGAATGTTAAAAAAACATTGTTAGTTGTAATTTTAGGTCATAGACCTAATTCCTTATGGGTTCCTTGGCAGCGACATTACAGTGGGAGGAAATGGTGTAATGTCCAAAAAGAAGTGATACCACTAGAAGATAGTAAGGAACATGCTCCTACTAAAGAGAAAGATTTTGAATTGATCTATAACTGGCAGTACAAGGGGTCATGACCCTCACAACGGTTACATTCTTTGAGAAGAGGGATTTAGGAAGGAACATCGAACCATTATCCAATAAGAATTTTCTAATGAAATATTAGTCAAGGAAAGAGGCCATAGCCTCAAAATAACATCCATGGTTTGAAAGCCACCTTGAAACCTTATGTAGTACAAAACAAGTTATTAACAAGAATGTTCATATATAAGAAGAGGGGCATCAAAATGCTAACTAAGATGGAAGTCGACCTTGTATTCAAGAAATTTCCATATAGATAAAACCATATTAAGCCACACCCAATAAGATAACACCTCTCCTTAGAATCTCCTCTCTACCTCAATAGGAGAGTAGCCCACCTCAACAAGAGTGGAATAGAGGATAACCCCCTAAAGATACACAAAAAATCTAAGATCATCAAGAAAGAGGCAAAAAGAGCCCCTAGAAGATCTCCAATAGAGAAAAAGATTGACAAAAAATGAGTCACCCACCATTAGATTATCATGGAAAAGACACCTAAGAGAAATCTTCAACCCCAAACTCTAGAAAGTGGCTTCCCCCTTGTAGCCCGTTTCTTCCAATAATGCAGAAGCATGAAAATAAAAACACCCCTCTTCACCCCTTCAATCCCTCTTCATCTTTGTAGAAGAGACCAAAACCTCAAAAGAATGTGTTGTAGAATAACATGAATGAATACTAGAAGGATCCTCAATCTTGCACTCTAAAGAAAACTTGTGGACAAATAAGAATGGAAGGAGGAACACCCATTCTTGAAAGAAAGCTGATGATTTCAAAAACATCAACATAGAAGTATATTGAACTAAGAGGAAACTGTTAGGAGTTCGCTTGGAGCTAAAGATAGTAACCACCACTAGAAAAGGGACCAAGGAAAATAAAGCCAACATAATGAGCTCCAACCACCAAGGATGATAGGAAAACCTAAAACTAGCTCAAGGCCCACCTGCAACCCCAAAAACTACAAAGGAGAAACTTGAAATCCTCCTCTTGAATAGCTAGAGCCATACAAAACTACAGAGGGAAATTAAAATCCTCCACATAGTAACCACTATCCAAGCCAAGCCTTAGCCAAGGAAGAATCTACATAGGGGATAGCTCCACCCCAATAAGAATCTTAGTAGGACAAAACCAAAAACAAATAAAATTAGCAACCACCTAGCGCATAGATAAACTAGCACCACAAAAGGAAACAATACCCACTACAAATAGGGAACTTCTATAAGCCACAACATGAAGGACAATCTACTAAAAAGAGGAACATAGCCATAGAAACCTTGAAAATAAGAAAGAAACAATAAAATAATAATAGGAAACCATAACTACAGGAAGTATAGAACACCACACTCCACCAAAACAAAAGCCAAAGTGGCGAAGGTCGAACGAAACCAAGCCAAAAAGTTTGTTCTTGAAAAAAGAATGCTAAAGCTCATTAAGATACCCAACAAAATCACCAAAATAGGAAAAGGAGAAGCCACAATGACAAACAACCCCAACTACATTCACCTCTCTTCCAACAACCTAGAACCACTACTCCCTACCACAAAATCCCACACAAGAAAAGGGACTAGACAAAATATTTGGTTCAAGAAAAGGAGAAAGGCCAAGTAAGAAGATGGAGTTAGGGGCCAAGAAACGTCAAATTCCACCCTCACATCCATACCAGAACAAAGAGAAAATCTACACCAGGAAGATGCCTCTCACAAGCATAGAGAAGGGGAAACATAAATCCCCATTGCAATTCAAGACAACACAACCCAGAGTTGATAGCCACCAAAATAGCTAGGCTAGGTAGACCCATGACCACCTCTAGAAGCACCTTTAAGAGAAACAAAAATATAGCTACAATGCTAGTAAAAGAGGCCAGATGAGTGGTCA
Organism: Chamaecyparis obtusa; assembly: GCA_027943335.1. NCBI lineage: Eukaryota > Viridiplantae > Streptophyta > Pinopsida > Cupressales > Cupressaceae > Chamaecyparis > Chamaecyparis obtusa. The sequence continues at coordinate 68,402 of BSBK01001446.1, forward strand.
TACCATCTGCTCACATCTCCCAATAGAGAAGCCAAGTACAAAACATACACCTAGATAGGCGAAAGACAAGACCCAAACATGACCCAGTAATCATGAGTGTTACCATCATCTTCATCATCTTCACCTTCTCCTTCTACAACATCAATTACTTATCCTGAAGCTCCATTGAAGCTACCATAAACCCTTATTTTCAAAACTACACTCCCACTCCCTCTCCTTCTCATCACTCCCACATTGTTTGGTCTTTCTCTTGGAAAACATATGCTTACTATATAATTGCATTAAAAAAAATGCACATAGGGAGGAGTGGTAAGCAAATCTCTTTGTTTGATTATGAGAAATTGGCTAAATATCGGAGAGTCTAGCGAGAAGTAAGAGTTGTAGAGTGAGTCAAAGCCATATTTAGGAGAGGGAAAGACTAAATAGAAAGTTACTAAAGGTAACTATAAAAAATAACATTTAAATTGAAATGAAGATATGTTTTTAAAAATATGTAAAATTAAAGATAATATCTATCAATGAAGATATGTTTTTTAATAATCATACTTTAGTAAATTTTTTGGAATCATAAACAATACATGAAGTATGATTATTAAAAAGAAAAACCACCAAGTTAAATCATGGAATTAATGTATTATGTACGTAAGATGAACTTTTAAGTGCTTTATCAAATCTCCACTTTCTATAGTGGTAGCAATACACAAAATGTCATGTTGTAATCATGTACATAAAACAAATGAAAAATGAAATGAAAGTATATATTGTAAGGTTTCCAACAATCAAAATGAAATTGTTGGTCCTTTCCTTATCACAATTTGTTCTTCATGTGGCATAGAATCTTATAGGTAAAAATCTAATCTCCTATCTACTCACTATCGCATGCACTTATTTTTCATTATTTTTCCTTTTGCTATATTTGATTCACTTTTTTGTTCTTTATGCCATATATTGTAAGGCATGGTTTTACCTTGTTTCATAATACTTTATCTTTAATGACATGTAAGACCTTGATCACTTTAACCCACTCCCCAGTTTATCCATAAACCATGTTTAGGATATTTTATCGCATAATGGTTAGTTAAATTTTTTAAATAATTAAACCTTATTGCTTACTATTCTTCTCCTTGACCTCACCACATATTTAGGGGGTGTTATTCTTATCCTTGATCTCACCAAATATTTAGGGAGAGTAAATATTTGTTATCCAATTTGTCATTTTTGTGATGAGAGATCTCAACATTATCGTCAATATTTATTAAAAAATAATTTTATATACTAAACAAATATTTTTCTTTCTTATCTTTAAAAAAATCATTTGATATAATTTTATTTAAACAACTATGTAACCTGCAAATGTAAAAATTACTATGAATATTTTTTGTGTAAAGAAGAGTTCAAAAATAGCTATCTCGTTTAAATATTAAATAACAATTTAATTATAAGTAAAATATCACTTTCATTTTTAAAAAATATTCTATATAATTTTGTATAAAATATTATTTTAATTTAATTTCATAAATTTTAATTAAAAATTATCTCTTGATATATTATCAATACAATATAAACATTAAAACTTGTTATATTTTTTTTTTAAAAAGCTAAAATATCAATATGTAAACATAAAATTGTAAAAAATTTCTTGTTTGTAATAAAATTTAAAATGGTAAAATTATAAAATAGAATAGTGTAAAGAAAAAATAAAAACCACTTAAATAAAGTAACATACAATGAAAAATTTATTTAAACTGAATAAAAATATCTTAAATTAATGTTAAATCAACACATAAATTAAATTTTCTCCTACACTAATCTATCTCATCCTCAGGTAAGAGATTGTAGATTGTAGAGTACTATCTGATCTAATGGGGCAATTGTATGGACCAAGGCTATGACGATGGTCATGGCATGATAGATAGTCACTGACGAATTCGCAATCATTAATTTCAAAGCCACTCCATAAACATAGACTCCAAATTTCCATGCCAAAGTCTATTTTATGGACAAGTTATTAATGAATAAATTTTGTACTATTTAATTTTTAAAAAGAAGAAAAAATATTTTTCTCCTTACTATTTTTAGTATAGGCCAATAGGAAGACAAATAAATGATCATTTTTATAATCATTAGATAGAAAATTAAATAAAATTATAGAAATTTTGTCTAAAATTTTTAATTCTCAATTCTGATTGTTTGAATTAATCAAAAATTTAAAGTGAATGATTGCAATAGTATCTTTGTCAGAAACTAATAATTGTGATGAATTGGTTGAGTTAATCAAAATGTCAAAATAAATGATTGCAATAGTATACTGCCTTTGATAGAAACTAATAATTGATAATAAAATTTTGTAAATAGTCTTCTCATTTGTAAAGAAAAAGAGTGGGGACAAACACTCACATGATGAAAACATCTACCACCGGACCCAGTAAGATTCTTTTTGAATAAGCTTAAAAATACTTTCCTTATTATATATAAATTTGACAATACCTAAGACGAGATAAAAAAATATAAATTAGAGAGTAGGAGATAAGATGCGTTGAAGAAATCCGCTGCATCCGTTCTCATATCTGTTTAATTTTCTTTCTTTTGTTTGGAAACGGTCCGTAATCGCTAACGTACTTGTCCTAAAATTATAAAATACTGTATCGTGGGCTGCCGCCCTTATCAAAGATGAATCATCACACTGTGTTACGAAGTCTTCCTGACGTAGATGGGTCGGAGACTTTGAAGCGGACCTCAACTCGAATTGGGAAATAATTTATGTGCTTCTGTCCTCTGTATTCAAGCTTTCGACCCACATATGTAATTAGGGCTTTTATTTGTGGGCTTCACTTAACGTTGTTTGTGCTTGCGGTTAGAGTTGATATATCTCCGAGTATGGAACCGCTGAGTTCCTTACTGGACGAGCCCGTCCCCATAGGATTCGCTATCTTCTTTCTCCTCTGCTACTTCGTCTATAAGCTGAAGAGCAATTGCAGAAAATTGAAGTTGCCTCCTGGACCACGTCCATGGCCTGTCATAGGAAGTCTCCATCTCTTGGGAAACCTTCCTCATCACTCTCTTACCACGTTAGCAAAGAAATATGGACCGATTATGTTTCTTCGTTTGGGCTCTGTCCCCACCGTTGTTGTTTCTTCGCCTGCCATGGCGAAAGAGTTCCTCAAAACCCACGATTTGGTCTTTGCAAGCAGACCATACAGTTCGCTGGGGAAATATATATGCTATGATCATAAAGACGTGGCGTTTTGTCCGTATGGAGAGTACTGGAGGCAGTCTAGAAAGCTGTTAACGGTGGAGCTGCTTACAGTGAAGAGAATCGATTCTTTCAGATTCGTGAGAGAGGATGAAGTGTCTGCCATGATCGCCTCCATCTGGCAGGAAAGCGGGCAAGGAGCGCAGTGTGTGGATGTGAAAAAGAGACTCTCCTCTCTCACACAAAATATTACTTGCAGAATGTTTGCCGGAAGAACGTACTCCGACAACGACTTGATTGGAGGGTACGGCTTCAAAGAAATAGTTGAAGAGATGTTTGCTGTGGCCGGTGCCTTTTGTATTGGCGATCTCATTCCTTCTCTCGATTGGCTCGACTTACAAGGATTCCGTCGTCGCATGCAGACCGTTCATAAAATATTCGACGGGTTTGCTGAAAAAGTGATCGACGAGCACATTCATCGTAGATTGGATAAAGGAAAACAGAACGAGGATCATGTCAAAGACATGGTAGATGTGCTGCTCAGCATGGCTGAAACGGAGAACCAGACAATATCACGAAACCACATCAAAGCGATGATCTTGGTAAGTCTGAGAATCAAGGCCGTCTTGGGTTTAACAATTCCGATTACAAATTGTTTTAAACTACTTTGCTTGTGGAGAAAATATGTGCAAAGTACGTGAAATAAATTATTCGTGTGCAGGATATGTTAAACGCGGGAGTGGAAACATCGGCGACATTGGTAGAGTGGGCACTGAATGAATTGTTGAGGCATCCTGCAACGCTGGCACGAGCGCAGCAGGAGATGGAGTGTGCAGTGGGAAGAAATCGCAGGATAAAAGAGAGTGATGTTATGAAGCTCGACTACTTTAGATGTGTGGTGAAGGAAACTCTTCGACTTCATCCGCCACTTCCACTGCTGGTACCGCACGAGTCGATGGAAGGGTGCAGCGTGGGAAAATATTTCATTCCGGCAAAGACGAGGCTGTTTGTGAATGTGTGGGCGATCGGAAGGGATGAAAACGTTTGGAAAGATGCTGATCAGTTCAAGCCAGAGCGGTTTATGGGGAGTAATAAGGATGTGAGAGGTCAGGACTTCGATTTGCTGCCGTTCGGAACAGGAAGAAGAGGGTGCGCCGGGATTTCCATGGGTCTTTCTGTTAGTGAATTGGCACTCGCTCAGCTGATTCATTGCTTTGATTGGTCTGTGGAGGGTGAGGTAGATGTGGAGGAAGAGTTTGGGTTGACAGTTCCCCGAAAAAATCTTCTTTTTGCCTGCCCTAAATGGAGGCTCACTACTGGATATCCTGTCTAAAGCAAGCATTCTATTTTAGTATCAGAAGTGTTATAATTTTTTTACTTAAAAATAGTGTGTTAAATAATTTATTTTGCCTTGAAACCATTGTCAGGATTCCACATGGATATTTATAAGTGTTATTTACTAGCTGTGTGGATATTTATAAGTATTATTTACTGTGTGGATATTTATAAGTATTATTTACTAGCAGTTGCATGTTTTTGTACATGCAACGGTTAGCTGATACAGAAGCATGGACTGCTAGTGTATCAAGATTGCATCATGCATCTTTTTGATCTGCTTATTTGACAAACAGCTTCTAGGCTTTTACCTCAAGCGATGTGTTGGCATTTTTCCTTCCAGGACCAAGGTTGAATCAAATAGTTGGGCTTAAAACACTGGTTAGGCACTCAAGCTTGACAAGAAAAATAAACCAATTGATGAGGATAAAGAGAAATCCTCCTTCTTTGAGCTCCACATTCACTTAGGTGGGTATTGCCTTGTCTGCACATTCAAGACACCTCATGACAAACCAAAGACCTGCAGATAGATTAATGTGGAATAGCAATCAATCTCTTATAGGTATCATGTACCCCAATGATAGAAAATCTCATGCAACAGCCCTACTTGCATGGAATGAGACTGAAAGCTAGAGACCTATCCTAACAACAAGAAAAGGAAAGGGTGGGACTGAAAGGAAATGATTTTAAAGATGAGTTTGAAGGGACTCCTGAGAAACCCTAAGTCTCTGATAGACTAGTGCCTTGTCCAATGGGTCACAGAGTCAAATACAATACTGCAAGGAACAACTATGAAACAAGAAAATAATATGCTCAATGTGTTGATGCCCGACATCAATCCCACACCATGACCAAACCTCAACTTAACACCCACCTGTGCATTCAAGCATGCTATTATCCATCAAAGAATTTTGACCCTCCCCTTAGAAGAGACCTATGAAAGGATAACACATTAACCAGCATCCACTGGAAGACAAGCATGACCTATCTTTGATATCTCAGCTCATACATGCATAAACACTAACCCTGAACCAGTTACCTCTGCGAAGATAACTCCACTTGCAAACACGTAGGCAATGCAAATAGACAAATCAAACACCCTTGTTGTATGATTAATGCATTCAGAATTTAAATGGAGATAGCTTGGTAACAGTAAGAATATATTCACTTCTCATACATAAGACAAATCTATTACAACATGCACTGTATTCTCTGAACCAGCAATGGAGAGAAGAACACTCTATATGCAGAGAAAATGAGAAATCTACAAGAAAAAGACCCTTCACTTGGAACCAAATCTCCTCAAAAATTTTGCAGAAGAAAGAACCTTTACAAAAATGAACAACCTACCATTTATACCACTAGCTGCCTTGGAATTCTCAAAGATAATGCAACAAGCTACGGACAGCTAGGGCTAGGGTTTCAACTACCCAACCAACCAAAAGAATACATCAAAATTTATTACAGGGGCAGGAAACCAAGTAATCTCAGAGAAATAGATCAAAGAAGATCTTCAATTATCATAATTCTCAGAATAGAGCATAGAAGATCACAGATCTATCAAGAGAGCAAATCAAATCAACCACTCTGAAATCATGCCTCGAGCCAAGAAAAACTATCCTTCTCCACATGACACAAATCCCTGCAATCACTCATGGCACCCTAGACCACAACGGAATGGTGGAGAAGAACAATCTCACCAACTCTGGCCCCCTTCTGTCATCAATTCCAGTCCTTACTGGTCGCTGGAAATGTCTCTGAGATTCAAATTTGAACTCCAACGGCTAAGTCTTGGCACCAGCAGCACATCGGCGGTCCTGATTCGATCGGAGATCGGCAATTAAGTCCCGACCATTAGATCTCATCATCCTAGGCTTCAGATCTTAACCCATCAAGCACCTCGGGTTTTATTCTATGAACTCGTGACAAGGCAAAATCCTAGTCATAGAATGAAATACTTAACTACAGTTGAATCCTGCGAACACACGACTACACGTGCTGAAAATGCCACTAAGTCATCTGGTGAACTCGCGACAAAGGAACTTTCACCAATTCACGAAAAGAATAGCGCTGCCACCAAATCATCCCGCGAACCTGCGACAAGAAGGAAATTTGTCGGGCCGCTAGATCTTTATCCACTCCACCATTAACTCCGCAACCGCAACACATGGTGCCACCTATCGCCATAGGACCCATGCTCTGCAAGTCTTTGAAATCGAACGGCGGGCGCATGATCGCAAGGGGTCTAACACCTCCCATGAGATCATGCACCAACCACTAGATCTACCATGCCATCCACTCCACAGAATCACTCGGGCCCACTGCAAACAAAACTCTCGGCATCAAATCAGACGGTGGGTGCATGATTGCAAGGGGAAAGAATATGCCTTGCGATCGCACACCGACCGTAGATTGAAGTCATTAACATAAGCCCTGCTAAGACATCTGACCATCACCACATGGACCAACCAGAAGATGCCACACTACCACCTTTTCCAGCGAGAACAAGGACACGCGCCAACCGGTCACATGATCGCATAGCCAAAGAATGGGCTATGTGATCATGCGACAGCCAACCAAGAGCCACCACATCACCACCTTTTAAAAGCATGAAAACCTAGGCCCACCAATCGATCACCGCCTCACCACTACAGACACGTGTCAACTGGTCGCATGATCACAAGCCATGGAACTGGCCCTTGCAATCATGCGATAAATCCATAAGACTGTCAAGCATTCAGCAACAATGCGACAAACAGCCTACCCAGTCATTGGATGCTAGCCACTAACGGCCAGATATTCGAAGATAACGCGACAACACAGTCGCCAGGTCACCGGATAGGAGATGTAACCGCTAGGTAGCCGAAAACCATGAAGAACCGGAACCATGTAGACAGGTGGCAGGCAGTCACATGATCGCATGTCAGAAAAGTCTGACATGCGGCCATGCAACAGCCAATCAGGAAGAGCCCTCGAAGGCCCGGTCCCACCTGTCATCACACTTGCGCACTTAAGGAAAGCCAGCAGATAGGGAACTGGGAGGTCGAAAACACATAAAGTTTTCACAACAACAAAGGATCGAAAACACACAAGGTTTTTGACATTGACACAAAGGTAAACAAGGATTCAAAAACATCAAGGAGTTTATGCAAGCCAAAAAGGTCAAAAACATCATAGATTTTCAAAATTACTGTGGGTTTTTGACACTTAGGTAGATTTTTAAATTTTATTTCCCTATAGACCTTAGAACTTTAATATCTTTCTGGATCTTTTGATTTAGAAGGTGCAATTTGGACCAGAGCTAGGTGAAAACACGAGGAACACTAGGCAGGACACTTTGAAGAACACTTGCAAGGAAAACAGGCCATTCTCATAAGATTTTGCTATGACAAAAAAATGGCCTAACAGTGGCTCTAGTTGGGGATGCATGGCTCTTGCAGGCATGGCAAGAATTCAGATCTCTAGGAAAAGCAAACCACCAACTAGACAAAAAGGCAGGGACCTCAAAAAATGCAAGGAACAGGAAAGCACACAACAAGAAGGGGAAAGGTATTTACAAAATGTACATTTTATATAGAAATTTGCAGCAACAAACAAGAGTTAGTTCTTGCCTCTGTCAAAAACTTAATTTTCATTCTTTCCTTCAAGTTGCACATCAGACATTTTGTTTTCATTTGTTTCCATAGGCCTGTCAACATGTTCTACCAGCATATCAGGAAGAACAAAGTAGCTTTCTTCATAGTGCATGTAAAATTTTTTGGCACTCTCTCCATCCTACTCACTATGAAAGTATGATTCAACATGCCAATGGTCAGCACCTCTATATTGAAATTGATCTTCACCTGCTAACTCATGCATGCTATCAACTGAAAACACAAAAACCTCATACTTTGCCTGCAGAAAGGCCCCATCTAAATCTTGTCTTTGCATTTCCATAGGTGTAACCGGCTGGACCTCAAAAGAATAGTCAGATTGATACCCACAGATGGAAAATGAGCACCCTGAATCAACTGGATCTGAAACCTCCACATGCTCCACAAATAAAGGATTGACAACTTCATGCAATATACCTTGTTGAACATCATGACAAAAAATGGGCTAATATTCAACCTCTTCATTGTATAAAGCATTGGAAAACACTTTAAAATCAACACCCATCTCAACCTCATGGAGACTCACAGCACACAAAGAAAAATCAGAGTCACACGAAGACTCACTAATACCATACTCAATTATTTTTTCTTTATCTTCATACCCCGAGGATGAATCATCCTCAGCATCTTCACTATCCAAAAAATGTTCACTTTCATCATCACTTTCCTCTTCCCATGTTGCATCTGACTCATATGAAGACACCACACCCTCACTGTCTTCATCACTCTCAACATCAGCACTTAAGGACATGACCCTAAGTGCATCCTCAAGTTTAAGGTTACCATCACCAAGTACCCAATCCCTGACACATACATAATGCTCTTCCCACAAGGCATCTGACCAACTAGTTGACTCAAGAAAACAAAGCTCCAAGAATAAATCAATGAAATCAGATTCAGGAAACTCAACATCCTCAGGAAGCTCATCATACACTTCATAAAATCTATCATAAAATAGAGATATGGATAGATCCTATCTACATCCTACCTTCAACCTTACCAATTTTATATAATCTCTAAAGATGCCCTGTTCTAATAATGCAATCTCATTATTCATCCTATCCATTACAACTAATACAATACTTTCATAAAATTTTGCCAAACTGCAGCTGAGAACTTGAAATATGCTAACCTCTAATCACACCTTACTCTTTTCTTTGTGCTTGACCACTTAATAAGGAGATATTTAAAACTTGAAAAATACTTGAGAATTCTGCAGCAAGAACCTTGCTTGTTGATTGGAAGGAAAGGCAGATCTAGAGCTCACCATTCATCTCCATCAAGTTCTTTGCAGTGTAGAGTCACCACCTCCTTGAAGAGGAAAGTATATTCTTTGTTTCTACTCCCAACCAACACAAAATTACACCAGATAACATGCATTGCTTATTAGGAAACGCACTGATCAAATAGAGAACTCAGAGTCGCCACTCAACACTTAGTGAGAAGATATAGTCAATGCCTTTTGTTTATCTAAATCTGTTCTAGACTCTCCCCAGTAGAGTCACCATTTTGTTGGTGACTCAGATGGGCCAAACCAATCTGGTCAAAAGATATGATACTGCAAAATTTGTAGTTGCAACCAGAGCTCCTTAATAGGTTTTCCTTATGTTCTCCCCAATGGAGTCGTCATTTTGTTGGCTCTTTTCCTTGCAGGACCAAGGTTGAATCAAATAGTTGGGCTTAAAACACTGGTTAGGCACTCAAGCTTGACAAGAAAAACAAACCAATTGATGAGGATAAAGAGAAATCCTCCTTCTTTGAGCTCTACATTCACTCAGGCAGGTATTGCCTTGTCTGCACATTCAAGACACCTCATGACAAACCAAAAGCTTATAAATAGATTAATGTGGAATAGTAATCAATCTCTTATAGGTATCCTATACCCCAATGATAGAAAATCTCATGCAATAGCCCTACTTGCATGGAATGAGACTGAAAGCTAGAGACCTATCCTAACAACAAGAAAGGGAAAGGGTGGGACTGAAAGGAAATGATTTTAAAGATGAGTTTGAAGGGACCCCTGAGAAACCCTAATTCTCTGATAGACCAATGCCTTGTCCAATAGGCCATAGAGTCAAATACAATACTGCAAGGGACAGCTATGAAATAAGAAAATAATATGCTCAATGTGTTGATTCCTGACATCAATCACACACCATGACCAAACCTCAACTTAACACCCACCTGTGCATTCAAGCATGCTATTATCCATCAAAGAATTTTGACCCTCCCCTTAGAAGAGACCTATGAAAGGACAATACATTAATTAACCAGCATCCACTGGAAGACAGGCATGACCTATCTTTGATATCTCAACTAATACATGCATAAACACTAACCTTGAACCAATTACCTCTGTGAAGATAACTCCACTTGCAAACACGTAGGCAATGCAAATAGACAAATCAAACACCCTTGATGTATGATTAATGCATTCAGAATTCAAATGGAGATAGCTTGGTAACAGTAAGAATATAATCACTTCTCATACATAAGACAAATCTATTACAACATGCACTGTATTCTCTGAACCAGCAATGGAGAGAAGAACACTCTATACGCAGAGAAAAGGAGAAATCTACAGGAAAAAGACCCTTCACTTGGAACCAAATCTCCTCAAAAATTTTGCAGAAGAAGGAACCCTTACAAAAATAAACAACCTGCCATTTATACCACTAGCTGCCTTGGAATTCTCAGAGAGAATGCAACAAGCTACAGACAGCTAGGGGTAGGGTTTCAACTACCCAACCAACTAAAAGAATACATTAAAATTTATTATAGGGGTAGGAAACTAAGTAATCTTAGAGAAATACATCAAAGAAGATATCCAATCATCATAATTCCCAGAATAGAGCATAGAAGATCACAAATCTATCAAAAGAGCAAATCAAATCAACCACCCTAAAATCACACCTCGAGCTAAGAAAAACTATCCTCCTCCACATGACACAAATCCCTGCAATCACTAATAGCACCCTGGACTACAACGGAACGGTGGAGAAGAACAATCTCACCAACTCTGGCCCGCTTCTGTCATCAATTCCAGTCCTTACTGGTCACTGGAAACATCTCTGAGATTCAAATTTGAACTCCAACGGCTAAGTCTTGGTGCCAGCAACCCATCAGCAGTCCTAATTTGATAGGAGATCGACAATTAAGTCCCAACCGTTAGATCTCATCATCCCAGGCTTCAGATCTTAACTCGTCAAGCACCTCAGGTTTTGTTCCACGAACTAGCGACAAGGCAAAATCCCAGTCGTGAAATGAAATACTTAACTCTAATTGAATCCTATGAACACATGACTACACGTGCTGAAAATGCCACTAAGTCATCTGGTGAATTGGTGACAAAGAAACTTTCACCAATTCACGGAAAGAATAGCGCTACCACAAAATCATCCCACAAACTTGTGATAAGAAGGAAATTTGTCAGGCCGCTAGATCTTTATCCACTCCGCCATTAACTCTGCAACCGTGACACATGGTGCCACCTATCGCCATAGGACCCATGCTCTACAAGTCTTCAAAATCAAATGGTGGGTGCATGATCGCAAGGGGTCTGACACCTCCCATGAGATCATGCGCCAACCACTAGATCTTCCACGCCATCCACTCCGTAGAATCACTTGGGCCCACTGCAAACAAAACCCTTGGCATCTAATCAGATGGTGGGCGCATGATTGCAAGGGGAAAGAATATTCTTTGTGATCACACGCCAACCATAGATTGAAGTCGTTAACATAAGCCATGCTGAGACATCTGACCATCACCACGCAGACCAACCGGAAGATGCTACACTACCGCCTCCGCCAGCAGGAACAAGGACACGCACCGACCGGTCGCATGATCGCATAGCCAAGGAATAGGCTATGCGATCATGCGACAGCTAACCAAGAGTAGCCACATCACCACCTTTTAAAAGTATGAAAATTTGGGCCCACCAATCGATCACCACCTCACCACTATAGACACTTGTCAACTGGTCGCATGATCGCAAGCCACGAAACTGGCCCTTGCGATCATGCGACAAATCCATAAGACCGCCAACCATTCAGCGATAATGCGACAAACCGCACATCGAGTCACTGGATGCTAGCCACTAACCACAAGATATCCAGAGATAACGTGACAACACAGTCGCCAGGTCACTGGATAGGAGATGTAACTGCCAAGTAGCTGAAAATCATGAAGAACTAGGACCACGCAGACAGGTGGCAGGCGGTCGCATGATCGCATGTCAGAAAAGTATGACATGCGGCCATGCGATAGCCAATCAGGAAGAGCCCTTGAAGGCCCAGGCCCACCTGTCATTGCACTTGTGCACTTGAGGAAAGCCAGCAGACAGGGAACTGGGAGGTCGAAAACACACAAAGTTTTCAAAACAGCAAAGGATCGAAAACACACAAGGTTTTCGACATTGACACAAACGTAAACAAGGATGCAAAAACATCGAGGAGTTTTTGCAAGCCAAAAAGGTCAAAAATATCATAAATTTTCAAAAATACTGTAGGTTTTCGACACTTAGGTAGATTTTTAAATTTTGTTTCCCTGCAGACCTTAGAACTTTAATATCTTTCTGGATCTTTTGATTTAGGAGGTGCAATTTGGACCAGAGCTAGGTGACAACATGAGGAACATAGGGCTTTGAAGAACACTTGCAAGGAAAATAGGCCATTCTCATAAGATTTTGCTATGACAGAAAAATGGCCTAACACGATGAACTATCTTTAATAATGGTAACCCTAGACAAAAATTTTTACATTCATTTTCCTATGTTCCATTACATTCTATGATTCTACTTATTTGACAGAGATGAACCGTATTGTAATATTGGCAGCATCATACAAAAAATTGTGTATTTTTTTGCGTTGTTTAGGGGTTCAATGTCATTTAGCCATGGGAATAAAATCTACTCATAATTTACTACAAAAGTATAAATCATATGCTTCACATTAGGATAGTGTTAATGTTTTGTAGCTTCAGTCGTATGATCACTTGGAATACATATAATACTTATATATATATATATATATATATATATATATATATATATATATATATATATATATATATATATATATATATATATATATATATATATATGTTATATTATTATTAATATATGATTGATTAATGAAACATTATAATATGAATAGACATGTCCCATGAAGGGACATGTCTATTCATATTATAATGTTTCATTAATCAATCATATATTAGAATAATATATATTAATAATAATATAACTTATATATATATATGTGTGTGTGTGTGTGTGTGTGTGTGTGTGTGTTTGTTATATTATTATTAATATATATTATTCTAATATATGATTGATTAATGAAACATTATAATATGAATAGACATGTCCCATGAAGGGACATGTCTCTCATAGCCTCATTCCCAATATAAATAAGAGAGATTGTTGCATTTGGAAAACACATACTGTATACAATACAGGCAGCGCTATTACATTTGCAGCGATCTTAAAATCTAAACATGGTATCAGAGCAAGGTTAGGCTGCAAATGGAGAATAGAGAAAATCAAAGACATGCCTTTTCTACATTGTGGTGCCATTTGGGGGAAGCAATAGAAAGCAACAACGACATGAGTGAAGAGTGTTCAGACCCAAATATGGAAAAAGCCTCTTGACTGATAATATGATCATGGCATGATTATTTATTGGCTAGTGATTTGTTTATTATAAATGTATTATCAAGAGTATATAGTTCAAAGTAATAGTCAAACTATGGTGGTCAGAATATGTCGATGGCAATAATATCCTCTTAGATGCCTGAGTTTCCCACACAAAGTGAGACTGTTTCTTTTTCTAGATGAATTTGGAAGTGACCCCGATATCAAGATATATGACAGAGATAAGAAGAATGTTATTGTTTTGAATAGTGTAGTTGCCAGTTTGTAATCACTGAATTAAAAGGTTGATTATCAGGTAAAATATCCTCTTTGATCAAAAGCAATTTAATCCCAATATCTTGAACATCTATAAGGTTGTTGCCAGTGTGCTTTGTCCCTGCCAAATAATATATGTTATTGGACCAATAGAAGCATGCTTAGCAGTGAAAGGAGAAGCCATTTATGCAAACCCAAGCTTGACCATGGGAACAGTTCTGCCATCTCCCTCTTCTCCCATCTCATCCATAATCTTCTTTAGTTTCTGCATTTGTCTCTTTGCAAAATTAAGATGTCGATTACTAGACGAACCATGAGATTGAGATACGGTAGTCAAGGCATTACTTCTTGCTGATCGATTTGTGGGCACAGCACCTGTTGATCCATCATCAATGGGGTTGACATTTAATGATTGACTCATTGAATCAGAAACTCCACTTTTGGACTTCCTTGACTTTAATGTTTTGGCTGTTAAAAACTGAATCACAACAAACCCGTTGAGACTACATATTGAATCAGCATAGAAAATAAAGTAGAACTAGAATGCATCTCTGAAGATTTTTTATCAAAGGAAAATTTGTAGTGAGTGTTATGGCATAACATCGGGCTCATATATACAGGATTAGGACAATATAGTTATAATGAGGAGGTATTGAAATTATTTCAACAGATGCAATTGGTAGGTCTGTACTAAACTTTAGAACTTTTGCCAGTACTCTTTCAGTTTGTGCTCAATTGGAAGCTTTGGAGATCCATGGAAAACTAATTATGGATGGGTTTCAATTTGATATCATGCTTCTGAGTTCGCTTATAATATATGGACATGTATGTGAAATGCGACAACTTACAAAAGACATGTGATATATTTGACAAAATTGGCTGCAGAGATATTGTAGTCTCTTGGAACATAATGATTAAATGATATGCTATGTATGGTTGTGGGAAGGAGGCTAATGATCTTTTTGAATAGTTGAAACTCTTTGGGGTGCACTCAAACCATGTTTCCTTCCTTAATGTTTTGTCTGCATGCAGCCATGTAGGTTTAGTCAACAAAGGTTATCAACATTTCCATTCTATGTATGAATATTATAACATCAAACATGCAATGGAACACTATATATGCATGGTTGATCTCCTTGGTCATGTTGGGTATCTAGCCAAAGCACAAGACTTTATCAACAAAATGCCAATAAGACCTGATATTGCTATGTGGAATACACAACAAGTAGATCTAGGAGAATCTGTGGCAAAACATTTTTTTTTGAATTGAACCCTAAAAACACAGCACCTTACATGTTGCTCTCAAATATTTATGTTGCAACTGGCAAATGGGATGAGATTGAAAAGGTGATTAAATATAATGAAGATCATTGATATGGTGAAAATTATATAAACAATGACTACATAAATGGTTTCAGCATGGACAATCACGGGACGTGACAAGGTAAAAGAAAGTATAATATGTTATTTCAATAATATATTAATATTGCACTAGAAGTGTGTTCCTCACTATAAAATATACAATGTTTATAATTATTATTAATTTATTTGTATGGATAGATATAAATGTACATATATGGTCATTATATATCTATAGAAATAATAATATGTGAAATCATAGATTAAAGATATATACTTAGAAGATTGAATATATATGTATATATATTCAAAGTATATATTTAAAATAGATCTTTATCTATATTACATTGGAATGGTCTTATATCATTATGTAGAATTATCCTTGAGTATTATGTTAGTCTCTCTCTTATTCTCTTATTTCAATACATGTACTATGAGAGCTATTTGCCTTGATCTCTACCAATGATGCTCTTGCAGGAAAAGGAGGATTTTATATCAGATTCAGAGGGAGTCTAAAAAATATTAGAAGTAACCTTGAATGAGAAGGTCAGAAGGTTGATATCACATTCACAAGAAGTTTGATGAACCATCAAAGGAAACCTTGGACAATAAGGTTAAATGTTGATGTTAGTACTCAAAGCTTCAGATGGAAGCCATATTATCATGAATGTTTGGAGGTTGCCATGTCTGGGATAAATCCATAGTTTATTACATTCACTCATGTTACTATGGAATCAGACAAGTACATTTGTGTACAGGAAAACCCTCTTGCATTGAACAAATGATCATGTACCAGATGATTAGAGTCTCTTAAAACAAGATAGTTTCATGATTGGGGCCATGTATGATTTCGTAATAGAGGGAGCTACTAGAGGATCTCCCAAAATTGATTTTCAAGGATCTTAATCATTCTAATTTAGAAGGGTAGATCAAGATGGAACCCATAGTGACCAAGAAATTGTAAACAACAAAGAATGTAGTTCCATGTATGTGAGCTAGAAGACCTTAATGCAAATATCTAGAGGTCATGATAGATGAATAAGTTGTGGGATCAAAGGGCATTTCAAGAAAAGATCTTGATACAGACTAAAGAACAAGACTCGACCTACTAGAGTGAAGTCGGAAGGTTGATATTAGATTCAGAGCAAGTATAATAGTTCATCTAAAACAAGCTTGGACAAGGAGGTGAGGAGGTTGTTACAAGACCTTAAAGGAAGCATCCAAAAGTCTATGATCATGAGATTGAGTCTCACGTGTGCTGGCTAAAATGCATTTATGCTAACTCCTACATAACTTGGGGTTCACCTAGAGTGATGCAAACTATATAAGAGATATAGTGCATAAGAATGCTATTCAACAGAACATATGGCTGATATTCTCACCGAGTTTCTTGCTAGAGGTAAGGTTGTGTACATTTGAGATAAACTTGGCATGTTGAAGAATGAAGCCTTAGATGAAAAGGAGTTTCATCTACTGTCTTGTATGTTATTGCATTCTTCTCCTTGATAGAGAAGTCTAAGGTGAAAGCCCTTCTTTCCACCCTTTGGGATGAGCCATGATGGATCCACCCTCTGACATGAGTCAAGGTGGATTTCACATGTATGACTCCAGAACCTATGGACCCTCCTGTGAACATTGGAGAAAGGTGACGACTTTTTGACAATGAACACTTGTATTTGGTATTACAAGGTGACGATCTTGTAACAGAGATTCGTTATGGTAGACTTTTGTCTGTGCACATACCATAATAGGGTTATATGTAAATGGAATGTAATGTTCTTATTTACTATATCCTTGTATCATGTTGAGGTGATATGAAAATTAGGTATCACAATCTAAGGTGATTCCTCATATCAAGGTGATATGAAAATTGGGTATCACATGTAAGGTGATTCCTCATATGAAGGTGATATGAAAATTGGGTATCACATGTCATGTGATTCCTGATATCAAGGTGGTATGAAAATTGGGTATCACATGTCAGGTGATTCCTCATATCAAGGTGGTATGAAACTTAGGTATCACGATCTAAGGTGATTCCTCATATCAAGGTGGTATGAAAATTGGGTATCATATGTCAGGTGATTCCTCATATCCCATGTTAGGTGATATTGAAAATCGAGTATCACATGTTAGGTGATTCCTCATATCACATGTTAGGTGATATTGAAAACTAGGTATCACATGTTAGGTGATTCCTCATATCACATGTTAAGTGATATGTAAAACCTGGTATCACATGTTAGGTGATACATATCACGAATTATGTGATATATGATACTCTGTATCACAAGCTAGGTGATACTTCATATCACAATTTATGTGATATTAATTAATTAATATCCATATGACAGACAACATGAGATGTAGTGTCATTAGACACACCATGGATATTTATGAGCTATGGTGAACATCATGTGACTTGATATTCTTGCATATACCATATCTCCTGATATCACAGTGGGGTGATATCTTCTCTCTTTCAAAATTAATGATTTATTACCTTGATGGATTTTATCTTCTCTAGCTAAGAGGGAGTGTTGATGTTTTGTATGGCTATAGTTAGGGTCATATGTATTGAAAAGGGAGACCACAACACATTCTGTTTGATCATCCTTCCTAGCTAAGAGGGAGTGTTAATGTTTTGTAGCTTCAGTTGTATGATCACTTGGAATATATATATATATATATATATATATATATATATATATATATATATATATATATATATATATATATATATATATATATATATATATATATATATATATATATATATATATATATATATATATATATATATATATATATATATATATATATTATTAATATATATTATTATAATATATGATTGATTAATGAAACATTATAATGTGAATAGACATGTCCCATGAAGGGACATGTCTCTCATAGCCTCATTCCCAATATAAATAAGAGAGATTGTTGCATTTGGAAAACACATACCGTATACAATACAGGCAGCGCTATTACATTTGCAGCGATCTTAAAATCTAAATAGATAGAACACACTTTTCAAATCTTCAAAAACTCTTTAGAAAATTTATGAAGAGAAGGATTCAAATGGTTTTGCTATATTTTTTACACTAAAATAAAAATCCTAGATAGAACTTAGTTCTGTACCAAAAAATTCTTAGCGGAGCAACAAGGGTTCAGACTGCTTTACTAATAGTTGATACTCAAGCTCGAGATGTCTCAACTTATATTCCTAGTAACATAATTTCCATTACAGAGTCTATAAAACTTTTAAGATTATATTTACACGAAGACATTGCCTACGAATTTAGTCTTTTCCACTAAAGCACTTCAATGCGACTACTCCTGCAATGGCCTTTAGCATCTCAAAATCACATTCTACACCATCAACAATAAGAGGAGGTTTCTAAGTAGTTCCACATGTGTCAAAGAATTTCCCCAATTTTAAAACTTCATCACCCCGTACATTTTCTAGTTTAAATGGCACCATTTGATAGCTTTCATTGGCGCCCAGAACTTCTAAAGCAATGAGCATTTTAGGGCAGGCGTCCCCCATCATCTTCATAAGATCAAGGCCTGAATTGCTTTCTCACTGCTCTTTATCTAATGATTTTGACCGAAATAACATTCTTACCAGCTTAATCTTCAAAGAACTGGGCGAGTCTTCTTTCGCATTTTCAATTTCTTTCCTAAAAATTTGCAATCTATTTTCCCATCCTTGTACAAAATCTGATGAAAACTGCCTTGCTGACCTAACTGGCTCAATTGATGTCCCAAAATTCAGGGGTGACTTAGCTGGGCAGCTGATATCCCAAAAATCTGCGGTGACCTACCTGCCTCAGTTGATGTTGCAAACCTTTTCCTCCTTGATCCCTGTTGTCTTCTTCATTGATATTGCCTAAGAGAGTTTTGATATTGCGGTGAACAATTGTATTGAGGAAGAGAGCCAATGAAACAATTAGGGTTCGAACATAACCGATTATGTGCGGAGAGAGGGGGCGACACACATATGTAACGGAGGAGGTGTTGCCACATGTATGATGTGGGAAAGGGCACCAGGCAATGGGGAGTTGTAGTTTTCCAGCGGAAGAAGTTAGCAGGGAGGCATACAGGATGATAGTTTATTGGTGGGAAACAAGGATTTCTGCAGCAAAAGCTCCCACAATAAAGTCTATTGGCTTAAATATTATAATATAAACATTTAAAGGAGATTCAATAAGGTGAAATCGATTATAATTATTTCAAATAGAAGATTCAAAGAACTACTTTTTTCTATTCTTATTATATCCTCCAATGAAGTATTAAAATGTCAAATTACTCCTCCAAGTTTAGATTTATTTTATTTCAAAAAAAATTAGGGGAGAGGGACCAGTAGTTGTGTGGGGTTGAATAGTCAATCACTCACTAGTGAATATATTATCCAATCTTACACCACATTTTTACTATATATTGTGATTAAATAATCCAAATGTAAATCAAAAAATTTCCAAATGTTGATAAAAATGGACCAATACTTGAACACATGAGAATCTATAAATGTTATATTAGAAGACCATTAACAAGTGAAATAGATAACCTTTTGTCTCAAATAAAATATCATAGCTATCTATCATATGTGTGTCACTTAAAAAATAATACGCTCACTTAATAAAATAAGATGTCCACTTAAACAAGTATTGTTATCTTAGTGCACAAATACTATTCTTATGTGTACAACTATTGGGGTAGAATAGTATATGCATTAGAGTATTTCATATTAACAAGAGTTGTGCTATAGCTGGAATCCTGCCTAATGCCAAAAATGCAAGATTAATTGGAAATTAGTTTTGAAGGCTTTGGGGAAATATCTAGTGTAAAATTTTTCATTGCAATCATGTTCCTCTTAATCTTCATTTCACCTTTGAATAGAATGAGAGATCAAATTATGTACAAAAGTTATGAATTAAAAATAAAACCTTAGTCTATTGTTTAAAGAAAAAATATCACATAAAAAATATTGGTACGGTTATTGATCAATCAGTTTGCATGGTTGAGCATCATGCCTATGTTGGCTATGATGTTCGTATCCTAAATCTTATTATTAAGATGCCAATTATACCTATTTTGGTTGTGTGGACATATTTGTTCTTCATGAAAAATACTCTTGTATGTAGTTTGATTGAAGGTTAATTTGTAACCAAATGTTTTAATATGCGTGTTGATATTGTAAAATACAGTTAAATATTCATAAAATTGGAGATAGTACTATCGGTAGAATAGGAGCAACCAAGTAGGGCCTTATCTCTTTAGATTATGAAGTTTTCCTAGACTTTGTACACTCCAAAGCAAGGCTATTTTTTGAAGTTTTGTTGAGTAGGCATGATTGTAAAACCCACTCTTGTTTATTGTGTATGACATTGCTAAGATGTATGAATTCAGTAATAGCATTAGGTGGAATATACAAGATAGTATGGAGGTTGGAGTTACATACATCAAAAAAATAAACAATAATTTTGATCACTAGATCAGATTTAGTAGCCTCTACATGTGCAATCACATTGCATTGCATATATGTCTTATGAAGGCATGGATAACATTTTGGAGTGCTTAAGTTAAGAATTTGTATGAAAATTCCCATATATATATAATTAAAAAAATAATATTAATATATTGTATTCATTATATTACTAATATAAATTTAAAAATAATAATAAATAAAAAATCTAAAAAAAATAAAAAAATAAAAACAATTTAAGTATAAGAATATAAATAATACAAAAAAAATTGAAGTATAAAAATTAAAATTAAAAAATTCTATTAAATTGTGTTTCCTTTATTTACACAAATGGATCTAGATAGAAGAAATACTTTTATACTTAAATAAAAGTAAATATAATTATTAATAAAATCATATATTGTCATATTTTAAATATTAGATTATTGCTTTGATTTTATTTAAATAAAATAATAATAAAAAAAAATTTTTTGAAAAAATCTAAATTATTTATAAAACTCAAAACATAGTCCCATTCATACAAAATAGTTGTAAAAAAAACTATAAATATAAATATTTTGAAATTTTAAAAAAAGATTTTAAATATGGAAACGTCTAAACAACACACTAAAATTAAAACGCATATGTGAGCAAGGGACACTTAGATTTTTTTTCCAAGCTCTTCTTTTATATTTTATGGTTTAGTTGGACATGAAGTGTAATTAAAGCATGTGATCTCCCATAGGCACACTTGTAGGAAAGAAAAGAGATTTGACCCCTCATGAAAGGGAGCCATTCCAAATTTGCATTTTGTGAACAAAATCATGTACTATTTAGTATTTTCATAAGATATAAATTTTTATCAATTATACATCTCCAAGTCTTATGAAGGCATCAAATAGAATTCCAAAATTTACCCAGCATATATTTGGTGAAAAGAAGAACCATTAGAGATTCTTTGAGAGGGTTAACAGGTCAAATATAAACACCTCTAATACACCACATATGAGGCCTTGCAATTTTAGTGGTTCTCTCAAAAGAGGAGGGGACCTCATAAAATTGGTGTGTGTTTAGCACTTGGAATGATATACAAAGCTCTCAACATTATGGTTTCTCTTCAATGAGAAGCTACTAGTGATGCCATGACAGAGTATCTCCTCATTTCCTTCATACAATTAAGCCTTGGGAATTCAAACTCCCTCCTCCTTTGTAAACCCTCTTTGATTGGTGTTTTTAAAGGAACAATACAAGCCCATCTCTTAGCATTTATTTTCTTGGTGCCTTACATGAATGAAAAATTCTCTATTCTTAAGCTAATGTTTGGTGAAAGTGTCTTATCTTATTATTATTTTCTTAGCTCTTTACTAACAAAAGCTTTGCACATTCCCTTGTTTTTTTTAACAATACAATAGCTTTCAAATTAAATTAACAATAAAAGTGAATGTTTTGAATTAAAATAATATTTTCAATTAACTATGGAAACTTTGTTCCTATCACCATAGGAATATTTACCTATTTTATTTGATTATGATTAATTCATGCACTCACAAGCAACAAGAATAATATTCCGTTAAACAAAATATACAAATTAAAAAGACATATGACATTATTTATTATTGCTATTATTAATATTTTAAATGTATTAATAATAATATTATAATTTATTTATCATTATAGTCATTAATTAATATCAATTTAATTAATTAAATAAGAAGAGATTAATTTAGGGTCGTGACAAAACCATTCATATAACACGGTGGGAAAAGTACCATAAGGAAACTTGTTTACAGATGTCATATTTAAGCCTATTTTTCTGTTGTCTGCAAGAACCACATACATGGTGATAGGTTCATTCTAGGTACATTTAGCTATTTTTGGATATTGCAAGTAAGCTTGATGTTTGAATGGAATGATAATTGCTTTTTATAGAAAATATTTGAGGACATATTCATATTTATTAATACCAATACCAATGCAAAACAAAGACTAAGCAACTTCGATGACAAATAGAGTGCTATGGTGGGGACTATCAAGTGTTTTTCTAGAGGGATGAAAACACTATCCAAAATTGTGTAGTCGATTGTTCGAAGTGCTGCCTCAGGAACCAAGTAAATAAAAAATAATGTCATTTAGACTGAATTGGAGAGATGTTAATTCATGAAAAAAAGAGATGTTAATGTTCGAAAATAATAGAAAAGGCACCACAGCGAGGGTGCTAGAAACTGTTCAAGACACTTCCAATAATGGAAAATAATGGATAATATAGAGCTACTTTTGGCCATTTGTACATCTACATTCCATTGGCTAGAATGGTGGGTCACACAGAACCAACAAATCAGATGCTCCAACTGAGTGTTTACTTTAGTGATGATGTTCAACTTGTTTTTTCAACTCTTCAAAAGGGTAAAGCAATTTCCTTTGTTAGATAAAAGCCACACTAGTGAAGACCATATATTATCAGAAGACATGTTCATAATAGGCTGCAACATTTTTAAGATACATATCTCCATCTCTTTAGGTGTCCATCTATCTTCTGCATGCAGTACAAGGCCTTTAGTGGCATCTTAGAGAGTAGTTAACGTGTAGATGTAGAATGTCTAAAAATAATAGTCACTTCTCTTTTCTCTAGTTTCATTGCTGACAGTATTCTTGTTTCATTGCTGAAAGTATTCATAAAATGGTTCACATGCATTATCTACACAAAAAAATTTAGGGTGTACTACAAGCTATAGATATAGAAAATGTGCAATGCTATAGAATTGGAGCATCTTGGGTCTTGGAGCAATCTTGCATCAACCAAAAACATTTCTTGATTTTTGTACCTATTTGCTGTTGTTTTCTTTATAATATTTGCATTTGATGGTTTCATGGTGTACGAAGCTTACATTATGTTGAGGACCTATTTTGGAACCTTCTCCTATGAGCACATAAAGTTTGGATGGACAGTTGGAAAGTTAGAGTTGTTTCCTTGCTGTTGGAGTAGTATTTTCTTGCAGTTTTGGGGCTGATTGCACACCATGGAGACCTTGATCCTTAAAGAATAATATCGTTTTCACATAGGGACTTAAAGAGAACCTAATATAATATCATTTCCCAAAGGCTCAGCTCCTAATTCATTATGAGTCAAAAGTTATGGCCATTTTGGCACGAGACCTATTTTCTGGCAGTTTTGGGTCCGAGCCGTTACTGCAATTTTGGTGCTAATTGTTCATGTTGGAGACCTTGATCCATAAGGAATAAGCCTTTTATCTCTTAATTATTTTTAGAGTACCTAAATTAATATCATTTCCCAAGAGAGAAAGCCCCAATTCATTATGAGTCAAAATTTATGCCAGTTTTTCCTCAGGGCCTATTTTCTGCCAATTTTCAGGTGAAACGTGTGGTGTTTCTTCTTGCCCACTTACGTGTGATCAAATGCAACCTTTCACACTTTAAGGAATGTTATTGGGTCATGTAAGGACCTAACTCATAAGGTGCATCAATTTATATTCATTCTAGCATTAGTTTTAGTTTAAATCTTCTAGACTGGACCTATATTGTAATTAAATGCCTGACTGGTCGACCTGTGGCTTAGCTGGCTATATAAGGAGTCTAGATTGATGTAGTAGGGAATAAAGAGGAGATCATCAGAGATATTTAGGAAGGATTATCAATATATATCATTGGAGACAAAGATAGGATGTAAGCTATGTTGGAGCTTCTCCTTGCAGGACCAAACTCAAGTCAATAGATGGGCTTGATTTTCAGGATAGGCACTCAAGTTTGACAAGAAAATAGTCTAATTGATGAGGATTGAAAAGAATCCTCCTCCTTCTTTGAGCTCCACATCACTCAAATAGGTATTTCCTAATCTACACACTCAAGACACCTCATGATAAATAATATGTCTACAGATAGATTATTGTGGAATAGTCTTCAAACCCTTTTAGGTATCCTATACCCCAATGAAACCAATTCTTATGCAACTAGCCCTATTTGCATAGGATGAATCTGAAGACTAGAGAGGACTTCCTATTACTACTACCAACATGAAAGGAAAAGTATTTGATTTGAATGATTGATGTTGGGTTGAATGGACCCCTGAAATACCCTTAATCTCTCATAGACCGGTGCCTTAACCAATGGGCAACAGAGTCAAATACCTCACTACAATAGAGAGCTATGAAACAAGAAAACAATATATTTAGGTATGATGATGCCTTACATCAACCATACACCATTAATCAGACTATACATTATCAAACCACTTGTGTATCCAAATGTGTTATCACCCATTTTAAGGATTTTAACCCTCCCCTTAGAAAAGACCTATAAACAAGTAATACATTGATCAGCATCCACTGAAAGACAAAGATGAGATACCCTTGATACCCCAGTTCATACACATCTGAAAACCAATCCTAGACCTAGTTTCTTCTATGAAAGAAACTCTATTGCTGACACATAGGAAATGCATATAGAAAGTTCACAACACCCTTGATGCCATAATCAATAAGTCTAAAACCCAAGATGGGGACAATCTGATAATAGTAGAAACATATTGAATCTCACACATAAGAAAAACTATCACAATTTGTATTATATTCTCAAAACTAGAAAGGAAAGAGGGAACACCCTATACGCAGAGAATAAGGCAATATTTACAAGGTAGAACACTCATGGAACTAGAATCATGGACCTCCAAAAATAGTGGAACCCTTACAAAGTCAAAATTACAATAATATATACCCCCTAGTCATCTTGGAATCCCAAACAGGATGCATCAAGCTTCAGATGACTAGGGTTAGGGTTTCAGCAACCTCACCAACCAAAATTACAACAAAATTTATTGCAAGGGAAGGAAACTAAGCAATCTCAAAGAAACAAATCCAGAAAGATCTGCAATCATGAAAATCTATGAGATCAGGACAGAGAACCAAGAAATTTGCCATAAAAACTAGTCTGTCTGGCCACCTGCAACACAAAACCATCCCTCATAGTACAAAAAAACACCCTACAGCAATCGATCATGGCAACATAGACCACACTACAACCATCGATGTCATCAAACCTATCAAATCTGGTCGCTAAAACCATAAATTCCAGTCCTTTCTATCACTAAAACCCTCTACAAAGTTTAAATTCAAACTACAACGGTCACTTTATGGTGCCTGCAATAAATCAATGATCAACATTTAAATCTGGATCATCTTTAAGTTGTGACCATCAGATCTTTCCTTTTCGCGGGTCCTTTGTCTTAACTCAACTGCTATCCCAGGGTTACTTTTAGTGACCATGTGACAAAGCATTTTCTTGTTTGCAAAATGAAATACTAACTCACCGCCTAACCCCATGAACTAGCAAAGAAAAAGAACCTTTAACCTCAATCCTCATTTGGCGAACTAGTGACTAAAGGGAATCGACCATTTGTAGAATACTTTATACTACCGCTAGATAATTTAGTGACAATGTGAATGCTTGTTCGCTAATTCACTAGACCCTTTAGAACCTCACCACTTTATTGCATGAATGAGTGAAGACCATTGAAATTTGTCAGGCCTCTAAACACTTTATCAAAACCGCTAAGACCTTTAGACCCCCGCCTAGGCCTGCTTTATGCCACGTGTCAAAAAACCATTCACTGCTACTTCTCGGTCACCACTGACATAGGACCCACCCGCCTAAGCCTTTGAAAATGGATGGCGGGCGTAAGATCTCATGGCTCTGACACAACCCATGAGAACTTACACCGACCGTAGATCTAGTCCCCATCACTGACCTCTTTGACAATGACCCCACCTTGCCACATCATCCACATTGACCAATAAGATTTGAACAACTCTGCACC
The DNA here is from genome assembly GCA_027943335.1 of Chamaecyparis obtusa. Taxonomy (NCBI): domain Eukaryota; kingdom Viridiplantae; phylum Streptophyta; class Pinopsida; order Cupressales; family Cupressaceae; genus Chamaecyparis; species Chamaecyparis obtusa. Next base: position 95,147 of record BSBK01001446.1, read on the forward strand.
ACCTGGCATGTGGCCCCACTAAGAACACTATACTGCCTGGAAGATCAAATGGATAGTGCATCATCTCAAAGGCCTGGAAGATTCCATGAGATCATGCACCTACCATTGATCTTGAATCTTCTGATTGAGATACCGAGCCCGCCTGACAACACGTTCAGCTCACACAATGTGGACCAATCAAAGAATGACAAATCAGCACACCTGGTAGGTGGACCCACCGAAAGGAAAGGTTACGTCACATAGAAGAATCAACGGTTGTCTCATAATCTCATACATCTGACACATCCCTTGTGAAGATATGCCCACCATTGATCTTCTACAAATGTCAGAGCCCTCTGACACACCAGAAACCCAGGACCCACTGACAACTGCCAAATCATAAATAGGTGGACCAATGAGAGACTGCCAATCATGCACACCTGTTGAAAGGTCCCACTTCTTTGAAACACTGTGTCATCAGGAAAGATCAATGACTATCGCAACTTTGCATAGCTCTGAAAAATCCTTTGCACTTTAACGACAACCGTTGGATTGAAAAGATATCAAAGAGACTGAGCCCGAGAAATATCAAGCCAAAACATAAGGAAAGAATTAAGGCACAGGACATAGGAAATTATTTCACTGCCTGACATAGGAAAAATTAAAACACCGCCGGGCTCCAAACTTAGGAAAAAATTAACCTAAGAGATGACATAAAACCTTAGTCGCATGATTGCATAGCATGAAAAAGGTTCACGCGATCATCCGACAAGGAGGTTAACAATTTAGCACATGGGTTTTAGGGATCTAAGTGTACACACTAAAATGGTGTACTTCTATGAACCATTACATGCAAGGTTGCTCAAGAATGAGGCCTCACAAAGTGGCTCATAGCTCTCTATGCATGGAGTTGCAAGGGACTATGATGTATTTGCTCTTAGCTAGAGCTACAAGCTTGTGACCTTGCTAGTCAACCACACAATGAGAGATTCAAGTGAGGAAAAGGGCAAGAGTGCCAATATCCTCAAGAATCACTATGAAAATGCAATGTAAACTAGTCTATGGAAATGAAAATGCAATGCAACTAAGCTATGAAATGGAAAGAACAAGTGTTACAAATCCTTCCTATTTAGACTATGTGAGGTTATCTATTGCATAAAAGAAACTAAGCTATGAAATGAAACTATGGATGCTATGATAATGCAAGAAATGAAGTCTAAACTATGAAGCAATGAGGAAATCCATGAAAAGCTTGATGTAGCAATGATCTCCAAAAGCTCCAAATGCACCTAGAAAACTTGCAGCATAACAATAGCATGAAAGAGATGGATATGCAAATGAAGGAGAGAGCTCTCCTTTTATAAGAAATGAGGTGAAATGGACCATTGAGATTAAGAGGCAAAAGTCTTAATCAGTGGTGGAGCTTGAAAGAGGAGCAATCCATGTGCCCAAGTATCTTCCAATAGAAAAATAGGAGTTGACTTTATGTCCATATGAGACAAAAAATGTTTTCTTCTTTTTATAAAATAGGAATAGTGCTTTATTTGTGCAACTTAGGATAAGAGGAAAGTGGGGGCTTTTTATTTAATTAAAAGGGGAGGAAATATTCCTTTTAAGTAAATAAAAATTTAGGATAAATGATTAGCCCATAGGATAAAAATCCAATATATGATTGAAATTAAGACTTGATCAAGAGATTGATATTGTTGAAAATATTGATTATTGATAAAATTGATTCAGGATTGATAAATTGAATAAATGGGGCCCAAAGTCTAGGCGACCATTTTTGGGTGCATACACTAAGTGGCCTGAATAAAGCAACACTAAAATAGAACCTGGATGGGGTAAGTTAAGGTTTATTTCCACCAACGGCTATAAATTTGAAAGTTTAACAAGAGTTTCAAGCCAGGGAGATGAAAAAAAAAGAAGCAGAGACCAGGGAAAACACTTAAGGCCATGAAAATTTTGTAGCCATAGACCATTTTCTGAGGGTTTTGCATTAATAGGCAAAATGGGTTAATAGTGGCTCTAGTTGGGGATGCATGCCTCCTGCAGGCATGGAAAGAATTCAGATCTCTGGGAGAATCAGACCAATCCACAAAACTTCCTCAGACAACTTTATTGAAAATAGGAAAACTACTCCTATTATGTACAAACCATGGCCCTGAACCACTAGAAACTTTCAAAAATTCTTACCTCTGTCATATACCTGATTTTCATTTCTTTCTTCTTGATGTAAGCCTAAAATTTTATTCCCATTTATTTCACCAAGCATATCAACATTTTCAATCAATCCATCAGGCAAAACAAAAATTTTGTCTACATTCTCATAGAGCATGTACAAACCTGAAGCATTTCCATCATCTTGCTCACTATGAAAGTAAGACTCAGCATGCTCATGAATGTAATCATCAAACTGAAACTGATCTTTATCTACTGATTCATGTATGCCATTAATCTGAAATGCAAAAGTCATATACTTTATTTGATAAAAGTCTTCATTCATAACTTGACTTTGCATATCCTCAGGTGTAGCTAGTTGGAGTTCAAGAGAAGAATCAAGTTTATACTCACACATGTCATCATTATCAAATTCTGTAACATTTGGGACCTCCATGTGTTTTTTAAACAATGGATTGATAATTCCATGTAATACTCCTTGTTGCACATTATGACAAAAAATGGGCTGATCATCATCATAGTCCTCCTCATATAAAGTATTAGAAAACACCTTAAATTCACTACCCATTTCATCTCCATGGAGATTCTCAACACACAAAGAAAAATTAGAACTATATGAAGATTCATAGTCAACATCACCTACCAAGCATATAGCATCCATAAATATGTCTTCTTCATTATCTTGTCTAGGAAAACCATCATAGCAAAACCATGGTTCACTCCTAAACTCTCTATTATATGCTGCAACCTCATTATCCAATGCAGGACCATTAGATAACCTTTTACTCAAATCTTCATGTTCATCCTCACTGATATCACATTGAATTACCATTTCCTTATCTTCAAACTTTGAGGACAAATCACTCTCAACATCTTCATACTCAAACTGATTTGCATGATGTACAAACTAAGATGCACTTTCATTTTCAGATTTAGAAAATGAAAATATATCTTCACTGATAAAGGAGTGTTCACTTCCATCATTACTTTCTTCCTCCCATGTTGCATCTGACTCATATGAAGACACCTCAACATCACTGCCTTCATCATTCTCACTTGAGTAACCACTTTCAGCACTATGTTCCTCTACCTGTGACTGATATGCCTATGAATTACATTCCTCATCTTGTATAGAAACTTTGAATTCATCAGTAGAGACACAACTTTCAGCCTCTTCACTTGTATAACACTGAGATATACAAGCAGCAACCTCATGCCTAGGAACATTAGAAAAATCATGCTTATAATCAAGATTACAAGAATTGACTGTAGTAGCTAATTCACAACTCAAAACACCATCACACTACTCAATTCTACCAAGGTTTGGAATATATCTTACTACTGTAGCATCCTGAACACATGCCTCATCAGTAGCAAAAGGCTCAACAACATTTATACACATCCTGATTTGACACTTCAACTTGATTACAAACTACAGCGGAAGTGTTGATACACTGACTTGGAATTGTGGTATCAACACTACATTCTTCTTTTCTTTCATATTCATTATACCGGCATACATTCATGGCAAAATGACCTCTGGTCAATCCATATTTTCAATTATTTTCAATTTCCATCGCAGTTATAAATGCCTGATATAATGACTTAGGTTCTTTATCCCTTAGTAAGTAATTCATTTTTTTATCAAATGCATCAAAGTAGACATTCATACACACTTGATCATTGGGTCTATAACTCTTAGGGATTTCATTCAATACTCTTGCAAATTTGATATTGAATTGAGGAACGAGTTCATCACTCTCAATATGAATCTTTAAAAACTTATCATAGGAATCAGATATGCTTACCCTTTCTCCAAATTGTACCATGAAGGCCGAATGCATCTCACTCCAAGATGAGATAGAACATGCTGGTAGAAAAGAGAACCAGTCCCTAGCATCACCTTCTAAAGTTTGGACAAACAATCTCATCCATAGGTCTTCATGGCAAACATCAAAATCACACATCACATCAACAAAACATTGAACATGCTTCCTTGCTGACTGATATTGGTCCCTATCATAGTTTGGTAAATATCCCCTGATTCCATCAGGGATCTTATTAGGGAAACTAGGTATGCCATCATAACAAAATGACACATATCCTTTGACAAAAGAAACCCTATGAACATCCATCACTAGCTGCAGCTTTTGCACATCCACTTGAAAATCTTCAAGACTAATGATACGAAATCTATACTTGAAACTAATCTTCTTTTGTCACTGAACCCACTTATATGTCCTTTCTTTAATGACAAAACCATTTGATAAGGACCATGTAGAAACATAAAATATTGAATGGGGAATACGTGGAAGCCTTTGCTGATTATTGTTGCTCTCTTCACATTTGACTGAAATCTATAACAAGGTTACACACCTCAAGTTCATTCTAGTACAGAGTCACGACCCCCTTTTCAGAGGACACAAATTTTTACTGATCTCCTTTGAAGCACCAATAGATTTTGGGCACTCCTCACAGCAAAGTCACATATAATAATTTTAAATCTTTACAACAAATCTAGGTAATACATTTGTAGATCTGAAAACAACTTTTAGATTATGATATTTATGAGACTCTTCCTCAAAATGAATATAGCAGGACTCTGGGATACCCTTAATGAAAAATGTATTTCAATCCCCAGCAAAGTCACCAATTTTGTTGGAGCTTCTCCTTGCAGGACCAAACTCAAGTCAATAGATGGGCTTAATTTTCAGTGTAGGCACTCAAGTTTGACAAGAAAATAGTCCAATTGATGAGGATTGAAAAGAATCCTCCTTCTTCTTTGAGCTCCACATCACTTAGGTGGGTATTGCCTTATCTGTACACTCAAGACACCTCATGATAAACAATAGGCCTATAGATAGATTATTGTGGAATAGTATTCAAACCCTTTTAGGTATCCTGTACCCCAATGAAACCAATTCTTATGCAACCAACCCTATTTGCATAGAATGAATATGAAGACTAGAGAGGACCTCCTATTACTACTACCAACATGAAAGAAAAAGTATTTAATTTGAATGATTGATGTTGGGTTGAATGGACCCCTGAAATACCCTTAATCTCTCATAGACCAGTGCCTTAACCAATGGGAAACAAAGTCAAATACCTCACTGCAATAGAGAGCTATGAAACAAGAAGACAATATATTCAGGTATGATGATGTTTTACATCAACCACACACCATTAATCAGACTATACATTATCAAACCACTTGTGTATCCAAATGTGTTATCACCCATTTTAAATATTTTAACCCTCCCCTTAGAAAAAACCTACAAACAAGTAATACATTGATCAGCATCCACTGAAAGACAAACATGAGATACCCTTGATACCCCAGTTCATACACATCTAAAAACCAGTCCTAGACCTAGTTGCTTCTGCGAAAGTATCTCTATTGCAGACACGTAGGAAATGCATATAGAAAGATCACAACACCCTTGATGCCATAATCAATAAGTCTAAAACCCAAGATGGGGACAATCTAATAAAAGTATAAACATATTGAATTTCACACATAAGACAAACTATCACAATTGTATTATATTCTCAAAACCAGAAAGGAAAGAGGGAACACCCTATATGCAGAGGATAAGGCAATATTTACAAGGTAAAACATTCATCGAACCAAAATCATGGACCTCCAAAAATAGTGGAACCTTTACAAAGTCAAAATTATAGTGATATATGTATGCACCCTAAAATGGTCGCCCAAATTTTGGGCCCCCATTTAGCAATTTATCAAATTCTTGAATCAATATTTTCAAATATCAACAATATCAATTATATCAATTTCCTTGATCAAATCATAATCAATTCAATATTTCCTAAGGCTTGAGCCTTATTTAAAGAGAAAAAAGAAAAAAAGAAAAATTTTATTTAATTAAAAGAACATGCTCCCTTTTAATTAATTAAAAATATCTTTTAATTAAATAATAAAATTACTTTATTCTAAACTTTTATTTAATTAAAAGGAATTTTTTCCCCTTTTATTTAAATAAAAAATCCTCACTTTTCTTCTTATCCTATGTTGCACAAATAAAATATTATTCTTATTTTATAAAAAGAGAAAAAATACTTTTTGTCTCATATGAACACTAAAGTCAACTCCTATTTTCCTATTGGAGGATATTTGTTCACAAGGATCAAACTTCCATTTTTTTCCACTATTGATTAAGTCTTTTGCCTCTTAATCTCAATGCTCCATTTTCATCTCATTTCTTATAAAATGAGAGCTCTCTCTTTCATTTTCATATCTTAGATTTTTATGCTAATGTTATGATGCAGGTTTTCTAGGTCATTTGGAGCTCCTTGAAGACATTCTTGCATTCAAGCTTTGAAGACATTGTTGTTGCATTTCATTTAGCTTGTTTTCTTACATCATAGTTGCATAATCATGACATTTTTAGTATAGATTTTATTTATGCAATAGATTAATCTCACATAGCTTAATAGGAGGATTTGTAACACTTGTATTTTTCTTTCATAGCATAGCTTGCATCTTTCATTCTCATATATTAGTTTGCATTGCATTGCATCCATATTGATTTCATTGGAGATATTGGTATTATTGCCCTTCTCTTTGATTTAGAATCTCTCATTGTGTGGTTGACTAGCAAGGTTATGAGTTTATAGCTCTAGTTGAAAGCAATTTTACAAATCTTGCAACTCCATGCATAAAGAGCTATAGATCGATTTGTGAGAGCTCATTGTTGAGTTTTCTTGCATGTAAGGATTCATAGAAGTGTGGTCACATTTTCACCATACATTTTTGGCACCCACCATGGGGCTCGAACCTACGGTGGAGAAAAATGGAAGCTTGATCCTTGTGCACAAATATCCTCCAATAGGAAAATAGGAGTTGACTTTAGTGTCTATATGAGACAAAAAGTACTTTTCCTCTTTTTATAAAATAAGAATAATATTTTATTTGTGCAACATAGGATAAGAAGAAAAGTGAGAATTTTTTATTTAAATAAAAGGAGAGGAAATTTTTTTTAATTAAATAAAGGCTTAGGATAAAGTGATTTTATTATTTAATTAAAAGAGATTTTTAATTAATTAAAAGGGAGCATGTTCTCTTAATTAAATAAGATTTTTATTTTTTTCTCTTTTCTCTTTAAATAAAGCTCAAATTTTAAGAAATATTGAATTGATTATGATTTGATCAAGGAAATTGATATAATTGATATTGTTGATATTTGAAAATATTGATTCATGTATTTGATAAATTGTTAAATGGGGGCCCAAAGTCTAGGCGACCATTTTAGGGTGTATACATTTGCCCCTCTTTAACTAATGTGTGATCATTTTGAGAACATGTGTAGTCAAAGAAGAATTGAAATGTGAGATCAATTTGGAATCAGAAAACAACTCAAATGTGTGTTCGACGGATGGGAACACATCAGGGTAAGCATAAACAACAGCTGAAAGATAAGACCAACACCGTCGCTGCTAGGTGCAAATCAAGCCTTAGCCAAAACTATCACCATCGCTGCTAGGCAATAATCAAGTCTAAAAAATAGGAGATAAAAATTGAAAGGAAAAATCACCACCGTCATTGCTAGGTGATAATCAAGTCTAAAAATAAGAATCTTGAGCTGAGCTGAATGATAAACCTGAATCAAAGATTAAAGCTGATAGGTACTGCCCCCTTAGAATCGAAATCGAAATCAGATAGAGGAGAACAACAAATTAATAAACTTGATCAAGTCACAATAAATCATAATCAAAGGATGGAGCATGATAGGATAACCATCAAATAGTGAAGATATGCCCCATGTTGACTAGGTTTGACTAGGAAAGATATAAGATAAAAATTAAGTCAAACCTTGGAGAAATGAAGTGAGTGAAAATAAATGATAGAATAGGAGTTTGAAAGACATGGAAAGGAAGAAATTTCATCAAGGATCGAAAAATTATGCCTCAAAAGGTCAGTCAACTGTGTAGAAGAATGAGAAAATTTGGAAATGTGACTCAGATTTCAATTTCGAGTCCGAAAATAGATAGAAAATGATGTGATATGAAAGACCAAAAATGAAAGATATGATCAAGAAGAATCAGAAAATGAGCATAGTTGACCAATTAGTCCGTAGATGATAAAAAGGAGAGCTCTCTCCTTCATTTTCATATCTTAAGTTTTTATGCTAATGTTATGCTGCAGGTTTTCTAGGTCATTTGGAGCTCGTTGAAGACATTCTTGCATTCAAGCTTTGAAGACATTGTTGTTGCATTTCATTTAGTTTGTTTTCTTACATCATAGTTGCATAATCATGGCATTTTTAGTATAGATTTTATTTATGCAATAGATTAATCTCACATAGCTTAATAGAAGGATTTGTAACACTTGTATTTTCCTTTCATAGCATAGTTTGCATCTTTCATTCTCATAGATTAGTTTACCTTGCATTGCATCCATATTGATTTCATTGGAGATATTGGAATTTTTTCCCTTGTCTTTGATTTGGAATCTCTCATTGTGTGGTTGACTAGCAAGGTCATGAGTTTATAGCTCTAGCTGAGAGCAATTTTACAAATCTTGCAACTCTATGCATAAAGAGCTATGGATCGATTTGTGAGGGCTCATTGTTAAGTTTTCTTGCATGTAAGGATTCATAGAAGTGTGGTCACATTTTTACCATATATTTTTGGCACCCACCATGGGGCAACCCACTTTTACATGCTAATTTTTTATTATTTTTGGAGCTAACCCTTGTGCAGATTTGTTTGGAGATGAAAAACCCTAAATTTTAAAATATTTGATTATATCTCCCAAACGGCTTAGTTTTTTGGTCTAAAAAAGTTTCTATAGGTTGGCGACATATTAGAGAAGCTCCAAGAAAAAATTTAGAATTTTATGAAGTATTTTCAATTTTTTATAATTTTTTCTTAATTTTTCATAAAAAATTAATTTTTGGCACAAATTAGCATATTTTTTAAAAATTTTTACATTTTCAAAAATTTCTTCAAATTCTATAGAGGGTCCATTTTTTATGTTTTGAATTCGGGTGCAATATAGTGGCTCAAATAATTGATTTACAAAAACTAGTCTATTTTGGTAAAATGGGTCTCTAGGACACAAATGAAGAGATTTTTCTAAAAATTTTATATTTTTTGAAATCTCTCTATTTTTTAGTAGGGGTCTTTATTTTGCATTTCTATTTTTTTGGCCGAAATCATATCAAAAAAATTAGATCTTGTTAACTAGGTCAAATGCAAAAAAAAAAAAAAAATTGTGATGGGTATGCACTTATTTTTCATTGTTCAATGCATGATATGAGTTATCATTTAGATTATTTTCTGGCTATTATTGCTCCTAAAAATTGATTTTTAGATCTAACCCTAGGGTTTGCATAAGTTAGATATAGATTGCATATCTTGTTTGCTTGTTTTCTTGTCTTGTTCATTTGAAGGTGCTCTTGCTTTCATGAAAAATGCTTAAAACAAAGCGTTGGACTTGAGGTACTTTGTTTCATCTCTACAACATTTGGATTTTGGGATTAAAATTGAACCTCTCATGTGTTTGGCTTAAGTGTTTACATGCTTTCATAAAACACATTTCAATTAATGCTCTTAATGGGAAATGAAAGAACATAGATTTGTTTTTACAAGTTTATATAAGTGAATGCTTGTGTTTAAACCTTAAGTAATTCTTGGTTCCAATATCAAATATCTCATTGAATGATTGAGGGCATAGATTCATTCCTTGTTTACATGAAGAGTTAAATGCACCACTTTGTGGACTCGCTTCATGTTTACTTAGAAAGTTAAATATTTCATGGTTCAAACCCTTTTGCATTTGTGAGTAGTATTGATAAGCAACTTTAGAGTACTTTTGATTGATCTTGTTAGCTAAATTGGGCGTTGGACTCACTTATTTCTAATCACCCCTCATTACCACCCTTTGGATGCAAGGTCAGCATTCATACATAAGGGAGGGGTCTACTGGAAAAGAGTGTTAAGTGTTCCATAAAGTTTCCCCCTTTTTATGTTTTCTTGATCTCATTAGTTTTATAAGGTGTGGACTCACTTTGAGTTTGTGTGAGGAGTTAAATGTGCCACTTTTGGACTTACTTTGAGTTTGTGTGAGGAGTTAAATGTTCCACTTTTGGACTCACTTTGAGTTTGTGTGAGGAGTTAAATATTCCACTTTTGGACTCACTTTGAGTTTGTGTGAGGAGTTAAATGTTCCACCTTATGGACTCACTTCACATTCACTTAAAGAGTTAAATGTTTCAATTTTGGACTCACTTCACATTCACTTGAAGAGTTAAATGTTTCACTTTTGGACTCGCTTCACATTCACTTGAAGAGTTAAATATTCCACTTTTGGACTCACTTCACATTTACTTGAAGAGTTAAGTGTTCCACCTTTAGTGCTTTAAATACTTTTGATAGTGAATTACTTAATTTTATTTTTAGAAGGCCTGCTTGGGGACACACCACCTCAAGGGATGAATTTAACTCCCATGTTCTGATGAAGTATAAATAGTGGATGGTGAATCGAAAGACACCTCTCTTGGGAATTGAGTTTGATATCACTCTTGGCTAAGCCTCAAAGAACTTTATACCTTTGAGAAGTGAAGGAGGAGATTTGGGTTACCGTCTACCCCCAACTGTGTGATTTTAAATTCTTCTCATCTATAGATTTGGGTCTCATGTACCTTGCATATATTGAGGACTCCTTTTAGAAAGCCACATATATCTTTGTAGATAACTTGTTAAGGTGTTGTTGTGTTCTATGTGCCTGCTAAAACATTTTCAAGAACATACACAAGTAGAACCTTTAAGGAGTAGAAATACTAAGTTACTATCCTTTTTCATGCACAAGGTTTCTTTTCCCCTTGCTCATTGTTTGAAGACAATTTCTTGCTTGAACTCCTTGATTGCTATCTTATGTGCTTGATAAAATGCTGAAAATCTATTAATGTGTCTGATTAAACTACAAAACAACTAAATTCCTGAGTTGAAACACCCAACTTTTTACAGCTTGCTTGAGTTTCTATCTTGTCATTAGAGACTTGTTTTGACTTTAAATCTTTGGTTTCTACCCTCTAAGAATATCATCAATTGGTTTACAAGGCCACTTTGGAAATAGTTGTCAGGTTAGAAGGTTATTCTTGGTGAGAAAGCTTATCTCTAGAATTGTTAGCTACATTCTTGGAGAATTTTAGTGCTCTTATTGTCCAAATCACTTTCATGTAATCAATTTCAATTATATTTTGGCCTAGTCCAACTTCCTAATTCAAAAGTGCAAGGATATTCATCCTTTGATTTTAGCACCTCTTTGACAATGTTGGTAAAGCCCCTTTATTTCTATCTTTTCATTTCATTTTGGACAATTGAGAACTTTGATTATCCTAGTTTGGTGTTGACACTTTGCGAGCTCACCCTATCATTAAGAATCTCTTTCTTTCATGTCAATTACAACAAGGTACCAAGTTAATCAAGGGAAGCGACCCCCTGTTGTCTTTAGCTAGTTACCACCAATTAAGACTCATCAACAGCATAAGGGAAAATGATCCCTTTTTGATCAATCTCCTAAGAGTGAATCTGAGATTTATTTTAATCCGAAAGGTAATCCCAGTGAAGTGAGTACCTCTTTAGCACCCATTTCATCAAGTATGGACATGAGTTACACCTTCACTCGACAACAAAGAGAAGCAATGAACCAGACTCTTGATGACATATTTCAATGACATAGGGGTAACATGATGTCTGTCGGATCTGCATATGCTAGTCCACCTGGATCACCCCCGATCAATACAAGGTATCTTGATGCTCACCAATGAGCTGAGAGACATCACCAACAAACTCACTTAGATTCAGGGTCACAACACGAAGACCAAAGCAACGAGTCTAGTGACCACCACATCAATGCAACCAATGTAATCAGATAGTCAAGGCAACCTTCTCCACTTAGAGATACCTCTCCATATGTAAATACGAGATTGAAGAGAATTGAAAGAGAGAAGCAAGTCTATCTAGATGAACAAGCTGCTAAAAAGGAGAAATTTAGACGACTAGAGGAAGAGGAACATGCATTATTGGACATAAGGAAAAAAGTCGCTCAAGAAGAAGAAGATAGACTTTATGCACAACAACTCCAAAACTGATTCAATGGGAGGGGTACTAATAGTGGGACCCACTCACTCCCGTCTACTCCCTCACCAAGTCCTAGAAGAAGGTCAAGGACACCCTCAAGATCCCCAAGTCCTAGAGGTAGAAGGAATTCAAGATATGATCACCATAGGAGATAGTCACCTCCTAGACTTTCAAAGCAACCCTCCCAATGAGCACATTATGGCTCACAACATGGAGGAAGTTATGCCAACTTCGATCATATAGATTTTATGACTATGCAATAAGAACCATCCTTTCAAGCATATGTAGAAAGGTATGTGGAATAAAACAAGGATCAGTTCCTAGAAAGTCTCATCAACAAAGGTGCTAAGGTCCCATATAATTTTGATGTGGACCGAAAGGTAAAGAAGCAAGATCCATCAACTAATGAGGTGATCAAACAACTTCAAAAGGATATAGAAAGGATGTGGGCTCCTAAGAGCACATTTAATTTGGACTCCATATGTCCCAACCCAATTGACAAGAGTGTGGTGTTGGTTGAGTTTCCTAAGAAAGTTGAGTTTCCAACCTATGACAAATATGATGGCATTGGTGACCCTCATGACCATGTTAGACAGTTTTACATAATGAGCTTTTCTTTTCACCATGAAGACACCTACTTGATGAGATTATTCCCAAGGAGTCTCAAGGGTCAAGCCATGGAGTGGTTTACTAACCTTACTCCTCTAGTTAAGAAATTTAGAGAGCTTGTGGAAAGATTTGTTCAACATTTTGCTTACAACTTATCAAGGTCGGTCACCATGCTTGATTTGTGCAAACTCAAGCAGAATCTATAAGGCCCACCCTGTTTTCATGTTTTCCTTGACACTTCAATGTCGAAGGATTAAGGGGTTTTGTAGTATCTGATGATTGGTAAATCCCTAACGAAATTATACCTCAGGATAGACCTATATATTATACCTTCATATAAGTACCTAACAACTAAGTGTCGCTATGATAGAGGTGATATCTCTAGGTTATTAATTGTGTAAGTGAATCTTGGATGCAGTATGTTACCCTACGGATCATAGATCTAGCTAGACTATTAAAGTTCCATTGAGTACTTTTGTCGAAAGGATTCAATTCATGAAGTCAAGATGTAAATGCCAAATTAGTTATGTGTTAAGTCTTAAGTTTATCTTGGATTTAATTAATAGTTGATGTGATGATTCTAGTAACTCCTACGAGGAGGATGAGTAATGTTTTGATGATGTATTATATGATTATACCATAGTGATGTTTTGGTGATATTATTAGAACCCTGAACAAGGATTTGTTAGATCCTAGACTAATAGGATTATTCTGCATTTTGTTTTCCTAGATTAGGAAATTTAATCATACTTTTGATAAGAATTTTATAGGACCTAACTGTTATGGTTACCCCTTACCGATGTTGAACCATCGATTTATCTTAAATATTATACTAAGGAAAATTGAGATACTTGGACTCATTCGATTTACTATTATGTTATGATGGACATGTTAGACTATACATTTTGTTGACTCTATATGTGGATCCATGATTAGTGGATTTGGATTTGATCATGTTAGATTATATCATGTTATGAGAACCTGACGACTAGATTATGGTTGATCTTGATTTCATTTATGCTATTGAATCACGAATTGAATTATGCAAACTGAATTTACTAGATGTGATTATTGAATCCTATATGATTAAGTGTAGACAATTGAATTATGACATTTCATTCTATGTGATTGAATAGTCAATTGAATTGTGTTAGATCATTACTTTTTGTATGATTCCTTGTATGCAATTGAGTTAAGATTAATGTGTGGATATTACATCTTGTATGTTTATATATGATGGTCTTCTTCCTTGAATTACTGATGCTACATTTAGGTTTTGCAGGTGGAAGGACCATGGAAACATTCAGGAAAACTACATTGAATGCTTGTGCTATCAGTAAAGCCAAGGCCCCATCTATTGAAGAGACCAGGGCCTTCTTGTGAAGTGTTTTATTTTGTAACCGTAATGTGAATGTATGTGTAAGATTGTTAAGTGTTGTAATATGTTGGACATACCTTAATTGTGATGTTAATTATGTGAGTGTCACTTGACACTAGAGTTATTTGTTAACTAAGGTATGTCGTGTGGTTGGAATGTGAGAGAAAGTTCTAGAAGCTTCCTCGAGGGGGTATTCTAAGTGCATCCTCTTGTCTTAGGACCCCTAAGTGAAGTCATACCTTACATTTTCGTGCATAAACTGAACCATGGTTTTTGGAGGGTTAAATGGGACCCTAGGGGGTAGTTTCATGCATTTTTAAGTAGCCCATTCCTTGTACCCATAGGTTAGGGGTAATTTTAGCATGGGAGAAGCCATATTTTGACCTTTTGTCCCCTCCAATAGTGCCCATTTAATCTTGAACGAAATTGCAACTTGCATCATGGACCCAGAAGTACTTCCTAGGACCATCTTAATGAGGGTTGTGGAGAGTTGGTAGGGGTTCCCTTTTTAGTAGAACTTTTAGAGGGGTTTGGGTTGTTCGCCCACTCTCTACCTTTAGAGACCACTAAACTTGGAGAAGGGAAAAGCTGAGGATAGGAGAAGGGAAAAGCTGAGGATAGAAGAAGGAAAAGGCTCAAAACTTCATCATTTTGCATTGGATCATAGGTTGGAGGATCTTGCTCTTCATTTCTCTAATTTTTGTTTTAGTAGTTGTATGTGTTGTGTATTTGTTCTTTGGCTCCCCGTGGTTGGTCATGGAGGAAGCTTGCATTTCTTATTTGTTGTGTTTTAGCTCCCCATGGTTGGTCACAGTGAGAGAAAGCATGTATTGTGTTTTTCTTGTAATTGGCTTTCGGGTTGTTTACTCTTGGATTCACTCACCCTTGGGAGGGAAGAGCAATCAAGAGGGGGTGTGGGAAATGGGGGCAACTACATGTGCAGAGTCTCCTCCATGTGTGGGGAAGGATGAAGCTTGGGTGAGTGATTTTCCCCAAGTAACCTTGCATCTAGCCCATGAGGCATTGGGGGTATAAGGAGGGAAGATTGGCCATGTGAGCCTTATTATGTAAATGTGTAAATTTGGGTCCATGTGTGGCCTTGTTAATTTGTGCAATGGTTGTCTCCATGGGTTGTCCACCCACACCCCACAAAGGAAATTCTGGGAATTCCTTAGTTATTACCTTGAGGGAATTTGGGTTTTGTTTAATGACTGTTTTCTTGTCAGTGTGTGAGTCTGAGTGTATGTATCCCATTTGATGTGGTTTCCCCAAGCTCAAGGGTGGCCTCATGAGAGGCCTAGGATGGGAGGTGAGATCCCATGGTCGTTCCCTTGCCTTGTATATATTTGCAGATTTGTGGAAGCTCAAAGAGGAGCTATCATGGAGGTTTTCATCTTTTGGGTGGTTGTGAGAAGACAACCCGTTTATTCCTTTGTGAAATCTCTCTTTGTATTTAGACTTCTATTTTTGTAAAAGAGATTGTAATGCTTTTTACTTGGAGCTATTGTGAAGATGAAAAAGATGAGAGACTGTTATTTATTTGATCTCCCATTGTGTGGCATTAGCAATTTGCAATGCTTTATTGTAACTATGAAGGTGCAATCTTATTTGATGTTTGTGTAAATGTTTGGAGTGAAATTTCATATTGTTTATGATGATTCCTTGCATATATTATAAAGAATCTCTCTCTCTCTCTCTCTCTCTCTCTCTCTCTCTCTCACGATAATTGGAAAATACTCTCTCTTTGCAAATGAGTTATCAACATTGATAGAATAAACATTGTAACAAATTCATTATGATTTCATATTTGGGTTGATATAAGAATATCGTAGTATCACATAAAATGATTTAATTGTCATGATCGTTGAAAATAATCTCTATATATGATTCATATCACTCTTTTAGTCTATAAATTGTAATGAAACAACTATGAAGAAATGAACAAATTAGTTTTTATGTTGATATCTCAATTGATTTGCAATCAAGCTATATTTAATCCTTATTGATACACTATCAATTTTAAGTCTATAGACTTACTTATGCAATAAGGAAATTAGTAAAATGATAAAGCTATTTATTCATGGTTGTGAAGGAAATAGATAATATTCTCATACTTAGGAAAATTTATTTTCAAAGAGAAGTTGGTTTTCAACTCTCTGGAAATTGTATGGGAAAAGAATTCCCATACAATCTCTTACCACAGTCATATTTAAATAATAAATCCTGCCACCTCAACATGCAGTAAACAAATAAATTAACATTGAAATATATCCCCCATACCTTATTTAATACTTCCCCCTAAACTAGGCGCATGTGGAGGGAGGTCTTGACTTGCATAAAGTTTCAAACCTTGTGATTGGTCAAGTGTGTACTTGGGCTGACACATCATCAAAGCCCCATTCACTTTATGTCTTCACTTTATGTCTTCATTAAACTCTCGCAAGACTTGCCCATGCTTTTAAATTAAACTTAAAATTGATGAAGTTACTCCTTTATGACATGGGAAAGGAGTGGGACCCACTTCCCACTACCTTTCCATGTCTTCCCTCTTCCCCATGCAAGTAGGCGCAAGTCTTTGGAATAGCATTTAAAATTTGTTGAAATTATCTCCCCTCCTCCATTTAATGCGTACCCCAATGTCCTAGATGTTGGGTGATGTGTGTGGGAAGATGTGATGGGTTATAGGTTGCTTAGAGTAGGGTAGTTGATGGAATAGCTAGGCTAGTTTGTAGGCAGCCTAGGAAGATTAAATTAATGAGTAGGTTTAGTGCATAAGTAGTGTAGTTTAGATAGTTTAATGAATGAGTTATAAGTTAGTTTAGGATGTTTCTTAATTAAGTTATTTTTGTATTAAGGACTTGTTAGGAATTTTAATAAGATATTGTTAGGGTATGTTTTTAATTATTTATTTAGTTGTATTTTGTTTCTCAATGTTCCTATTATAAAGTATATGTACATATATTAATTAATTTTATTATAGTTTATTAATTAATTAATAATTATATTAATTAATTAATATATTATAATTATTAATTAATATATTATAACTATTAATTAATTATATATATATGTTATTTAATCTATATAATCATTACTTACATATCATGGTTTAACTTTTTAAAATAATTAATTAGATAATAATTATATAAATTAATTATTAATTTGTAAGTATTAATTGATTTAACATTTATCCATTTGTAACGGATATTGGTTGAAGATGATTATTTAATTTTTGCAACCAAAATTCTCACAAACTGAGAATCTAATCATCATAATCAAATTGGCCTTGATATAAACAAAATTGGAAAATGGTTAACCTATTTATAGAATTAACGTTATTAAATAAACATTCGATTCCTCTTAGATAACCTATAAACTTTATAGATCGATGATCTACAATATTGATCGAGAAGGTGGTCAACGATCTTCTTCGATTATATTGATATCATTTAGCACCCTATGGATATTAAAACAACATTGTTGAGGTTGATCACCTTAATCTTTTGTGACCTCGTCGTTGACTCCTCTTACCCACATCTTAAGTGTGGAACTTTTAACCTTTTAAAAAAAATTTGTTGGTTGTGTTTTGACCTGAACTTTTGGGCATTACAGAATCAAGGGGAATCCTTTGTTACCTTTCTACAAAGATGGAGATGTTTGTGCTCAAAATATCCAAGGACAATTCCTGAGGAGGAAAGAATAGACATCATTGTGAGCAACTTGGTACCGGAATTAAGGTATGAAGTAAGGAAGATCCCATTTAATTCTTTTGATACCATGGTAGAAGTGACGTGTCGCATAGAGGATGTCCTAAAAGAACAAGGAATTTTGGCCAAAACAACTAATAACAACAATGGCCAAAACAACAATAATAATGGTAATAAGGACAAAAAGAACTCCTATTAGAATAAGAATAAGCAAGTGGTCAATGATGGAGTTGTTGACTCATCACAACCTAAGAATGAAGGAGTTCTTAATCTCTCTAATGCAGTCCAAGCCATGAAGTTGCAAACATCTTCAGCACAACAAGAAAATAAACCCAAGTATCAAGGGAGACCTAAAACAGAAAAGAGACAATTTACCAAACTTGGGGACTCCTATGTAGACATTTTCAAGACATTAATTTCTCATAATTTGGCACAAGCTCAGGATCCTACAAAGTTCCACATACCGGATCCTAAACCTCATTGGTGGGATGAGAAGGCTTTCTGTGTCTTTCACAATGGAATTGGACATGATATAGAAAATTGTTTTAAACTTAAGCATCTTTTCCAAGATCTTATTGAAAGTGAAAGATTACAAGTTGATGGTTTAACCACTAATGCGGATCACAAATATTTTAAAGAACCCTTGCCCAAATATGAGAAAGTAGAGAATTCTAACAACAAGAACGACAAGGCTGCTATCAACTACACCTACACAAATGCTGAAAATGTTATTAATATGCTTGAAGTTGTTGATGATAATGTTAACATGATGAGAGGGAAAGACCCTTATGGATTTGATGTGGATTCAAATCCTATGCCTGATGAAGGACCCGTTGTGGTACTAAGAGGTCCTCACTCACGAAGGATGTCTGAACCCCTCAATGCAGTCACTAGGAGTCAATATCAAGCTCCCATTGTTATTAGAGGTCCTAACTCTAGTAAGTCTAAGTAGCCAATGTCAAACGGTGTTCTTCCTAAATCTGTTGTTGGTCCTGAGTTGAATTATAACCTTGTTGACCAATTACAACATACACCAGTGCAAATTTCAATCTTTGATCTTTTGGAATTGTCCCCTAAGCATAAGTGTGTCCTTGAGGATGCCTTGCGAGCGGCTAATGTCCCTAATGATATAGATGTAGATTAATTCAAGAATATGGTCAACCACTTGGCTAGCCCTCACTACCTTACATTCTCAGAAGAAGATGACAAGTCATTAAGCCACCCACATAATTTGGCCCTTCATATAGAGGTTATGATCCACAAGACCCATGTCAGGTACGTGTTGATAGATGGGGGTGCTGGGCTTAATATTTGTTCTTTGAGCTTATTGAAGGCCTTGGGTTATTCAAAAGAAGTCATTGACACAAGGAAGAATATAACTATCAAGGCTTATGATGAAGTAGAATGTAGTTCTAAAGGATTGGTTGTTCTTTCTATCAAAATTGGTCCTGTAGAGAAAGATATTTTGTTTCAGATTGTTGATGTCGGTCCTTTGGCTTACAATATTTTGTTGGGTAGACCTTGGATACATGAGATGCAAGCAGTCCCATCTACTTATCATTAGTGGGTGAAGTTCCCTTACAATGGAGTAGAATTTTGCATACTTGGGGATAGCACATTGTCAGTCAACACAATTTTAGCAAGGTCTCACATTCCTTTGAATAGGGAGGCTGACACTTTTGATACTACATTTGAACAATGCAAAGACAAATTCAAAGCCATGGATCTTGGCATGGGCGATTACAAAATTGATTCATTCACAAAATTACCAATTTCCCCTAGGTCTTATGGCAAACTTTCTCAAGATATGAAACCCTCGTCTTCAGCCATGACATTGTTCGACAAGTTTGTAGAATCCTCAGTTTCGATTCAAGAGGAAAAAGAAGAGGTTGTCATTAGGGACTGGATTTACCAAGAGGAGAAATATCAACATAATGAGGATTTTGCACCTTCTCCTCGAGCTTATGGGAGAGGGTATACATTGGTCAAGAATATGGGTTATCTAGGACATGGTCCCCTTAGTCATCAGTTGGATGCCAAAGCTGAACATCTTAACCATGCCCTTTTTGGATGAAGGAATAAGTCAACAGTTGGCTTAGGTTTTGAAAATAAGAAATAGAAAAGTGTCCCAGTCTTAGCTACAATAGACAATGACAATGACTCAGACTACACACCTAATCTCTCTAATTAGCAAGACATGTCTGATGATTGGGTGCCTTCAACAAATCTCCTTTGGGGAGATTCAAAAGATTTGACAATTGACAGTCCTACTATGCCAGCTGTGATGGATAGTGACTATATGAATGCTAGATTGACAATGGAAAGTGTTGCTATCCTAGCTATGACATATAGTAACAATGCTAGTGCTAGAGAAAGGGAAACCTTTCCTAACCTTGAGGCTTCTACATCACGAGGCCCAAATAATGATTCAGAGAGAGACTCACATGAGTTTGAATGGGACTCACTTTCAAATGCAACAGTTGATTTGGACATGGATTTTGTCCATACTTATAGTACTCAACCCGATGTGACCAACGAGCCTAGTGTAGGACTAGAGGATTGGACTCCTCGAATTGCCTTAGTGGATGATGCTTTGTTTGGTAGGACAAATCCTAATTTGGGTATCTTAGAAGGAGACTTGATGAATCCCAATTGTATGGTCACCAGAGATAACATCTTCCACATACAAAATGTTGAACCAGTCATTGACCTACCCCTTGTTCATTTCCACTTAATTGATTGGTCTCAATGTCACCAAGAGCCTTAGCTCTTAAACTTTCAGAATGACTATGAAATTGCCTATTATATAAATGCTCTTGAACCCATAGTCTCTTCCACCAGTGAACCAACAACAAGTATGACAGAGCCTGATATTAAGTACCTCAATCTAAAAATAAAAGAAAAAGAAAAAAAGAAAGATGGTTCTGATGACGAAAACCACTTTATGGCAGTGTCAGAACCCAAAATAGTAAAAATAAATGATGTATCCGAGGGTGAAAACCTCTTTGAGGTGCGTAAGGATGGGGTACTTAATAACTTTCCAAGTTACTTGCAAGATAGGTCATTAGTTCTCATTGAGCCCACACAACCAGTGAATTTGAATATAGAAGAGGCTCCCCAAATAGTGCACCTAGCTCAATCTCTATCAGTTGAAGAAAAAGAGGCATATACAAAGTTTTTGCAAAAGAAGAAAATCAACTTTTCTTGGACATATTCTGATATGCCAGGGCTTGACACTGATTTTATTATGCATCATCTATCTATAGCTCCAGGAATAAAATTGATCAAACAAAGGTTGAGGAAAATGCACCCTCATGTAGTTCTTCTTGTTAAAGCTGAATTAGAAAAGCTCTTACGTGCAGGATTCATTCGAGTTATTGACTATGCTGAGTGGATCTCCAATATTGTTCTAGTTTCAAAACATGATGGGTCCATTCAAATTTGCATGGACTTCAGAGACCTCAACAAAGCATGCCCAAAGGATGACTTTCCACTCCCAAACATAGACATGATAGTGGATATGATGGTGGGTTATGATATATATTCCTTAATGGATGGTTTTTTTGGATATAACTAGATAAAAATAGCTCCCGAAGATCAAGAGAAAACAAATTTCACATGTGCATGGGGAACCTATTGTTGGAACGTCATGCCATTTGGCCTAAAGAATGCAGGAGCAACATACCAATGAGCTATGACCATAATTTTTCATGATATGATGCATAAGAACATGGAAGATTATATGGATGATACCTTGGCTAAATCTAGGAAATGGGATACACACCTCGATGATTTGGAAGTGATTCTAGATCGCATGGAACAGTTTCAACTTAGATTGAATCCGAAAAAGTGTGCATTTGGAGTTACCTCAGGTAAACTTCTGGGATTCATAATTTCAGCAAAAGGAATAGAGATTGATCCATAAAAGGTCCAAGCTATCTTAGATATGCCACCTCCAAAGAACATAATTCAAATGAGAAGTCTTCAAGGATGACTCCAATCTATACGGAGGTTTATTTCACAACTTGCAGATAGAGCACAACCTTTCAATAAAATATTGCATAAGGGAGTCACATGTGTGTGGAATGAGGATTTCCAAAAGAGCCTTGATCAAATAAAATAGTATTTGGCTAATCCTCCAGTTTTGATGCCTCCTATTCCAGGGAAACCATTGATTTTGTACATTTTAGCAACAGAGTCTTCCTTGGGGGCATTGTTGGCTCAATTAGATGACACTGGGAAAGAAAGGGCCATATACTACATCATTCGTACTCTAGTATCTTATGAGATCAATTATAATAAAATTGAGAAGTCTTGTCTTGCAATAGTGTTTGCTTCCCAAAAGTTGCGACACTATATGCTTGCTCATACTATACATTTGGTTGCAAAAATTGATCCTCTTAAGTACTTTCTTAGTAAGGCTGCCCTCACGGGTAGACTTGCTAAGTGGATGATGGTTTTATCTGAATTTGATATAGAGTACATTGAGAGAAAGGCCATAAAAGGGCAAGCTATTGCTGATCAGTTAGCTGATTTTCCAGTTAAGGATAGTGTGCCTATTTAGGTAGAGTTCCCAGATGAACACATTCTATACATGAGCACTCACACTTGGAAGATGTTCTTTGATGGTTCCAACATGCAAAATGGATTAGGTGTGGGAGTATTGTTTGTTTCTCCTCATGGGTATAATATACCAAAATCCTACAAACTTGTATTCCCATGTACAAACAATATTGCAAAATATGAAGCATTAACCAATAGATTGAAACTAGCTATAGAATGGAACATAACAGAGTTGCATGTCTTTGGAGATTCACAATTAATTATCAACCAAGTCAATAAGGAGTATCAAACAAAAGATGATGAATTGATACGTTACAAAAAGATGGTTGATTCATTGAGACGTTACTTTACCTTTGTGACATTTCAATAGATCCCTAGAGTAGAAAACAAAGTTGTAGATGGTATGGCTACATTAGCTTCACTCCTACAGTTGGAACAACATGAATCTAGATTTGAATTCCTGGTGGAAGAGCTACACCACCCCATATTTGACTCATCTGAAAGCAATGTCATTTGTACCCTTGTCACACATGAGTCTTCCCGCTATGGTGCTATCTATTCATATCTATGTGATGGCATCATCCCTGACACTTTCAACCATTCTGAACACTGAAACCTCATCCGTAACACCTCTCGCCACACCCTTATCTCTGGTGATTTATATAGGAGGGGTTTAGATGGGACACTTCTTAGGTGCTTGGAAAAGGAGGAATCCAACCAAGCGTTAGCTGACATTCACGAGGGCATTTGTGGTGGACACTCTAATGGTCTTGCCATGGCCGAAAGGTTGCTTAGGGTGGGGTATTACTAGCCCACAATGCAAAATGATGCAGTAGCTTTCTCTAAATCTTGTGAGAAATGTCAAAAACATGGAAACCTGATTCACACTCCAGGGAGGGAGCTAATTCCTTCTATTTCTCATTGGCCATTTTAGCGCTGGGCCTTTGACCTTGTTGGGAAAGTATCAGGTGGACATAAGTTTATCATCACAGCTACTGATTATTTCACGAAATGGGTAGAGGTAGTCCCTCTTTCTATTGCCTCGGGCAAAATAGTTTCCCTATTTATTCTGAATCATATTATTTGCCAATTTAGAGTACCTTCTGAGATTATTACTGATAATGGAGGTCAATTCAAGAACAAGGACCTAAAGCATTTATGCAAGAAGTTTAAAATTAAGCAACATTGGTCCTCCATCTATTTTCCATAGGGAAACGGACAGGCAGAAGCCTCTAATAAAACCATTCTTAAAATCCTTCATAGAATAGTACACAAGAATGGTAGGGATTGGCACTTACAAATCAGTTCGGCACTATGGGCCTATAGAACTAGCATTCGTACACCTACAGGACCTACTCTTTTTGCTCTTACCTATGGTGCTGAAGTAGTGTTGCCTTTAGAAGTAGAGATACCTTCACTTAGAATCTCTCTCAAAGGTTTGATTATAGATGAGGATTACTGCGCCATGAGATTACAAGAACTAGAACTTCTAGATGAGAAGCGTAAGGCTTCCTTTGATCACATGAGAGTATGTAAGAAGCGTATGTCCAAAGTATTCAATAAGAAGGTTCACCCTAGGGAATTTCAGATAGGTGATCTTGTTTTGAGAGAGAACCCTAAGAATCAATAGAACAGAGAACAAAAGGGCAAGTTTGAACCTAATTGGCTTGGACCATACATTATTACAACATCTTTTGGTACAGGTACATATTTACTATCGAATGAAGATGGAGAAAAGCTCCCTGAGCCCATCAACATTTTGCACCTAAAGAAGTTCTGTCCTTGATGCCCATTTTTGTCTGGGGGCATCCTTTGTACATATTTTATGATCTTGAAAAAAATACTAAAAAAATTCATATATGATGCTGAAAAAATCTTTAAAAGCATATACAATCCTGAAAAAATACAAAAAAATCAAAAAATTGAAAAAATACAAAAAAAAAATATAGAAAAAGTGCCCTGGTGAAAACCTGGAAACAAGCGCCTTGGTAGCAAAAATACAAAAAAGAAAAAAAAATTAAAAAACAAAAATCTCCAAGTGGTGAAAACCTAGAAACAGGCGCTACTTGACGCTTTTTGCACCCTTGTATTTTAGCATGTGTCCTCGACACTTAGCCATTCTTCATCATGACTTGACCTTGTTGCCTCAGTCTAGAATTGGTCTTTATTTTTGTCTAGGGGGCATACTTGTTAGCACAGGTCCTTTAGGTGCATTTGTCTCTTGGGGCATTTCACAAACCGGTGTTTTTCAACACCACCCCAAATAGTGTTTCTCAACACTACCCCTGCGTCGAGTGTTTCTTAACACTTATCAGATGTCTTATCCAATAGTCTAGTATGATGTGACATTGCTCATTTGCAAATATGATACTCAAAGTTTGACTCTATGACCAACACACATGCACTTAAACAATCAACTCGTTGAGATATGTTGACTTTATTTTTCTTTGTGTGCTATTTATGAGGATTTCTTTGATGAGTGGTCTCTCCCTGAGAAGTTTTCAATGGTGCATAGCTAGAAGATTGAGGGTATGAGAACATGTTTTATTTCTTTATCTTCTTGTGGGTATATTTTGTTGGTCCTAACTGTCATGAGCATTTATGCTGGTCTTACTTGACACTATGGATTGACAAGGTATTATCCTTACTTGTTTTGCAAGTGCATGCTTCTAGTTATCCTGACTTTCATGTGTCTTGATACAAGCATAATCTCACCATATCAAACTTAGGTAATCTCACTGCATTAGTCATCTTGACCTCCATGTCTTTGATGCCTAGGTGGGATTTCCACATTTCTATCTGATAAAGATCATATTCATATCCACATAGTTATGCTAGTGTGCATTGTATGATCTTACAACGCTAGCAATAACGCTCGATGATGATAATTAGATGTCTATAGGCATCGTGACCCTGCAAGTCAACCACTTTCATAGTAGCTTGCATTCTTAGGTTCATCATAGTTTAGTTTTTGCATCTTGCATATGGAGAGAGCTCTCCTTTTTATCATCTACGGACTAGTTGGTCAACTGTGCTCATTTTCTGATTCTTCTTGATCATATCTTTCATTTTTGGTCTTTCATATCACATCATTTTCTATCCATTTTTGAACTCAAAATTGAAATCTAAGTCGCATTTCCAAATTTTCTCATTCTTCTACGCAGTTGACTGACCTTTTGAGGCATAATTCTTCGATCCTTGATGGAATTTCTTCCTTTCCATGTCTTCCAAACTCCTAGTCTATCATTAATTTTCACTCACTTCATTTCTTTAAGGTTTGACTTAATTTTTATCCTGTATCTTTCCCAGTCAAACCTAGTCAACCTGGGGCATATCTTCACTAGTTGATGGTTATGCTATCATGCTCCATCCTTCGATTATGATTTATTATGACTTGATCAGGTTTATCAATTTTTTGTTCTCCTCTATCTGATTTCGATTTTGATTTTGAGGGGGCAGTACCTATCAGCTTTAATCTTTGATATAGCTTTATCATTCATCTCAGCTCCAGATTCTTATTTTTAGACTTGATTATCACCTAGCAGCGACGGTGGTGATTTTGTCTTTCAATTTTTATCTCCTATTTTTCAGACTTGATTATTGCCTAGCAGTGATGGTGATATTTTTGTCTAAGGCTTGATTTGCACCTAGCAGCAATGGTGTTGGTCTTGTCTTTCAGCTGTTGTTTATGCTTGTCCCGATGTGTTCCCATCAGTCGAACACACATCTAGGTTGTTTTGTGATCCCAAATTGATCTCACATTTCAATTCTTCTTTGACTGCATGTGTTCTCAAAATGATCACACATTAGTCAAAGAGGGGCAAATGTATGCACCCTAAAATGGTCGCCTAGACTTTGCGCCCCCAGTTAGCAATTTATCAAATCCCTAAATCAATATTTTCAAATATCAACAATATCAATTATATCAATTTCCTTGATCAAATCATAATCAATTCAATATTTCCTAAGGTTTGAGCCTTATTTAAAGAGAAAAGAGAAAAAAATAAAAATCTTATTTAATTAAGAGAACATGCTCCCTTTTA
Source organism: Chamaecyparis obtusa (assembly GCA_027943335.1). Classification (NCBI taxonomy): domain Eukaryota; kingdom Viridiplantae; phylum Streptophyta; class Pinopsida; order Cupressales; family Cupressaceae; genus Chamaecyparis; species Chamaecyparis obtusa. The sequence continues at coordinate 121,714 of BSBK01001446.1, forward strand.
ATTAATTAAAAATCTCTTTTAATTAAATAATAAAATCACTTTATCCTAAGCCTTTATTTAATTAAAAGGGATTTCCTCCCTTTTTATTTAAATAAAAAATCTCCACTTTTCTTCTTATCCTATGTTGCACAAATAAAGCATTATTCTTATTTTATAAAAAGAGAAAAAGTACTTTTTGTCTCATATGGACACTAAAGTCAACTCTTATTTTCCTATTGGAGGATATTTGTGCACAAGGATCAAGCTTCCATTTTTCTCCACCGTTGATTAAGTCTTTTGCCTCTTAATCTCAATGCTCCATTTTCATCTCATTTCTTATAAAAGGAGAGCTCTCTCCTTCATTTTCATATCTTAGTTTTTTATGCTAATGTTATGTTGCAGGTTTTCTAGGTCATTTGGAGCTCCTTGAAGACATTCTTTCATTCAAGCTTTGAAGACATTGTTGTTGCATTTCATTTAGCTTGTTTTCTTACATCATAGTTGCATAATCATGACATTTTTAGTATAGATTTCCTTTATGCAATAGATTAATCTCACATAGCTTAATAGGAGGATTTGTAACACTTGTATTTTCCTATCATAGCAGAGCTTGCATCTTTCATTCTCATAGATTAGTTTGCATTGCATTGCATCCATATTGATTTCATTAGAGATATTGGCAATGTTGCCCTTGTCTTTGATTTGGAATCTCTCATTGTGTGGTTGACTAGCAAGGTCATGAGTTTATAGCTCTAGCTGAGAGCATTTTGACAAATCTTGCAACTCCATGCATAGAGAGCTATGGATCGATTTGTGAGGGCTCATTGTTGAGTTTCTTACATGTAAGGATTCATAAAAGTGTGGTCACATTTTCACCATACAATATATACTCCCTAGTCATCTTGGAATCCCAAACAGGATGCATCAAAATTCAGATGACTAGGGTTAGGGTTTCAGCAACCTCACCAACCAAAATTATAACAAAATTTATTGTAGGGGTAGGAAACTAAGCAATCTCAGAGAAATAGATCCAGAAAGATCTGCAATCATGAAAATCTATGAGATCAGGACAGAGAACCAAGAAATTTGCCATAAAAACCAGTCTGTCCAGCAACCTACAGCACAAAACCATCCCTACAACCATCAATGCCAAAACACCCTGCAGCAATCAATCATGGCAACCTAGACCACACTACAACCATCGATGCCATTAAACCTATCAAATATGGTTGCTAAAACCATAAATTCTAGTCCTTTCTTTCGCTAAAACCCTCTGCAAAGTTTGAATTCAAACTACAATGGTCACTTTATGGCACTTGCAATAAATCAACTATCAACATTTAAATCTAGATCATCTTTAAGTTGTAACTGTCAAATCTTTCCTTTTCACGGGTCCTTTGTCTTAACTCAACTGCTATCCTAGGGTTACTTTTAGTGACCACACGACAAAGCATTTTCTTGTTCGTGAAATGAAATACTAACTCACCGCCTAACCCCGTGAACTAGCGAAGAAAAAGAACCTTTAACCTTGGTCCTCATTTGGTGAACTAGCGACTGAAGGGAATCGGCCATTTGCGGAATACTTTATACTACCGCTAGATAATTTAGTGACAATGTAAATGCTTGTTCACTGATTTGCTAGACCCTTTAGAACCTCACCACTTTATTGTGTGAATGAAAGAAGATGATTGAAATTTGTCAAGCCTCTAAACACTTTATCAAAACTACTAAGACCTTTAGTCCCCCACCTGGGCCCGCTTTATGCCACTTGTCAGCAAACCATTCACTGTCACTGCTTGGTCACCACTAACACAGGACCCACCCGCCTAAGCCTTTGAAAATGGATGGCAGGTGTAAGATCTCATGGCTCTGACACAACCCATGAGAACTTACGCTGACCGTAGATCTAGTCCCCATCACTGACCTCTCTGACAACGACCACACCTTGCCACATCATCCACGTTGACCAATAAGATTTGAACAACTCTACACCACCTGGCATGTGGCCCCACTGAGAACATTATACTACCTGGAAGATCGAACAAAGGGCACATGATCTCAAAGGCCTGGAAGATTCCATGAGATCATGCACCTGCCGTTGATCTTGAATCTTCTGATTGAGATACCGGGCCCGCCTGACAACACGTCTAGCTCACACAACGTGGACCAATCAGAGAATGACAAATCAGCACACCTAGCAAGTGGACCCAGCGAAAGAAAAGGTTACGTCACATAGAAGAATCAATGGTTGTCTCATAATCTCATACATCTGACACATCCCTTGTCAAGATATGCCCACTGTCGATCCTCTGCAAATGTCAAAGCCCTCTGACACGCTAGCAACCCAGGACCCACTGACAATTGCCAAATCATAAATAGGTGGACCAATGAGAGACTGCCAATCGTGCACACCTATCGAAAGGTCCCATTTCTTTGAAATGCTGCATCATCAAGAAAGATCAACAATTGTTGCAACTTTGCATAGCTTTGACAAATCCTTTGCGCATTAACGACAACCGTTGGATTGAAAAGCTATCGGAGAGACTGAGCCTGAGAAATATCAAGCCAAAACATAAGGAAAGAATTAAGGCATAGGACTTAGGAAAATATTTCACCACCTGACATAGGAAAAATTAAAACACCGCCAGGCTCCAAACTTAGGAAAAAATTAACCTGAGAGATGACATAAAACCTTAGTCGCATGATCGCATAGCATGAAAAAGGTTCACGTGATCATGCGACAAGGAGCTTAACAATTTAGCACATGGGTTTTAGGGACCTAAGTAGCTTGAATAAAGAAACACTAAAATAGAACCCAACTAGGGTAAGTTAAGGTTTATTTCCACCAACTGCTATAAATTTGAAAGTTTAACAAGGGTTTCAAGCTAGGGAGATGGAAAAAAAAAGCAGAGACTAGGGAAAACACTTAAGGCCATGAAAATTTTGCAGACATAGACCATTTTCTGAGGGTTTTGCATTAATAGGAAAAATGGGCTAACAAGCTGTAATTCTAATTTCATAATTCTCATTGTATAAGGCCGAAACCCAGAAGGCCTCATAGCTGGGCATGTTGAAAGAAATAATATAATTCTCTCTTGTTGCTGCCATTTGATTGTCTCATATCCATTGTGAATTCATTGATTTCATGTGTATCTATATTTCTTCCATTGTGTAACTCTGAGAAAGGGCTTGGTTGTGGGGTATGTGCAAGATCATGAGGGGCGAAACTATGCCCTTAAGTGGCAATAAAAAATTAGAAAATCAAGGTTAGTCAACTTGACGTGAAAATTTCAACTAGCTATGAACCTAATATCCAAAAGTTGTAAGAATAGAATCTATAGAAAATTGAATGTAGTTTCTAAACTACTAGGCCTTTTTTGAGAAAAAGTTAGTATGATTGGTGAAAAGTATAGATTTCAATGCAGCAGTACAAAAATTTCAGGAAAAAATAAGAAGTAGGTGTATGTCTGACCACCTTAATCATAATCAAATGATAATATTTTATTATAAGATTTTATATATAAGTAGTAGACTCATGCCCGGATGTGATGCATATTTTTTTGTAATTTTATTCCATAAAAATAATTAATTATGAATTTTTTGCTACAACATTTTTAGAATAAAAAAACTCCCATGTCTGACCACCTTAACTCATTCAAAACTTTACAAAATTCAATTTTTATTTCTTTTTCCTTATAGTAGGAGAAGCATAGAATGTGACACATTTTTTATATTTCAAAAATGTTATACCATCTGAAAGTTATAGTCATTTCTCAATCAGTATATAAATCAGCACTTTAGAGGTAGCTCAATTAGAAAATAACTAATAATTACTTACTGAATTCAAAATTTGATAGCAATTATATCGATAGAAAGATGATAATCTCCTTAAGATACCCTTTTCATTTTATCAAATTCAAGTGAAAAAAAAGTCGTTAGCTACATTGTCAAAGTTTTGAACTAACATCACCACTTTTTGGCCCCTCGTGATCTTGCACATACCCTGTGGATTCAAGTGGACTCAATTCTACTTGATTCTACTTGTATCTACCCTACCCCTGCATCAAGTAGTATCAAAGCAAGTTCTTTCTTATGGATTGGATCATGGAGAACCTTATTGGATTGGTTGTAGGGTGGTAGATCTGAGATCTGACCTATAACTTGCAGAAGGTTATGATCTTGCTGGAACCTGATTGCCAAGATGGTTCATGGTAGAGGAAATGATAATGCTATCATGGATATGTTGAGGCAGATTTCAACTAGGCTTGAAGCTGTAGAGACAACTTAGAGAAGAGGAGCACATCTTGAAGATGTTAGTGATAAAGAAGAAGAAGAAGCACCTAATTTTGAACTAGAAGTTGAACAAGATGAGGAAAGACTTTTGAGAGTTTTGTCTAAGGCTAAATCCAGACCCGTAGTTGAAGTTGCTTGCTATGATGGAAGACTTGAGACCGATGCACTTTTGGATTGAATCTCTAAGATGGATAAATACTTTGAGTATGAAGGTACTCTTGATAATAAGAAGGTTAAGATAGCAGTCACAAAGTTGAAAGGGCATGCATCTCTTTGGTGGGATCATTTGCAAACCGAGAGACAAAAGAGAGGAAAAGAAAAGATCAAGACATGTGGATGATGAAGTTGAGAAGGTGGCTAGATATTTAAATGGCCTGAGGACATCAATTCAAGATGAGATCAGTTATGTGAAGATTGATAGTGTGGAAGAAGCATACCAATTTTCTTTGAAGGCTGAAGAGAGATTGACAAAAAGACATGATCAAAGACAAAGAGGAAGAGGTGGCAGATTTCAGAGAAGTAGAGGCAGATCTAATGGAGAAAGTAGCAGATCTGAAAATGCAGTGCAAGATAAAGGATGGGAAGATGAACCTGTTGGTAAAAGAGGTAATTACTCTAGAGGTAGCTATACTGGTTACTCTAGGAATAACAATAATGGTAAAAGAGAAGAGAAATCTTGGTTTAAAGGTACTTGTTACAAATGTGGTGAAGGACATAGAGCTTTTGAATGTACTAACTCTAGAAAGAAGACTGGAGGTAATGATAGAAATAATTTGGCTTGTGAAGAAGTTGAGGAAATGTCTAATGAACCTGAACATGGTGAGAACTTGATGTTAAGAAGGATCTTGTGGAATGAAGAAGCTGGTGAGGAACCTATTTTGAGGAAAAGTTTGTTTAGAACTAGATGTAAGATCACTGATAAATGTTGTAAGGTAATCATTGACAGTGGAAGTTCTGATAATTTGGCATCTAAAGAGCTAGTTAAAAAATTGCAGTTGTAGATATTGAAACATCCTAAGCCTTACCATATTGCTTGGATCTAGAAGGAGCATAAACTACTTGTAAGTGAACAATGCCTTATTAAATTCAAAATTGGGAATTATCATGATGAAGTCTTGTGTGATATTATGCCTATGGATTGTTATCATATTCTTTTGGGTAGACCTTGGCAGTATGATAGGAAAGCTTTGCATGATGGTAGATTGAATCAATATACTATTTGCATGGATGGAAAGAAATAAGTATTGTTGCCTTTCATAGAGAAGTTTGATGAAGGTCACTGTACTACAGTCAGAGTATGCTTGTTTGATGATAAAACATTTACAAGAGAAGTGAAAGAACATAATATTTGCTTTTCATTGAAGCATAAAAGTGGACAGTCAAATAAGGTTGCTGATGCCTTGAGCCGAAGAAGAAGTTTTCTAACAGAGATGAGAGTTGAGGTACTTGGTTTTGATGATTTGAAACATTTGTATGAGACTAACATTGATTTTGTAGAGCCTTGGAAAGCTTGTAAGGAACATGTGGTGAGTGATAAGTGGACTAATTATTTCATTCAAGAAGACATGTTGTTTAAAGGAGTTCAATTGTGCATACCTAGATGATCTATGAGAGAGAACATAATGAAGGAGAAACATAGTGGTGGACTTGTTGGACATTTTGGGATTGATAAGACTATGAATTCAATTTTAGAAAGATACTTTTGGCCATAGATTTATAGAGATGTACAGAGAATGGTCAGAGGTTGCAAAATTTGCCAAGTAGCAAAAGGAACTAGTCAGAATTCGGGATTGTATACACCTTTGCCTATACCTGATAAACCTTGGGAAGATGTGAGTATGGACTTTGTTCTTGGATTGCCTAGAACTCAAAGAGGTAATGATTCTATTTTGGTAGTGGTTGACAGATTTTCTAAGATGGCTCATTTCATACCTTGTAAGAAGACATTTGATGCATTACATGTAGCTGAATTATTCTTCAAGGAAGTGGTAAGATTGCATGGTTTGCCTAAATCTATTGTTTCAGACAGAGATACAAAGTTTACTGGTTATTTTTGGAGAACACTTTGGAAGAAGATGAATACTGATTTGAAGTTTAGTTCTACATTTCACCCTCAAACAGATGGACGGGCTGAAGTTGTGAACAAAAGTTTGGGAAACTTTTTGAGATGTTTAGTTGAAGATAAACTTGCTAATTGGGATTTGATTTTAGCACAAGCACAGTTTGCATATAATAATTCTATGAATAGAAGTACTAAGAGGACACCATTTGAGATTGTTGTACTAGATTTCATCCTAAGGGAACCACAAAGTTGAGAGATTTACCTACTGAGACTAAAAGAAGTGCTGAAGTTGATCATTTTGCAGAATACATGAGAACTTTGCATGATGAAGTTAAAAGGAACTTGGAAGATAGTAATCTGAAATATAAACAGAGAGTAGACAAGAGAAGGAGACATAAATCTTTTGAAGTTGGAGATGAGGTCATGATTCATTTGAAGAAGAATAGATTAAGAGTTGGTACCTATAATAAGTTGAAAATGAAGAAGTTTGGACCTTGTAAGATTCTGAAGAAGTTTGATAGTGGAAATGCTTATGAAGTGGAATTACCGGAGGACATGGATATATCACCTATATTCAACATTGCTGATATCTTTGAGTAATTTGAATCAAATGATGAGATAGAAGATGATCCAAATTATCCTAAGAAGAATAGAGACATCATTGAGAAGATCTTGAACAAAAGAGTGAGCAAGAGTACAAGAGGAAAAGACTACATGGAATATCTAGTTCAATGGAAAGACAAGCCAGTTGTAGATAGTTCATGGATTACACAAGCTGAGTTGGATCTTTATGATTCAGGTTAGAATATGAGTAGTGCATGATGTGGACATCAGTTCTTTATTTACCCTAGGTGTCTGATGCAGGAGCATCTTGGGTCTTGGAGCAATCTTGCATCAACCAAAAACATTTCCTGATTTTTGTACCTGTTTGCTGTTGTTTTCTTTATAATCTTTGCATTTGATGGTTTCATGATGTGTGAAGCTTAAATTATGTTGAGGACCTATTTTGGAACCTTCTCCTATGAGCACATAAATTTTGGATGGACAGTTTGAAAGTTAGAGTTGTTTCCTTGCTGTCGGAGCAGTATTTTCTTGTAGTTTTGGGGCTGATTGCGCACCATGGAGACATTGATCCTTAAAGAATAATATCTTGCTAAATTAGGGACTTAAATAGGACCTAATTTACTATCATTTCCCAAATTCTCATCTCTTATTTCATTGAGTCAAAAGTTATGGCCATTTTGGCACAGGACCTATTTTCTGCCAATTTTGGGTCCGAGCCATTACTGCAGTTTTGGTACTGATTGTTCATGTTGGCGACATTGATCCATAAGGAATCAGCCTTTTAAATCTTAAGGATTTTTAGAGGACCTAAATTAATATCATTTTCCAAGAGTGCAAGCCCCAATTCATTATGAGTAAAAAGCTATGCGCATTTTTCCTCAGGACCTATTTTCTACCAGTTTTCGGGTGAAACGTGTGGTTTTTCTTCTTGCGCACTTACATGTGATCAAATGGGACCTTTCACACTTAAAGGAATGTTCTTGGGTCATTTAAGGACATAAATCCAAATTTTCATCAATTTATATTCATTCTAGCATTAGTTTTGGTTTAAATCTTCCAAACTAGACCTATATTATAATTAAATACCTGATTGGCCGACCTATGGCTTTAGCTGACTATATAAGGAGTCTAGATTGATGTAGTAGGGCATCAAGAGGAGATCATGAGAGAGATTTAGGAAGGATTATAAATATATATCATTGGAGAAAAAGATAGGATGTAAGCTGTAATTCTAATTTCATAATTCTCATTGTATAAGGCCGAAACCCGGAAGGCCTCACAACCGGGCATGTTGAAAGAAATAATATAATTCTTTGTTGTTTCTGCTATTTGATTGTCTCATATCCATTGTGAATTCATTTCTTTCATGTGTATCTATATTTCTTCTATTGTGTAACTCTGAGAAAGGGCTTGGTTGTGGATTCAAGTGGACTCAATTCTACTTGATTTTGCTTGTATCTGCCCTGCCCTTGCGTCAATATAACACAGTGGGAAAAGTACCATAAGGAAACTTGTTTACAAATGTCATATTTAAGCCTATTTTTCTATTGTCTACAAGAACTGCATACATGGTGATAGGTTCATTCCAGATACATTTAGCTATTTTTGGATATTGCAAGTAAGCTTGATGTTTGAATGGAATGATAATTTCTTGTTATAGAAAATATTTGAGGACATATTCATATTTATTAATACCAATACCAATGCAAAACAAAGACTAAGCATCTTCGATGACAAATAGAGTGCTATGGTGGGGACTATCAAGTGTTTTTCTAGAGGGATGAAAACACTATCCAAAATTGGGTAGTCGGTTGTTCGAAGTGCTGCCTCAGGAACCAAGTAAATAAAAAATAATGTCATTTAGACCGATGTGGAAAGATCTTAATGCATGAAAAAAAGAGATGTTAATGTTTGAAAATAATAGAAAAGGCACCACAGCGAGGGTGCTAGAAATCATTCAAGACACTTCCAATAATGGAAAATAATGGATAATATAGCTACTTTTGGCCATTTGTACATCTACATTTTGTTGGCTAAAATGGTGGGTCACACAGAACCAGCAAATCAGATGCTCCAGCTGAGTATTTACTTTAGCGATGATGTTCAACTTGTTTTTTCAACTCTTCAAAAGCGTAAAGCAATTGCTTTTGTTAGATAAATGGCACACCAGTGAAGACCATATATTATGAGAAGACGTGTTCGTAATAGGCTACAACATTTTGGAGACACGTATCTCCATCTCTGTAGTTGTCCATCTATCTGCTACATGCAATACAAGGCCTTTGGTGGCATCTTAGAGAGTATTTAGCATGTAGATGTAGAATGTCTAAAACTAATAGTCACTTCTCTTTTCTCTAGTTTCACTGCTGATAGTATTCTTGTTTCATTGCTGAAAGTATTTATAAAATGGTTCACATGCATCATCTACGCAAAAATTTGCAGGGTGTACTACATGCTATAGATATAGCAAATGTGCAATGCTGTGGAATTGGAGAATTTTAGGAATTTACTCCTATTTTATGATTGGCCATGGCTTAATTTGGGTGTCAACTGACAAAAATAAAATGCACAGTTCGATGACCAGGCCTAATGGACAAATTTGGCATTAGTGGAGTTTCTTCAGAAGGTGAGTTCAAATTTTGAGCCTGATAGCCCCATGTTTCGATTAAGTGTTTATTTTTCTAGTTTGTAGTTGGCTTGTGCATTTTGATACAAAATTTTGGGCGATCAAATATTATTTTGTAATTGTACTGAGAGAATACACTCTTTCTGTTATGTTACTAGTTTTATTCAGTAGATCTTGCTGTTATTTTATTCTTTTGTTTCATCTTTGTGTGAGAATGTGCGAATGAGTTTAGTGTGGAATTATTTATTGTCTGGTAGTATTTAGTAAAAGAAAAACAAGCAAAAAGAAAAAAATTTGGGCTTCTGATTTTTTTTTGTTTCTCTGTGCCGAAGTGGGTGATAGTCAAAATTTCCAATTTTCAAGTAGAATTTAGTATGAAGATTTTATTCTGGCATCTTCCATTAAACGGCCAAAATGGGGGTAAAATGGGTTGGAGGTTGAATTTAGTGGAAAAAAATGATTCTATAATGTAAACTTCATTTTGGGTGGTTGTGATTTTTGTGTTATGAACAACAGGCAGTGTTTGTGTGTTGATGAATCCTGTTGACCTCTTTGCCTACAAACCAAATTCGGATCCCCCAGTGCATTTTTATTATAAGGGAGGAGAATAAAGATGCGTAATGAAATCCTCTCGAGGGAATATATGACTTTTGTTGTAATTGATTTGTACATCACGTACATCACACTATCGCAAGACATCAGAATTAGCCATGTTTATTTAGGAGTTCAAGTCCCTGGGTCATGCTCAGACAGCGAAACAATTGTAGAATCTTGGTTGTGTGGCTAAGCCCTTGTTGTCTTGGTGCTTTGTGAACCCTTGATATCAGGTAGTAAAATGAGAAATATTGGGTATTATGGAGTGATCCACATTAGTGTTAATGGCCTGGAGTATTAAGGAGAGCATTGACATAAAAGAAAATTCTATCAGAGAGATAGATACCTAGTTTAGACAGGTTGCAAACATCAGATTGATAATAACTACAATCTAGACCAAACCCACAAGGCTTGACAGCAATGGAGAGTTGGGGGGGGGGGGGGGGGGGCGGGGGGCGGGTACGCTAGCAATTGTTGCTCCAGATACATGACAATGTGTTGAAAACATTGATGATACTAGTTGAACTCTAATGATGACTACAAGATACTTTTGGCAAGTTCAATCATACATGGACTCTTGGTTGCGATAACAATGCAAGGCAAGGATTTTACCATGAGTTCACTTTTGGTGGACTAGTTGCATCTGAGCTTGGTTTGGACCCTAATGCCAAGTTTGAAATATGTCGCAAGCTCAATCCTCAGGTAATGATCACATTTGCAGATAATTTAGGTTCTAAGAGGATAATTTTAACAGATTAATGTACATGGATAAATACATTTGTTACTGCAAATAGTGATTTGCTCAGTGCCTGAAATGTGAAATTTCATTGCACAATAGCTTCAAATGACATTGGCAAGCATGACATTTGAAATGATATTGAACATGTATTTTGGTTGCTTGTGTTTGGAAAACTATGACATCTAGATGTGAAGCCTAGTGGAAACAGTTTGATCCAGTAGTTTCTTTGATTAACAATTGCTGAAATTACAAGCAATAGCTATATACTTGGAACACTTAGTTAATGAAAATCAAATACATTGGAGTCATTGGTATACTTTGAGCATGCTTCCAATTGCTGGTTTTGACGACCTGTTGATCACCTCCATCATCTAGGAGTGTCAAAATGAATTTCTATCTTGCCATGGCCTAAAACTTATCTAATTACTCTTGAATGCAAATATGAAATTGAAAATGTAGACATCTTATGGCTCTTGTTGTTTTGAGTTTCTAGTTCACTCAACAAATTCTGAATCAAAATAAGTTAAATAGTTTTATTAGATTTTTATACAATTTTAGTGAGCACAATTGTTTCATCATAAATTATCTTTTTCAAAATTAAATGTTTCTATTGAATTGTTATAAAATTTCAGGTTACAGAATTGTTCATTATGAAGAATGGAAGGAAACATTATGTAATAATTATTTTTTATTTTAAAAAATAATTTATTTTAATTTCTTATTTTTTATTTTTTAAATTATATTAGTAAAATAAAAATATAATATATATTAATAGTTAATTTTATATTTTAATTTTTAATAATATTTATATTTTTAATTTTTTTAATTTTATTATTTCAATAATTATTATATTATAAATATAAATATTATTATTAAAATCTTAATATATTATGAAATTAAGTTATTTTAAGATTAACATGTGGATTCAATTATGTTGATTTATTTTGCATCAAAGTTTACATGAAAAAAAAGTTATAGAAAATATTTATGTTAAGATATATAAACTATCATTTTTTTTTATATTATAATTTAACTTTTAAAAATATAAATATAGGTGAATAATTGCAAGTTTTTAATAAATATAATTATTATTTTTGAAAAATATTTTTATAATAGATTATATAGATAAATAATAGTAATTTTTAATAAACATTATTATTTTTGAAAATTTTAATATTGTGTTTTGTTAGCGTTTGCCTCCTAGTACTACTCTTCTCTTTCTATAAAACCACTTTATTATTTGACTATTTTATTTCAAACCCAACCCATGTGACTCTTAAATGTAATATAATATTTTAGTAATATTATTAATTTTTGAAAATATGTAAAAGTTTATAAAAATATAATTATTTTTGAGATAATAGACTTAAATATTTTTAACAATAAATTATATGTTTAATTTGTTTTGAAATATTCTTATTTATTTTATTAATCACTATACAATAATATATATAATATAAAATTAATTGATTTTGTGATATTAAAAAGATTATTACATGTATATTTTTACAAGCTAACAAATCAAATTATTAAAAATTTTAAAAATAATAATTTTATAAAAACTACTATTATTTATCTATACAATCTATTATTAAAATATAATTTTAAAAAATAATTATCATATTTATTAAAAAGTTGTAATTATTTACTTATATTTATATTTTAAAAGTTAAATTACAATATAAATAAATCCACAATTGTATCTAGAAATACATATGCTATCTTAAAATAACTAAATTTATAATATATTAAAATTTTAATAAAATTACTTATATTTATAATATAATAATTAATAAAATAATCATATAAATATTATTAAATATTAAAATATAAAATGATTTTTATATTATATTTTTATTTTATAAAAATAATAAATAAGAAATTAAAATAAATTGAATTTTAAAATGAAAAAAATTAATTATTACATAATATTTCCTTCCATTCTTCATATGAACAATTGTATTAGTTGAAAATGCATAAAAATCCAATACAAATATTTAATTTTAAAAAACCTAACTTATGGTGAAACAATTATGCTTTGTAGAATAAAAATCTAAGAAAAATATTTAACTTAGAAATGAAAAATAGATAATAAAAATCTAATATGTATTCATCTATTCGAATGTGGTGGAGGAGTCAAGAGTGGTACAATACGAAATTTCAGGGATGTCAGCGATGGCATAAATATTAATAGCGGTTTTCTACCATTCCAAATATCCAGCCGCTACCAAACAGGAGGTATCAAGCATGGGCCTGCCATTGTTAACTCAAACTTAATTGTCCCCACAAAAAATATTGTGAATTTTTAATAAAAAATTGTTAAAAACCACTAGCAAAAATATGAACATCCAATTAGAAAAGAGAAATATTCTTCAAAAAATAAAAATAAAAATAAGATGATTGCATAACATTAGAAATGTAATTTAATCTTTTTGGATTGCACAGTGTTCGATGCAAACTAATAGGAGATAATGCACCGAAAACATAAGTCTCCGCCTATATAGGCAGGACTAATAATTTATTTTATAACAAATATAAAAGGTGAACACAATAAATACCTTGTATTTTCCCTTGAAATGTGTGAGATTGTCAAAAAGATTTAGTGTTCAACTATTGGTCCCTTTGTGTTGGATATAAGTTGTATTTTACATAATAGTGTGTTATTTTTATAACAACAAATAATTTTTTTGTGTTGAAGCATTGGTCCTTTTGTGTTGGATTTAAAAGTTAGATATAACAAATATTTATGATTACTAATACATATATGGTCCATTTAAGTTGCATATATATCATATTTTATATAGAAACATAGTCACCCACTTATAACAAATAATATTTTTAAATTCAACTACTAGAAATTTTTAGATTAAGTTTTGGTCAAATCTTAAAAAAGCTAATTTGTGTACATGTTTAACTAGGCATGCTATTTTAACAAGTTGTGTGATGAGCCACACCTTCAAACCTCAGTTATAGGTAGTTAAGTGTCTATTTTACATTTCTAAAAAAAATGATGGTCTTACGACATTCCATGCAACAGATACATGTTTACAAAGTTAGCCCTCACGACTATCCATCTCTCTCCCCTAGTCACTTTTGACCCCATTTTGTCTCCATTTCCATGCTCTTACCCAAGAAATTAAGTGAAATTCACCAATAGATTACTAATATGGACAAAGTTTACTTTTGTATTTCTTAATCGAATTCAAGTTGAGCCCTGTGTATGAAGAATTACTAAAAGGTAAAGTATGGACTGATGCTATGCATTAAGAGATAGAAGAAATATCTGAAAATAATATATGGTAATTAATATAGCTTCTAAAAATAAATATTAGATTGGTTCCAATAGGATTCATCAAGTAAAATATCAAGCTAATTATTGTTTGAAATTACACAAGTGAAGATTAGTTACCATGGTATTTGCACAGGAACACAAAATAGATTATTCATGAACCTTTATTCTAATCACAGGAGTTGACACCATCAAGAGTATCTTTTAAAAAATTGCATAATACTATAGGGTTATATGTCAAATAGATTTGAAATGGACATTTCTCAATGGTTTGCTAGATGATAAAGTTTATGTGCAACAACCAATAGACTTTGACTCTCTAGAAAAAAGAAGAACTTGTTGAAATGTTAAAGAAATATTAGCATGGTAAAATTAGGCCCTTACACTTGGTGAGAATAAAATCTAATAATTCTTTTAGAAATAAAATAAGAGACTAAATTGTCAACAATGGTATGAATGCATTAGTCTTTGTTGTGGAAGTGCAATAATAATTAGAAAAAATATTTATTTCTCAAACCAAATATGTTGTATATTTATTGAAGAAATTAGAACAAAGCCACACATGGTAGTTTTAGAAATCTTAGAATAGTGAGAAATTGACTTTAAAAGAGTCATGTTTTAACATGGATGCTAATTTATGCAAAAATTTGGTTGGAATTCTCATCTAGCTCACTACAACTAGATTCAATATTGTGTAAGCACTAAGTCTAATATGTTGGTTCATAATATCACACAAGCCTCACTAACATGTCAATAAAGAAATAATAAACTATATGAGTGACACATAAACATGATATAAATTATAATTTCACTAAGAAAAGGATCTACTAGATTACATAAGTAGTGCTAGAGTTGGTTTAGTAGACAACAAGAAGTTAGCAATTTGGCTATGTTTTCTAACTTGAATCTAGAGTTAGGCTAATTAAAATGTGTAGATCTCTCATCAACTATAGTACAAAAATATAGTTGCTATTATAGAAAAAATTTAAGCCATATTTATTAGAGTTATCTTGTAGGATTTATATTTGTTACAAGAAAATCACACTATAATTCACTATGATAGAAACAACTTTAAAATGGTAATCAACCTTATATCGCATTCTAGATTCACACTAAAATATTGAAATTCATCCCATTCAAGATTTGATTTGAGGTGGAAAAGGGGAATTGTAATTTTTTTATAATATCTAAATGATTTGTTGATGTATTTACTAAAAGTCTTCCATAAAAATATTTTTACACATTTCAGAATCTAGTTAGGGACCATCTTGTTGATATCAAGATAAAGTTTCAAAATTGTTTATACACATATTCTGAAAAACTTATTAATTATAATTTTTTAAAAAAAATAGTATATTCACTTTTTTTTCCTTTCAAATAATCAATTAATAAATACATATATATAGCTACACAATATCTTTAATTTTATATATAGATATAGACATACACATACACATACACATACACATACATACATAGATATATATATCTACATACATACATACATACAAGAGTTAGAAATGTACTTGGCGCTAGCTAGAATAGAAAAATTAATTATCTTCATAATCAATCAACATAGACCATATTCTTTCCAATTATCTATGTCACTTCTTTTACATATCCATCTTAAATGTCAGGGCTAACTCCTTGATATGTGGAATTTATAGAATTTATTATGTATTTATTTTTAACTTGGATACATGATACTATAATGTGAACACTCTAATTCATAGATTTCTATTCTATTTTTTCTCTTTATGTTTCTTTTTCTTAATGGTATCAAAGATTAAGGAAAATATTGGGTTGTGGGTTATGTTAGAAAGAATAAATTTGTGCTAGTTGTCAAAGGTTCTCTATTTAATGTTTTTTCTAATGATGCATGGATGTTGAGAGGCCATAAATTTTTTAATTTAGTATTTCATTAGGCTAGGATTTTATGTGGAGAACTGTGTCAAAAATATTAAATTGGACCACATCTCGACACTTTTATGGATCTGGAAAAATGTTTAAGTTAATAGTGAAGGAGATAACAAATAAGCATTCAATGATCTTTATTCATCACTAGAGAAAATTTATATAGGGAAGAACAGTTATACAAAACTGCAATAATGGAACAGTTACACAGAACTACAGTAGTGTTGACAATTATAACTATCAATGTATTACAATGCCAACATTCCCCCCCTTAATACATTGATCCTAAAAACATAAAATTCACATTGCCTTAGAAACCTCCCCTTACAGATTACATAACAAAACATGCTACTTACATAATATGAATACATATTTTGAAAAAATCTTCTTTTGAAGTAGTAGACCTTGAACCAAGCAAGGCTCCATCAAGATGTCTCTTGACCCTCAGAATGATGTAGCTTTGAGTTGTGTTCTTAAGCTCTTAGTCTTGAACTTTTGAATCACAGAATCTTGAATTATTCAACAATGATCCCTAAGAGATGCAAAAGACCTAAATCATTGTCTAGTAACCACAAAAGGGTATAATTCTTGATCATATACTCTGAATCTCACTAGACAACAATCCATATTGTGTGCAATACCAAATCCCAAACTTGTCTCCAAAATGAGTCACCACAAGATATGTATTCTTCAAATCTATCAAGATTAGAAAGCAAAACAAAATAGAGAACCAAAATTTGCCAAAAAATGCTCCTTATGTTGAACACCATCTCAAAGCGAGAAGCTAACTTGAGATGATGGAAGTTCCTCCATCCTCTAATGCCACCAACCTCTAGAAAGAATGCTCAAAGTACTAAAGAAAAATTAGCATGACCAAGCACTAAAAAAAATTTATTATGACCACCACAAGAATCATCAATAACACACTCATCATCTGTTAAATTTTCATCTTTAATGACAACAACACTGCCTTCACTAGATTGTTCATTCAAATTTCCCTTGTCTAGAGGATGCAGTACAATCTCTGATGGAAAGGTAATAGGTACAATAAACTCTTGATCAATCACTCCATCAAGAAACTAATACTTCAAAGCTTCCATTGGAGATATATAAACACTACCCTCAACTCTATTTGAAATCTTAGGCCCTTTCAAATGACACATTGCTATATTCCCAATGTTATAAAAAATGTTGAAAGAAATGATACCTTTTATATTTGCACTGGAGAAAATGTTGAGTTGTTGTCAAGACCAGTTTAACAATTTGTGAACTATATCACCTCGCTCCTTGGTAAATTCATTAACTTTGAAGGATAAGCCTAGAATATATGGTGCCTTATGAAAAGTGGCGAAGAGAGTGGTAGGAAATTTCTTGTGAATTGAAATCTCATATTTCTCTATCATGTCCATATCTTGGGGTACTTCACGAGAGGGAAGTGACCAATCAAATACATGAATAAATCTTGTAAGTGCAAAATGATTCATGCAAAGGCACATTCTTTTCCTTGCACTTAACAAAATTATTAAAAAAATCTTTTATATCTCTATTTACAAGATTATCCTTGAAGCAATCAAACTCCAACGGCTTCTCCCATGCTTTTGGATCAAACTCTAGTAGATTCACCATTATGTGCACAGTTGGAAATGAAATACCTCATTAATTTCCATGAGGATTCTAGCTGAGATTGTTATTTCTCTTTCTACTATAGTAGCAAGCTTTATGGGCTTCTTGTGCACATCTCAGAACATCTAAGAAATGTTTACCTCTTCCTCTCCCAATGCAATAGAACAACTAAGCAAGGCTATTGATTAGCCATCTTGGTTTATGCTTGCATAGGGATCATATCACCACTATCAAACACTGGATTCTTTCATACACCACAAGATTGTATATGGGCTCTGATACCAAATGAAGGAGATAACAGATAAGCATTCAATGATCTTTATTCATCACTAGATAAAATTTATATAGGGAAGAACAATTATACAAAACTGCAATAATGGAACAGTTACACAGAACTACAATAGCAATGAAAGTTATAACTGTCAATGTATTACAATACCAACAAATAGTACCTCAACATACTCCATTTCTTGTCAACCCTTCATGGAGGCTCACAAATAAATATCCTATTTAAAATATCATTGTTTGATATTTTCATTTACATGGCTAGTATTATCAAATTCATGTTGCATTTTTTAAAGAATTTAGTAATTTCCCCATTGTCTTAGCTATATTTGTGTTCATATGCACAACTTAGTTGACAACTCCTCAATCTCTTATTCATATACATATTTGATGGATAATAAAATCACTAAAACATTTATAGAATTGTTATACAACAACTTTATTTCAATTATATACCTAGCTCGAGAAGATTTCAAAAGAGGAAAGTGTGTAGAAGAAGTTGGTTTACTTAGAAAAATTCATGAACACAATTAGGAGATCCACGGTGAGCTAATCTACATACAACTCATTCACATCTATTCATGTCAAAAACACTCATAAGTGCATTCTAAAAGTTCCTATTCTAAAGGCTCCAAAGTTGTAAATTTCTTAAATATTTTTTCCATTTCTTTAAGATTTCAAAGATGTTTCACCATATACAAGTAATAATGGTCACAACCGTGGAAAATGATAATTAATTTTTTTTTTAAAAGATTAAATGCACACACTTGGAGAGTAAATAGTGAAAATCATTCAAAACACCTACCCAATTAAACCCACTACAAAAATCACTTGAAACGTCATCTAACAACATATTCACTAAAATCCAAAAGGAAGTCTAAGGTGGAAATCACACAAAACACCTCAGATCAACCATCTTTAAGAAAACCCATTGAGTCAAGCATGTGAATCACTTAAAAGAAAAGAAAACAACCATACTCAACAAAATGTACAAATCAATCACCATGAATACCAAAGAGTTTAGATCACAAACACCCATAGGCCAAATTCATATTAGAAATCCAAATTCTTGGATTCACCAATCATAGAGAACCCAAAATCTTACAAAACTACATAAAACAAGACATGAAAAACTAATATAAATAAAAAAACCTTTTTTATTTGTCCTTTAAGAAATCAAGTTATCATCATACTATAAGGCTTGGCTCCAAATGTTGCTACTTTAGATAGCTTCCTTTGTGTTATTCCAAAAACACCTGATTTAAAACTCATCCTCCAAAAGTCTCTCAAACATCCCAACCAAAACAAAAAGATAAACTACCTTGCTCGTATAAAAGTGAACCAAATTCCCTACTTTCCAATGTCAATGCGCTCAGATTAATAGTTTTATTTATTTTTACTAATGCATTTGTCCCTTTTCCATACTTCTTGACCACAACACAATGCAAACTAAGAATCTCATACATGAACAATATGTTGACCTCCCAGATTGTAATGTGCATAAGTCAAATACCTACCCTAGAGCATAGAATTTCAAAATCGATAGGATTGAAATTGATTTCTCACATATGCAAACTTCTCATGGGCATAAGTTTATTGTTAAGGAAAAAATAAAATCAAATATGTGAAGGTTTGTTGAGTCAATTGAGCTCATATATTGTTGTTTTCCTAAAACCAAAAATAGTGTTGTGGTCTTTAAGGTTATGGTGCTTCCATCAAAGGCATGGGTTATATAGGGAAAGTCTCAAGTAGCCACCCATCTTAATCTTGGGTACCTAAACTTTATAATTGGTACGTCATATTTAGATAAATGTTTCTAAGATTTCTTCAAATGTGATTTAAGAGCTTAAACTTATTATTTCAGTGTCTAGGGAGTTCAATGAATACAAAAGGACTCGTTGTGTACAAAAATCAATGAATGCATGGTCGGTTAGAAGTTACAAAAATAATTTAAAACATTTTCATAATGTAATGCCCCAATCTTTCATACAAGATATTATTTGAACTAATGTCCATGACGAACAAATTATTTGTATTGCAAGTCACATTCATTACACACCAATATGCACACGAGAAGTCATGACAAGCACAATGATACAAAAGGTGACATCACCAGAGCATCAAGATTGGTGGCACAAATCAAAAACCTTCACTACATATGTGAAAGGTGATTGTGACCACAAACAACATTGCTTTCTAAATTGACTATCAATTGAAGTCATGTGTTGCACATATGTATAAAACAAGAGCCTCAAATTTTCCTAATTGACTCTCCAAACCCGTTCAACATACCCACCTGTTCGGCATTCCCATTGCAAACCAATGTGCAATTGTTCATTTATATAATTTTTTAAAATCCAATAAGATAAGGTGCATTTAAGAAATCTAAAATCTAAAATTAATTATTATTATTTATGATTAAAAACATCTTTACTTTCATTCTAATATCTATTTATTTATTTTCTTTTTGTTTGTTTATTGTACGCAATCGCTAACGTCATTATTTTTTTTTAAAATACGGAATTTCGAGCACATAACGAATCCTTTCCGGTCATCGATGATTCGCTCCAAAGAATGATCATCACTGGCCATAACAGACTCTTCCTGCCGGCCCTCGACCTCAACACAACGAGTCAACGGTACCCTGTTTGGGCATTTATTTTTTGGGTGAACTTTGTTTGCCTCGTGGTTAGAGTTACCTGGCATACAGTGCTAAACCATGTGGATGATATTGAAAGGGTTTGCTTGTGGGTTTACATTCATTGCAGGCATCCTGATTTCCATTTCGTCCCCAACATGGCTTTCTTGCTGAATGACGCCGTCGCCATAGGATCTGTTATCTTCTTTCTCCTCTTTTGCTTCCTCTATAAGCTCAGGAGAAATGGCAGCAAGTTGAGACTGCCTCCAGGACCACGTCCATGGCCTGCCATAGGAAATCTCCATCTCTTGGAAAACCTTCCTCATCACTCGCTTACCACGTTAGCAAAATAATATGGACGGTGGACCCATTGCATTTCTTCATTTGGGCTCTGTCCCCACCGTTGTGGTCTCTGCTCCTGGCATGGCAAAAGAGGTCCTGAAAACTCGTGATTTAGTTTTTGCAAGCTGACCAAACTGCATATTCGGGAAATATGTTATTTATGACCATAAGGACGTGGTGTTTAGTCCGTATGGAGCGTAATGGAGGCAGATGCGAAACCTGTGAACGGTTGAGCTTCTCACGGCAAAGAGAAGTGAGTCTTTCAGATTTGTGAGAGAAGAAGTTTACACCATGATCGCCTCCATCTAGCACGGAGCGCAGTGTGTGGTTGTGAGGAAGATACTCTCCTCGCTCACACAAAATATTACCTACAGAATGTTTTCTAGCAGGACGTTTGGAAAGATGCTGATCAGTTTAGGCCAGAGCGGTTTATGGGGAGTAATAAGGATGTGAGAGGTCAGGACTTCGATTTGCTGCCGTTCGGAACAGGAAGAAGAGGATGCCCTGGTATTTCCATGGGTGTTTCTGTCAGGGAACTGGCACTGCCTCAGCTGATTCATTGCTTTGATTGGACTGTGGAGGGTGAAGGGGATGTGGAGGAAGTGTCTGGGTTGACAGTTCCGCGAAAAAATCTGTCGTTTGCCTGCCCTAACTGGAGGCTCACTACTGGATATCCTGTCTAAAGAAAGCATTCTGTATAAGTATCTGAAATGTTATAATTTATAGTTAAAAATAG
Organism: Chamaecyparis obtusa; assembly: GCA_027943335.1. Classification (NCBI taxonomy): domain Eukaryota; kingdom Viridiplantae; phylum Streptophyta; class Pinopsida; order Cupressales; family Cupressaceae; genus Chamaecyparis; species Chamaecyparis obtusa. The sequence goes on from BSBK01001446.1 coordinate 143,398, forward strand.
TGTGTTAAATAATTTATTTTGCGTGAAATCTGTGTCAGCGTGTGGATATTTATAGGTGTTATTTAATATTGTAATCTAAATATAAAACTTAAATATAGTATAGTTCATGTATATTTTTTATTATTTGTAATTATAAATTGTCATTATATTTTGGATTTATGGCTTGTTATGTGTTGACCATAAAAAAATGTGTTGTTTTTGGTGATAATGCAAATTTATGAGTGGAGTATGTTTATGTTCCAAAATAATTAAATGAAGAATTATGATAGTGTACTTATGTTATGTGTTCAAATTGATGTAAAAGCATATTGTACACGTGTAACTCATACATATAGCTCACAATTTGATGTGCATGTGAATACATAATTATCTATTATTATATTATTAGCGTAAATTATTTTGGTGCATATGATGACATACATTTATATTATTATTGGTAGTGTAGGAGTATCTAAATTAAGTTTTGACCATTTAGATGATTATAATATAACCCAAGTTATATCAAACCTTGAGAGAAATTGAACTTGAATAATTAGAGAATTATGCTTTTTTCTTTGCAAGTGGCACATGTTTATTTAAAGTTTAAAGGTGATTCAATAAGGAGAAATTGATTATAATTATTTCAAAAACTAGATTCAAAGAACTACATATTTTGGTTCTTACTACATCCTCCAATGAAGTAGACAAATATAAAATTACTCCTCTAAGATTAGATTAATTTTATTTCAAAATAAATTAGTCACTTTTGACCCCTTTTTTGTCTCTATTTCCATGCACTTACCAAAGAACTTGTGTGAAATTCACCAATAGATTCCTAATATGGACAAAGTTTACTTTTGTATTTCTTAATCAAGTTCAAGTTGAGCCTTGTGTATGAAGAATTACTAAAAGTTAAAGTATGGACCAATGCTATGAATAAAGAGATTGAAGAAATATCTGAAAATAATGCATGGTAATTAGTATAGCCTCTAAAAATAAATATTAGATTGGTTCCAATAGGATTCATCAAGTAAAATATCAAGCTAATTATTTTTTTGAAAGTACACAAGTCAAGATTAGTAACCATTATATTTGCACAAAAACACAAACTAGATTATTCATGAACCTTTATTATAGTCGTAGGAATTGATGCCATCAAGAGTATCTTTAAAAAATTACATAATACAATAGGTTTATATGTCAAATGGATTTGAAATGTATATGCTCAATGGTTTGGTAGATGATAAAGTCTACATGCAATAGCCACTAGAATTTGAATCTCTAGAAAAAGAAGAACTTGTTGAAATGTTAAAGAAATAGTAGCATGGTTAAATAAGGCCCTTACACTTGGTGAGAATAAACTCTAATAATGTTTTTTAAAAATAAAATAGGAAATTCAATTGTCAACAATGGGATGAATGTATTAGTTTTGTTGTGGAAGTGCAATAATAATTAGAAAGGTTATTTATTTCTCAAACCATATATGTTATATATTTATTGAAGAAATTATCACAAAGACACATAGGGTCTAGTAGTTTTAGAAACCTTAAAATAGTGAGAAATTGACTAAAAAAGAGTCAAGTTTTAACATGGATGCTAATTTATGCAAAAAATTGGTCAGAATTTTCATCTAGCTCACAACATATAGATTCAATATTGTGTAAGTACTAAGTCTAATATCTTGGTTTATAATATCACACAAGCATCACTAATATGTTAATAATGGAATACTAAAGTATATGAGTGGCACACAAAAATGATGTAAATTATAATTTGGATAGAAGAAGAATTACTAGATTACATAAGTAGTGCTAGAGTTAGTTTAGTAGACAACAGGAAGTTAGCATTTGGCTATGTTTTCTCACTTGAATCTAGAGTTAGGCTAGTTAAAATGTGTAGATCACTCGTCAACTATAGTAGGAAAATATAGTTTCTAATAATAATTGTTTTGTTATTGGGAATGGGGAAAATTATTATTTGATTATTTGACTATTTTAGGGACACCTTGCAACTAATTTTTTATTGGTAGTTAAATTAATTTTTATCTCAATCATTGATTGAGAATAAATCTCGACTATTGGTTTCCAATGAGGGTAGTATAAAAGGGGGTCATTGGGCATTTGGAGAGCACAAGCTTGAGAGGCATTTGCAGTGTTAGCAAATGAATTTGTAGTGCTACCAAATAGTCTTACAATGATAGAAAGGGCATAGTGATAGTGTTGGGGATAGAAGTTGCGAGATCTCAGCAAGAGAAATTGAGAGATTGTCAGAGCTCTGCCAAAAAGAGGCAAGAAGATTTTGTATCTCTTAATTTGCTAAAGTTTGCTATAAGTTCCTCATCCGTAGTACTATTTTTTCCTTCAGGGTTTTTCTAGGGAAAATCTTTTCAAAAATATTGTATTCATTGTGTTGCATATTTTTCATTTGTGTTTTTATTCGTGACATTGCAGTTGTGTTATTATTCAATATTTATTGTGAATTAAATTTTGATAGTTAAATAATCTTTATAAGATAGGAGATTAATAATTAGTAACTGCAATAGAATTTTCACAAATCATCTTGTTAAGTTTAAGAATAAGCAATCATCTTCGTAATACACTATTCTATTTGTCCTTGTCACCATTTTAAATAGGTATACGCTCAAAGAAAATAAATAATCTTGTGGATAATATATTAGCAATGGAAATTGAAGCATCATCAACAATAGTTGAGTGGGTGATGAGTGAGCTACTAGGGAATCCTACAATGCTAGCTCAAGCACAGAAAGATATTTAATCTTCCATAAGCAGAAACTACCAAGTAAAGGAAAGTGACATCATGGGAGTCAATTACTTGCGATGTGTGGTGAAGGAAACATTTCAACTTTATCTTTTATTTCCTTTATTAATTTTACATGAGTTAGTGGAAGGCTAGAGCATTAGAGGATAGTTTAGTCCACCAAATACACGTCTCTTTGCAAATGTGTAGGTTGTGGATGATTTTTTTTTGGAAGTATGCTCATCATTTTAATTATGAGTGGTTTGTTGAAAGCAATAAAGATGTGAGAGGTTAAGACTTTGATATGTTGAATTTTGGAATATGAAGAAGACAATGTCCTAGGATCCCCAAGGGTGTTTCTATTGTTGAGTTGAAACTTTCTTAGCTTCTTCACTACTTTGACTATACTATGGATGTCGAGGTGTATATGATGGAAGAGTTTGGATTAACTATTTCAAGAAAGATTCCATTGCTTGTCTGTTCTTCATGGAGGCTCACTATTCAATATCCAATTTAAGACAGTGTTTCCTGATAAGTGTCTTTCCATGGCTGTTACATATATAGTCTTATTATCATAATCATGTTGCACTCCAATAAAGTATTTTGAATTATCATATATGTACATTATAATTTAAAATTAAAATTAAGGATTTAATGTTCTATCAAAGATATCATGGGTGATTTACAAATTTCAAAATGAAAATAGAATGAACATTTATACTATTTTCTTTATACACGCAACTATGGTTGAAATTTTTGAAATTATATTTAATATTCGCGCTTTTGTATTTTTCATGAGGATTTTTCGTTGATTACATAATCAAGTAAGAATTTGTTGATTGTATATATAACCATAGATATTATTTCACCCTTCAATAATTATATTTAATTGCCAACTAATTTATTTCTTATTACATAAGATTTCCATTAATTAAGGGTTTTCCCACTACAATTAACTTTATATATAACTTTTAAGGTAGTTTCTTTTGACATAAATTTAAACTATTACACCTTTAGACAATTTACATTTTAATTTATAGTCAATTGTTTTATTTTTAAAATATATCTTATATATTAGTGATATACTTAAAATATAACATATATTGTACAAAAATCTAAAAGGAAGTTACGTTGTATGAGCTACACCTTGAGCAATGCAATGACATAGTAAAAAACTTTATATCAAAATATGCATAAATTTATTACTAATACAAGTTTTTAAGTTACTTAGGAAAAGAATAATCATATGGTTTGCTTCCTCATGTATCACTATTAGATTGTAAAGATTGACAAACTCGTGTATAAACCCTTCAATCATATATATTTATTTTATTTTATTTTATTTTTTATGTTATTTTATTGTTAAATATAAATAACCAAATGAAATATGTTTTTGTAATGTAGAATAGGACAATCTCATCTATATCAAGAATCTACAAACATCATTAAAAACTAGATGAAAACCAAAATAATTATTTAAGTAATATTTACACCCTTGATACTAAAATACATTGCCATGATTAGGAGATCTATGGTGATATGATTTGCATACAATTCATTAACATATATTCATGTCTAAAACATACTTAAGTACATTCTAAAAATTTATATTCTAAAGGCTCCAAAGTTATAGTATTTTATAAGAGTTTCGTAGCAATGATAAAAAAAAAAAGATCTCAATGGTGTTTGATTGATAGTCATATTATCTGTCACAACTATGACAAATAAAAATTGATCCAAAGAAAATAAAGATTAAATTCACATAACAGACAAATAAATAGTAGAAATCGTTCAAAATACCTGCAGATTATCTATGATGTATGTTCTTATATTTATATTTGATAAGAACATACTCCTCTTGGTAATGAAGAACATAAATCATAGATAATCTGCATTCTTGAGAAGAAGCAATGCTTGGGGAGACAATTGTAGATTGTCTATGGCTGGGAGGGCAAGAGTGCCCGTGGTTAAACGAGCACATAGAAAATCAACATAGTATCAGAGCAGGTTCTTTTACCAACCTATGGAAACAAATTTAAAAATAAATTCTATTATCTGATTGAATATTGTACCTAGTCAAAAAATTTATTTTCTGAATTAGAAAAGATTTCAAAGGTCCTAGGAATTTTGTTAAAAACTTTATATAGGCGAGTGTTAATATTTGGTAATTATGAATAATTTGAGGAGACCATTTTGTTTGAATCGCACAAAATAGGAGATTAAAATACGATGGTTTTTATAAGGAATGCGTTGAGTAAGATATTTGGTGAGTCATACACTTCGATGAATTTTTTAATATTTATTTGAAACATTATAAATTGATATTACATTCCCATAGATGAAAACTACTGACCAAATTTTACAAGATCGTTTATTAGGGTGAGCCCGATAAAAAATTATATATTTAAACATTGAACTATTGAACAATGGAAAAGTGGAATATTATTCAAGAAAGAATTCAAAGCTTCAAACAAGTGTTGGTTCAATTTTATTGTTGGTTTCTTTATTTACAGCAGCAATCTCAGTAACAACAAACTCCCTATTTACATTCAGAAGAATTACCAAAAGGGTAACACTGCTGGAGTTAAGGAACACGAAGGATACTCTTCGTAGGAAATGGATGTGATGAACCTAGAGATCTCACTATTATGTTGTGTCTTGTTCCTTTGAGACACTTCATAGTCCCTTTAATCCAGATGGAAGACTGAGACAAGAAAATCATAAGTTGAAGTTGTTTCATTATTATTTCTTGGATACTGGGCTATACTCTTGTGTGAGATACGAATGCCAATGTTTCGACAAATGACCAAAACTTGAATTAATATTCTCATACTTGGTCTTTACCGTCCTCTATCATGAAGTTGGATACCACTCATATTGTTATAGCAGAGGTTTTATCATTGTTGTTATAGTCATGTATCTGATTTCCGTCAAGGGTTTGGACAGAAAGACAAAATACCTGTAGATTTTCATGATGAATTTGAGATTTTCACATCTGGAGAGGAAAATCTTGGAGTCGCTGAAAGTCCCGCATTATTTTCAATTTCTTGTTTCGGGCACCCGATAGATTGTTGAATATTCTCTTCTAGTCATAGCCAATGATGGATTATATTGACCAATTAATGTGCTTTTGAGACTTGGGTAGGAAAGGAGTGTCTAGATCATTGCTTTGTGGTGATAACTTTATCCTATTGGATGCCGATTGGATTTTGAAGTTCCTTATGGAATGTGATTATCTAAATATAAAGTGTCATTTTTTAACACTGGGCCAACAACTCCCTTCATTAGACATTATTTCTTAGTTTATTGGTGCAAGAGTGGGTGTATGGAGATTGTAATATATGCAAGGAATATGGTTTTGTATTCCCACCATTTTTATGCATATGAGAGTTTCATAGCTTCAAGTTGATAAGCTATTGCTTGGCCTGGGCCCCTTATTATGGTGTGATATTTGTAGTATGTGTTGAGCATGGGTCTTCTTATTGTATTTCTTCTCTAAGGAAAATGAATAGAGGTTACATTTCTTAATAATTTTAAATATTGAAGGAATGGTTGTCTTCAAATTGGAGAGAGAGGGGATTTGCCCTTGTTTGCCTTAAGGAATGATTTGAGACATTTCTTGAAGAGGAAGAGTATATACACATTATGATCAGTTTCTTCGAAGAGGAGGAATTAACATTCAAAAAGAGTTTGAAAAATTATTAGAGGCAACCTTGGACAAGGAGGTTAGGAGGTTGATACAAAAACTTTGGCTTCAGAGGGAGCCATGCCATCGTAAAACCCTTTGTTAATGCATTCTTCTTTGTGAGAGATAATTTTGAGGTGTCAGCCCTTATAGCATTTTTCTTTGAGACAGAGAAATTTGAGATATCATCCCTTGTATCATTTCTTTTATAAGATGGATAAATTTGAGGTGTTAGCCCTTGTAATGCATTTTTCTCTATGAGAGAGAAGTTTGAGGTGAAAGCCCTTGCTCCACCCTCTAGGAGTAACTATGGTGGATCCACCCTCTTGTAGAAGCTATGATGGATTTCATGTGAGATAATCCATGACTAAAACACTTGTGTTGAGTCACCCTCTGGGAGTAGCCATGGTGACTTTCATCATGAGATCACAACATCATGTGAGTGATTCTGTAATGAACACTTGTGTTTTATTACATTTCCATTCATGGGAGTAGCCGTGATGGGTCCACCCTCTAAGAGCAGCCATGGTGGAGGTCATGTGAGTGAATCTATGAAAGAACACTTGTGTTGAGTCACCCTTTGGGATTAGCTATGGTGACCATCATCATAAATATATGATGGCATCACGTGAGTGATTTCATGATGAACACTCATGTTTGATTTCATTTCCAATAATGGGAGTAGCCATGATGGACCCACCCTCTGGGAGTAGCCATGGTGGAGGTCATGTCAATGACTCCATGACTAAATAGTTGTGTTGAGTCACCCTCTTGGATTAGCTATAGTGAAAGTCATCATAAGATGACAACATCATGTGAGTGATTCTGTGATGAACACTTGTATTTCTTTGCATTATTTCATTCATGGGACTAGCCATTATGGACCCACCCTCTGGGAATAGCCATGGTGGAGGTCATGTGAATGACTAAATGACTAAACACTTGTGTTGAGTCACCCTATAGGAGTAGATATGGTGCCCCTCATCATAAGTTGGAGACATCACGTGAGTGATTTCATATAAACACTTGTGTTTGTTTGCATTTTTTAATCATGGGAGCAGCCAGGATGGAGCCACCCTCTGGGAATAGCCATGGTGGACACTACTCTATAACTCAAATATATGAGAAGACCCTCCCTAGATAAGAGGGAGTGTTGATGTTAGCATCAAGAGGATGAACCGAAAGTTATCAAGAAGGATATCTCCCTAGCTAAGAGGGAGTGTTTGTGTTATTATAGCTATGGTCAAATTCCTTCAAGCCAAAATAGATAACATAAAGGTTGTGATAATATAATAATTATATTATATTAATTATATAATATAATATAATTATTTAAATTAATTAATTGGACCAAGTGTGATGATCCTTGGTGAAGGGAAACTGCCAATTTATATGTATATATATAAAGGAAGATCAAATCTTCCTCTTGGTAATGAAGAGCATACATCACAGATAATTTTCATTCTTGAGAAGAAGCATTGCTTGAGGGAGACAATCATGGATTGTCTATGGCTGGGAGGGAAAGAGTGCTCATGGTTAAATGAGCACACAAAAAATCAACATAGACCGCTACACAATGCAAACAAATAATTGCATACCTTGATCACAGTTTTTCCTACCATATTACAATTTTCATAAATCAAATATAAACCCTATTATGCAGAGTTCAAATCAATTTGGTCTTGATCTATGACACATAGAAAGTTCTCATTGAGGTAAGGTAACTTTTTTGTTAATGAAATAAAATTATAATGCCTAAAGAGTTGTCGAGTCAATTAAGCTCATCATATGTTGATTTCCTAAAACAAGAAATTGTGTGATTCTCTTTAATGGCATAGTGCTTCCTTCAAGCACATATGTAATGGAGAAAACATTGAGTAGCGGAACATCTTAATCTTGTGCATGCAAGCTTTTAATTGAATTATCAGATTTAAATTTTTTTTTTTTTAAAAACTCATAGAATGTAATTTTATATAATGCAAAAATATTTTTTGTGTAAAAAATTCAACATGTAGTTATTTAGTAGTGATACACAATAACTATTCATAGATATTTTATTTATATATGCATTATTCATAGATGTCTTAATAGTAATGGCCTACATCTACCAAAATATTTGTACAAGTGATCCAATACATATTCCTCTAATAAATGCTTTTATCAATACCTATACACATATACACCAATAGTCATACACTATAGTTACCAATAAAGTTTCACAACTCCAATTAAATATTCAATTTTTAACTACTTCATGTATAAGTGGATATTCATTAGTACATGTGTAATATTTAAGAAGGATTTTAGTTATCATATATATATATATTGATTATTTTTAAAGATAGTAGTAATTGGTATATGAGGGACAACTCGATCCTTTACCCTATGAATTGATTTGTAAAACTAAGTGTGTAGTATCTATTGAATCTTTTTTAAAAGGTTACTACAAATGTGAAGAAATAATGCTACATAATTTACATTGCATGGTCAAAGTTGTTGGTATTTTAACCATGTTAAAAAAATTGAGATTAAAGAGTATTTGAAAATAATAGGTAAAATCCTTAGATTCAATAATTTGACCTTACATTTAATTTAATCCTAAATAATTATTATTTTTATTTACATAAGTATGATTAAGATGATAAATAGCCAAATATATACAAGATAATACAATGTATTTACTAATAGATATAAAAAGTTGGTATGATGGATAAGATAACTAGTTGAAACTTAATAAAATGTTTTTAAGAATCACTTGATTTTCTTAGGAGCGTCCTACTCTAAGATGTTCCTAAATAATTAAAAAAATAAAAAAACTTTTTTGATTTGATGTAGTTTTATGAAGATAGAGACCTCTATATTCATAGGAAAATATGTGGTTGACCACTAGATTGAAATAACCATAGGTTATTAAATTCCATTGAATTTCATGTGATTAATTTAAATATTCCAAACACTCATTCATTCACATAACTCTCAAATAAAAAAATGATGATTACAAACTTGGCATGATATTTGAATTTAAACAATTCAAAATAAGGCTTAGTTATTTTCTACAAGATGTTAAAAGCTTAGGTTATGGATATTTAACCTTCTATATTAGTAGTATTTTTCTTATTTGTATGGATCTTTTTTGGTAATAAGTAATTATTAAAATCTTAGTTCAAGTCTCACCAATCATCAAAGGTAATGCTCACCCAAAAATAAATAAATAAATATACATACATACTTGAAATGAAATTAGTTTCACAATAGTTGTAGTAGGATTAAGATTTTTATTTTTTCCTTATTATAAGAAAAATAATACCTTGTTCTTATAGATATTTATTATTAAGTTAAGAGGAAAAGGCTTACAGGTTGCATAACCTTTCACTAGAAACATTATTGACTCAAGAGATGTGATTTTTGATAGAGGAGTTTATGGTCATCAAAAATGTTGTAAAGTCTAAATCTATTTTGATTGATGTTATCCTTGATTATATTGATTATAGGAAGCAAACTAATACTTTAATTCCAAGTGCTACATGTCCACCAAACAACCCATTTTCTAGTTCTTTAGTTTCAAGTGCAAGCACAATATCAAGATCAAGTCCTAATAAGAAGGTTAGAAGCTTAGGTTATATTTATGAAAGAAGTGCAATTCAAGCTCATTAAGAGAATCCTAGAGGTGAGATAGTATATTTTATATTATTTTTACAAGCTAATTTCAAGCCATTATTTTATGAGGATTCATGTATTAACAAAGTTTGGGTTAAAAAAATATAAAATGAGATGGATCCTTTTAATAGAAATGGCAATTGAGAGCTTAGAGAGTTTCCATACCATAAGAAAAAAAATTGTATTAAATGAGTTTACAAGAGTAAGTACCATAGTGATGAAATTTTTTAAAGACAAAGAGATTAGTTGCTAAAGGTTTCACTCAAAGCTATAGCATATGTATTATGAAGAAAATTTTAAGCCCATAGAACGCCAAGAGACCATTAGAATGTTATTTTTCCTTGCAAACCACAAAAAAATAGACCATCTATCATATGGCCTCAAGCAAGCACTTAGAGCTTGGAATGCTAGGATTGATGCGCATTTTAAGGGAAATGGTTTTAATAGAAGTAAGAGTGAACCTATTGGTTACTAAAAAAAAGAAGGGATGACATTCTTATTTTAGATTGTATGTTTATGATTTATTGTATATGGGTAGTAATTTTGTAATGAAAGATAATTTTAAACTTTTATGATGAAATAATTTGAGACGTCAGATTTTGGCCTTAATCGATATTTTTTAGACATGAAGGTTTACTAAAGTAAGAATAGAATTTTCCTTTGTCAAGTAGAATATGCCAAAGATATGTTGAACATATTTGATATGGATGATTGTAAGAAAACCTCCACTTCAATTTATCATGGAGTTGTATAATGTATAGCAATGGTGCTAAAAAGGTACATGTGACAACTTATACAAGTGTTATTGGGAGTTTGATATTTCTCACTCATTCTAGGCCTAATATTGGATATATAGTTTCTCTTATTTCAAGGTATATGACAAAGCCTTCTGAATTACATATGAAGATTACCAAAATAATTTTAAGATATGTGAAAGGAAATTTGAATTTTTTCATTCATTTCTATAACTTTATAAAGGATTTAATCTAGTTGGTTTTAGTGATTTTGATTGGAGAGGTAGTGTGGATGACCAAAAATTCATTTCTAATAATTTTTTTTCTTTTGGTTTGGATTTGATTTCTTGGAATTCAAAGAAACAAAGTATAGTTTCTCTTTCTTCTAGCAAGGTCGAATATGTTGCAGTAACCTTTGCAAGTGGTCAAGCATTGTAGCTACAAAAGTTATTGAAGAGATAGGTGAAAAAAAAATTCAACCTATAGTGATATCTTGTGATAATATAATTGTAATAAAGTTAATAAAAAAGTATGTTCATCAGAGAACAACTAAGCACTTTGATTTGAAATACCATTTTTATTTGAGATTTGGTACAAAAGAAAGAGGTGGAACTCTGATATATCAAGATTTGTGAATGATTTGCTGACACTTTTAAAAAGGTTGTTGCCAAGCCTTAGTTTTTGAGGCTTTAAGACTATATTGTGAGCCCTCTTTGCATCAAGAGGGAGTTTGTTGGCATATTCTTCTTACAATTTACTACCAATTCTAAGTATTTTTGTTAGTATTGTGTTTAGCATTTTTCTTTACATCTTCTACTACAATATCAACTTTCCAATGTAGGAATAAAATTTCCTTTGAATTTTTGTTTCTTTGCTTCTGCCATATTTTGAGAATTGATTTTATATAAGCTGCTCTTTGCTTCTATCATATTTTGAGAATTGATTTTATATAAGCTGTTCCATTTTTTGTAAAAATGCATGATAATAAATGGTGAAGCTGGTTTATTTTTCAAGAATATAATATATTGTGATTATTGTGAAGATTGGCTCTTCTTTAAGAATTTTTTGTTTTCTTTTATTAATATATTTCTATCATCATTCTTTTTCTGGGACTAGTTTTAAATTCTCCATTCTTCAATAATCAAATTACTAATTTATTATTCTGATGAATTATATTTGTTTAAAATATTCATTCAATTTGTGACTCAATCTTTAATATTAAACTTTATAATCTAAATTATGACCTCGATATCACCCTTCTAATCATTTCTATCTCAAACTTTCCACTTAATTCATTCCTCGAGTCTTGGTTCTTTCATCTTCAATTTTGGAAAATCACAAATATCGTTGGAAATGTCATCCACCTGACCTGGGTATTTAAGGTTTATTTTTTTATAACATTGAAAACACTTTTCATATTTGATATGAATTACAAAATCCGATGAGATCAGGTGCGTTGAACAAATTTTGAATCTAAAATAATAATTACTATTATTATATATTATTCTTAAATATAAAAACCATTTCTTTCATTCGCATATCTGTTAATATTTCCCTTTTTGTTTGTCTAGTTAACGCAATCGCTAACGTCATTAATTTTTCAAAAATCCTGAATTTGGACCATATGATGGATCGTTTCTGTTCATTGATGCTTCGCCCATTATCACTGGACATTACAAACGATTCCTGCCGGCCCTCGACCTCAACTCAACAGCACTCTATTTGGCCATTTATTTGTGGGCTTAACTTACTTTGTTTACGTTGTGGTTAGAGTTAGCTAACCTACAGTGGTAAACCATGTGGACGATATTGAACGGGTTTGTTTGTGGGTTTCAATTCATTGCAGGCTTCCTGGTTTACTTTTTCTCCCAGCATGGCTTGGTTCCTGAATGAAGCGGTCGCCATAGGATTTGCAATCTTCTTTCTCCTCTTCTGCGGCATCTATAAGCTTAGGAGAAATGGGAAGAAATTGAAATTGCCTCCTGGACCACAACCATGGCCACTCATCGGAAGTCTCCATCTCTTGGGAAACCTTCCTCATCACTCTCTTGCGACTCTGGCAAAGAAATACGGATCCATTATGTTTCTCCGCCTGGGCTCCGTCCCCACCGTTGTGGTGTCTTCTCCTGCCATGGCCAAAGAATTCCTCAAAACTCACGATTTGGTCTTTGCAAGCAGAACAAACTGCGCGTTCGGAAAATACATATGCTATGATCATAAAGACGTATCGTTTAGCCCCTATGGATCTTACTGGAGGCAGATGAGAAAGCTGTTGACGGTGGAGCTGCTCACAGTGAAGAGAATCGAATCTTTCAGATTTGTGAGAGAGGAAGAAGTGTCTGTCATGATCGCCTCCATCTGGCACGAAAGCGGGCACGGAGCACAGTGTGTCGATGTGAAGAAGAGACTTTCCTCTCTCACACAAAATATTACCTGCAGAATGTTTGCCAGCAGGACGTACTCCGACAACGATTTGAATGGGGGTTATGGTTTCAAAAAATGGTTGAAGAGATGTTTGTTGTGGCCGGTGCGTTTTGCATTGGCGATTTCATTCCTTCTCTCGACTGGCTCGACTTGCAAGGAATTCGTCGACGCATGCAGACCGTTCACAAAATATTCGACGGATTTGCTGAAAAAGTAATCGACGAGCATATGTTTGATAATGGAAAAGGGAGCAAGGATCCATTTAAAGATTTGGTAGACGTGATGATCGATATGGCCGAGACAGAGGGCCAGACAATCTCACGAACCCACATCAAGGCCATGATCTTGGTAAGTCTGGCAATTATGTCCGTCTGGGCTTTAACAAATCTTATCATAAATTGTTTAAACTATTTTGTTTTTGACTATCAGCGGAGGAAATGTGTAAACGCTTTTAAAATATATTATCTGCGTGCAGGACATGTTAAACGGAGGAACGGAAACATCGGTGACATTGATAGAGTGGGCAATGAGTGAGCTGCTGAGGAATCCTGCAACACTGGCACGAGCGCAGAAAGAGATGGAATTCGCTGTGGGCAGAAATAGCAGAATAAAGGAGAGTGACATCATGAAACTTGATTACTTGTGATGCGTGGTGAAGGAAACATTTCGACTTCATCCGCCAGTTCCTCTGCTCATTCCGCACGAGTCGATGGAAGGGTGCAGCGTGGGAGGATATTTCATTCCGCCAAAGACGAGGCTGCTTGTGAATGTGTGGGCGATGGGAAGGGATGAAAACGTTTGGAAAGATGCTGATCAGTTTAAGCCAGAGCGGTTTATGGGGAGTAATAAGGATGTGAGAGGTCAGGACTTCGATTTGCTGCCGTTCGGAACAGGAAGAAGAGGATGCCCTGCGATTACCATGGGTATTTCTATTAGTGAGTTGGCACTGGCTCAGCTGATTCATTGCTTTGATTGGACAGTGGAGGGCGAGGTAGATACCGCTGAACAGTCTGGAATAACTGCTCCCAGAAAAAAATCGCTATTTGCCTGCCCTGAATGGAGACTGGCTACTGAATATCCTAGTTAAGCAAACATTCTCTGGTGGTTGTGTTTGTTAGGTTTATAGGCTAGAAGGTGCATTCTTAGCTAGAAATAGAGTTTGTTTGTCCTCGCAGAAGACACTAGTGTTTTCATATCGATTTTCTTATATTTATTTGCATTGATAATCGTTCTTTTTGAAATATTAAATGTTATTTCTAATAGTTTTATTTTATCAAAAATAAAAATAAAAAACAATAACCTTGAATTTCTGATTGGATTGAACAATCTTTTTTCAGAGGTAAAAATAATTTTTGATTTGTAAAATTCGGTGAAACAAATGGACTAATGATTAAAGAGGCAAGGTAAAAATCAATGTGATAAAATTTAATCAAAATGTGGGTGCATGTAATGTCAATGTTACTTTGGTTGAGCATATTATTTCACATTATGAAATTTTCCTATGTCAGTGGTGTACCTGTAGATGGGTAGTATGGCAAGAGCATGTGTTGCTAGGAATGCATGCTACTTGTTTTGGTCGAGATTACACATTTTACATTCATGTCAAGAAAGTTTGATCAATAACGAAGCAAATCTACTTCCTAGAAATTTCATATTTGTAGGAAAGATTCGAGTCAACTTGTTGATCTACCAACTAGATATTTTTCTATATTCAAATAGTATGGTTGCCATTGATAAATATGAACTGATTCTAAATTATTACTATAGACAATTTTACCAAACCCCTTAATTTATATTCATAGATACCATTTTGTTCGGTCTAGGCCTGTATGCTTTGTTGCCATTGACTATTGGTTTCATTGGTTACATGCCTTGTCTGTATATAGTGTGAAAAGATTGAAGTGAAAAATGGGAGCTTAAATAAATTTAATAAAAAAAAAATGGGGAGAGATTTGTTTTGTTGTCTGCAAACTCTGCCCATTTCTTGTCAAGCACTACTACAAGGTCTATTAATTATTTTTGGTGCATCTCCATGATTATATCTTAGGTTTAAAAATCTAATGAAGAGTGCTTTTGGTTATGTTTTCTTGGGGCTATATACAAAATAAGATCCTTGTTATAAAAATATCTAAGTCATAGGTTTCTACATTTGTGCCTTTAAATTTATTTTATTGATTTGCTTATAAAGGCCCCAAGTGTGCCTCTAGTTTACTCCATGTCTATGTTCATAGTCTAGTTAATGCAACGAGAAAAAAATAATTTGTTAAAAAAGATCTTCAAAACTTTCAACAAATGCACTTGGGAGGTGTGAGTTGAGTTTGCACAAAATCAATGTTAGCATCCCTCTAGTCTATCTTATAGTGGCAAATTTATGAGATGATATTAATGTAAATAAAAATATTACTAAATATAGATTTTCTTAGACGTCTTAGTCTCAAGTCGTATTTTACAACTACAAATTTGGCTATTTATTTGAGGGGTTATCTTCCTTTGTCTATGTTGTGGTCAGAGTTATCTTAGGTCTAGAGTAATAAACCTTGTTGACTATATTAAAAGGGTTTGTTTGTGGGTTCCCAATCATTCCATGATTTTTTAGTCCCCTTTTCTCCTAGCATGGATTGTTTACTCAATGCGACTATTGCCATAAGACTTGGGATAATTTTTCTCCTTTACTTCTTTCTATATAAGTTTAGGTTGAACAACACAAAATGAAACTACCTCCAAGACCACGTCCATGGCCTCTCATAGAAAGTCTCCATCTCTTGAGAAACCTTGAAGAAGAAAAAAATAAATGCAAGTCCTGCTCAATAGAAGATAAAGCTTTCTAATTAGTAAAAATATTCTCATGAAATACTTCATATTATAAGGGTTAATTGATCTAATGATTAGAAACAAATAATGAATTGCATTAGATACCTCTTTACATAGACGTCTTTGTCATATTGAATGCTAGCAAGAATAGAAAATATGAGTGCATATTCATGGACAACTATAGTTAACAACTTCATTCTATTTTTAGAGTTCATAATTTATCTCATGCAAACAATAGCTCTTCTCACGCAATGTGGAGAAATTACCATGTTCTAAAAATCATCTTTTTTGTCATGTAGAAAATTGCAAATTAAAAAATATTATTTTTGTCTTGTACAATAGGAAATGGGAAGCAATAGGATGTGTAGATAAGCAATCACTTCCCAGTGTGCAATTTTCATATTAAGAAGGAATATACCCCTAATACCCTCAACAGGTAACTTAAGTAGTCACTGGGGATAAGGTTTTCCTTCCTTAAATATGTAAATGATGGGAAGTGGAAATGATAAGATAAAAAGATATAGATGACTTATTAAGAAATTCATTGAAAAACTGATAAAAATAGAATGACACAAACTAATAATGAGAGAGAATTTACGAAAATGGTAACTAGAAGTCAGATCTAATCTATGATAGATATTTGATCTCAAAATGGCTAGGACATGTTGAGAGTGGCAGTGTGTCCCCAATAGAGATTAAATTTGGTGACATATCCCTAGTATTTTCAACTAAAACTTTATTCTTCCTAGATCTGATATGATAGCTTTGTATCATTTTCGTACACATAGAAAAATGGAAAAGAAGGTTTAAAAAGGGGTTTTCCTTAGTAAAACCCCTATTTAGGAATCAATCTTAAAATGAAATAAAATATAGGAAATTTTGTTGTCATGTAGCAAAGCCTACATCTAGAAAATGAAGCATAACATACCTTGTAGATGTAAATACTTCTTTAGATATGATCAAGTGTGTTGATGCAATAGCTTTAAATAAATAGAAAAGTCTAAAAGTAAATCATGAAAGAAAAAACCTTATGGAATAGATGTTGTAATTTTCCATAATGTTGGATTGGAGAGAGGGAAGATAATATTTGAGTGATGATGGATAGATGTGATCTCCTTCCTTGGTAGAAAATCCCTTTTCTTGGCCTCCAATAGGGGAAGGAAGCTAGATTGATCAAATAAAACACCTTGATTTCTTGAGAGGAATGATTTTCTTGAATACTTTAACTTGATGGATCTTGAATGCTTGATTTGCTTTCTTTCTCTTGATAATAATGGTTGCTTTTGTGAAATCTTGATCACGATTGCTACCAATGGATCCTAGATACAAAAATAAGGAGAGATAGGGTGTTTATATACATCTCACATCATTTTGGGGAGTTAGAATTTAGAAAGATGACCACTTGACTTGATATCACCCGTAAATCCTAGCATGGGCCTCCAGACCAAATTTGGGCCCCACTCTCCTAGGACATGTCACCAATGATGACATGTCTCAGGGACAGGATTCCAATGGTGACATGTCCCTAGGAGAATGATACCATATTTGATTTGGGTGCCAAGGATGTAAGGTAAGTATAGGATTTCTAATGATAGCTCATTCCAAGGTCAGAGCATATCACAAGCTAAAAATAATTTTTAAGGGCCTAGGTAAGGAAATGAATAATTGGATTGGATGAAAGAGGGAGAAATATACCTTGAAATAAGGTTTAGCTTCAAGTTAAATCAAGATTGAAAGGAATGGATTCCATCTATATTTGAATTTATATATCCTTTAAGGGCATAGATGAGATCCTAGCATAGAAAATACACTAAAGTAGACACAACATGGTCCTCAAATTGAACTCAAGTTAGGTGCTTATAATTGTGTGTGTGAATTTTGTACCTGATCTGTAGACACAACACTTCAGTAAAACATTAGAGGTTAGCAAAAACAAAATCGTGCAATGAATTGAAAGCTAAACTAACCAAGCAATTTACTGCCTTCTAATAGGTGCGAGTATGATGTTCTCAGATTTGTTATCGAGATCAGTGACCTTGACGACACCTAAATGAAGGATTTGAATGCAAAACTAATATAAAATATGAATGCAAATAATCTATTTTTTTAATTTTCTACACAATGATACGATGAAAACTGATATGAATCTATGATATGTAAAAACTGATATGCTATGATGATCTAGCAAATAAAAACTAATATGATATGAAAAACTATGCAATGTTGATCTCACAAAGCTTGGATTCACAAAGATGATTCTTCAGTCTCCAATTTAGCAGCATGATTATGCAATTCTTGTGGATGATTTGTGAAGAGCTGAGCCTTGATTTTATAGAAATCCAGGGCTTTGGAGGTGCATGAAAAAAAACCATAAATCACTCTTCATAAACTCAGGTTGATTTTTTAGTTATCAGAAATAAAAGATAATTAACTCATAAAAATTATGCAAATCATGCAAAATTAGCTTTTTAACTCAAATTAGAAGTTTAGATCAACTTTAAAACTCAAAAATGATGTTTAGTTCCAAAAAGTCAATAACTTGCATTGATTTTTTGATTTGGATTTTAACTGCTCTTTGATTGTGCACATGGATAATTATGAATTAATAAATAAATAAAGTGATTTATGCTCAACTTAACTGATTTTTGAAATAAAACAATTGATTTATGGGTTAATCAATCATTTAATCAAACTTTTATTCAAAAATAATATCATCAAATATGACAACTTGCTTTAATTAATTAAATAAGAATTTAATCAATTAATGATAGGAATTTTGATTTATTGTCAAATTTAAATAATAATACTTAGGAATAAATATAATTAAATTTAATTAAATAATTAAGTGGCAGAATTAAATCAATTAATTAAATATTCATCATATTCAATTAATCAACTTTAGGATAAATGTGATTTATCACCAAATAATCATTAAATTAAAGATAATTAAGATAATTAGGAATATTGCTAGGAATATTCCTTGATGCAGATTTTAAGATAATCAATTATGATTCGATGATGTGCAGATGTGCCTTAGGTTAGGACTTTGATGTCAATTTCATTTGAATTGTTGATGCAAGAGGTTAATGAACATATAGCCCATTTTTGGGGTATTACAATAATTTAGGACTATACATATCTCATGCAAAGAGAAAGATATTTATAATATCTCAGCTAGTGGGGAAATAATAGCTCCAAATTTTTCACCCTGAAGTTCAACTACTATTGGATTACTTCAGCACAAAAACTTAGATATCTTCTTCCAACTTTAATGGGATTTTCTTATACTACATTGCTTCATGTGGTAAATTCCATTTGGATAGAAAATATTTTATTTCTAGCTACTCCAATACTTTTGTAAGACTTTTATTTAACTTCATACAAATCAAGTTGTTCTAATTTTTTATCATGTGAAAAAAAATTGGCAAGGATGAATTTTTCTATAAAGACAATGATCTTCCAATCTTGTCAACCTTAATTTTGTGATATTTCTATCAGGATTCAACTATGTAGTTTTTTTTAGTCAAACTCATTGACCAATATTTCATGGGTAGTGGTTCACATGAACCCATCTCTCATGAGAATAAATGAAACACTTAACACTCATTGGATCTAGGTGATGCTCATAAAGGTGAAGCACCGAGATTTCCTAAGAGGTCATCCATCCCAGTACTACTCTAGCTTGAGTGGACATAACTATGAATTTTCCTCCATGGTTAAACCCACTCTTATTGGAACCCCATTTAGAAACCTTTAGCAAGTGTTATTCCATATGAACCATTCATTAGAAATCCCCTTAAGCTCATCAATTGGTGAGTAGGAGATATTTTCCACAAAAAATTAAATTGTGATATTGCTATCACAATTTGACAGTGTAGTATTTATTGAGTCAAACTCATTGTCCCACATTTCATAAATAGTGGTTCACACAAACCCATCTCTCATGAGAATGAATGGAAAAATTAGCACTCATTACATCTAGGTAATTCTCACAGAGGTGAACCATTGAGACTTTCGAGGAGGTCACTCATCCCAGTACTACTCTAGCTTAAGAATGCTTACTACAGAGTTTCCTCCATGGTTAAACCCACCCTTCTTGCAACCCCATTTGCAAAACCTTTAGTGAGTTTTTTTCCTTATGAACCATTCATTATAAAGCCCCTTAAGTTCATCAATTGATGAGTAGACATATATTGTCCACAACAAGTCAAATTGTGATATTACTATTAGGATTCAACTATGTAGTTTTTTTAGTCCAACTCATTGACCAATGTTTCATGAGTAGTGATTCACATGAGCCCATCTCTCATGAGAATGAATGGAACACTTAGAACTCATTGGATATAGGTGATTCTCATAGAGGCAAAGCACCAAGACTTCTCGAGAGGTCACCCATCCCAGTACTACTACAGCTTGAGTGTTGTTAACTATGAAGTTTCCTCCACAGTTAAACCCACCTTTCTTGTAACCCCATTTGTGAAACCTTCAGCAAGTTTTTTCCCTTATGGACCATTCATTATAAATTCCCTTAAGATCGTCAATTTATGAGTAGGAGATATTTTCTACAATAACTCAAATTGTGATATTGCTATAAGGATTTAACTATGTAGTTTTTTAGTCAAACTCATTGACCCATGTTTTATGATTAGTGATTCACACAAACTCATCTCTCATGAGAATTAATAGAACACTTATAACTCATTACATCTAGGTGATATTCACAGAGGTGAAGCATAGAGACTTCTCAGGAGGTCACCCATCCTAGTACTACACCAACTTGAGCGTGCTTAATTATAGAGTTTTATCCATGGTTAAACCCACCCTTCTTGAAACCCCATTTACAAAATCTTCACCAAGTTTTGTGCCTTACCAACCATTCATTATAAATCCCCTTAATCTCATCAATTGATGATTAGGAGATATTTTCCATAGCAAGTCAAATTGTGATATTACTATCAATATTTGACTATGAAGGTTGTTTTTAGTCAAACTCATTGATCCATGTTTCATGATTAGTGGTTCACACATACCCATCTCTCATGAGAATGAATGGAACTCTTAGCACTCATTTCATCTAGGTGATTCTCACAAAGGTGAAGCACCAAGACTTCTCAAGAGGTCACTCATTCAAGTACTACTCCATCTTGAGTGTACTTAACTATGGATTTTCCTCCATGGTTAAACCCACTCTACTTGTAACCTCATTTGTAAAACCTTTAGCAAGTGTTGTACCTTATGAACCATTCATTATAAATCCCCTCAAGATCATTAATTAATGAAAATAAGGGGCTCTCTAATAAATGGTTCATAAGACACAAAAACTTGTTGAATATTTTGTAAATGAGATTGCAAGCAGAGTAGCTTTAACCATGGATTAAATTCCTTAGTTAAGTGCACTCAAGATGGATTCGTACTAGGATGGGTGACCTCCCGAGAAGTCTTAGTGCTTCACCTCTATGAGAATAACCTAGATGAAATGAGTGTTATGTATTCCATTCATTCTCATGAAATATGGGTTAGTGTGAACCACTACTCATGAAACATGGGTCAATGAGTTTGACTAAAAAATTACACAGTTGAATCCTGATAGAAATATAAAAAATTGACTTGTTGTGGAATATATCTCCTACTTGTCAATTTATGATCTTAAGGGGCTTTCTAATGATTTTTTATTAAGGCACAATAATTGATAAAGGTTTTGCAAATAATATTGCAAGCAGAGTGGGTTTTACCATGGAGGAAACATTTTAGTTAAGCACACTCAAGATGGATTATTACTAGGATGGTTGACCTACTGGTAAGGATTGGTGCTTCACCTCTATCAGAATCACCTATATGTAATGAGTTCTAAGTGTTCCATTAATTCTCATGGGAGATGGATTTGTATGAACCACCACTCATGAAACATGGGTCAATGAAGTTGATAGAAAAAAACTACACAATTGAATCCTGATAGCAATATCGCAATTTCACTTGTTGTGTAAAATATCTCCTACTCATGAATTGATGTTCTTAAGGAGATTTCTAATGAATCCAATTCATAAGGAACAACACTTGTTGAAGGTTTTACAAATGGGGTTTCAAGAAGAGTAGGTTTAACCATGTAGGAAACTCCATAGTTAAGCATGCTTAAGCTAGAGTAGTATTGGGATGGGTGACCTCTTGGGAAGTCCTGATGCTTCACATCTATGAGAATCACCTATATGCAATGAGTTCTAAGTGTTCCATTCATTCTCCTAAGATATGGATTCATTTGAACCACTACTCATGAACATGGGTCAATGAGTTTGACTAAAAAATAAATACACAATTGAATCATGATAGAAATATCACAATTTGAATTACTATGGAAAATATCTCCTACTCATCAATTGATGAGATTAAGGAGGTTTATAATGAATGGTTCATAAGGCACAAATTTTTTTGAAGGTTTTGCAAATGGGGTTGCAAGTAGAGTGGGTTTAACCATGGAGGAAACTTCATAGTTAAGCATGCTTAAGATGGAGTACTACTCAGATGGGTGACCTCTTGGGAAGCCTCGATGGTTCACCTCTATGAGAATCACCTAGATGCAATGAGTTTTAAGTTCTCCATTTATTCTCATGAGATATATGGGTTCGTGTCTACCACTACTCATGAAACATGGGTCAATGAGTTTGACTAAAGAAAAACTACACAGTTGAAACTTGATAACAATATCACAATTGACATGTTGTGGAAAATAACTCCTACTCATCAACCTTGATTCTTATTGTTTGGATCTCCACATTATTTAGACATTTTTTATTAATCAAGAGGTTATAATAATAAGAAGATCAAATTAAATTTTCTTAAAATGCACATCAATCCTAGCATACTAAGATCTAGGTTCTTTCTTATGGCCATATAAGGCCTTCTTCATCTTGTACACTTGGTGTACTCTTTTTCTCGCACCTTAAAACATTATGTAAGTTCCATGTAAATTCCCTCTTCTAAGTACCCATTCAAGAAGTCGCTTCTCACATCCTTATGATAGATACTCCATTTATTTTGTGTGTCACTTGGGAAATTAACATTCTAATGGTCTCTTGATGTTATGGATTTAAATTTTTCCATAATCTGTGTCATACCTTAGAGTGAAGCCTCTAGCAAATAATCATTCTTTGTGTAATTCAACACTTCCATCACTATGGTACTTACTCTTGTAGGCCCATTTAGCACCAATGTTTTTTTAATCATATGGAATCTTTATAAGATCTCAAGTATCAATTCTAGTAATATAATGCATCTCATTTTATGTCTTTAGCCAAAACTTTATTAATACATGAATCCTCATAAAATATGGCTTTATATCAACTTTTGAAAATAATAAAAAATATATTATCTCACCTCCAATATTTTCCTTATTACTAGACATGTGAAAATAACTACTTATTACCAAACTTGTGATTAGAGCACCTTGAATCCAAATGCCAAATATCATTGACATCACTGCCATCTTTACCAAAAGACAAAATAAATTACTTTAGGAAGGCTCTTCATTTTTCTGAGCATAATTGGCATTCTTATTATTATTACCTAATTTGAATATGCATTCTTTCTTAAAATATCCATACCTTTTGCAATGACAACATTGAATGTTCCTTTTAGAAAATTTCCTCTTATTGTTATTACCTAATTTGAATATGCATTCTTTCTTAAAATATCCATACCTTTTGCAATGACAACATTGAATGTTCCTTTTAGAAAATTTCCCTCTTCCTCATCCTCCATGATCACCTCTTCTTCCTTTGTTTCTTCTTGAAGAATTATGATTCCTATTTTGACCCCTTCCTTGACCTTTATTATTTTTAGAGCTTCTAGTAGTACCTTCATTCTTTGAAATTTTCAGTTGTGAAGTGAAAGCATTCTCACTGATATCTATAGAGAAATCCCTCAATCTATCCTCATGTGACATGAGGCACCCGAAAATTTGATCACACTCAAGAGTGGACAAATTTGTGCTCTCTTCAATGATGATTGCTACATTTTTCCATCTTAGTGTTAAAGATCTAAACACCTTTTCTATTACAACTTCTTGGTCCATACTTTTACCCAAAGTGGTCATTTTATTAACCACATCTTTCACCCATACACAATAATCTATCACATTCTCAGTTTCCTACATTTTCAAATTTTCTTTTCAAGGTTTGTAGCTTGACAACCTTGATTTGATCATTACCCTAGTAATCATCCTTTATATTCTTCCAAGCCTCCTTAGGTGTCTTTGCATCTGCAATTCTAGGAAACAAGCTCTTATCAAGAGCCATATGAATGTGGAATAGAGCCATTGCATTTTTTCTCTTGGATTCCTTCTTAATCTCTTTTTCATTAGCTTTAAGATCATCCCAATCATTAGGCTCCTTATACCTTGACTCTAAAATATCCCAAAAAATCTTTTCCTATCAAAAAGGTCTTCATTTTTATTTCCCAATATTCATAATCAGTCCAATTAAATTATGGGATTGGAAAAGTATTTGTCATGATGAATCCTTAACAATCCTATAGCTATGATACCAAAATGTTAAAATTGTGATAAACAATCCCTTTTGTATAATAGAAACCAAAGAAATAGTAGAAATAATAGTTCTAATACATCTACCATGTTAGCATAAAATAAAAAATCATAAATATGCTCTATTAAAAACATAGTGTTCTATTTTTTAGACACACATATTTAAATCTATGCTGAGAGACAAGTTTTTTTGCAACATAATAATAAATAGAAATGAATTTTATTTTAAAAATCATTTTCAAAAAGAGTTGCATGTAGAGACACTACAGTCTTCTACTAGTACTAACAATAGTTTGCATGCTTTGACATTCTATATAAACTATCATTTATTATACGCTAAATTCACTATAGATTACGGTTGAGAAAATCTAAAGACTCACTAACTAAAGATATATGAAGGTAACAAGCATAATAAGCATGAAAATCAAGGATTATTTGATAAAATTTTCAAACTATAGTTACAATCAAAACTAATGGAAAAATAAAAAGCTATGAAAGTTGAAACATCTAAAGTGAACTATACATATCATAGGCTAGAATATGAAATTTTTCATTTGATGATGCATTATGGTGATAGAAAGTGCATATTAATTTTGTATGATATAAAAAAAAACTACATCAAATATCTACATACTCCCCCTTTATGCTAAGAGGGATAACAATCTTATCTCCTAGTGCCAAGAATTGAACCTTCGCAACTACTTTGGTAAAGATATTTGCAAGCTGATCTTGGGTGCTTATGTGCTTCAATTTAACATCCTTCTTTTGCACTAGATCTAGAATAAAATGATATTTCAAATCAAAACACTTTGTTCTACTATCAAGAATATGATCTTTAGCCAACTTGACCAGTACTTACATTGTCACATAAAATCACAATAGGTTGAACCTTATTTTCTCCAATTTCTTCAAGAACCTTTCAAATCCAAAGAGCTTGTGTACTTGTCAAAGTGATTGCCACATATTCTACTTCAATGGATGAGAAGGAAATAATACTTTATTTTTTTGAACTCCATTTAATTAAAATAAAACCAAAAGAAAAATAATTTCTAGATGTATACGTTTGGTCATCCAAACTACTTCCCCAATCTGAATCACTAAATCTAATAAGATTGACACTATTAGAATAGAAGTAATGAATACCAAAATTTAGAGTTCCTTTCACATACCTCAATATTCTCTTGTCTTCTCTCATGTGTATTTCTGATGGATTTTCATATACCTTGAAACCAATGAAGTTTAATATGAAATATCAAGCCTTGTGTGGGTTAGAAACATCAAACTCCCAAAAATACTTCTATAAGTTGCCTCAAATCATCAATTTTAGCACCATCATTTATAAACAACACAACTACATGAGAACTTGGAGTGGGGTATGAATTAAAATCAAGCATATCAAATTTATTCAACATATCCTTTGCATACTTTTTATGACAAAGAATAATTTCATCTTTACTTTAATAAACCTCCATTCCAATAAAGTATCTTATGAAACCTAGATTTTTCATCTCAAATTCATTTATCATAGCACCTTTGAATTCATCTTTCATTTTATAACTATTAGCCATATATAATAGATCATCAACATACAAACTTATAATGAGAATATCATTACCTTCGTGCTTTTAGTAAAGGGTAGGTTCACTCTTCTCGTGAATCCATTCTCCTAAAAGTAGTCATCAATTCTCACATATCATGCATTTGGTGGTTTTTTGGGGCTATACAAAGCTTTATTCAACCTATAGACATGATCTTCTTTTCCTTCCATGTCAAAACCTTATGGATACTCCACATACTTATTCTTCTATGTAACCATTCAAGAAGGAAATTTTCACATCCATATGATGTATGCTATAATTCTTTTGAGTTGTTAATGAAATAAACATTATATTAGTCTCTCACCTTGCTACTAGTGCAAATTTATCTTCATAACCAATGTCATATTTCTATGTGAATTCTTTGGAAAAAAATTTCTTTATGTCTTTCAACACTCCCATCATAGTTAAAAAATTTTTATATGCCTATTTGGTGCCAATCTTCTTCTTGTCATGTGGAAGTTCTATAATCTCCCAAGTGGCATTCATGTGAATAGAATCCATCTCTTCTTGCATTTATTGCATCCAAACCTCATTAGTACATGCCTCTTCAAAATATGATGGTTCAAAATAAGCCTTGGTTAATAAAGAAAAAATAATTATCTCACCTCTTGGATTTAATTCATGTGCTTCATTTGTACATCTTTGGTAAATATCACTACTACTTGTCATTTTCCTTGTAGACCTTGGAGTTAAATCTAGACTTGTACTTGAGCTCAAAGAAGTAGATGAAAGGATTCTTGGTGAATTAAAATCACATGAAATAAAAACATTAGTGTGCTTCTCATGATCAAAATAATTAGTAACATCATCATTCAAAATAGATTTTGGTTTCTTAGCCTGGCCTTTTCATGACCATACACTCCCTTTTCATCAAAAATCACATCTCTTGACATAATAAGCTTGCTAGTGATAGGATTATACAATCCACATGATTTAATTTCATCATTATAACCCACAAAAATGCATGATTCACTTTAAGCATCTAACCTTTGTACTTGTTGATTAGGTGAATAGACATATGCTAAACAACCAAAAACTTTGAAATGATTAACATTGGTCCTTTTATCATATTATACTTCATATAGAGTCATCTTGTTAAGTGCACTTGTAGGACTCCTATTAAGGATATACACTATTGTATAAATGACATCTCCCCAATAAAAATTACACAAACCCTTGGTTTGTAGCATGCTCCTTTCTATTTCTACCATAGTACAGTTCTTCCTTCTAGCCACTCCATTATGTTGAGGTGTGTATGCGGTAGTGAGTTTCTTTTTGATGTCATTCATCTCAAAATAATTGTAAATATTCCTTGAACAATATTATCCATGATCTATCCTCAAACGCTTTATTTTGTACCCTTTTTCATTCTCTACATTGTCTTTAAACCTCTTGAATGCGTCAAGAGCGTCATCATTTTCCTTCAAAAAATACACAATCCAACACGTGTGAGTAATCATCAATAAAAGTGATAAAATATGATGACTTACCCAAAATCTTTATTTGCATATGATTGCATATATCTAAATGCACAAGTTGAAGTGGGTGATGGTCCCTCCATACATTGCCATTTGGAAATGTCTCTCTTGCATGCTTTCATTATTCACATCCTTCACAAATCTCTTTGTTCTCTTCAACCTTAGGCAATCCAGGAACCAACTATTTTGATGTACAAAGAATCAAGCTATTAAAATTCAAGCGTTCATACTTGAGATACCACAACCAACTTTGATCTGAAGCCATATTGACAAGCTGATTACTATTTTCACCTAACCTCAAAGGGAACATCCTATTCTTTTTCACAGGAACAACTGTGACCACACTATTGCCTTGATTCTTATAATAGATAGTGTATTTATTATTGTCAAATACCACTCTATAATTCTTTTCACATAGCTACCCAATACTTAATAAAATTTTCTTCAATTTTGGAGAATAAAAAATATCTTGAATATTTTTCATACACTCCTTTGTAGGGACATACATGGCTCCTTTTTCTACAATCTCCAATGTATTATCATTACCAAGTGTAATAATTGATGTAAAACTAGTATCAAGTTTACAAAATAGCTCCTCATTACTAGACATGTAATTAGAACACCTTGAATCCAAATACCAAATATCATTGACATCATTTTCAACTTTTCCAAAAGAGAAATATAAATTACTTGAGGAAGGTTCTTCATTTTGCTAAGAATAATTGACATTCTTATTGTTATTACCTGATTTCAATTTACATTTTTCTCAAAATGTTCATACCTATTTCAATGTTAGCGATAAATGCTCCTTTTATAAAATCTACATATTCCTCGTCCTACATGACCACCTCTTCTTCCTTTGTTTCCTCTTGAAGAATTATGACTCTAATTTTGACCCCTTTCTTTAAATTTCTAGTTTTGAGAGCTATTGGTTGCACCTTCATTCTCTAATCAATTCAACCAAATTTTGGAAGAATGTTTTGACAAATTTTTATGCTAGAAGAGAAAAATTAACTGCAAGTTGTTACTTGGAAGAACTTGATTTTTATTTTAGAGGAGATTTTCCTTGAAATTTTTGTTATGTAAAATCAACAAGGCAATGAAAGAGAAATTTTAAATTATTTCTATTTTTAATGTGGAGTGGTATGAAAAGATCCTAGGGTTTCTACATTTTCAAGTTGCATTCCTCCAATCATTGATTAACTAGGGCATTTTTGGTAATTAAAAAAATTTTACAACTTCATGAAAGAAAATCTTTATGGAGTTTTTTTATTTTTTATTTTTTTTGGGGGGGGGTTTCTTTGTTTTGGAAACCCTCGTATATGCATCACAAGTTTAATTAATTTTTTAAGAATTTCTTGATAATTTTTGTTGCTACCACACAAACTTTTTAAAGAAATTATTTTTGGACAAGTTCCAAAAAAAATCATGATTTTCTACATCTTTTCACCAAGTAGAGTATAAGGAAAAATTTACAATTTTTCTAAATTAGTGTGCATTCAGAATACAGGTTCAACTTGTATTGAACACAATTATTGTTCTTCAATTATGCTACCATCAGGTTTATTTTTCATCTTTTGGTTAACTAAGGAATTCCTAGCAAATATATTTTCTTCTATGGTTTTCCCTACTTCATTTTTCAAAGATTCTATATTTCTTTATAGAGATTGATTTTCTAACATCTCCTATTGTTGATCAAGTGGTTTTGTTAATGCTCCATGTGTTGCTTCTTGTCTAAGCCTTGTCTATCTAAATCTTGGTCTTATTTGTTTACTTTTGGTATCCAACAAATAGATCTTTTGGCCTCTAAAGCTTATATTGTTAGCTTAATTTCATTCTCTAATATATAAAATATGCAAAATGAAAATAATTTTTTTTTCTATAGGTTGATAATCCAAAGGTTGGGTTGGGAAATAGAATTTATCATTCTCTTGATGGTTCAAGAAACTTTTCTTGATGTCATTTTTCCTTTAGTTGATCATTTGAATAGTCCAACTGATAATGGTGCCATATTTTATTTTATGTGATTAGACACAACTTGTTTTTTTTATAATTTTACACAAATGAGCTTTGATGACATTTTTTACTTGAGATATGTCATTTACAAGCTCACAAAATAGTGTATTCTCAAATATAATGATTCATATAATTATAACTTAAGATAATATTGATGTTTGGTTTTCAAGAAAAAACCTTTAGCAGCCTATAGTCGCATGTGGATGCTTAACCAAACTATCAAAATTCAAAGATAGATACAACATAATGCAAGAAAAAAATTTGTGAGGTTTTGGTCCCAAACTGTGTTGTATCAAGATTAAAAATTGATCATTATTGAAAAATTATGATACATAAAGATTTGAACATGAGTTTGAAATGTTTGAATAGCTTAGAATGAAATTATAAAATACATTAATATATTATATCTCCCGATTATAATCTATCTGGCCATCTTTTGTCCAAACTGAGGCTATGAAAACAAAAGAAAATAGGTTGTAAATGTATATAAAGGTGTTTACTATTTAGAGAAATCTAATTTCTATATCATAGGTAGGAATGAATATCATTCCTCTTGTATATAATTATTTTGCACATGATCTTAGTGCTCGAAAAAAAATATTTCCAATTTATGCTCCCTAAAACTTGTATACATTAAATGCTTACCTATTGCAACTAGTGCATATGCAATGCAAGAGCATCTTGGTTCTTGAGCAATCTTGCATCACCAAAAACATTTCCTATTTGTTGTACCTGTCTATTGTTTGTTTTGTAGTCATTGCTATTGTTGGTTTCTTGCTTTGCGAAGTTAATACAGTATTGTGGACCTATTCTTGGACCTTCTCCTAGGATCGCACATCCTAATTAATTTGGATTTGGGAGTTATCTTCATTTCCCTCGGGTATCAAATTTTTGCTAGTTTCGCATGAAATGTGGAGTGTTTCACCTTGTGTGGTTCCTTATGAGGGAATTGGATCTTGCAAAGTTTGGGATATGTTCTTGGATCACATGTGGACCTAAATGTGGCTTCACATCATGTTTTTTTATTTCTTTCTTTAGTTTTGGTTTCTCTTTGTCGGTTGGACCTATAATGTAATTAATGCCTGACTGGCTGACTTGTGGCTTAGCTAGTTATATATTGGGAGCTTGGGTTGATGTAAGAGTAGTAGAGTAGAGGAATAATAGCATAGGAAGATTTAGGGTAGATTAACAAGAATCATAATTGGATCTTGTGAGATCTTGAAGATCAAATTGTTTATCTAATATTGTAATAGCAGAGCTAGTGGTTTGCATGCTTGGCGATAAGGAGATTGCTTGGAGGCTTGCGAGCTCAAGTTTAGATCTACCTTAGTGTTTCCATCAATTGTTGATGCGTTTTAGAGCTGGACTAGCTAGGAGGTTGCAAAAATACTTTTGTAATTTCATTGTATAAGGTCGAAACCTGGAAGGCCTCGCAGTCAGGCATGTTGAATGAAATTCTATTTTGAAGCATTATATTGTTGTATTCTGGTGTGATTGTTGTTGTTATAGTTGTTGGTGCAGGTTTGGACCATCCATTATTGGATCCTCCATCCCCGCCCTGCGTCAGGTGGTATCAGAGCTTGAAGATACTGAGTGTGTGGATAGATTAGTGAAGGTGATGTAGTTTGCACCAGCACCTTGGATTGAAGATGCCTTTGAGGAGAGATCAAGAGATCTCAAAGGAAGAACATGTTGGAGAATTCAATCTTGATGATTTTAGGGCTTTGCAAAAAAAAGTGCAAGATCTACAAGAGGAATTGAGAAAGAAGAATACATCAAAAGAAGATAGTGAAGATGAGTCTAAGGAAGAAGATCATTTTGAAGAATCTATAGAAGAAGCCAAGGATCCAAAGGAAACTAGAATCCTGAAGGCTATGTCTAAAATGGGGAAAAGACCTAAGATTGAAGTTTCTACATTCGCTGGAAGCCTTAGGCCAGAAGAGTTGATTGATTGGATTGATGAGATAGATGAGTAGTTTGAGTATGAAGAAATAGAAGATCCTGATAGAGTTCATTTTGCAAAGAATAAGTTGAAGGGTCATGAAGATATTTGGAGAGAAGTTTAATTGGAAAGAAGTAGGAGAGGAAAATAAAAGATCATTAGATGGAACCGAATGGTTGATAAGTTGAAAAAGAAATTCATCCTAGTGGATTATGAGTTAGAGATGTTTAAGAAGATGCAAGCCTTGAAGCAAACCAAAAAATCAGTGCAGGAGTATACCGAGGAGTTTTACATAATCCTAATTAGGATTGGTCATTCTAAAGCTGACAAAGAGAGGGTTGCTAGGTATGTTTATGGCTTAAGACCTAGTATTCAACAAGAGTCACTTACTATTAGGATGAAAACTATAGGAGATACTTATCAGATGGAACAAAAGATTCAGGAGAAGCTGAACAAGAGGTTTGAAGGAAGACAAAATAATAGGAACCGAGGTGGTAAGTCTGGTGAAACAATTGCTAGAGGTAATGTGGTAGAGAATCCTAAGCAGACTAATGAAAGATCTGGCAGTGGTCAAATCGCTAAGAACTACAATAATGGACAAATAGGGATATGGAGAAATGAGTTCACTAGTACCTATTTTTAGTGTGGTGAGAAGGGTCATAGAAGTTTTCAATGTCCTAGAAAAAGAGTTGCACTAACTGCTGAAGAAGACATAGAGAATGTTGCAGAAAAAGGTGAATTTATTATCACTAGGAGGTTGGCTACATGTGTTAAGGAATCAATGCAAAGAAGAAATTTGTCCAGAACCAAATGTAACTGCAAGAATAAGGTATGTAATGTTATAGTTGATGGTGGCAGTTCTAAAAACTTTGTTTCAGAAGAAATGGTTAGTAAGTTGAATTTGGAAAGAAAGAAACACCCTAACCCTTACCAGATTAGTTGGATACAAGATGTTTCTAAGGTTAGGATTGAAGAGCAATGCTTGATTAATTTTAAGATTGGATCTTATCATGACAAAATATTATGTGATGTATTTCCTATGGATGCTTGTCATCTATTGCTCGGGAGACCTTGGCAATTTGATAGGCATGTTATGTTTGATGGTTGTGCAAATACATATGCGGTAATGTGTGGTGTATCCAGGCATAAGTTATTACCTTTGTAGGAAGTAGGGGCCAGGGGATGTGGAGTTGTCAAGTGTTGTCCTTGTGACAATGACACACATCAGGAGTAGAGAGTTGATGAACATATCTCTATGGATAAAAGAGAGTTGAGTTTGAAATGAAAAGAGGATAACATAGCTAAGGAATTTATAGAGATTAAGAGGTAGATGGTCTTTTTGACAAAGATAGTGTAGCAAATGATGGAACTGGTGACATAGAGAGATACAGATGGTGCTGAGTTGATTAGTAAGTCTGAAGAAGATATGATTCTCTAAAGTGCTAGTGTAATCGATAGTGGAAAAGATGGTCAGAATTAGTTTCTATCAGTTGCAGATATGAAAGATGAGAAAAGTATAGGGCAAGATAATTTGTTGAGTGTGACAATGGATAAAGTGAAGACAACATGGAATGAAGGAAAAGAGGAAATATGGGTTAAGAATAGATATGGTATACCTGTCCTGATTCCCTTAAGACATTCATGAGAATTTTTTATTTACCTGGGGTGTCTAATGCAAGAGCATCTTGGGTCTTGAGCAATCTTGCATCACCAAAAACATTTCCTATTTTTTGTACCTGTCTATTGTTTGTTTTGTAGCCATTGTTGTTGTTGGTTTCTTTCTTTGTGAAGTTAATATGGTATTGTTGACCTATTCTTGGACCTTCTCCTAAGATTGCACGTCTTAATTAATTTGGATTTGGGAGTTATCTTCATTTCCCTCGGGTATTGATTTTTCACCAGTTTCGCATGAAATGTGGAGTGTTTCACCTTGCACGATTCCGTATGAGGGAATTGGATCTTGCAAAGTTTGTGATATGTTCTCAGATCATGTGTGGACCTAAATGTGGCTTCACATCCTATTTTGTTATTTCTTTCTCTAGTTTTGGTTTATCTCCATAGGTTGGACCTATAATGTAATTAATGTCTGACTTGCTAACTTGTGGCTTAGCTAGTTATATATTGGGAGCTTGGGTTGATGTAAGAGTAGTATATTAGAGGAATAATAGAAGAGGAAGAGTCAAGGTAGATTGACAAGAATCATAACTAGATCCTACCAGATCTTGAAGATCGGATTGTTTATCTGATATTGTAATAGCAGAGCTAGTGGTTTGCATGCTTGGGGACAAGGAGATTGCTTGGAGGCTTGTGAGATAAAGTTTAGATCTTCCTTAGTGTTTACATTAGTTGCTTATGTGTTTCAGAGTTGGACTAGCTAGGAGGTTGCAAAAATAAATTTGTAATTTCATTATATAAGCCTGAAACCCAGAAGGCCTCACAGTCGGGCATGTTGAATGAAATTCTATTTTAAAGCATTATATTGTTGTATTCTGTTGTGATTGTTGTTGTTATAGTTGCTGGTGTAGGTTTGGACCATCCATTATTGGATCCTCCATCCATGCCCTACATCAGTATGTCTAAAAATGAAGCATTACTTTCTTTTAAATCCTTTTCTTTTCAACACCTGGATAGATGCTTCTATACAAAGCCGAAATGACTTCCAACAACATAAGACTAAAAAGGTAACTCATGATATGAAACTTCTTATTAGATAGAAAAATTCAAGACTAATTTAGCTTTAGCTAATCATTTTGAGTTATATTGAAAATAATTTATTTGTGAGATAATTCTATGAACTCGATCTCTCATTTAAACAAAGGGAGATCTAATTAATCTCTTAATTATCTAGTTTCTTTGGTTTCCAAGATTTGAGACTTTTTAGACACTTTAATATCATCTCCTTTATTCATATTCTTTTAGAATGAAATGACATTGCTCATTCTCTAGATAATTCAGCTTTTGTAGATTTTTGAACTTGGTCTTTTGTTCATGTTCATCTTTCATTGACCTACAAAAATTACATCATGAGGTATATTTTTTAAATATTTTGCACTTCCAAGTTTGATTTTAACATAAAAAAGGTTGATAATGAGAATTATTTATTTTCCTTTGTAATTCTTGGTAATTAAATTAGTTTTCTATAAATTTAGCACATTTATGGATATTTTCTACCAAGTTAGAAGTAAAATTGTGCCATGTCAAATTACTAAATTCAAAAGATGTCCAAGAGCTATTCTATTAGCATGTTTTCAAGTCACTTTGAACTACTAGAGGAATTAGAAGATATGGTTCAAGAGTTAATTATAATGTGTAGTGTCTTTCTATTAATGTAATTAAACATTCACTAATTACACTTTACTTAAGTTTACCTAGGATAATGCATTTTCATATTAGTTTTCATTGAGACACCTAGGAGATTGCATTTCATTTTAGCACATGGTGTAGGAGAAATTCCACTTTAGGTGGTGATAGTTGTCATCTCATACCTCTTTATGTGTGAGATCCACCTTTAGTGCTCATATCACATTATCATCCTCTCGTTGTTGCACATGGTGCACATACATTGATGTACAATGGAGGATGATCTACCTTTTGTGGACATGTGATTCCACCTAGTGTGGTTGATAGCTTATCATCTCCTTATCATTTATTCATATTGCATTGCCTATATAATCAAGCGCATCTACTTTGCATTTATCCATTATCATTTGATCATTATTCAATCAATCTTTTGATCATATTATCTTGTCTCTCTTATTTGAGCTATTTATTGAGCTTCTAGGTCTTTGCATTTCATTCTTTACCTTAGGAAAATTCTTACATGGTATCAAAGCCATAGAAGATTTCATTGCATAGTCATTGGAGAACTCTTTGCTTCAAATTTTGGAGGGCCATGATTCAGATCCAGAGGTGTAGCATCTTGTGGGAGATTCAAGAGAAATATCTGACCTCACCATTACATCTGGGTGGTTGTTTCAACAAAATTTGACAATAAATTTGCCTACCTTAGGCTAAACTCAAATCTGAAGCCAAAAAAAATTGTAAATCAAACTTGGGCAGTCCAATCTGCAATTCGGTATGGATTTTCAGAAAAAACAATAATAATAATAATTTTTTAATCTGGAATATTTATTTTTCCTGGTATATTTTGTCCAAAAATTAGGGTTTTTTTGAGGTCCCCACCCCTTGTATATGTCAGTTTTAATTGTAGGAACTAGAGAATATTCTAGAATTTTTCGTACATGCATGAGACTAAGCTATCAAATCCCAGCCCCAACAAGCAACAGAGAGCAATCAATATTGGTCAACATCACCAATCAGGCAAGAGACCATGCCCACAAGCCATTTACTTATTTTATGAAGGCTTTGTTATAAAAATAAGATATCTTTTCTACCCACCTTGAATGTGGGATTAAAACATTGGAGGGCCCCCAACCAAGTTGAGCATGTACCTCAGTGAGTTCTCATCCCAGTCGAGCTGAGCTAGCAGCTTGGTGAGTCGGGCTTCATCTCTCTTCTCCCAACTGACTTCCTCAATTGAGCCCCCACACATCACACACTGAGTCGCATTAAAACCCTCCAACATGGTCATATCATCTCCCAGCTCAAGCTAGCTCCAGCTCCATCTTGCCATGCGATCCGGAACTTACTCTATCAGTTCGCCACCCGAGTCAAACCGCATAAGCGGGCTAGCCTGGCCAATTGAGTTGAGCCATGCCAGATGACCTGAGCTCAGTTCTCATAGCCAACGTGGCCCAACTAGCATGTGCCACATGGGCACCTCCATGTAAGCCAGTGCAAACCCACTTGCCACCTAAGCCACATCGACCAACCAAAAGTTGACAAGTGGCAGTTGCATTTGGATTGGGTATTTTTGAAAAAAAAATTACATTTTTCATAATTTTTATGATGCTAAATTTGATGGGCGTCTAGCCGTCACTCAGGCAGTTTATTTTTTTCCTTTTGATGACCTTGAAACTGTCAAATTTAACCTATCAGTTACATCAACAGTTTGTGACATTAATTTTTACGGTCGTTTGACTGTCATTTCTTGGAGATTTTACACTGATGTGACGGTCATTTGGACATTAAATTTATGGTAGGATTTTTCTAAAGTCATCAGTTTTGAAAGTTAAGTAGGCCTCACCATTGGCAATTTTGAATTTGCAGTCTCACTTTGGGAGGCCATAACTTGGTCATCCGGGCTCTAAATTGAGTGCAATTTTTTAATTTGGCTAAAATTTCTTAAATTTTTCAGTGATGGTGTTATTTTCTGGTTTTGGTGCATGGATTTAATAGATATTATAGATTTTGGTGATTGTAGTTATCTGATCCCTATTTTTGCAACTTCAGAGGCTCCATTCGGGTTCATACAGACACATTTTCAAGTGCCATTATTTTTAAAGTGTATAATTTTTCAAGTACTTTCTGGATTTTCTATTAGATTGCATCTTTATTTGAGCAAAAAAATCATTTTCAAATCTAGGTCCTTTTTTGGCCTTGTATGATCATTGTAATGCTTGGATCTTGATTTGATTCTGAGTAATATTGATTTGAGTCTAATTTGACATCATTTTGATGGTTGTAAACATCAAAATTAGAAGTCCACTTTGGCCCATTTTGGCAAGTGGCAATTGTATATGCACTACATATAAAGTGTCAAAAGCATCATTTTGGGGGGGGATTGTTTGATTAAGTGAATTTGGGGGGGTGTCTTGTTTTCTTGTGTCTCTTTCTCTCTTGTGCTCTTTCATTTTTGCATCATGGGTTTACCTAGATGTCCATTGTTAACTTCACACAACTATGCTACATGGAAAGATAAAGTATGGAGTAAACTAATGGAAAAGGGTTTAAATCTTTATGTAAATAGAATAATTAAAGAAAACATTGGTCCTAATGTGGATGATAATGCAAAAACTGATTGGCAAATCAAAGACAATATGGCTTTAGGAATTATAAGGAGTTGTGTTCATGAAGATGTCTTCTTCCACATTTCAAGATTTAAGGATTCCAAGGGTGCTTGTGAAAAACTTGAAGATTTGAATGGTAAAGTGGATGAGGAAAAGGGATTCTCAATTGAGGATGATCCACTTCTCTTGGATCCTAGGAATTTTGACACAATTCAAGACTATGTCAACAAAGCCAATGAGTTGAGAATACTACTTAAGGATTGTGGTAATCCTATTAAGGATGATAGGTTGATTCATCACATCTACCTTCAGAATATGTAGCTTTTGTCTCAAGTTACAATACTCACAAGTTGACCATGGGAAGTGCCTTCACGAAGTCTTCACTTGATGCATTTGCAAAAATGTTGATGTTGCAACAGTCAAAGTTGATGGATATGGGTATTCTCAAGTCTTCAAATTATATGGCATTGATGGCTAATAATGAGAACCAAAGAAATCAAGGTGGTAAAAGTTTCAACAACAAAAACAAGAAGTGGAAGCCAAAATCACAATAAGAGGCACAACAATCTTCCTCCTCACAACAAGGAAATTATTCTTTCAACAAGAAGGGAAACAACAACAAGAAGGATAAACTATTTTTTACATATTGCAAGAAACCAAAACACGATGAGCATCATTGCAAGACTAATAGGATTTATGAGTTGAAAAACTTACACAAGAAGAACAAAATCAATGTGCCAAATGCTTTCAAGGATCCATCTCCATCCACTTCAAAGGGAAAAGGGCAAGCATTTATGGAAAGTTCAAGTTCTTTAGAGGATTGGATTCTTGACTCAGGTGCCACACATCATATGGGTGCTTCAAAAGGGAAATTCTCTTCATTGGAGCCATCTAAGGTACCTCACATCTTTGTAGGGAATGATACATAAGTGGAAGTTGAAGATAAAGGACCAGTTCAGATGGAAAATGGACAATTCAAACATTTTTTCTATGTTCCTAACCTTAGCACCAATCTCCTATAAATTTACCAAATCACTCACAAAAGAGGTGGAAATAAAGTTGAGTTCCTTCTTGATTCAGTCATGGTGTGAAATCTTAAGGATGATTCATTGGTTGCAGTGGGTAAAGCTAATCATGACACAAGGCTTTATTCTTTCTCCCACTTTTTGCCTAAATCTCCTTCACATGCCTTTTTGAAACATAATCAACCACAAATTAAATTATGGCATGAGAAGTTTGGACATCTTAATTTCTACTATCTTTAGTAGCTTAGCTCAAAACATATGGTCAAAGGTCTACCTACCATATTATTTTATAAGGGTGAATGTTCAACTTGTTCAATGGATATGCATCTTAAAGAGAAGTTTGGAAAAGGAAAATCTTGGAGAGAATGTTCTTGAGTTAGTTCACATTTTTATAACAGGCCCCTTTCTAGTGACATCAGTCAAAAAGGGTCTCTATGTCCTCACTTTCATTAATGAATTTTCCTGCTACACATGGGTCTACTTTCTTGGTCACAAGAATGAAGTGTTTGATAAGTTTCTAATCTTCAAGAGTCATGTTGAGAAGAAATCAAGTAAAGACATCAAGGTTCTTCATATAAAAAATGAAAGAGGTTATGTGAACTCAAGACTTAGAAACTTTTGTGAACTTGAGGGTATTGATCTTATTAATCTAGTTGCATTGAGTCCACAATAGAAAAGAATTGTAGAAATGAAGATAAGAACTCTTAAGTAAATGGAAAGTTGCATGATTGAAGCCAAGTCTCTTGATCCATCACTTGTGCTAGAATCTATAAGTTTTTCCAATCACATCCTTAATAAATCTCCTCATAATGGGTTAGATGGAATGATTCATTTTGAGGCATGGTGTAGAAAAAAACTGGTTATAAAACACTTCAGATTATTTGGCTATCCAACATGGGCACACATATCTTCATAGAAATGAAAGGTACCTCCACCAAGGCCTTGTAAATTCATTGGATATGAAGAAAGTGTTAAGGAATATATACTTATGGATCCTAAGACTCATGCGATCTTCATAGAGAGGAATGTTCACTTTGAGGAAATTTCACCTAGCTTATCCTCTACTCCTCTCCATACTTTAGACATTGTGGAAACTGGTTGTGACATCGGTGGTAGTGATTCAGATAGTTCATCTACCTCAACCCCTACACGAAGGATTGCACCTTTTCTTGGTAAACTTAATGTTGAGGATACTCCTTCATCATCTTCCACTAGACCTCATTGGGTTAGATAGACTCTTGATTTAGTAGATTCACTTGTGGGGTATCCTTCAAAAAGTCACAGGACAAAGTCATAGTATCATCATATTCCACATCCATAAATTTCTATAGTAATAGGTCCATATGATTCAGTACAGTAGTATACACCTTGTCTTCTAGTTACAACATCATGGGATGACTACTTGATAGACATTTTAGGTTTGTTTTTGGAGTCCTACATTGTAGACATGGGAGACATCATTGATGATATACATCTTCTCTTTGATGTGGAAGATCCTTCTACAGTTTTTGCGAGGGAACAATTTGATCCTCTTGTCTATTCTCTATATGATCAGTCTTTTGAGGTTGATGTGATTGTGGATCCTGCATGCACCCTAAAATGGTCGCCTAGACTTTGGGCCCCCATTCAACAATTTATCAAATCCCTGAATCAATATTTTTAAAAATCAGCATTTTATCAATTATATCAATTTCCTTGATCAAATCCTATTTTATCATTTTTTGATTATTTTCTATGGGCTAACCATTTTATCCTAAGTCTTTATTTATTTAAAAGAAATATTTCCTCCCCTTTTAATAAATAAAAAGCCCCCATTTTTCATCTTATCCTAAGTTGCACAAATAAAGCATTATTCTTATTTTATAAAAAGAGAAAAAGCACTTTTTGTCTCATATGGACACAAAAGTCAACTCTTATTTTCTCATTGGAGGATATTTGTGCACATGGATTG
Organism: Chamaecyparis obtusa; assembly: GCA_027943335.1. Taxonomy (NCBI): domain Eukaryota; kingdom Viridiplantae; phylum Streptophyta; class Pinopsida; order Cupressales; family Cupressaceae; genus Chamaecyparis; species Chamaecyparis obtusa. Next base: position 183,897 of record BSBK01001446.1, read on the forward strand.
CTCCTCTTTGATGCTCCACCATTGATTAAATCTTTTTCCTCTTAATCTCCATGGTCCATTTCTCTTCATTTCCTATAAAAGAAGAGCTCTCTTCCTCATTTGCATATTCATCTATTTTATGCTAATGTTGTGCTGCAGGTTTTCTAGGTCATTTGGAGCTCTTTAAAGACATTCTTGCATCCAAACTTTGAAGACATTGTTGTTGCATTTCATTTAGCTTTCTTTTCTTGCTTTCATAGTTGCATAATCATGGCATTCTTAGTATAGACTTTCTTTATGCTATAGATTAATCTCACATAGTTTAATTAGGAGGGATTGTAAGACTTGTACTTTCCTTTCATAGCCTAGTTTGCACTTTCATTTTCATAGACTAGCTTGCATCCTCATTGTTAACTTACTTGCATTGAATTTCCATTTGATTCTTTGGGGATATTGGCACTCTTTCCCTTGTTTTCAATTTTGGAATCTCTCATTGTGTGGTTGACTAGCAAGGTCATAAGTTTATCAGCTCTAGCTGAGAGCAATTTTACAATCTTGCAACTCCATACATAGAGAGCTATAGGTCACTATTGAAGGTTTCCCTTTCATGGATTTCCTTTGATGTAATGACTTAGAGAAGTGCACTACTTTTGTGTGTACAGATCCTTATGTATAGAAGTTGCAGGAGGTCTCTTTATCACTAGAGGAGATACTTGGTTCTTTGGGACATGCTCTACATCCATCCTTGTTTGATCACGACTTGTTCTTTTCAGAAATTTTGGAAGGGGCATCATTCAGCATCGACACATGGACAGTTGAGCAATTTTTAGAGACATCATTCATCTTGAGGTTTCTTCCTATAGATTTGGGAGACATATCATATACACCTATGGCTTTGTTTCTTCCTAAGGGGAAGAGCATTGTTTGACATTCATGGACCAACTTCTACATTCATCTTGGATCAGCTATCATAGATGGGCACTCTAAATTGAGGGGGGGCTAGCATGTCTCTCTTCTTCTACTACTTCTCTCTTATGGGGGGGAATTTTTCCTCATATGGGTTTTTATCATTCTCATACTTCTCTATTGTATATGCATGGTGTATTTTGTAATGGGGGGGTCCTGATTACTCCATCCATCCATGCATCGTTTTTTTTAATCTCTCTTTTTGGGGGAGGGCTTTTCCCATGAGGTTTTCCCTCTTTATCCTCTTTATGAGAGATCACATTGTATTTCTCTTACATATTGTACATGGGTACCTAACATGGCCTAGTAGCCAGGACTCATCATGCATTGTCATCTAGCATTGTGAGCTTAACTGCATTCCCCTAGGTTTCACTTAAGGGGGGTGTTAGTGTAATTAAATATTTACTAATTACACTTTACTTAAGTTTACTTAGGATAATGCATTTACATATTAGTTTTCATTGAGACACCTAGGAGTTTGCATTTCATTTCAACACATGTTGTAGGATAAATTCCACTTTAGGTGGTGATAGTTGTCATCTCATACCTCTTTATGTGTGAGATCCACCTTTAGTGCTCTTATCACATTATCATCCTCTCATTGTTGCACATGGTGCACATACTTTGATGTACAATGGAGGATGATCCACCTTTGGTGGACATGTGATTCCACCTAGTGTGGTTGATAGCTTATCATCTCCTTATCATGTACTCTTATCACATTGCTTATATATTCAGGAACATATACTTCATATTTATCCATTATCATTTGATCATTATTGAATCAATCATTTGATCATATTATCTTGTCTCTCTTATTTGTGTTATCTATTGAGCTTCTAGATCTTGGCATTTCATTCTTTTCCTTAGGAAAATTCTTACACTTTCCTTTGGTTTGGAAATTTTTTTGATGAGCCAACTCCATAATTAAAATTATCTAACAAAATGGAAGAAACACTTGAAATGTCTTTGTAAATAAATTATATAATGTAATGTATTAATGAAGTGAATAGCTTAAGTTTTTCACCCTACTATAAATGGCCATTTCTCCACTTTATCCCCTTATCCATACACACAATTATGCCACCCTTATTCACCCAGGTCACTAGCCAAGTCATCACTCAACCAAAAATCCACGTAGGGTAGCCCTAGCAGTGATAGACACATGCGTATAGTGGAGATGTCCACATGGCACACTAGCATCCATGAATCTGTAAACATGTCCAATGTTGTTTGATTATTACAAACTTGCCACGTTGCAAATATGTAATTCCCAAATGATGGCATCCTACACGGGATTCCTTCTAGGTTTGATAAAAACCCCTTTTACATGTCATTTTTCTCTCTCTCGCACTCTCTTGATCATTTGTTTGAATATCCAAGTCTTCACATTTTGTATTCCAATATTTAATACAACCATTCTTGCACCCATATCTCCATTCTTATTATAGGTTTTTTTTCATTGGTGAACAATTTCAAGCCATCTATTATTCATACCCCACATGTAATACCCTCTCCTATGGTGATACTTGGAATTTTTGATTTGGACATTCTATTATGATGGTTAGAGCTATACATTTACATTTATAATTTGTAGATGATGATATGTTTATCAGATGATCGATATGCTCATTTATGGTTATCCTTTATATGTTTATGAAATGAGAAAACCATCTATCTTAATATGTTTTATGGAGCTAGCCCAAGGATTTGAATCTAACCATTATCATGATGTTTTATGTTTCATGTATATGTGTCTGATGTGTTTTCATGACTCAAGACGAAGTCGTAGTTACTCACTTAGTTGAGGTCCACACAATCTATCGATCCTGGTCATCTGTTTGCATATATTTGATTTGTATGTATGTGTGTGTGTGTCTGTGTGTGTGTATCTCTTCTTTGTGATGCAGGATTGCAGGTACTGGGTATCATATCCACTTGGCTTCACAAGTCTGAGCGATCCCTCAAAATCCTCGATTGTTGTTATTGTTGTTACAGAGATATCACCAGGTTCCACAGGAAGGAACTCTACCTCTAATCCTTTTATCCTTAGGTGGGGAGTTCCTAAGTCAGTCCCTTGTGTGGATGATGTATTTCTTTGTCCTCTTAGTTTATTGGTTTTGTGGATCTTATAGCTGGTTTTTTGTCTTTTGCATTCATTGAAAATGAGGTTTTGGGTATGGTAGCTCTAATTGTCTTCATGGTATGTTCAATTTTGTTAGTAGACTATTGGTGTGGATTACTATTCATATGAGGGTATGATTTAGTAATTATCTTTATTAGTAGCTACTTATGTACTAGCGTATCTTGTTAGGAACAAGTTAGTATATGATTAAATCATGTGATTTTAATATCAATAATTTAAAAAAAAATTATGGTATTATTTTATAATACTCATAATAACAAAATGTCTAAGGCAATACTAATAATAATAAATGTTTTAATCATATATATATATATATATATATGAAGATTGTGATTATAATTGTGGATATAGTAGTGAGTTTAAATTATAATGTATTTTGTTTAAATAAATATATTTCCTAATATTTAAATATTTGTAATATTAAAAATAATGTGTCTTACTTATGGTATATGTACCATAAGCATATGGGTGCACACATATGCCTATATATATATATATATATATATATATATATATATATATATATATATATATATATATATATATATATATATATATATATATATATATATATATATATATATATATTATTATATAATAAATTAATTATGTGAAGGAAATTATTATACTATGGTAAGGTTATGTTATATTTATATTTGGGTAATAACTTTGGTAAATTACCATAGTAAGTAAGTTAGTGAAACTATTCCTAAAATAATTATTATCTATTTTGTCATCCTCAAATTTAGGAGACATAAATTAAAGTCCTATTTAAAATTTATTTATCCCTTTACGGGAATGGTTTTACAAACTATATTATTAACGGATAACCGGTGGATAGTTGCATTGGTTGGAATACCTGTGCAACTACTCCCCAATCTATATACAGAGGGATCTCCCGTGTGAGAGGGGTTTGGATATGAATTTGGATTCAAGAAGAGATATTGTATAGTTGAGCATTTTTATTTGTAGGGAATTATAGCTGTGAGGAGATAATTAATTATTCTCTGAGAGTAGCATTTGTTGATTCAGGTAGAGGCTGGAGTTTGCATTGTGAAGGATTTGAAGGAGTGCTTGAAGAGTTTGAGAGGAGTAGATTCTTCTTCATCAACCGGTGTCCGCAGGACTCTAGGTTGGAATCCATCCTGATAGATAAATCTCATTTACTGTATGAATGCTGGTGTTAGATTCGTTGGAATGCTTCTATATACATTTTTGTTTACAGAAAGTTTATACATTATTGTAATATTGTTTTACTATAGAAATTTTATACATTATTGCATTATTGTATTATTCGCGAACATTGATACATTATTGTATTCTGTATTATTGTATTATTGCAAAACGTTGATACATTATTGTATCCCGTATTATTGTATTATTTCTAAATGTTTACACATTATTGTATTATTTTTGTCAGTCATTTTTAGAATTATAAGTTGGGTGAAAGCACAAACCTGTGTCGCAGTAGAGGACAAATTAGGGGGTTTCGGCCAGAACAGTTTCGGCCGAACAAGGTTCGACTGAAAGAGGTTCGGCCAAACCTATGTGGCAGCCATGAGGTGCCAAGTGGTGCCAAGTGGCACCTATGTGGCAAGTATGGTTCAGCCGAACCACATTCGGCTGAACTTGTTTTGGCCGAAACTGGTTTGGCCGAACCCCTAGAAAATTATAAATAGGTGAAAATTGCCCTCCGGAGCTCATTTGTTCACTAGCGACTTATGGATTTTGAGGAGTGCTTAAGAGGGTTTCGGCCGAACCGGGTATTTTTTTTTTTTTTTAAGTTTTATGTTTTTAAATGTTTTTTAATAGTTTTATTATGTTTTATTGTTTTTTAATTTAAATAAAATAGTTAATTTTTTTAAATGTGTTAAAATAGTTAATTTTTTTTTTCTAATTTAAATAAAATAGTTAATTTGTTTTTCTAATTTAAATAAAATAGTTAATTTGTTTTTTTTAATTTAAATAAAATAGTTAATTTGTTTTTTTTAATTTAAATAAAATAGTTAGTTTTTTTTTTAATTTAAATAAAATAGTTCATTTGTTTTTTTAATTTAAATGAAATAGTTAATTTAGTTTAAATTTAATATTTTAAATTTAACATAGTTAAGCATAGTGAAACATAGTTAACATAGTTAAACATAGTTAAACATGTAGTTAACATAGTTAACCATAGTTAAACTTAATAACATAGTTAATCTTAAGAACATAGTTAACATAGTGAACATAGTTAACCATAGTTAATCTTAAGAACATAGTTAACATAATGAACATAGTTAATCATAGTTAAACTTAAGAACATAGTTAACTATAATCCTAACTTTAATCCTAGAACCCTAACATATTATAGATAATCCTAACACAAATTGTAACCCTAAACCTTGATCATACTCGTAATTGTAACCATTAACCTTTAACTCTAACCCTAACAATTTAATCCTAACTATAACCCTAAATATTAATTGTAACAATAACCAAAACCCTAACCCTAACTATAATCCAAAGTCTAACCGCAATTCTAAGTGTAACCATAATTCTAACCCTAACCCTAAACAAATTTCTAACCCTAACCATAAACCTAACCCTAACATTAAACCTTAACACTTAATCCTAAATGTAACTATAACTATAACCAAAAGCCTAAACCCCAACCCTAACCATAGTCATATACTCATTAAATGCTAAACCCTAACCATAAATGCTAAAATATAATTAAAATGGTAAACCATAATTATAAACCTAAACCAAATCCTAACTATAAAATTTTAATCTTAACATTGATCCTAAGCTTGATCCTAACACTAACCACAATCAAAATCCTAACCCTGACCATACTACTAACCACATGATGTATTTACCCTAAGCTTGATGATAGCCTAATCCTACGCCCCAATCAGTGAACATGTAATTAGTGAACATAATTAGTGAACATAATTAGAGAACTAATTACTAATCTAACAAAATTTTACTAATCTAATTAGTGAACATTATTAGTGAACATAATTAGATAATTAGATTTAACTTAACCCAACTATAATTATGTATAATTATATTCAACATCAAGAACCTAACCTCAACCTTAAAAAACCATAAATTTGTAAACTAAAACCCAATGTAAATACTCGTGCAAATTAATCATAGTTATAACCCTAACCTTAATTAGTCAACATAATTAGTGAGTTCATAATTACTAATCTAACAATTTTACTAATCTAATTCTAAGTGAACATAATTAGTGAACATGTAATTAGATAGCACAATTAGATAACTAATTACTAATCTAACAATTACTAATCTAATTAGTGAACATAATTAGATAATTCTAGATAACTTAACTAGAATATAATTAGTGAACATAATTAGATAACTAGAATAATTAGTGAACATAACTAGATAATTAGATAACTTAACCCAACTATACATAATTATATTCAACATCAAGAACCTAACCTCAACCTTAAAAAACCATAAATTTGTAGACTAAAACCCAATGTAAATACTCGTGCAAATTAATCATAGTTATAACCCTAACCTTAATTAGTCAACATAATTAGTGAGTTCATAATTAATAATCTAACAATTTTACTAATCTAATTCTAAGTGAACATAATTAGTGAACATGTAATTAGATAGCATAATTAGATAACTACTTACTAATCTAACAATTACTAATCTAATTAGTGAACATAATTAGATAATTCTAGATAACTTAACTAGAATATAATTAGTGAACATAATTAGATAACTAGAATAATTAGTGAACATAACTAGATAATTAGATAACTTAACCCAACTATACATAATTATATTCAACATCAAGAACCTAACCTCAACCTTAAAAAACCATAAATTTGTAGACTAAAACCCAATGTAAATACTCGTGCAAATTAATCATAGTTATAACCCTAACCTTAATTAGTCAACATAATTAGTGAGTTCATAATTACTAATCTAACAATTTTACTAATCTAATTCTAAGTGAACATAATTAGTGAGCATGTAATTAGATAGCATAATTAGATAACTAATTACTAATCTAACAATTACTAATCTAATTAGTGAACATAATTAGATAATTCTAGATAACTTAACTAGAATATAATTAGATAACTAGAATAATTAGTGAACATAACTAGATAATTAGATAACTTAACCCAACTATACATAATTATATTCAACATCAAGAACCTAACCTCAACCTTAAAAAACCATAAATTTGTAGACTAAAACCCAATGTAAATACTCGTGCAAATTAATCATAGTTATAACCCTAACCTTAATTAGTCAACATAATTAGTGAGTTCATAATTACTAATCTAATTCTAAGTGAACATAATTAGTGAACATGTAATTCGATAGCATAATTAGATAACTAATTACTAATCTAACAATTACTAATCTAATTAGTGAACATAATTAGATAATTCTAGATAATTTAACTAGAATATAATTAGTGAACATAATTAGATAACTAGAATTATTAGTGAACATAACTAGATAATTAGATAACTTAACCCAACTATACATAATTATATTCAACATCAAGAACCTAACCTCAACCTTAAAAAACCATAAATTTGTAAACTAAAACCCAATATAAATACTCACATGCAAATTAATCATAGTTATAACCCTAACCTTAATTAGTGAACATAATTACTAATCTAACAATATTAGTGAACATAATTAGATAACATGTAATTAGATAACTAATTTATATGCATGTTTAAATTTATAGTTCATGTATGCACATTTAAATTTGTAGTTCATGTATGCACGTTTAAATTTGTAACATGTATGTTTCTTAAATTTGTATGTACATGCATGCAGTGATCTCTATATATATATTCAGATTGTTTATCTATTACACATGGCATCTAGTAGAGCTTCCGTAGATTCTAGTGAGGCTAGTGTTCATGGGGGGGGTGGTAGTGCTCATAGTCGCAGCTCTCACGCATCAGTTGATACAGCTGAGGCTAGATAGAAGTTATTTGCAGATACTTTTGATAGATTGCGACGAGCACTATAGATTTTGGAGGAGACGTTATTTTCATCCACCACTATCCCTAATAGGGATAGGGTGAATGTTATTAGAGATGAGATGTTACGTATGATTGACACTATTCAATCATACAACCCATATGATGAGATTAGTGCTCATGGATTCTATAATTCTTTGTCTCATAGTGTCACTAGCACTATGAAGTATAGCACCATTGATACACTTGTTACCACCCTTATGGTGAAGGGTATGTTTCCTCATTATTTAGAGAAGAGGAAGGTGAGAGGATATATGGTGACGAGATGTGAGGATGATCTTGTGGGACCCTTCATATATCCTCGATGGTTGGCCTCGCAGCACAGGTGGCCCTTTATCAGAATGATAATATTGAGCTTGAAGCTCTTTTTTAGGGGAAAATGTATAGTTCTCAACAAAATCTACAATTGAAAGAATACAACCAGGTGGAAAAAAATCTTTTGAATCACGAAACTGTTTAGCTTGCCATCGTGCACCATGACAATGCTGGATATGTGGATAAATGAGAGTATGAAATCTGGTCATAAACTCAAGGTAGGGAAATTCACTCTCCTTCAAAACAATTTTGTTGGATTCATCTCCGCTCCTTGTTTGATATGTCTCATATTCAAATCTTTTCCACAAAACTGGTGTTGAAACATTAATATTGTCAGTTTCCAATGGAAATTTATGCAAATCTCCACAATCACTGCATGCATTCTTTATACACTATACTTTGAACTCATTTGAATCTTCTAATTTATCACATAAAATAGATTTCACAAATTGTGTCGTACTTCCAGGGATGACCATATTTGAATCAAGAACTGCAATAACTTTTTTATATGATTGCAGGTATAGATGAAACTCAACATGATTTCGACAACAACAAGTTTCATGAACCTTATTTAGGCATACAAAGAAAGGGTGCAACCTCTCAAACATTCTCTGACATATTTTCACATGTGAAAATTCTTTCTTGAATTCTTCAAATAATTCACTTTGTGTTGTATCTATAAAATGTTTTGGATGTGCAATTTTCATACCAGTCTCTTCATCTTTCATCTGTATTGTATCTCTTCTATTAGAAGAAACACAAGAGTGAGCAGTCCAATATTCAATGACTAGTTTTTTTACATCTTCAGAAATTCTATCTTTTTGAGGAAGCCTACAAATACTTACCCAATTGTGTTCAATGTTTTTATCTAACATATTTCTCTTCCTGATATATCTTTGAATAGTTCTTTTAGATACATTCAGTAAATCAGAAATTGCATTCACTTTCTTTCTCTGTGTCAACCTCGTACTAGATAAAGTAGTCATAATTGCTCTACGCGCAGCACTTAAATCAACTCCTCGACTTGAGTTATTAATGCTATTCAATGCATCTTGCAAATTTTGAACTATTGTTTGATTTACATTGTCTCCTGAGTTTTTCTTGTTGTCAACACCCAACAACTCCAAAACAAGAGTCATTTCTTTTTTCCTGAATAACTTAACAAATAATTGAGCTGTTCCAACCATACTTTTATTTTCAAAGTATTCATCCCAAAGTTTTTTGCAATGATTTTTAATTGTACTTTCAGATAACATTTCTTCTGATGAAAGTTGACTGAAAAGTGAATCCTCATTCATCTCATTCAAATTGCCCATGCCAAAAGATATATTTCCACCTCTGGAACTACCAATTTGTTCCCCTATTTCAGTTGCATCTTCTTGAATATCAATAGGTTCTTGTTGATCTTCTTTAATATCAATAGGTTCTTGCTGATCTTCTTGAACTTCAACAGGTTGATCTTGATTATCTATTTTCTGATACTTTTTGTCATCCTTTGTTCAATCATATTTTTTGATTCTATTTCTTTTATTCCCCATTTGTAAAAACTGTTCAGATTCAAGTTTTCCAAAGCTTTCACAATTCTTCAATTCAATATCAGAGCTAAAATCTGTAAACCTATATATCAAATACTAACCAAAATCCTGTTAACAAAAAAAATTGAATAAAATTAAAGTCATAAAAATCATTAATAAATATAAATCTACAATAAATTTCACATGCAATACCTAAATATCAAATAAAAATCATTAATAAATTTTAAAAAACTATTAAAAAACACTTAATTTAAAATAAAAACTATTTAAATCTTACAAATAAAATTAAAATAATTTATAAATCTCAAAAAACTTTTTTTCTTTAAAAATGATTTTATATAAAAAACTCAAAAAAATTGATTTTATTAAAAAAAGCGGGTAAAATTGAAATTTAGGGGCTTATCTCACATGTGACCAGGTTTGGTCATGAAACCGGCCATGGGTTCGGCCGATCCTAGTTTAGTCGAACCTCTTAAGTTCAGCCAAACCTAGTTCAATCAAACTAGGTTCGGCCAAACCAGTCTATGTGGCATCCCACATGGCAGCCAAGTAAGCAAAAATTGGGATGACTCAGAAGTTCTCACTTCTGGGCTTCGATTCTCTATCAAAATTTACCTTTCTGTAAAATCTAAAAATAGTATTTTCTAGAGCTCGGAGTCAGGATTATAATCATATAATTTTTATCATGTTTTGATTCCATATAATATATTATAAATTGAAATTACTTCAAGTAGGTATTTTAACATTTAAGAACACACTCGTTCGAAAAATATTAAAAATATCAAATCATGTCAAAAAAATTAAAACTTTATATTTAACACTAGAGGAGAGAGTCCTCTTCAATAATATGTAATTTTTTTTTAAAATGGTGTAGATTTGATAGGAAAAAGTTAACGCGAACTAAAAACTATTGATTTCGGGTAACACCGACTTTGGATAGTTATAACAGACAAAATATATACTAAAATGCAATCTTTCTTTTTTTATGCACTAGCTATACATGTCATCTAAAACATATTATGAAATCGGAGTAAAAAAATATTATTTGCGTAAAATTTGATAATGTGGACTAGACCCTAGATTTTCAGCATATTTCAGCAATAAAAAAATGGACTTCAAAAATTAAAAAACTATGTCAAATTTTGTTCAAATTTTTTAAAAAAAATTATAAGTATTAACTTCATCAAATTTTACACATTTCATTAGTATACATCATCTTCAAATTCTAAACACAAATGCCACTTTTATATCGTCAAAGTTTAAAAATTTGTATGTTGTTGTCCATTTCCTTTATAAAAGTGTGACACAGGTTTGTACTTTTACCCAGTTGCTATGCCAGCCATGTTTTTTTATTATTATTGCTATAATAATGTAATTTACCTTCATAATGTAATTTGTTGTCATAATTCTGAATTGCGCATGTTTGCATTAGGGTTTATAGAATCCCGAGTTAATTGTTTTGATCTTTGGCATTTGGCTGAGTTAAATGTTTTGATCTCTATTATTTGGCCGAGTTAATTGTTTCAATGTCTATCATTTGGCCGAGTTAATTATTTTGATCTCTGTCATTTGGCAGAGTTAAGTGTTTTGATCTTTGTCATTTTTTGGAGTCAATTGTTTTTATCTGCGTCATTTTCCTGAGGTTAGCACTATTTAGATGTTGCATTTGTATTAGGGTGGAAGTTCAAGAAGTATAATAATTAGGTTTTCATTTATATAAGTATAGCATTCCACATTTGCATTAGGGTGGAAGTCGAAGAAGTATAATAATTAGGTTTTCATTTATACAAGTATAACATTTAAGTATAAGAAATAATTTCTTATACTTTAAGTTATACTTGTATAAAGGAATTAGGTACCTTTCTGGATGATTGGGATAGGTTTCAACTTCCTAGGAGTTAAGATGCAAATTCTAGATTTTAGATTTTTCAAAAAAAATCAGACTTAGTTAAAATTTCAGACATAGGAGATTTTAGGGAGCTTTGTGTTTTGGCATATGGAATTTTGTGTAAACTTTAATTATGTTGATTATTGGTTTGGTGAGTGTTATATGGTGCATTTAGATGCTTTAATAGGGTTAGGATGTGTGTAGGAAGCAGATTTAGGGTTTGGGATTGTCTGGAGGTTCAAGACTATCCTAGGTCTCCCTAACCGCTCCTAATTTTCCTAAACATCCCTAAACTCCCCTATTCTTTCATGTTCTTTGATGTAAGTGTTTATGATGCATTTTTTTACATGTATGATGTATTTTTGACATGTGGGTTAAGGGTAGAAAACCTAAGACACTAAGTGAGTGGCTCTCAGTGCGGGGTTGGGGCCCTAAGTGGCTAGTACTGGGATAACCGACTGAGAGTTGTTTTAACAAGTGATAATTTAATTAAAACTTATGGGAATGGGTTCAAACGCTAAAAATATTAATATATGCCTCACCCATGCCATTAGTGCTAGTAAAGGCTATGGATGGGAGTGGGACAAGGTGCCTATGTGTAGGTATGATCGAATGGGGCTTGTATATACGAAAGGCATTCAGTTTTGCATGTGCCTACTTGGGGGCTAGGGCCCGAAGTGGCTAGTACCAGAACAACCCAAGGGGTGAGGTCTATACAATGACACTCACTTAGGTTGTTGCTTAGAGTTTCTACCAAGACTTAGAACCTTTGGGAAAAAATTTATACTTTGATCTTCTTTTTATTTGCTATTTGGGAAAGGTCACCCAACCCTAGGTATGGCCTAGCTATTCCTTCTTTGTGGACCTTGGTGTTTATCTCCTAGCATGGGGGAGTGGGCCTTTTAGGTATCCACGTGGTTGGGTGGTAAATATTTTTATCGAGGTACCTTTTGCAAATGTAGTGCTTAAGGATTCATGCTTGCATAGTGTTCCAGTTTTGAAGAATGAAGACTTGTATTTATTTTTCATGATGTAAAATTATTGTTACCTCCCAAGAGGAGATTAATGTAATATGATCACTAATGTATTTCAAAATGATGTAATTGGAAGGGGTAGACTTAGGAGAAAGGAAAAAGGGAAAGAAAAAACTTTATGTATATGATGTATGTTGAAAAGAAAAGGATTTTGTAACATTCCAGGTTAAGTAGTATGGTTTTCATTATTGTTGATTAAGTGAAAAGCTATTGAAAAATCAAATGTAATATTTGTAATGTATCAAATGATTTAGAGGATTCTATTTTCTTTAAAAGTTATATTGTTCATAAAGGGTACTTAGGAAAAATAGATGGATTTAAATGGAAAAATTGAAATGAAAGTACTTTGCATTTCTTTATAAAGAATCTTCAAATGATATGATGTAGTTTTCTTTAAGAAGTAAATCTTGTCATTAGCATACTTAATGGACTTAAATGAATTGTTCATAAAATAGTAGGGAACCTTGGGAGGAATCTAAGTTTAACTACATTTAAGTTTTGTTCACATAATCCTTTGAAAAATTCAAAATATTTCATAAATCATTACTTAGGTTTTCTTTTACAAAGAGAATCTTTGTTCTCTTCCCCGATTCCCTTGCAGGGCATGACACGTTGTGAATATGTAATTCCCAAATGATGGCATCCTACATGGGATTCCTTCTAGGTTTGATAAAAACCCCTTTTACATGTCATTTTTCTCTCTCTCGCACTCTCTTGATTGTTTGTTTGAATATCCAAGTCTTCACATTTTGTATTCCAATATTCAATACAACCATTCTTGCACCCATATCTCCATTCTTATTATATGTTTTTTTTCATTGGTGAACAAGTTCAAGCCATCTATTATTCATACTCCACATCGCAAAACTCATTCAATCTCTCTACTCTCACTTGGAGAGTTTATTGCATATCCTCATTGTGTCTTTAAGAATATTGTTGTCTTTATCATCTCTATCTTCTGTATTATTAGTAATTTTGTGTCTTCAATCCATTTATCTATCACTGGTTATCATATTGCATCTATTTGGCCATCCGTAGAGGTGGAGACACCAAAACAAGGGTTTGACTAAGGAAACCCTCTTAAACGACCACAACCATTTCCCTCTTTTTGTTTGAGTAGGTTTTCATTGCAAGATCATGGGTTTAGAGATCTTCTTTAGAACACATTACTGACCATCAAAGTAGGTTTCTCACTCCTTTTTCATTCTCTTATTGTTTCATTACATACAAATTTTCATATCTTTCACTTGGGATAAAATCTATTTTATAAGCACTTTAAATCCATATGGTTATCATTTTTATTTCATTCTAGGCACATAGAATAATCTTTATTGCATTCCATTTTCATCCTATTAGTATTATTCTATCATCTTAGATCTTGTTCTTGCATTTTCCCCTTTGAATCTATAGTCCTCATGTTCTTTATGTACAAGATGCCAGCATGTTGCGCTCATGTCCTACAGTCGTGATGTAGTACTCTGGGCCACGCGACTATCTGAGAAAGTGATTTTTTCAGCTTCAGGATTTCATTCTCTTAGTCTAAGCTTTCATTTTTCATAATCTAAACATTTTTATCACTTTTTTCACATACATAATTCACCAGCAATAGACATACAACTACACTTAATCATCTTCACATTTTACTCTATTAAGTGTTAATTCATTTACAATCACTTAGTTGGCTCTAAGTTAATCAACCTCATCATCTGAATCATTAATTGGTTAATTAACATATCTAAGAACCTACCTACACCTTAGTGTCTAATCTACCTAACACTCCTAGCTGACATTGTGAGTTGGTTTGAAGGGAATTCTACATCCTTTAAGACCTTAACCAGTCTTTGATGTTGGTGTATTATTTTCTTCCACACAAGAAGATAGGTAAAGATGGCTATAAATCAAGCATAATGTATATATTTGTATGCAAATTAAATATCTAATCCTAGAAATGAAATACTAACTAAATTAGACCATTAAATCAATCTAAAATGCACTATAATGAAGATTACAAGGATTTAAATAAAATCAAAACAATGAATCTTTACCTTCACTTACCCATGTAGCTTATCTCCATTATCCTCCTAGCCTTGATTTCTTGGATTTGGCGAGCTCTCATATTTTCAAATGTTCTCATTTTACCCAAGATGCTTCCAAAGTGTGGAAATTTTAATTATATGTATGCAAATTAATCTAAATCTAGATTATCCAACTATGATGGATGAAATGATATGAAAATGGCTTAAAAGTGCTTGATTGCTTGATTGCTTGGATGCTTGAAATTTATATTTCTAGTAGGCTCTCAAAGGAAGATGAAGGCTCTTTTTATAATTTTTTGGAGGACTCAAGCCTAGGTGGCAAGATCCTAGGGTAGTGATTGAAAGGTGGAGGATCCTAGGGTTGAAATTGACTTGGTTGAAGGGGTTGAGAGAAAAGGAGATGTAGTTGGAATGTGAGAGGAGGAAAAGGAAGGATGTTCCTCCTACATTGATAAAGAAGAGTGGAAGGTGGAAGGGAAAGACACATGTTAAGTGTCTCACAAAGACCCTTGAGAAGAAAGTGGGAGGACATTTTCTCCATAAGGACTCTTGGCACAAGTCTCCCATGAGTCATCTTTTACTCCTTGAAGTGGCTTGAGAAGCTCCTTAGGAATAGGGAATGTGTTTTCGACCAAGTTTGGAAGAAGATATGTGGTCATGAGACCAAGTCTTATGAGGCGACATAGCCATTAAGAATAGGACATGTGTTCAAATGTGAGGATATGACTTATTAATAATTAATAAAAATTAATTATTTTAACCAAGGTGATGTGTCAGGTGACTAGGTCTATGAGATGGACTAAAGGGCTTAGTCATATAGTGATTGTATAGTTGGCTAATTCATTAAATCACTTTAATAGGACTAATTTAGAGGACTTAGGATAAGAAGAATGAGATAAAGTGAATCTACTCAATAAATTGAATAATTTATTTAATGCTAGAGGAAATAAATATTAATTACATAATAAATATTTAATTAATTTATCAAACCAATTTTAAGTGTATACATTTTGCCCCTCTTTGAAATAATGCGCTGGTCACATTATTTTAAAGAAAAATCAAGCATTTTTTCCCTAATCCAGACAATGCCCCAGAGAAAAGTGACACTAGCATGCCCCCTCGAGAGATTGATCGACAATTTTTGGATTTTTTATTTTTATTTTTTTTATTATATATTTTTTTGGTTTGACGTTCAATCTCACAAAAAGAATGAGAAGAAACAAGTGTGAAAATGGAGTGATAGATGGATTATGGTAGTTAGGGTCCACACACCGAGCAAAATGGGTCCACGGGCTATATATAGGGTCAAAGGTTCGAATAGATGGTCATTGGTACACTTATTATTAAGAGAGTAGAGCTTGTGGAGAGAAGAGTGTTGAGATGAGCAAGATATTGTTCCTGCTTCCAGACCACTGATTCGAGCGTGTCTGACACTTGTAGAGACCTCCTGATTCAGGAGAGCCGGTAGGTGATCCGATCCTCCTTTGTGATTTCAAGTTTTTGCTAATCTAGAGTAGGATTTTAGCATGTTTAGGCTAGATCCAAGCTAGGGTTAGGCTAGAAATTTTTTTGTTCAAACATGGAAACTGAATGCACAGTTGCAACGCATGTATGCACAGTAGAAGGGCATGTTTGCACAGCAAACTGCTAAAACTGCGCATACATGTGAGGTACCTATGCATGCATTTTAGAAAATTTTGGGACTATACATTTAATAAATAAATGTGTGCAAATGTAGTTCTATGCATTTTTGCAAATTGGTTGCACATTTGTGTAGGGGAATGACGTATATGTTATATATGTGCATATGTTAGGGGATGTTGCACAAGCATTTTTCTGTGTTGTGCATTTATTGTAGTAGATAGAGAATTATAATACATTAGGTAAAGTAGGTAAAATCAGAGGCTGATAGGTTGATGTGATCTATCGGTGAGGTGTTTAGATCAATTTTGAAGGTAGGCAACATCGTAGCATGGTCGCTAGTCAACCCACCTGATTAGATAATTGATAAAATTGTCCTTGTAGACATGTGATAAACATGTGCTTGATTTAGAGATAGGATAGATAGATAGATCAATCTATAAAATATGATAGTTTGTTTTCTTGGTTGATTGTGATAGGAGGACATTACAAAAATTTTGATGTCATGGGAGAGATATCCCATTACATAGAATCTAAGGCCGATGCTGTTAGAGATAGGAAGACTGTTGATAGGCGCCACAAGACTGTACCATGTGATTTATACACCCGAGATTCAAGTGAACCTTGGGATGTTGATGGTGTTAGCAGAGTAGTGGCACTTGGAGATGAGTACCTTCCATCTCCCTATAGGGGAGATGACAGTTATGCTAGAGGATTTAGATTGCATTCTCTAACTACCAATCAGAGGGGAACTAGTACAGTATGACAGGCATGAGGCTTGGCTAAGTGTAGAGCGATTTTTGGAGATTATGATATTGATGTGATAGATATCAGCTAGGAGGATATGGTGGATTTGTACGAGTCTCTTCCAATTCTATTGGTTGTAGCTATTGTTGGATTTGTCTGTCTAGATCGTTGATCCCACAGTTTTGCAGTTGGCGGGGGGCATAGCCTATAGTGGATGATGGAGGAGGGGACCCATTTTGCTTGGGGTGTTATCTTATTAGCACATGATGAAGGGCACAACCACTCTAATACCACTTGATGAAGGGTGCTCCCCTTAATACCACAAACACATAATAGAAACAGAGAAACAACAACAATATGCAAGAACAGAAAATTGGCTTCTTATTATCTCCACAAATGTGGAATTACAAACTTTCAGAATTACAATATGCAAAGCCACATGGGCATTCCCTTAAAATATTCTATAGGACAAAGCCTCAAATTATTACCCAGAACTACCACCCAGAACTATCCCCAAACTACCTAAGACAACACTATAGACCTTTCTTATATAGGCAATTTCCACCGCCCGAGAAGGTTCCAAAAATTTAGCCCTTTAGGCCGACTAAACATAGAATTATTTATTTTTCACAATTATTACAATAGGGTTGGCTCAAAAGAAATACAAAATATGATTTTAGGTAACCCAACTTTCGAAGGCCATAACTTTCTAACCGTAGCTCCATTTTTTTATTGTAACCACTTTTTAAAAATGCCATGATGAGATCTATAGTGCCTAACATGCGCTAGTGCCAGTCAGTTGGGGGTCAACCGCAATCCGGAGCCTCTAAGACCTTCAAAATTGACCTAAAAGATTTTTTACCCAAAAACCTCAATAACTTCACTAATATTGATGATGTGGCAATGAAACTCAACTAGTAGGCTGAAATGACTGAGATGAACCTCCAACTATGAGATTAGAACATTCTGAGATCATATGACCAACTTACTAAAAATACTAAGTTTCCATAAATAGCAGCTTTGCACAAGATAGCCCTTATTATAAAGCAAACAAAAATATTTTTGGGTGATGCAAGATTTCTCTTACACCCAAGATGCTACTACATCAGACACCCAGGGTAATTTGAGAAGTGACCCTGTCACGACTCAGGTGTACAGAGGAAAACCAAGACGGTCAACCTCCTCCTTCATTAGCCATGATGAATCTTCAACAAGTCATCCTTTCCATTTGACCAAATACTCTTCATATGTCCTATTCCTTGTGCTTCTGCCAACATGACTATCCAGTATGTCTTCAATCTCCTTGATATCTGAACTGGTTGTTGGAATACTCCACTGTGCTATTGTAACCTCATCTTCAACACCTCATTCATGATACTCTGTCAAATCTGAAACATTAAATACCAGTGAAATATTCAGCTCAGTAGGCAACTTGACCTCATATGCATTTCCTGAATCATGCTTCTTCAGTATCTTACATGGCCCAAACTTCTTCATTTTCAGCTTGTTATATGTACCAACCAGAAATCTTTCCTTCTGCAAATGAACCATGACTTCATCCCCAACTTGAAATTCCTTATGCCTCCTTTCTCATCTGCCTTAGCCTTATACTACAAAATCCTCAGCTTCGACACTACTTATTTCTCCTTTATCTATCTTTCTCAACTCAGATGCATTTCTGGGACTACTTCCATATACAATCTGTGGATGATGTGATGAACTAAACTTCAAATCTATCTTCAACTCTTCACTTTCTGCTAGTGTCATTCTATGTGCTGCCTTATTTGGCAAACTAGCTCCTGGAATCAAGTCCATCTGATGACTAATCTTTCTTACTAGTGGTAATCCATCAGGCACATTATCAAATACAATATCCTGAAACTCATTCAATAATTATGCAACTTCTATAGGTACATCTTCTACTTCCTCTTTCCCAACCTTTGGAATTAAGGTAAAACACATATGCTCATGCATCATACCATCTGAGAAATTTCCTCTATCAACAAAACTTATTCTTGCATTACGACATACATTTTCTTCTATTTCCTTCAATGGTTTTAGCTTATGTCACACTCCATCCTTTGTCAAGGAATAGGTATTTGCATGACCATCATGTATAGAACATCTGTCAAACTACCAAGGTCTACCCAAAAACATATGACATGCATCCATAGATATGATATCACATAGTACCTCATCTTGGTACCCACCGATCTTGAACTTAACTAGGCACTGTTCACTGACCATGACCTTGTGGTCATCCTACACCTAGGAAACCCAATATGGATGTGGATGTTTCTACTTTTTGAGCTTCAACTTTGTCACCATCTCTTTTGACA
Source organism: Chamaecyparis obtusa (assembly GCA_027943335.1). Lineage (NCBI taxonomy): Eukaryota > Viridiplantae > Streptophyta > Pinopsida > Cupressales > Cupressaceae > Chamaecyparis > Chamaecyparis obtusa. The sequence continues at coordinate 203,562 of BSBK01001446.1, forward strand.
CCAAATTATCAATACTACCACTATCAATAATCACATCACAACACTTACCCTCACACTTACACCTGGTGCAAAACAGGCTCCTTCTTGGCTCAGGTTCATTTTCACCACTCAACAAGACTCTTTTGTTAATCAGTGTTTCTCCTCTTTCAGCATCTTCAGAATGTGATGATCTGGCATCCTCATCTATATATGCAACTTTGGTCTAGCCTTCATTCCTTCTATCTATCCTTCCTTGGTGTTCAGGACATTCAAATCCACTATGACCTACTTCCCCACAGTGAAAACATGTTCCACGGAAGCCTCCTCTTCCAGATCCTTGTCCTCTTCCTCTTCCTCTCTGATCTCTATTATTCTGATCTTGGAAATGATTGAAATTATCTCCTCTCTAATTCTGACTGTTACTAGCCTCATCCTTCTTTTTCAGATCTTCATTTTGATCTCCATATGACTATCCACCAAATCTTCCATCACGACCTCTTCTGCCTTGTCTGCTCTCAAACTTCTTGTTTAGCTTTTCTTCTACTTTTAGGGAAAATTGGTATGCCTCTTCAATACTGTTCATTCAAACCAAATTTAGCTCCTCCTGAATGCTCAGCCTCAACCCATTAAGGTGACAGGCAACTTTCTCCTTGTCAGCTTCTGCATAGCCTGTTCTTATGAGGATTTGATAGAACTCCTCTGTATACTCCTGAACAGATCTTCCTACTTGCTTCAAACTTTGCATTTTTCTTAGTAGGTCAAGCTCATAATCAACATGAATGAACTGTCACTTCAATTTATCCACCATCCACCCCTATCTTGTGATTTTATCCTTTCCTCTTCGATTTTGCTCCAACTAAATCTCTTGCCACCAGATCTTCACATGACCCTTCAATCTGGCCATCGCAAACTTGACCCGATCAGGATCCTCGATGTCTTCATACTCAAAATATTCTTCACATTCATTGATCTAGTCGATCAACTCTTCTAGGTTAAGATTTCTGGAAAATATCGGCACCTCAATCTTAGGTCTCTTCCCAATCTTTGAGATAGCTCAAAAAACTCTTTCTTCCTCCTGGTTCACAACTTTGACTTCTCCTTCTTGATCTTCTTCTTCGGCTTCATCCTCACTTTCATCTCTGACATTAAGATTCATTCCTCTGTGAATCTCCTCTTGTAATGCTCACACTTGTCTCTACAGTTCCCTAACCTTAGGTGTTACAACACCAGCTCTTCCGCCACATTCCCTTCGTGGAGGCATTTTCGCACTTCTCACTTAAACCCTAACCAAGGTCCTAGTGCAAACTACCTCACAATCAGCGATGTGTTTACATAGAAACCCTAACCCATGGTCTTGGTGCAAACTATCTCACAATCGATGATTTGTCTACACACTTAGGAACTCCTACTCCGATACCACTTGATGAAGGGCGCAACCGCTCTGATACCACTTGATGAAGGGTGCTCCCCTTAATACCACAAACAAATAATAGAAATAGAGAAACAACAACAATATGCAAGAATAGAAAATTGGCTTCTTATTATCTCCACAAATGTGGAATTACAAACTTTTAGAATTACAATATGCAAAGCCACATGGGCATTCCCTTACAATATTTTGTAGGACAAGGCCTTGAATTATTACCTATAACTACCACCCAGAACTATCCCCAAACTACCTAAGACAACACTACAGACCTTTCTTATATAGGCAATTTCCACCACCCGAGAAGGTTCCAAAAATTTAGCCCTTTAGGCTGACTAAACATAGAATTATTTATTTTTCACAATTATTACAATAGGGTCGGCTCAAAAGAAATACAAAATATGATTTTAGGTAACCCAACTTCTGAAGACCATAACTTTCTAATCGTAGCTCTGTTTTTCTATTGTAACCACTTTTTAGAAATGCCATGATGAGATCTACAGCACTTAACAAGTGCTAGCACTTGTCAGCCGGGAGTCGACCGCAATTCAGAGCCTCTAAGACCTTCAAAATTGACCTAAAAGATTTCGTACCCAAAAACCTCAATAACTTCACCAATATTGATGATGTGGCAATGAAACTCAACTGGTAGGCTGAAATGACTGAGATGAACCTCCAACTGTGAGATCAGAACATTTCGAGATCATATGACCAACTTACTAAAAATAGTAAGTTTCCATAAATAGCAGCTCTACACAAGATAGCCCTTATTATAAAGCAAACAAAAATATTTTTGGGTGATGCAAGATTGCTCTTACACCCGGGATGCTCCTACATCAGCACATTTATACCATGATTTACATTAGGTGGTATATCAGAGAGGTGTGTCATTATCAATAGGAGTGACATTACTCCATGTTTGGTCATGGGAGAATATTGTTGTGACCAGACTAGTTGTGATGAGGTTCCATAGTGCGGGGCAGCCTTATATATTCTTATACGTATCTATTTAGTCTCAACATAAGCTGGGACAACTTGAGTTTTGGAGACATGCTTTAGATACCATTGATGTCGTGATATGGAGACCATACATTGATTGCAAACCTTGGTAGGATGAGCGATAGCTAGATTTTTGTTTTGAGTCTAGGTGGTTGATTAGGCAAACTCCCTACATCATTGAGAGATATTTGGTAGGCCGAGTGTTGAGACAGTTTGGAAGGATTTAGGGGATGCCCCATGGCATGAATAAGTTTTCCTGTACTCATTAGGGGAGGCGGGATTGGGGGTCAATGGTGTCATTTGAGATAGCCTGACAAGAGTTTTTGGACATGCCATTTTAGGCATGGTCAATGAGACAGGTGGTGGTAGACCTAGGGATGATGAAAAAGTAAGAGAGGTATTTGAGAGACCATGCCTTCCCCAGACTGATAGATCTGATAGAGAGGCCACCACGTCGAGATGTGGGAGAGGGTAGGAGAGACAAGAGATGAGGGAGAGGCCAGAGAGGCAGAGGGTGAGATGGCGGCGGTGATGGCAGCAATGATGGTGGTGGTGGACCTGATGAAGAAAGAGGTGACAGAGGTGGGTCTCGGATGAGAGGTGGAGGAGTGAGACCACAAGGACTTATGCCACCCCTAGCAAGATAGGTACTGAGACCACCTCTTGCACAAATATAGGCAGGTGCCCCAGCATGGGGAGATGTAGAGGCACAGGTACCGATACAAATACTAGCAAGAGAACATGTATCTTTACATGCCTAGATAGAGGATATACTAAGATAGGAGAGAGAAGTATAGGGGGAACTATTATAGGATTATCCCATACAAGATGATCAAATTATTGATATAGCGGGGGAGGATATACAGATGCCTAATATAGGTAGAAAGGATGAGTAGGTGGCCATGGATGTGGGGGGCCAGGATTTGTACCTTTATAGGGATGCTTAGGAGGAGGATGTAGATATTGATGCATTTCTAGTCAAACTAGCAATGACATAGGTACAGGTTGATCGCATCCTCAAACTAGAGTGATGGATAGAGAGATTATAGGAAGAGCTGACAAAGGTTAGACTAGAGACAGACTCGACTATAGAGAGACTAGGTGAGACTGACACCTTATTAGATGATCTTGAGTTGATACAGGCATTAGGACCACATGCAAATAGTCTTCATATGATGATGAGAGCTAGTAGGGAGATCTCCTACTAGAAGGAGGCCTACAGACAAGTTCTCCCTAGATATCAGTGGATAGGGAGTATTCGAGAGAGATCCTATGCAATACAAACATCAGCTCATAGAAAAGGATCAGGTGCCAATGGAGGGACATCTTCACAACCTCTAAGGCCACCCACAAGTTCAAGTGATCCAAGTGTAGCAAGGCCTTCTATTGCATCCTAGAGACAGAGAAAAATTGAGTTAGGGCGCAGCAGCTCATAGACATTTTGTATACACTCTTGTATTTTTATCATGATGTATTTATAGACTTGATGGACATATTGTTATTTATGATATATCATTGGACATTTGGACAACTTATTATTTTTATGGACTCTGTATGGTAGACTTACTATGATGGACTCTCTCCTTATGATGCATTTCTATTTTGATTTATACATGTTGGTACTAACATATGTAGGATGTGATGATTGATTTGATATGGATGCATAATGGTTTATCATGGGATGATTATCTTTCTATGATACTACTTAGAATAATGATTATGTGATGTGATGGTTTAATTGATGTTATGTAGATGAATAAATTTATGAATGATGATCGAGCAGTTTTATTGACCTAATGCAATCTTATATGTGAATGAATGATTCTATAATGGTAATGAATATGATGTTAGAGACATAATGATTATATTGGAAATTAATAGAATAATGATGGAATTTAATGATATGATCATGTAATTGTTGATAATAAAAATATATGAAATGCATAATGGATATATACAAGAATGTGACAAATTCTAAATGCTTAATAAAACATAAGATGACAATGAAAATATGTAATTAAAATGATCTAAAAATATATTTTGATGACAAATGATGATGATGATGACAAAATAAGGTAAGATGATAATAATAATAAGGTGCCATTAAATGACCTAAAAATGTATTTAATATAAAATGGATATGTACAAATGACAAATGATTATTAAAACAAGATAAGATAAGATGATGACAATAATGAAACATATTAAATGAACAATGCATAATTAATTACAATAAATTGATAAATGATGGATTTTGTTTATACAAAATGAATAATGTAACATGAAACATATGTTTTTGATGTCAAATCTCCTCAATTTTAATAACCATATGTCCAACATGAGAAGAATGGACAAAGAAACCAGATGAACTTATAAGCAAGAAGTCCTACAAAACCTTATAAAAGGAGAACTATATGCAAGAGTATCTTAATGAAATGCAAAATGAAATATGAATATCTCCACAACTTCATGAAACATCTTAGATCATGATAACCAAGATTTTTTCTTCATCATTGAGCTCCTTATGTTGTAAGAAAATGCAAACATCATGGTATAATTAAACTGGGATGACCTAAGCACTTCTTACATGGAGTTTAATATAGAAAGCTTGACAAGCATCTAAGTATAATTGAACCAAGATGACTTGAGTGTCACTTTCATAACAGACAAAGAACATTCTCCCCTCCATCAGGGAACAAATATTTGGAGTCAAGGTATGTGTGGCACATCACTATTAATTAATAGCATTTTCATATCAACTTAAATTGTATGAGTCAATGCTTATTAAATTGATGAAGGCACTTATGCACAAACACCCCAATTACTTGTTCCTTCAACTTCATCAGAAAATATCCCACAAACAAAAATCAAGGAAAAAGTATCATGCTCCATCCTAGCTATTCTAATCAATGACATGTGGGAGTTTTAAACTCATGTCAAGGATATCTGGGAATAGCATACGAAACATGATAACAATGAAATCCAAATATGAATGCATAACTTATAACAATTATTCTAACATGCTTTCCATGAATACACATTTCTTTGCCAAAAGATGTTAATTTTGTTGATCGGATTGAATGATGCATAGATGTTTCAAGTGTATAGACAAGAATTCATGTTTGAAAGATACATCTTATGTTATGAGTCATTATCAAGATATCATTACGTAAGAGTATTTGATTATGTTTCTTTTAATGGTAAATATACTCTCTTTTGTCCCTGAGGAGTCGTGACTATCATAGATCCACTTCCCAAACTAGTTCAAGGACATGCCCCCAGCTAGGTGATGGACTGACTTATTCTGGATGAAGAAAGACACACAAACTAGGATGAAGACCAAAATGCTAGACTAAGCTATGGTGGGGGTTTCACTATGGATTTATATAGTGGATGGCATGTTATGGAATAGCTATTTTATTGTGTATATATACAATGGGTGATATGCTAGAATAATCCTAATAGAGAGAGGAGATAACCTATCACAAATGGCATCTGTTTCCAAGTTTTCACCACATGTTTTTATTTCAATTTTCTTTCAATTTTTTTTCTAATTATTTTTTATGTTTTATTTATCTACATATCCCTTCCATTGGGCTTTTAAGCATAGAACTTCTTGAGGTGCATATTGTTGAGAGGCTCATCCAAGAGATCACCCTTAGATGTTGATAACTAAGAAGCCCCTGAGCTGTAAACTGTTGTAATCACAAAAGGACCCAACCATTTGGGTTTAAATTTCCCCTTCTTCTCACAATGCTGTTGATTTTTTGGATTCTCACGAAGGACTAGATCACCCACTGGAAATTCTCTGGGATTTACTTTACTCTTATACTGGTGAGACATCCTTTGTTGATAAACCTTCAAATGATCAAAGGCTCGTTATCTACGCTCATCTAGAAATTCCAATTCGATTAAGTGTGCCACTCTATACTCTTCATCTAGAATCAAATCTCTTAAGGATACACATAGAGAGGGTAACTCGACCTCGAGGGGCAGGATAGCTTCAAAACCATAGATAAGGGAATACAGTGTGACTCTAGTAGGTGTATGGATAGATGTTTGATAAGCCCATAAGGAAGGATTTAATTTGATATGCTAGTCACAACCAGCATCACTGACAGTCTTTTGAAGTATTTTAACAATGGTTTTATTAGATGCCTTAGCTTGGCCATTGTCATGGGTATAATAAATGGTGGAGTAATGATGGGTTATGTGGAATTTTTCACATAATTCATCTATGCCCTAATTTTGGAATTGGTTCCCATGATCAGTAATAAGATGCAGAGGGATACCATATCTGCAAATGATATAATTAAGGATAAACATGGATATTTGTTTGCTAGTGGAGGTGATCAATGGAACAAATTTAATACATTTGTTAAAATACTCAATTACATTGATAATATACTTATGTCCATTAGAGGATGAAGGGTGAATTGTGCCCACAAGTTCAAGTCCCCACTGACTGAATGGCAATGTGTTTGTAAAGGGATGGAGCTCCTATGTAGGTGCATGAATAAGATTCCCATGGATCTAACATTCCTTATATTTTCTAGCAAAGTGAAAGGACATCTCGTAAGGTAGTTTGAGCTTCATCATGTTCAAGACATCGTAAGAGAGTACCATCAAGACCTCACTGATACAGGGTGTCAGATGTTAAGATATAGCAGGAGGCTTGGTGGAGAAAGGTACATTTTTTGTTTTTGTATAGTTCGGGTGGAATGGTATTTTCTTTAAGGCTTGTATATATCTTTCCATAAGTTGGGGATTATTGTCCAATAATATGACATATGATACTTGTATCAGGATCATCATACATGGGATAATTCAAAGATTCCACCAAGAACTCAAAATGGGCTTTTGTATCTTCTACATCAAACAAAGAAGAAATTATAGCCATAGCATATGTAGCCTTGTTATTATGTCTTGGAATTTTATCAAAGGTGATTATTGAAAAATATTGCTTAAATTAATCAACCATATATTTTTATGGTAATAACTTGCCATCCTTAGTCTGATATTCATCATTGACTTGATTAATAATCAATTGGGAGTCTCCATAGACATTCAGCTATGTAACCTTCCATTGTAAAGCCATCTTTAGTCCTATCATCAATGCTTCATAATTAGCTACATTATTTGTACAAGGAAAGAGAAATATGTAAGACTTTGGTATTGTATACCCTTGTGGTGTAACAAATAGCACTCTAGCTCCTGAACCATGTTGAGTGTATGATCCATCAAAATATAACTTCCATGTCTGTGTAGATAATTTCAAAGTGCTTGCATCTGGAAATTTTGTATGTATAGGACAATCATCTCTTAGTGGTGCCTCAGCTAGTTAATCCACAATTAGTTGTCCTTTAATAGCCTTCCTATCCACATACTTGATATCAAATTCACTAAGAAAAATAACCCACTTAGCTAATCTTCCTATCAATGTTATCTTACTCAAAAGATATTTTAAAGGATCTATCTTTGCAATAAGCTAATAGAATGAGATAACATGTAATGCCACCATTTCTACGAAGCAAAGACCATAGCCAAACATGCTCATTAAATTGGAGAATAATTGATCTCATATCCCATGAGAGTGCGACTGATGTAATATATAGCTTTTTCTTTACCTTCTTGATCTTGTTGTGCTAGAAGAGCACCTAGAGAAAATTTTGTAGCTGAAATATAGAGCAAGAGTGGCTTGCTAGGAATTGGTGACATAAGTGTGTATCATCTTAAAATGGAAGCACTTCCATGATAAGAGTGTTTAGCCCTCCGAGTAAGTGTTGGGGTCATTTTAAGCACCTTGATCAGGTCTTTGCATGTATTTGGCTTTCTCCCCATTTTCCACTTCTTCTTGGCACTTGATTTCTTCATTCTAGGTGAAATTAGGGTTAGGATCCCAAGGATTCTCCATAATTACCTCTTCCATGGCTCTATTTTATAGGTAGGATTTAGAAATAGGTCCTCCTAGCTTTCATCATAGTCATCATAGGATTTTATGTCTATCCCTAACATTCTATCCTGTTCTGATATCATTTCTAGGTTTCTGGGCATCCCCAGGACCTCCTGACCTGGCTCTGATTGAATCTGGGCTCAAGTTCAAATTCAAGGTTGATCCTGACTAGGTCAGGATCGATCTCAAACCTAACTAGGTCAAGATCAAGGTTGAACCTGACTAGGTCAGGTCCAACCTTGATTTTTCCCCCCTCATTCAAATTTCTAGAATCCTAGATTTCTAGGATTCGGGCTTTCGAGATATTTATTTTCTCACCTTCAGGTTAATCATTTCAGGTTTCAGGATGGTAAATCCTTTAATTGCATTTAATCTAGGTATATTTTCTAAAGGTTAGGAACTAATTGGGATTTAATTCTCCAAGGTGGACCCTCTAGAGGATTGTGCCCTAGTTCACTATAAAAAGAGGCCTTCCTCTCTCATTTTCACATCACATCTCAAGCAATTTCATGAGCGAGCTCTCAAGGGCAAGCAAGTGAATTCAATCAAGAAATTTTAGGTCTTCAAGCATTCAAGTGTTCAAGCATCCATCCATCAAGGAGATCCATTGTTAGCTATTGAAGGATTCAATCTCTTTGGAGCCCCCTTTGATGATCCACCCTTCCACATTCATTCAAGCCTTCTCATATGCAAAGATCAAGTCAAGATTGGTGTTGAAGATCAAATGCCATTGATTGGAGACATCCTACATTCATCCTACATCCATTGAAGCATTCCTACTTATGGATTTGAGGATTCGAATCCTCTACAAGGACTTCAACATAAGCGAGGTGATTTGTTCCAATTACTTTGTTTATGCACACTACATTTCAATTCAATTTCAAGGTTAATTCCTAAATTGGGGTTTGACCAAGGCAAACCCCCCATACAACAAAAACCCCCATTTTCTTGCAGGTACAAGTGTGGAATTTTGGATCTGAGAGTGAATTTGGATACCCTTTTTGGAAAACTTCCGAGATATGCAAACATAATTCGAATCGGACTTCAAAGAAAAAATGTAGTATTTGACCTTTTATGAGGGTCAAACTCGACATGAGCTCATCTTGGAGAAATATTTATGGGTTTTCTCTATCTCAGCATTTCCAGTCCAGAATAGGTTTCAGAATTGCCCAAAAGTACACATAGACATTAGAATTTAACATTTTCTAGATCTGCCCTAATTTGAGGTTAGTATTTGTATTTCAATTATTTCATATTCCAAGCATAAAATTTCTTCAATAGGGAAATATTGGATTTACTCTCTCTCTCTTCCATATTCTCCCTAAATTGATTCAATTATGTATTAACCTCTTGGTTGATCAAATTGGATCTCTTCTTTGGGAATTTGGGTTAGGGAATAGATCTCATATTTCCCCCCTTTCCCTTTACATCTGAATAGAGTTGAATCCATTTTAACCCTATACAAAGTGTAGGTTTTTTTTTCAAGTATTATTTGATCTTTTTAAAGGCTTCTTCACACTTATCATCCCACTTAAATGAGATATCTTTATGCAACAGGTGCTAGAAGGGATGACTTATGTCTGCCAGTTGAGAAACAAATCTTCTGATTGATTGGAGCCATCCTTGTAAAGAACTTAACTGACTTATATTTGTAGGGGAAGATATTTCCATGATTTCTTTGAGTTTTTATGGATCAAATTCTATGCCTTTAGCTGAGACAAATACCCTAACAATTTTTCTGATTTGACCCTGGATGCACACATCTTTGGATTGAGTCTGATCTTATATTTTTCCATTTGGGTAAATATCATATCCAACATTCTCAAATGACCCTTTCTAGTCTTAGAATTTTCTAGGATATCATCTACATAATATTCCATTATAGTATGCATCATATCATGGAATATTGTGGTCATGGCCCATTGATAAGTTTCTCCAACATTCTTGAGCCCAAAAGGCATGGCATTCCAATAGTACATGCCCCAAGGACATGTGAAAGTAGTTTTATCTTGTTCTTCTAGTGCAATATTTATCTGATTATAGCCTGAAAATCCATCCATTAAAGATAACATCTCATGACCAGCTGTCAAATTGACTATGATATCAATGTTAGGAAATGGGAAGTCATCTTTACGACAAGCCTTGTTCAGATCTTGAAAATCTATATAGATCCTGATAGACTTGTCTGGCTTTGATACTGCTACAATATTTGAAATCCACTCAGCATAATCAATGGCTCGAATGAATCCAACATCTAGGAGCTTCTTCAATTCTATTTTAACTAAGAGTGCAATATGAGAATGCATTTTCCTGAGTTTTTTCTTGACTGGTTTAATCCCTGGTGTAAAAGACAAGTGATGCATAATAATATTAGGATCTAATATCAGCATGTCAGCATAAGACTAGGCAAACTTGACTTGTCCTTTTTTTCAAAAATTGCAAAAAGACTCCCCTTTCAGACTCTGTTAAAGATACTTCTACTCAAAGAATACATTGGGACTCCTTTTTTCCAATGTTGAGAGGAAATGTTGGTTCAATAAGTATTAAAAATTATGTTCAATACATATAATTGGGGAGAGTGTCAATCCTTCCATCTTTGGGTGCCTCGAAGAGATTTTCACCCTTAGATGTGTCTTTTATTTTTACTGCTTCTGGATCTTATGCTGTCACTGAGTGGTTTTCACCATTAGATCTATTTATATTTTTTATATTTTTACAACTCAAAAGGATTGGCACGCACTCCAAAATAATCCATTTCATTGAGTTCTATTGGAAATCCTGACTTATGATCTCCTGGTGGTAAATGATCTTTGATTCCAAGATAATCGATAATTGCATCATCATTATAGAAAATGTCAAGTTCTGGATTATTGGAAGAATCCCAATCTATAAGCTTAGGATGGATGAGGGGTAATGGATCACTCGGGTCAATTTCAAAGGTGGTAATGGTATTTATGGAGAAATTATCAAGGTTTCTGATAGTATCGGTAAGGTCTATTTCCATACTCTTGTCTGAGTTATCTCTCATGTGATAATTCTCACTTTCCTCACAATTTTTTGGAGTAGTACTATGTGGGACTAATCTTAGTGATTCAGTCCTTGAACTCTCCCCCTCATGGTAAGTGTACTATAGGTATGAACAACATAAACTCCTATCTCTTTAGTATAATTAGACAATGAATCCCATTCATAATCATTAGAGTCAGTATCATCATCTTGTCCTTGATTTTTCCTAAGTCCATCAATGATTTCTATTTCTATCTTTTATTTTTCCTTATCCACATACTTTCCATCCTTTCATAATTATAATTCAAAATCTTTAGAAAAATTATTGAAAGATGTGATCTTTTCTTTACCTTTAGATTCCTTTGGTCCTTCTACTTTATAACCTAACCCTATTGTATCCCTTTGATAATTTGGATTTTTCAAAATTGGTTTTATGACACTGTCTCTCTGCAATCCTACAAGTCCATTACCTTGATAGGACATCTTTTGTAACAAAATATATCCTTTACCATATACATCAGGTGATATATTCATATTCCACTTCTTCCTCATTCTTGTGTTGATTAAGAAAATGATTAGCATTACACTCAGCTGCTTCTTTTGATATAGTGCCCCCACTTATAAATTTGCCATAAGCAGTTATAGAAGGGGCTTCTGATTGTTGTTTGATAATCAAGGATTTCCCATATGACTTAGGAGATAAAGTTAATTCTATGATACAAAAGGATTGGCCCAAAGTGTATTCACCCATTATTCTTTTATGTCTATTTTGATACCACTGGATTTAGATGTTGATGCCACATTACTTGGATCAACAGGTATTGTTGCAGAAGATCCAACATGATTATAATGTACCAGAGACTCAGGTGATATCTTTACAGTGTTAAAATATTGAAAAGGATTGGGATCTCCTTTGATATTTATTTCTTTACCATTGTAGAGAAATTTCAAATACTGATAATAAGTTGATGGTACAGCTTGCATAGAATGAATACAGGGTCATCCCAAAATAATTTTATATGCAAGTTCCATATCAAGAAATTAAAAAAGAATGTCTTTGACTACAAGACCTACTCTGATAGGTAGAACCACAGATCCCTTGGATGATCTCTCTTCCTCATCATAAGCTTTGATTGTGATTTTCTTCTTTGGATCTACAATGTTTTCAGAAAATCCCAATGCAAGGACTAGTTTCAAAGTGCATATATTCAAGCCAGTTCCTCCATCTATTATAGCTCTTTTGATTTTATGATTTTGGACAAGGACTTCTATATGGAGCAGAGCATTATGTGGTTGAATTATGGCTAGATCATCATTCTTAGTAAAATATAGGTAATTTGTAGTGGTCAAATGTCCCACCATAGCTTGGAATTGGGCTTGATCTAGATTTGTAGGGACTTGAGTTTCTAGTAGAGGTTTCTCAAGAATACCTTTATGAGATGGTGACAAGCACAAAAGATCTAATATAGATATTTGGGTAGGTGTTTTCTTCAATTGATCCAAAAGATACTAATTTGAAACATTAGGTGTAGACTTTGGAACATAAAAAGGCTTATTTTGTGAGGTGGTAGGTTTGGATGGGACACCTTGCAAAGTAAACTTGGAGTGGGCTTGAGTGGTGACATTAACTAGTTGACTCTTAGACTTTTCTTTGATATTAATCACATTTTCATAATACTAAAAAGGATGACATTCTAAGATTTGGTTAACATACTTATAGGATGTGGTATTGTAGTTGGCTTGATTATCACCCTTAGTATTAGAATAACTTCCTTTCTCATGTTCGGGAAGTGGATCTTTAAAAGTTGTGTGTGACTCATTTGAGGAATGTCCATCAACACTTATTTCACCACTTTCTATCAAGTCTTGTATCACATGTTTAAGTCTTTGACAATCATTGGTTTTATGACCTTTCCGTATATGAAATTCATAATAATCATTATCATTCTACCAAGAAGGTTTCACCCTTGGTTCATAGTCTCTAATTTCAAGAAGTACAATAAGTTTCTTTGTGATTAGTTTCCTTAGTGTGGATTCAAGAGACTCACCTAAGGGAGTAAAATTTATTGTGTGGCATAAAAGGTAATCTTGAATTTGATGAATTTTTGTTGGTATTCTATGTTGTAGTTTGATTACTTTGAGTAGGTTGAGTAACATTGGCTTTGCTTTTGAAATTTAAGATAGGTTGTGTTGGTTTTCAACAATCCCATCATTGACAATGTTCTTGTTTTTGTCCCAAAATTTCAATTTGTCATTGTTGTTGTTATTGGGATTCAAGCTTGAAGATCAAGCATTATCTTTAGTGTAGATTTTAATCTCACCTTTTCTAACCATAGCTTCCTCAATTTTGACTCCATTTTCAATGAGTTTGTTAAAACTTGGAGGACATTTTAATTGTAACCTGCAACTCATTTCTGGTGTAAGGTTGTGCACAAAGATATCCATCTTTTCTTGTTTGGGAATTATGTGTGGATATTTTCCAAATAGTTGATGCCATCTTTGCAAAAAAGTAAGGAAAGGTTCTCCATTGTTTTGTTGGGCATTGCAAAGATCAAGCATAGTGACCTCATGTTTGATTTTATATGAATAATGAGTCACAAATTTGTCAATAAGATCATTGAAACATTTGATGCCTGGGGGTAATTTGGAGAGCCATTACATGGCTTGTCCTCCTAAACTATGTGGAAATAGTCACATAAGATAAGTGTCATTGTGAAAAACTTTAATACAAGCAGCACAAAACTGACGTATGTGGTCTTGTGGATCTGAATTCCCTTTGTATTTGTCAAATTTAGGCACCTCAAAATGAGGAGGAAATGGAATCATTGCTGAATGTTTGTCAAAAGGATGAGGACTTATATCATCCAAGGAATATTTCTTGGTTGAAGATCCAGTTTGAATGTAACAAATTTGTTGTTGAAGCATCTAGATTTGTTGTAAAACATGGTCCAAACATAATGTAGATCCTTGAGTCTTATGGGAAGCACTATGTTGTTTGTCTTCAATAGCTCCATGAGCATGTGTCTCTTGAGAACCACTAGGTCTTTCTTCATTATTTTTCATAGGGGGTTCTTTGAGAGTAGAGACATCAAAATCAATGGGTAGTCTAACTCCTTGTTGAGCAAGCATGAGGAAATATTTTTCTTTATCCATGTCTAAGATTATTTCCATGACCTTGTGGAACCTAGGGTCTTGCATGGATTCCCTCAATTCTTCATCTGGTTGTTCTTCCTTAATTATGTTCTTGGCAGAAAATCTGGACCAAGGTTTTTCATTAGTACTAGTTCCTACCATTTTGTCTATAGATTTTGGATTGATGGGTTCTTTGAGTTCTTGAGATCGATTTTGAACCATAAAAAGGTAAAAGATGATGATGTGATAAAAGTTGTGATCAACAAATGGATATTTTCTAGAAAGATAGATGTAGAAAAAGACCCTAAAGTATTGAGATGAATTGATAGTATAAATCTATAGGAGGTATGGATCTCACTATGATGTGACAAAGACAATTAGGAGATAAAAATCTAAGTAAGTTCTTGGGTAAGGATGATAAATTCTGATAGGAAACTCACAAAGATCAATTTGATGCTCAAAGTAGTAGATATCAACACTAAATGGTGATTTTGAAGATTATGGATGAATGAAATGATGATGAACTTTGAGAAAAAATGGTCAAACTAGGTATCAAAAATGGGTATCAAAAAAAGGTATCTTTGAAAATGCTAAGGTTCGTACAATAGGCCTCTGTGATGAATGTGCAGGAACAAATGCGCGAGACAATTTCATGTATGTGTAGTAGATTTTAACAGATGCATAACAAGATGGAGTATATGCACAGTGACATTAGTAAATGTGCAGTTTAATTAAACAAATACACAACAGAATGTGTTAAATGCACAGCTTTGGTTTCTGGGTTTTGTTTGCAAAATTTCAAGAAAATCTTGGTTTTTGGACTACTATTTTTGATGATTTTTGGCAAAAGAAAATGCATAGACACACACACACAAGATAGAGATGATTAATTTCTAAATTATTCTAAAATGAATGCACAAACATGCTTACAAATCCTAAGGTTGGCAAGGACAATATATGTTGAATCCCCACTTGGATAAAATTCAGCCACACATATCCAAAGCAGATAGTGTAATGTTAAAATATGTAAGATTTTCCAACCTATGTAAAATCATACATATTTTGAACTAGTATAAAATATAGTCCAAAATAAATATAAAAATCCTTCAAGTCTAAAGAAAATATATCTATAAATAAACAAGGAAACAATACTTAAATAGAGTGTGTAAATTATTTGACAAAAACAACACAAAGAAAAGATGAAGGCATGGTGAAATTTGTATAATGGTTCTTATATCCACTACCTAGTAGAGAAGTATTAGCTTCATATCACCAATCATAGACATGGTAGTAAATGTAGGCCACAACCTTACATACTTACACTTGCAATTGTTAGGGAAACATCTTCGTATTCTATTAAGTTGTTTGAAATGTATAGCATGGATGTAGCCTCCTTTGTATTATTTAAAATATCACATGAAATTGGAGGGATAGAATTAAATTTAATTCTTTAACATCCTCACAAAAATATCTATCAGGAAACCTTTTTTTCTTCAACTCTCCATATTGTTGTTTTTATTCAATTTTTGTGAAAAGAATTTAGTTGGATTCTCTCTAAGGTTGTTTAGATCAACATAGCTTTAGGTACATATTCGATTGAAGTTGTATGTTCCAATTTTTTATTGGTATGACCATTCCCTTTTCAAATTATTGAATCTAATATTTTCCTAGAATCAACAACTGGTATGTATCAGTGCTTCATCTTTTTGAGTGTCACCTAGATGCAACGAGTGCCAAGTTTTCCATTCATTCTCATGAGAGATGGGTTCTTATGAACCGCAAATCTTGAAACATGGGTCAACAAGTTTGACTTGGAGACTATACAGTTGAATCATGGTAGAAATATCATAATTTTACTTGATGTGGAAAATATCTCCTACTTATCATATGATCATCAATGTTAATAAATTATCATATCTTTAAAGTTTTTCCTTTCTTATAAAATCATTAAAAATATTTAGAATAATCACACTCATAATATTTCCTACATTTAGTGATATGTTGTAGATTTATCATTAAATGATGGAGCATATAAATATTATTCAAAATATGGTGGAGTACCCTAATCCCCCACCAACACCCCCCCCCCCCCCTGCCAAAAAAAAAAAAAAAAAGGATTGTGTTAGATATTTCAAATCACTTTCAAGCTCATAAATTTTATTGATTGCCAAATCCCCCACTTAAATAATTTGGTTTCAGGTCCACATGGCCAAATATGATGCCATGCCTTTTTGGTCTATGTGTCTTGTAGAAAACCAGCAAGATCTAAGAGATTAAAATGAAATACAATAACAAAATGAGAGCAATAATCGACTAAGTAAGCTTAAAACCGTGAGTGTGAATTAACTAAATACACTAAAACCCCCCATAAGCATAACTTATGAGGACAAGATAAAAATGGGTCCCGAATACTAACAATGTGAGGTACCCATGTACAATGCAATCTCTAATAAAAGGAGAAAGATCAAAAACCTAGTGGGAAAAAAACTATCCTCCAAAAAAAGATAAGAAGAGAAGAAGCCTATAAGGCCTCCCCAAAGGATGATGATGATGTTGATGAATCTACCTAAATATGAATGTCATTTGTTGAATCATTTGAATTATGAGGACTGCAATCAGGATCTGAATGAGAGCCCACATGGTGTGTAGCACTAGAATCTGTAATTGCTTGAGAAAATAAGACCATGCCTTTCAATTTCTCTTTGTTCTTAGTAATTTTTTGATTTGAAGAAGATGCTTTGGCAGAATCAGTTACCTCAATATTATTCTTTTTGAGTAGAAAAGTGAGGTGCTCAATTTTCTTTTTTATGCATTGATGTTTTTCATGACCAGTTTTGTTACAAAAGGAACATTTAACTCTCTTGCTAATTGATTTACTTTGTTGAGATGAGTTATCCTTTTTGAAGTTATCAATTTTATCTTCTTTCCTCCCTTTTTTGTCATTTTTAGTGTTCCTTTTCTCCCCTTTAGCATTTTGATGCTTTTCATTTTCTATAGTTAAAGCTTATTCCTTAGTAGATTTCAATGTACACATTTGAATTAACTTTTCTTGTTCACTTGTAAGATTGACAATAAAGTTATCAAGTGAGGGCATAGACCATGAGGTACCAAGAGCTATTTTAGTAGAATAGAAGGTAGAAATAATTTTTTTCTTTTACTAATTATTTGAATCTTTTCTAGGATAAATATTAAGATGACATTTTTTTCCTCTACTATTGAACTAATTATGCTCAACTATCATTCCCACTATTGAAACTTGCTCCACTAAAAACTCTCCATTATTATTCCTATAAAAAGTTTATTAAATTTTAAATACTTAAATAAAATTTTATAAGCTTTATACAACTTTTTAGAATTAAATAATAATACTCTCCTCCATGTGGAAAATGTTTATACCTAAAAATTTTGACAACCAAACCACTAATAGATTCATTATCGACAATGGTGAAAATACTTCTCCTATTTTATATAAATTAGGAAATCTTGATTAGGTCATAATTTCTTATTATTATCATATATTATTTCCAACTGTTAAAAACCATTTTTTCCACTCTCACATCTGTTCAAATTTATGTTATTTTTTTGTTTGTGGTACCTATGTTATCACTAACACATCTATCACTTTTGTGTCGTTCTAGGAAGTAAAACTTGTGGACAATATTGAAAGGTTTGGTTTGTGGGTTTCCATTCATTGCAGACACACAAATTTCCCTTTCTCATAGCAATGGAGTCCCTCAGTGAGGCCATCACTAGTGGACTTGGGATTGTTTGCTTCTTATTCTTCTACTACTTTGTCTCTAAGCTCAGGAGAAATAGCCAAAAATTGAAGTTGCCTCCTGGACCACGTCCATGGCCTCTCTCTTTCCTAGCACATTTAATAATTTGTACTTGTTTTTTTTTTCAAGATGGCTTCATGATTCATCTCTCTTTCCAATATCTCTTAGAAGTCAAGTCGATGTTTGATGGACAAGATAATGTTTGGTTAGGATGGATTGTCTGAGAAATATTTTGTGGAAATGAAAAGAAGATAATATGCAAATTTATAAAATGCAAAAGATTTATATTAGTGTATATTTGAAGTCATCATTCGAAATTGGAAAATGAAAATCTTGTGTTATATTTTGTTTATCGAGAAATCCTTGAAATGGTCTCATAAAGATGAAGGTTTTTTGATGAATAGAGGCCTTTTTATTAATAAAATATAAAAGTATAATATTCACAAAAAAGGGGTTGGGGAAAAAAGTCACCCCGCGAAGAGTCACACAACACCTAGGTTGGAATCATACAACTATTCATTAAAAAAATCATATAAGAAAGAAACCCTCAAGCTGCAAGAGCAGTAGCAGAAGAGGGAGGAGGATCTCTATCATTAGGGTTGCCCCAGACATTGGGCCCTAGGGTCTGGTCAGGGAGAAACTAGCCATCATCTTTATCTTCTTCTTTCTCTAATTTTCCCTCCTCCCGCCTGGGAGAAATAGCAAGCACCAGGTGGGGGAACTTATCAGAAGTGGCAGGAGGCCATGTAGGAATGCTAGTTGAAGGATGAGAAGATGCAATCATAGTAGAAACAAGAAAGGGAGGCTAGCCAACATTCTTAGCCCTCCAAGAAGGAGGAGAGGTAGAGCGGTGGTGCCAAGAGTGAAACATTCTAGAATGTCTGGTAGAGGAACTTTGGCTATGACAGTGGCCCCAAGGTGGGATGCGGTTAGTCGAGAGAGAATCTGGTGGTATCTGAGCAACTATACATGGGGCATTGCCCTAATGCTGCAATAATTCCTATAAATGGGTGACCTCTAGGGCCACTTTATTAGCTTGAACTTGAATCTAAATCATGACATTATTACATAAACATGCCTTAGCATAGAGAGAAATATTGATATCCAGAAAGCTATGAGAAAAAAGAACAATATTTCGATCTTTCCATAAAGTAAACAAGATCTCCATCTTGAAAGCATGCCATATTTGGGTATACTGGGTGAGTTGCATAGGAGCACCATATTCCAAGAAAAAGGCTTAGGTTAGAAAGGCATAAAAAGGTCATGTATCCAGTTCCAATAATTTTGGGCCCGATGAGAGAACCAAAAAATGTGCATAATAGTTTCAGAATACCCACAAAAAGGGCATTTAGGGTCAGGCACACCCAAATGTCAGAGTCAAGCTCCCAAAGGCAAACCTTGGTAAAGAAAACACCTGGCAAAGTGAGCAATCTTGGGCTCAGTAATGGAATCCCAAATATACAAAATTCCCAGCTCCAGGTTTTATGGGAGGATGAAAGGTGACATCGATGATTGAGAGAATCAATCATAGGAAAATGAGGCACAAGCCAAGAATACCCAAGCTTGGTTTTGTAACTAGTAAATGGCATATCAGGGTACCATTTCTAGTCTTTCCACCAAGGTTTAATTAACTTAATTCCCAATTTATGCAAGAAATGGGGAGGAATAGCTGAGAAGCAAGTCAAAAGTCTGACAATCTGGATGGATGAGCCAGAACTGAATACGAAGATCATCCCAAGAGAAGAGACTCATAGTGGTTCTGGAAAAAAAATATTTGGGCATTTGAATACCACATCTGTGAAAATGAAGAGCACTAATCCCTTGGATTTTGGCCAGAGGAAGTCCTTCCTGAGAAAATAAACGGGACCACCAAATATTTTGTTAAACCATTCCCAGCCCAGTGAATCCAAGGCTTGACAACTTCCCAGGCTCTCCAAATAATTTTGGAAACAAAAGTACCCTAGATATGAACAGAGGTCTTCATAAATAGAAGGGTTTGAAAGACAATCCCCTTCCAATCAAGCTTGTGTAAGGGATACCCCAAAGAGATGCAATGTCTATGCAAAATTTTCCAAGCCTCATTGCTTGTGAGACACTACACAATCCATTTTGCACAAAGGGCCAAACCTTGTTTCTGAGTATCTTAAAAACTAATCTTAGTAGAGGCTTTTGGGAGACAATAAAAATCTCAGGCCACTCTGTGAAAACCATGATGATCAATACCAAAAGCCCAAAGGAAATCCTGTAGTAATTTCTCAAGCTTCTTGTAAGAAGCTTTTGAAGGAGCCCAACAAGAGGAGTAGTAAACATGAGTAGCAGCCAAGACTTTGGAGAAGACTTGAAACTTCCCAGCGAGAGAGAGTGGCTTGGTGATCCAATAGGTAAGCTTCTTTTTTATTTTGGCTAAAAATGCATTCCATAATTCTATAGAAGTAGCTTGAAAGGAAAAGGGAATGCTGAGAAAACTAAAAATTTCCCCATGTAGGTTCCTGGACCATCCAAACTAAGAAAACTAGGGAAAATCAGGAAGGTTAGATTTCCTAAAGCACAAGGTTTTATGTCACTAAATGGCGGAACTAGAGGCCAAGAAAAAAGTTTCTAAACACTGCAAGGCTACCTTTCTATTATATTCATCCTCTTTGAGAGTGAGAAAGGAATCATCAACAAAATGGCCATTGACCAATTGCTGGGTAGAATCTGGTAATCAATTCCCCAAACACCACCCATAGAAATGGAATGAGCTAAAAAATAGCCAAATCCTTTAGCTGATAAAACATACAAGGTAGGAGCCAGATGAAAACCCTACCGAATAGATCAAAAAATCCCAAAAGTAGGAGATTGTCTACCATTGATGGTGATGCAAGTAGAGGCATTCCAAAAAAGCATCTCCACAGATTGAAGAAATCTAGGGCCAAAACTAAGAGCATGAAGAATAGCTAAAATAAAAGGCCAATTAATGTAGTCATAAGCTTTAGCAAAATCAATTTTGAGAAAAAGGGCTTTCTAGTGAGACTTACGAGCCCATTCCATACCTTCCCAAATCACAATGATGTTATCAAGAATAAATATTGATTTGATAAATCCAGTTTTCTCTAGCCAAACAATTTGAGGTAGGATGTGATGGAGCTTGAGAGCTAGAGCCTTAGCAATGATCTTGTAAGAGACATTGAGAAAGGTGATAGGACACCAATTAAAAATATCCTTCGGGTCCCTAGATTTGGGAATAAATTTAATATTGCCTTAGTTGATGATGTCCCCAAGAGATTGGGAATGGTAGGACTCAAGGTAGACCTTGTCTAAATCAGGACCAATAGCATCCCAAAGGGCTTTATAAAACTCACAGGGAAAGCCATCACATCCTGGGGCTTTATCATCAAGCATGGAAAAAATAGCTTCATGAAGATCCTATTGTTGGAGATTTGCCAACAGGCCGGTACTAACTGTATGTTTGTCATTGATGACAACATATGGCAAGTAGCTTGCATGGAAGTCTTATGAAGTAAGCTTTCAGTATATGAAGCATGGACATGACATCAAAATAATATCATGGGCACATAGGTTAACTATTAGTATAGATAGTTATATAGCAGCTTGTGTCAGCAGCGTTCCTGACAGAGTAATAGGAAGTGTTCTATGTATGGTTGTCTGTATAGTTATCATGGAGCCTTGCGTGCTTAGATATATGTTGAATACATGTTATTGATGTTTCAGTTATGGATGCATAGTCTGTTGATGAGTAGAAGTGAAGTTATGCAGTCGCTATTCGCCAGTAGCAGTTTCCTGTGTTTATTCAGAAGAGCCAACAAAGATTTTATTGGTTATGTAGTTGCACCTATCTTTTGGGTATGCGCCCTTGGATTTAAGCTTAGAGGAGAGTTGGATATGTGCAAGATCATGAGGGGCCAAACTATGCCCTTAAGTGGCAATGAAAAATCAGCAAATCAGGGTTAGTCAACTTGATGTGAAAATTTCAACTAGCTATGAACCTAATATCAAAAAGTTGTAAGAATAGAATCTATATAAAATTGAATGTAGTTTCTAAAATATTAGGCCTTTTTTGAGAAAAAGTTATTATGATTGGTGAAAAGTATAGATTCCAATGCAGCAGTACAAAAAATTCAGGGAAAAAATAAGAAGTACGTGTATGTCTAACCACCTTAATCATAATCAAATGATAATATTTTATTATAAGATTTTATATATAAGTAGTAGACTCATGCCCAGATGTGATGCATATTTTTTTGTAATTTTATTCCAAAAAAATAATTAATTATGAATTTTTTGCTACAATATTTTCAGAATAAAAAAACTCCCGTGTCTGACCACCTTAACTCATTCAAAACTTTACAAAATTCAATTTTTATTTATTTTTCCTTATAGTAGGTGAAGCATAGAATGTGACACATTTTTCAAATTTCAAAAATGTTATACCGTCTAAAAGTTGTAGTCATTTTTTAATCAGTATATAAATCAGCATTTTAGAGGTAGCTCAATTAGAAAATAACAAATAATTACTTACCGAATTCAAAATTTGACAGCAATTATATCGATAGAAAGCTGATAATCTCCTTAAGATACTCTTTTCATTTTATCAAATTCGGGTGAAAAAAAAGTCATCAACTACATTGTCAAAGTTTTGAACTAACATCGCCACTTTTTGGCCCCTCATGATCTTGCACATACCCAGTTATTGATGTTCGGTTAAGAACACATGAGTTAATTCAGCTTGGGGAGAAAGATCAGGGTAATCTTTAAGAAAGCCCCCCTTCAAGAAAGGTGTAAAAAAGTGGCAAAAGTTAGAAGGGAAATTTTTTCTTTTTGGTGAAATTATTTTCTTTTCAACGAAAAAAAAAAAATCTCAATTAGCGAATCATTGATGCTCCCTGAAACTAGGTGGAACTATCTTGGTGAATTGTGTTTTTGTTTCATAACTACTAAAATATAAATTGGAAAATATAAAATCATATTTATATTATAAAACATATACATTGGTGAATATAAAACAGTATTTATATTATAAAAAATATAAATTGGCGAATATAAAAGAGTATTTATATTATAAAAAATATAAATTGGCAAATATTTGTGGTGACTGGTAACAGTGTGCATAGTTTCGGAAGGCTAAAAGGAGGGTCGATGCTAATAGTTACAAAGATACGTAATGGTCAGGTTGATGGCATGCGTGACTTTGGCAGTTATGCTGGCAGGTTGTAGTTGAAGGCCATGAAGATACACAAAGGACAGGTTGATAGTGTATGTGAATTCAGAAGTTATGATCATAGGTAAGATATGGGGGTTCTGAGGACATGTTGGCAGTCTGTGTAACTTAGCCACGAAGTTGCAGTGACATTTGTGGTGACTGGTAACAGTGTGCATAGTTTCGGTAGGCTAAAAGGAGGGTCTATGCTGACAGTTATGAAGATACATGATGGTCAAGTTGACGACGTGCGTGACTTCGGTAGTTATGCTGGCAGGTTGCAGCTGAAGGCCATGAAGATACACAAAGGATAGGTTGACAATGTACATGACTTCAAAATTTATGATCGTTGGTAAGATATGGGGGTTCTGAAGCCACATTGGTAGTCTGCGTAACTTAGCTGCAAAGTTGCAGTGACATTGATCATTGAAGTAAAATTAATGAGACTTAACGATGACAAGATTTTGATTAGATGTAAAAAAAGGTTAATTTGTACAAAATATCATCTATGAATCATAAACATTCATTATCTTTCTTTTTAGAGCCAAGTCACATTACGTGAAAGTTTAATGCGGCTGCGAAGTTGTCAGTTCAAAATTTAAAATCATAGCTAGGATAGGGTGGTTCTGAGGCAATGCCAACAGTTTGCGTAACTTGAGTGGTACATAAATCCAGGTGAGGATTTTGATTAGACATTAAAAAAGATAATTTTATGAGATATGAGTTCTGATTCATCAACATTTATTATTCTTCTTTTCAACTTTGGAGCCAAGTTACGTAGGACATTACAATGTCTGCAATTTTTCTTTACCGATATTCATTAATTTCCTTTTCCCAAGCAAGCCAACTGATGTGAAACATTCCTTAAAAATTTATTGCAGCTGGAAAGTTGGTGATTATTTTATTTATATACTCCTTGGTAGAAGAATTGTAGAGCATAGGAGCTTTCTAAATTTCTAAATTTGGATGACAAATTGGTGATTATTTGTATTTTCTGGGCGCTTTCACAGAATGGGTCTTCCAGTAGTTGACAAATCATCAAATGAGAACCCAGAACCTATTATCCAACCAAATTTGGATATGGAGGAGGAGATTCAATAGGATGTCCTCAGTCATCTAATGTCTGCAGCAAGGGATCATTGTTAGATTTGACAAACGCAAATCATCCCAAGAACACCTGCATGCAAGACTGTCACAAAGAAGAAGCAAAAAGACAGAAAGCTATGGCGGCCAAAAGGCCAGAGACTGCAAAACCATGTTGCAAGAAAATAATCTTCTATTAACAATGATGAAAATAATACAATCTCCTTATTGAAATGAAAGAAGTGAATCCTTATAAAAGGAAACATGAAACCCTAAAGGCTAAAACCCTAAAGAATTATAAAGCGCCTAAGTGAAACTTAAGCCTAGAGTATGATAAACTAATAATTAAATGATTTAATTATTAGCTAACATAAGACTACTCTAACACCCCCCCTTAAGTGTAACTTAGGGAGAAGCAAAAAAAGCTAAACTACTGCAGAAAGCAGGAAAGATGGGTCCCGGCAACTAGGCCTGATCAGGTACCCAAACATAAAGCAAAAGATGTCCCAGAGAAAGGAACAAGAAGAGAGCAAGAAACTCCTCTGAAGCATGTCTGAAAACTCTGTCAGAAGATACTGCTGGAACCCCCACTGAAGTGCATGACCAGGTAGAGAAGACAAGTGTTTGAAGAGCTGATCAATTGAACCAGGAAGCAATAGAACCAACAGGTGAACCCCCCCATAATGCTGAACTGGGAGAGGTGACAGGAACACTGAAATGCGATGCCAGAAACAGCTGCAGAAGAAGAACCAGGAACACCAACAGTGCAACAGAAGCACACACACAAGATAAAGGGCGGTGTCATAGAAACAGTCTACATGGGCTAATGTCATGGAAGGTACGCTCACTTGACAAGAGTGGATGCGCCTATAGTGGCAAATGCATCAGAATCCCCCCATGGCACTTTATAACTGAGTGCGAATACTAAAACTGAACCAGGTGAAAAAGATCCCAAAATGCAGAAGAGGGTACTTTATCTTAGTGCGTTTACAGAACAAAGATACATCAGAAAGAGCATGAAAGCTCAGAAGTCAGAAAAGAAGAGTGCACTAAGAAACCAGAAGAAGAGATCCCCGGACCTGTAGAACCAAGCACACCACCAGAGGGCATAAACTGCATAACTCAGAGGAGTGAAAACCTGGAGCAGAATCTAGAAGAAATACCTCTGCCACTGAATAGTACACAGAACCAGCTTTCCGACGATATCTCGTTTGCCGAAAAAGGAGTCCGGATGAGCCAGATATGACTCCCGGAAGGCAAAAAGAGACATCAGACTTCAATAGCAAAAAACACTATTGAAACGGTGGAACCCAAAAACCTAACCTCCATCATCGGAAAGAGCTGGGAAAGAGCTTTCCGACGATATAAAGAAGTCAGAAAAAGGCCCCCGTATGCTCCCTGTAGAGCGAAAAAAGCCCAGGTACCCCCAAAAAGGCAAGATAAGAGCCCCAGGGGCTAAAAAAAATGAGCCCCCGGGCGCATGGCGCGCGCCGGGGGCTGGGCCGCAGCCCCTGGTCGGTCATATGACCGCGCTGCTGCAAATAGGAGCCCGCGGGGGCTGAAACGGGCCGGGCGGCGGCTGGGCGGCGGAGCGGGGCCGGAGCCGCAGAGCGGAGCGGGGGCCGCGGAGGGCGGCGGAGCGGTGGCGGAGCCGGGGTGGGCGGCAGCTGGGCGGGCCGCGGGTGGCGCGGTGGCGGGGGCCGTGGCTGCTGCAGTGGCGGGGGCCGTGGCTGCGGTGGCCGCTCGGGCGGTGGCCGCGGCTGCGGTTGCTGCTGGGCGGCGCAGGGGTGGCCGCTGGGCGGCGCCCCCAAAAATGTTTTTTTTTTTAAAAAATTGCCGTTTGGACCCGCCTCGGAGTGCGTGCCAGGGCCGTACGGCCCTGGTATGCAAAAAATTTTTGCCTCAGATGCCACTGTGTCCAAAATGGACAAGTTTTATATGGATTTAGGGGTTTTTGGGCCTTCCGGACACAATGGTGGTGTCCGTTTTTGCCCAAGGTGAGTCAAATTTTGACTCCCCCCCAGATCCACAAAAAAAACTTCTGAAACCCTTGAAAACCTTCTGCTTCTGGCACGCTTCAACGAAACTCGAACAGCGAACAACAGGAGAGCTCTGATACCATGTTAGATTTGACAAACGCAAATCATCCCAAGAACACCTGCATGCAAGACTGTCACAAAGAAGAAGCAAAAAGACAGAAAGCTATGGCGGCCAAAAGGCCAGAGACTGTAAAACCATGTTGCAAGAAAATAATCTTCTATTAACAATGATGAAAATAATACAATCTCCTTATTGAAATGAAAGAAGTGAATCCTTATAAAAGGAAACATGAAACCCTAAAGGCTAAAACCCTAAAGAATTATAAAGCGCCTAAGTGAAACTTAAGCCTAGAGTATGATAAACTAATAATTAAATGATTTAATTATTAGCTAACATAAGACTACTCTAACAATCATCATCATGCTACTAGTTACGCCGGTTACCTGAGTGACATGTTCGAACTTGAAGTAGAACATGACAAGGTGGAGATGCGCACCATTTTTTATGATCATGGCTTCGACCAGGAGGCATTCTAGGAGATGAATCAGATGATCCTATTATTTGCTAGTCTATACATTGACTAATCTTTTTTTCTTTGTGGATCTTACAAAAAAAATTATTACTTGTAAGTTGTAATTTGTAAATATGAAATAATCGAATGTACTTTTCATTTTGGTTTTGAAAATGGTTGGTCCACAGCTATTCAGTGAAATTGTGAATTAGTGAATCAGTTTAAGTTACTAGGGTCCAATATTATGTATATAATATATTGTATACCAGTTTTTGAATTAAATAGTAATACTATAGTCTATAAATTTGTAATATTGTATAGTGTATACAAATGAAACAATGAGAAGTTAGAAGAGTCTTTTTCAAATAGTGTTACTATTTTTAGTTTTACATAATACACGTTGCCATTATTTGCTAATACTTTAAATTTCAATAGTCAATGCACTAAATTGTAATACAGTAACAGTAGTTTTATTATTTATAAATCAAAAAATATGTAAATTGTAATTAGTAAATCAAAATGCTAAATCAGAGTACTAAATAAATTGGAACCCACTCCAAGCTGTCCTTTGCGTATCTTTGTGGCCTTCAACTGCAGCTTGCTAGCATAACCACTGAAGTGACACACATCATCAACCTGACCATTACATATCTTCATAACTTTCAGCATCGACCCTCCTTTTAGCCTGCCAAAACTAGGCACACTATTACTAGTCACCACAAATGTCACTACAACTTTGCGGCTAAGTTATGCAAACTGCCAACATGTCCTCGGAACCCCCATATCTTATCTATGATCATAACTTCCAAAGTCACGTACACTGTCAACCTATCCTTTGCATATCTTCGTGCCATGTGGCCTTCAACTGCAACCTTCCAGCATAACCACCGAAGTCATGCACGCCGAAGGCCACAAAGATACGCAAAGGTTGTTTCGTAACTTCTCAACGGTTAATTTATTATGATGGTGATTGGTTTCGAAGTTATGCCATGCTATTTCATAACTTCTCAACATTTAATTTAATATGACGGTGATCTATTCTGAAGTTACGCCTACCTGTTTCATAGCTTCTCAATGTTTAAAACTTTAATTTATTATGATGGTGATTGGTTCCAAAGTTATGCCTGGTTGTTTCGTAACTTCTCAATGGTTAATTTATTATGATGGTTAGGGGTTCTGAAGTTACGCTTGGTTGTTTCGTAACTTCTCAATGTCTAATTTATTATGATGGTTAGGGGTTCAGAAGTAACGCATGGTTGTTTCGTAACTTTTCAATGGTTAATTTATTATGATGGTTAGGGGTTCTAAAGTTATGCCTAGCTATTTCGTAACTTCTCAATGGTTAATTTATTTATGATGGTTAGGGGTTTCGAAGTCCCGACTAACTTCATGCGTAACTTCGTAAGGGGTTGAAAAGTGAGAGACGGTCTAATGGAGAGTAAGTTGCATGCCATGTGGAAAGTGGGAAGTACAAGTGTCATCATTCATGCGGCATGCTAGGATATGTCGTAACATCTCAAGGTTTCATTTTTCTGGTCAGTTTAACAGTCCTGAAGTTTTGGAAAGGTGTTGCGTGACTTCACAAGTCTCAAAATTTTTGAATTTCAAATTCAAATAGCCAAGGGCCAAGGCCCCTGATTTGCAGGTAGCAATTTAGCGTAGTTGAGATAGGGTATTAGGGACCTAGGGTTAGAAACTTAGATGTACCATTAGAGTCACTTCAGCAACACGCTAATTATTTTCTCTTGGATCGCCGCCAAATCTATGATGGAAGAGTGGAAGTGACAATTGATAGTGACACTTTTCTAAAAAAGGTAATTACTAATTTCATGCATGTGTGACTATGCTTGATGAGACATTGAGATTTTAATTTTTAATATAGTAGGTGGCCTAGTGGCTGGTAGCCTGGTTGTACTTGTGAGTTGCTTGTTACTTGTTAGTTATTAAATACAGTTCACACTTCAGAGCATCCATAATTTCTAGAGTCAAAGAGCAACCAGAGAGTTTAGTACTTAAAAGAATGGTAGAACAAAGATCTCCTGATGTTGTTGTAGTACTGGAAAAGTGTGCCATTGTGCATTCAAGAACAAAGAGGCCAAACATATACACTGAAGAATGGATGAAACTATTTCCTAGATCCTCAAATTTGCAATCAGCTAATGCTTATGAATGGAGGGACCCTTATGCATTCTGCAGGGATGTTGAATGCCCAAACACAACTGGGTATAAGCTCTTCATGTTTTTCTATAGCAATAGAATTAGAGGCCCTCCCATTTCAAACCCATGGGATAGGAACTTGGGAAAGTTGATAGTACCTAAGGTATTTTTTGATATAGACCTCATGAAAGCACTGATTCAAGCATACAATCTAGTGACACAAGCTTTCCACAAGCATGACAAGTCTATACTCTGCATGTTAGATAGAGCATCTTTTACTCAAGCTTTCGACCTTCAGGGACCTATGAGCATGGAGATTGATCTAGCAGGAGAGGAGGCCCTGTTTAATAGATAGAGAAATTACTACCATGGAAGGGTTATGAGGAGACATATTCCTAGAGAAAACAAAGAGGCAAGGTTGTTACCAAAGAAGGTTGCAGATTCATTTGATATTGAGCTTTTCTTTCCCTATTTCCAGAATACCATCTACAGTCTACACAAAGTTATTGGACTAGATGGAGGTTCAACAATGACTCCTAACATTTTTTTCATGGCTACAGATGTTCAAGATCTATACACCAGTAAGGAGTTTGATTATGTGGGGCACATAATCAATGTAATGCACTTTGAGTTGATGAATGCAAAGACTAATTTGAAAATCTTCAAGTTCAATCACTGCTCCATGCTGATGCACCTGATCCTATATTTCAATTATGGCTACATCAACCCAAGGTTCGTCGATGAGACTGAGAATGAAGGAAGAATTGTTCTAGTTCAGCTATGGACCAACTTATGGCATAGAACTTACCATTTCTCTAATTCCATTGCTTTTTATAGTGATTTTGTGGATCCAGTAATGAACATGTTAGTTATTGTGAGGGACAGATTTCCTTTACTTGTTACAAAATTGCTTAGACCTGCAGCATTTAATATTGACAATGACATCAAGCACAATTGGGGTTATATGTTTTTTTTTGAGAATTTTACTGTTATAAGAGTGTATGCTTGCCCTCAACCTCCACACATATTGCCAAAATTTATCCCGAAAAGATTGGCAATAGTAGAATTCTTGTGGCAACTTATCATGATGGATAGAGAGCACTTAGGCCCTAAAAGACATAAGGGAACCTTTCTGGCAAGGAGGTTCCAAATAGGGGATTTCTCTATAGGTAAAGATGTTGTGGAACAAATCCATGAATTCCTTAGACAATTCAAATTTCCCTTTGGTAAAGCAAGGATGTATGACCCTGAAGACTTTGTTAGACGAGCATTGAGAGAAATGAGGAATCACAATTTGGCTCTAAATTAGCCTATGGTAGAGGAGGATGTTATTAGAAATGTTTATAGAAAAGTTACCTGTGAAGAGAGAACATGTAAATGGGAAAATATTGTAAGGGTAGAGGAACAATTGAAAAAGGTAGACCCTACCTTCCCTAGTTTCTTTCCTGATCTCAAATACGTTAAGAAAATTGAAATGTGTTTAGAGAATTACGAAGATATTATGTCTAAATTGCCAGACATCCCTGAGGAGAAGGAGGATAGAATAAACCCTAAAGAAGTTTAACTTGATGTGGAGTTTATGAGAGAAACAAAACAAGCTGAGCCATGCACATCTAAGCAGGGGCCATCAAAGAACCAAAAGTTGATGAATGTACCATAAAAGGCAAGGCAAAAGGCACTACAAATCCTGCCAAGTAATAGCCATTACTTTGCTGACTTAAGACAAAAAATTTTGACATCAATGGCAGATGAGGGAGAAAAGGCTGTAGATGAGTTAGAATTGGCTACAGCTAGATTGGATGATAGGGTCATCCAAGCTAAAGAGTTTATAGATGATGATGAATTCATCAAGTCCGTTGAGTTTAAAAGTTTTCTCTTTAGAGTTAAGCAGAATGAATTAACACTATCTTTGAAACCAAGGGAATCACAGGAAAAAACTATTCAAATGATTGAAAAATTACAGGCCTATGATCCCAATAGTGAAACATTAAGTGTCGAGGAGGCAAGAGATCTTGTAAAGAGAAGTGGCATGTTGCTGATCCCTGGATGGGACTTGGATTCCTCATTCCTAATTGCCCAAATCAAGAGGCAATATAAAGTTGTAGCTTATGAAGCTTTTGGCCCTGATGGACTCACAAGGGGTTCTGGATTCAATATGGACACTAAGACACTAGCAGTATGGTGTGTGGCCCTAGAATCTAGTAAGCCCAGATTGGTTGACATCCAAGACACCACATAGGGTAGCTAATTAATATGGAGGTTATAGGACACTACAGGATCAGAGATAGAAAATCTCCTACATCATGCATCCTCCATGAATAAAGCAATGGTTGAGGACTTGGAGAATAGGCTAGCCAGGACATTTAGAGATTATGTGGCATCTAGAAAAAAGTTTGAAGAGGAACTAAAGAATAATTATTTTTTGGATAAGACTGTGAAGGAGCTAAAAGATGAAATAAATACTCTAAAAAATCATTCCAGGGCATTTACAGAGGTTTGTGATGCAGGGGTCCAAACTAAGCATGAGGGGGGCTTAGCTCTAGAACATGCAACAAAAAAGATAATAATGGATGTTGATCAGGCTAAGCCTACTGATACTTGAATTGCTGAAAATGATATTTTGAAGAAGGTGCTATTGCACAGAGTAAATATTTTAAAAGGGAAGTCTCAAATCCTTCATAGTACTTTCATTTCTTTGCAGGGGATAGAATATCAATGTTCTAATGCCTTGTCTATACTAACCCCATTATTTAATACATGGGGCCCATACTTGCAATTCTTTGATAGGTTAGTTTTACTAATGGGGGAAAAAATGGAGTTACTTGACAAAATAATTGATGTTAAGGAAATGGTGTTATTAGTAAAGGATTTGTATGCATTTTTTACTGGCAAGTTACAAAACGTTCAGGCAAAGCTTAAGGTTTTTGCTGAAGATTCTGAAGGATATATACCTGCTATTGTGGACAAAGAGGGACACTTGAAGGAATACCGGGAGTGGGCTAATTCTTTTAACCAAATTATGGAATGTAGCAAGGTGGCTTCTTATTTTGTTGGTGATGCTGACATTTCAACTTTTTATGAAGTTGTGGATGAATTGTACAAGAAAGAGATTGACATCAATAATTTTGCTGCTGAATCTCGAACCATAACGGATGCCAAGTGGAAAAAATGCCTTGAAGACTTGGAGATAGTTAGAGAGGTAACTTGGCCATCAAAGAGGGACATTTTGGTGTGGGAAAACATTGCAGAGATTCAAGCCTCGGTCTTGCCATATTGACATGGATGATGGAAGTAGTTGAGATAGTTCTAGTATTAGATGAAGAGCTAATAGAGGGAGGTCAGTTAATTCAAATAGGGTATCTTGTGTTTGCAATTCACTTGTTGTGGATACACCTTTGGTGCAAATCAAGACTGATTCTAAAGAATCTAGGTTGCTAGCTATCACTCTAATAAGTTAATAACTATTTCCAAATTTGTTTAATTTGCCAAATGCCAATGTTAGTTTTTATTTTTTGATCATTGATCATATTCATTGATCATTGACATTGATGTATAAATTTGAAGTTTTAGTTAATACAAATATACAAGGATATTTTGTAATTTTCTGATAGATCATAGAAGTCTGAGACTTCAAGTCTCTGTCCTCTCACCTTTGAGTTTGGTAACTGGCTACTGGTACTATGATAATTGATTCTTGAATTTGAAATTTTGAAGTTAAATTTAATAGTATAATACATGGATATTTTGTAATTTTCAATTTTTTTGTCATTGGGCCTGTGTAATTTTGTAAAGAGCTCATTGGCTCAAGTCAAGAATCTCAATTCTAATTAATTAAATGCTTAGTATTAGGAAATTAGGTAATTGACAAATGATAAATTGACCATGTTGGTAGTATTTTCAGTTTTCATAATTATTTTGAGAATTTCTTGGAATTTTCCTCCCGAAGGCCTAGGCCCTAAATTTTGATCAAAATGTTAAAACCCTAAGTGCTAGGTTGAGATATGCTCTAAAAATCCATTAAACCCTAGAAAGGCTCAGATTGGTTCTATTTCATCGTTACTTTTTCAAAATTTCAAGTCACTTAAAACAACCTTTAAGCATGTGCACATTACTAACAAACCACCGACAATGTTCCGAAGTAATGCTGGGTTGTTTCGTAACTTCTCCATGATTAACTGGTTACGATGCTAATGGTTCTGAACTTTCGAAGGACTCCCAACTAATAGGGTGCATAATTTCAAAACACTTTGTCAGGAACAGTTGGTTTACAGAGCTTCACGAGGGTTTGATGGCCATTAGTGTTGGCGGTTACGAACCTATGATGAAGCATTTGGCAGAAAGGCGTAACTTCAAAAAGGTTAATTAGTTACAAGATTAAATAGATGAGAGGTTATGAAAGGTTTTGTGCAAGACTTCGCAAGGTTATATCAAATTAGAAATTTCTTGAACATTCTACAATTACAAAAATCATATATATCCTTGCTATTATGGACAAAGAGGGACATTCTACAATCTACATTAAAAAAATCATGAATTCAAATTTTCAAATTACAAATTACAAAAATCAAAATTCAAATTACAAAAATCATGAACAATACTTATTACTTGTACCCATAGGCTTGTAGCTGAATATGAGTCAATTAATAAATTGTCAATAAATTAATAAATATTCAGAATCAAGTCCAATCCATTATCAATTTATCTAACAAGTACAATAATAAGTATACAGTGTATAAAATTATAAATACCTATTAACCGAATGCTAATTCTAAATCACTTCACTCTTCACTCAGTGTCAGTGAGCAGTCTACCTCACCCTCTTTCCCACATGGAATCCAGCTCCTGAAACTGACTACTACTACTAGCAAGACGTTCTTCTTCATTCTGAGTTGGGTATTCAAAATCAAAAAATTCTTCATCTTCATTCTGATTCTAGGACCAAGATCCATTGTTTGTCTCTGAACCACCATGTTTTGAACTAGTGTTCAAAAGCCCTCGCCTTTCATGCAGGGAATTCCAAATTGCCAATGCCCTATCATAAGGAAAGTCTATAACATTGTACTGAGTTACAAACAATCTCAAGGAAGTTTCCAAATTTCTGTGTAGTTTGTTTCTGATCTTTGATTTCAAAAACCCCAATGCACTGAAAACTCTTTCATCTTCCACCGACCCCAATATCATTGTTTGACATAAATCAACAAGTTTGAAATATTCTGATATTGAATCACATAGTACGTCACTCTGCTCTATCCTTTTCCAAAGCTTGGTTATTGCCCAGGTTGAAATGGATTCTCCAAGTTTTTTAACTGCAATTTCATACATGATGCAAATTGTCTACATTTTTTTTTAAGATTAGCTGAACCTATAATTCCATCAATTGCTTATCCATTGCAATCTGCATGTTTTGAAAACTCTTTGATCAATTCATCAATTTTTTTATGAAACATATGAGCATCAAGTTGTCTATCTCTGATGTTTTTCCAAAAATGAGGAAACACACAACCCATGGCCTCAAGAATTTCTTCTCTAGGGAATCTTTCATGAATCTCACTTGAAAGTTGGTAGGAAATTGACTTCAAATTCTCACTAATAGATTTAAAAAACATGTCAAAATCAACCCTTTTAACTAGAAGTAGTCTACCTCGCTTGTCTGTCTTAGATTAGTGCATTGGTATTTCATATCCTTTCACAAATGCACATAAATCATTTTTGCATTGAATTGTAAAAAATTCTCAACATGATTCAAATCTATAATTATTTTCCACCTGAAAAAATTTGGGCTTTGAAGTGTTATCATATCTGAGTATAAATTATCCAAGGCAAGGCATGTCATTCTACGTAAATCTGAGTACTCATGGATATACATAGTCCTGTCTTGGGCTTTCTTGACAAGCTTGTTCATTAAATCTAGCATTGGGAGAAGACTGGCTAAAGTTAACAGAATCTCTATATCAGTTAACTTATGTAACAAATTAGGAGCTTTGTCTACTATGAGGTGTTGCTCATATATTACTCCGATCAAAGATTGATATTCTATTAGAACTCTTTCTACTAGTCCATGCAAAGAGATCCATCTGGTCTCAACATCCTTGAGAAGCTTGTTTCCTGGTGTTACTCCCTCTGAGAAAAACTTAAATTCTGCAAAACATTTAGGACTTCTACAGAAGTAAGAGTATATGTCGTGAACTAGATCTTCAACTTTTGACACTGTAGGAAAATTGCTTACAATTTTATATGCTAAATTCATTCGATGGGCCATGCAATGTATGCCAAGCATGTAAGGTGCAATACTAGTTTGTAATCTTGCACAGAGACCATCCCTTTGGCCTTGCATTACTGCAGCTCCATCAGCTCCAACACACACTAAATTCTTTCCAATTGTCAAATCATCCATACTAGCAACTTCATTCAAAGCATTCTTCACTTCAAAATATAAGTTTTTTGTTGTTGAATTGCCCCTCATTTTACAAACGCAGAGTAGATGAGCTTGGCAGACATGTTCTTTTACTCTATACACATGCATACAAACCCAAGCAGTGTTATCTACTACAGTAACTTCATCTATGGATAATGAAATGAATCTGGACTGTTTTACTTTCTCCTATAAATTTTGCTTTTCAACCTTAGAAAGATAGTTTACCATTTCCCATCCAATGTTTGTTGACCAATGTGACATGGGATAGTGAGGAACTTTCAAAAAAGATAATAAATTACCATATTCTAAGAAGTCTCTCATAGGATGCCCTCTAGACATAATATGAAAAGCAACACTCATCTGAACAGTCTTTGCTAGGTTTGCTTCATTGGCTACATGTTTAAACCCAGCCTTGATTGGATTTTCACTACTAGCAATTATTGTCATTCTCTTGTTATGATCTTCATATTCTATGGCATACTTAACATGAAGACATTCTTCCTTTGATTTCCAACTCACTACTGATATTTCTTGTTTGTCTATGGTCTGTTTTTCATAAACCTTACCAATATGCTTTTCTATAGTCTCAAGCTTTAGCTGCAACTTCTTCTCTCTTTTAAGTTTCTAGGTACAAATCTTACACCTACATTCTATTTGTTGTTCATCATTTCTTAGGACTGGTTCAATGAACCAGTACTTTGCTACCCAATCAACCTTAAAATTTCTTGCCATTTCCCACTCCCGCCCCATTTTTACTTCCCTTTTTCTTTTCTTCCTACCAACATTATTATTATCTTCATTGCTAGCATTTTCTTCCAACTGGTTCTATGTATCCCTTATAACATCTTCTCTCGTGCCACCATTGTTATCCTCATTTGACGAATTTTGATTTTCATTTAACTCAATGAAAACCCCAGCTTGTGGTACTAGTACTGGTGAGCTACTATGAATGGATTTTGCACTCGCAATTGTAGATGTTGATAGAGCAGAAACATTTCCAACTCCAAAGAAAGCCTTTATGGTAGTATCTTTAAGTTTTGGGCATTTTGATGACCTCCCAGGCCCTTCACTGCCCTGAGGAGTCTTACCCTTGTATAGCTTTCCAATCTCTTCACTGCCCTGAGCACAGTGAGAAGTCTAAGTCTCAACCTCCCCTTATATCTAAATCTCTTCAGCAGTAGTAGCCTGAGGATACTCAATCTCAGGATAGTCACCCTTGTCTGACATCTTTACCCATTGACCTCTCAGTAGTCACTAGGATTCTAGCCTCTAGGAATTAAAATTAATAGCAATACTGTGAAATGTGAATAAATAATTGTTTACCTTTGTCCTTCTTCCTCTAATTTTTGACTCTCTGAAATGTTGAATCCTCTATTTACTGTTGCAAGATTGTTATTTGTAAATCTTGCCCTCCAGGCTCCGGCTCCAAAAATTTGTAACGACACGTGATAAGACTACTTTTAATTTTTCTAAACTTGATTTGAATTTATATCAATCCATGATTCCAAATTCCAAATTTTCAATTTTTATTTATTTTTAAATTCCTAGGCTTTTCGCGAAAATGTGTCGAGTGCCAACCTGATCAATGCTATTTTTGGTGAAAAATTAAATATACGTGGTGGTCAATAAAATAATTAATTAACAGGTTGGTGAAATATGTCATGGACCAATAAAATAATTAATTAGTGGGTTGGTGAAATGCATCGTGGACCAATAAAACAATTATTTAATGGGTGGCGAAATAGGTCATGGTTAAGATAACAATATAAACCATTTGGCTATTTCAAATTTTATATGCAATTCATAATTAATATCGCTGGTGAATAAGAGACCATTAAAAGAACCATGTCACATTAATTATAGGTGAATATGATGGTCAACAATGTCAAATGACAAATCTGATTGGCAATTCCAATTAATATTTAGCGGTTACTGAGTCAAGATTGGGTGAATATTTGCTAGCCTATACCTGGGTGATTTAACAATTTCATGAAACGTTATTCCCAGAATTTTCCAAAAGGTGAATATTCACCACTAAAAATTACGCTGAGAAAGATCCAGTTGTTTTGGTAGAGCTGACAGTGTATAGTGTGCGTCTACAATTATCTTATTGGACAGGTCCCAGAATGCGTTGCGTGCATAGTAGAGCCGACAAATTATTTCTTAGATTTTGTTATGGTTTCTCTAATATGATTTCAAGGTGGTTCTAATAGGTTGACTTGATTATATCATTTAGAGGAAAGATATTTATAGGTAGTCATTTGTGATTGCTTGAGTGTGGTTCATGGTTGATTAAGCAGAGCAGAGCAGAGTGTGTGAAGTGTTGAGCCATCAGAAGAAGGTCTATGTGACCAAGTAAAGTACTTATGGTATTCATTGGAACTGATCCAGATAGTAGGTCAAAGCGCAGTTCACCAAAATCCAGATATAGTGTGTATCAATTATTTAGAAGGTTGTAGCCTTTGCCCCTTTGAGAAGTGAGCTCTTGGACAGTGCATCCTCTCCCCTAACAAGGACAATT
Organism: Chamaecyparis obtusa; assembly: GCA_027943335.1. Classification (NCBI taxonomy): domain Eukaryota; kingdom Viridiplantae; phylum Streptophyta; class Pinopsida; order Cupressales; family Cupressaceae; genus Chamaecyparis; species Chamaecyparis obtusa. The sequence goes on from BSBK01001446.1 coordinate 241,757, forward strand.
GTAAAAGACTCCTAACAGGGTCTAACCTTTGACCAGGTCTACTATACTAAATATATTGTAAAGAAACTCCTAACAAGGTTAAGGATCTTCTAACAAGGATCATAATACTCTAATACAGAATATTAGTGGGTGTCAATTCCCATCAGGGTTTTTACCTATTTGGGTTTCCCCATAACCAAAATATTGGTGTTGTGTTCTTGTGCTCTTTCATTTTGTTTATGCTTAATGTTTAAGTATACCTAATTGGGTAAAGAATTGAATCTTGTAGATAACTGATTCACCCTCCCCTCTCAGTTATCTATTGGGACTATTCCTAATGATTGGTATCAGAGCCAAGTGAATTGGAGAGAAAGTTTAATAGCTTGAGGTTGATCAGATGGCGTACTTTAGGAAAGAAAGTTCTAAGTTCGATGGAGAGAATTATCTTGATTGGAAGAACAAGATGGTGACCTATTTGTAGTGCATTGGTTTTAAAGTTTTTGATGTGACTATCAAAGAAGCCAAGATACCTACCCTAGAAGTCCTTGCACAGGAAGATGCTACTGATAGGAAAAAGGAATTTTTTCATCAGAATGTTGTTTCTAAAGAAGCCTTTATCAGTGCCCTATCTAATGGTGAAGTTTTAGAAATAAAAAAGGTAGATACAACCCACAAAATATGGAAGCACCTAGAAGGCATATTTAAAGGAGACAAACAAGCAAAGGATGCACACAGAAAGACATGGAAGAAAAGATACAATGCATTAGAGATGCTACTTGAAGAAAACATCAGAGCTTATAATCAAAGGATAAATGAAGTAGTTGCTGGAATCAGAAACAATGGTGGAGAGATTTTAGAGGACATTATGGACAAGTTAATGACTACTCTCACTCTTGAATATGAAAGCAAGATCAACATCCTTGATGAGACCGTGTAGCTTTTATCAAATTTCAAGAGAGAGACCTTGATTAGAAAACTCTCATCTTTTGAGATTTCAAGATTGAAGACAGAACCAAAAAGTGAAACAGCCTTCAAAGCGATAGTTCATGGTAAGAAATCTACAAACACTTTTGGTAATTTTGATGATGATGATGAAGAGAAAACTCTAGAAGATTTCATTTCTATGATTACCAAAAGAGAAAAGAAAGGAAAAGGAAAATATGAAGGTCAATTACCATTTAAGTGTTTTTCATGTAATAAGATCGGTCACTTTGCATCAAAGTGTCCTACTAGAGCTAGAAAGTTCAACAAGGATTACAAGCCTAAGTATTCTAAGGAATGCTACTATGCTGGAGATGGAGTCTCAGATGAGAAATCTGGTGAAGAAGAAATTGGATTCATTGCTATTGTAGATAAAATGAATAACAAGACAAACCATAAAGATGATAAGAAGGAACAAGAGCTAGCATTAATTTCACAAGTTGACATAAGGATAGATTGGATCATAGACAGTGGTTGTTCACATCACATGACAGGTGATAAAGGAAGGTTTGTTCATTTGGATAAATACAATGGTGGTATGGTCAGATTTGGAGACAACACTCCTAAATGAATAGTTGGTAGAGGAGCCATCACTTTGGATGGAAAGAATAGTGCTGATGATATTCTTTATGTTGATGGTTTGAAACATAACCTTCTCAGTGTTGGGAAATTACTTGGAAAAGGCTATCAGTTGGAATTCAAAGATGAAAAATGCATCATTAACAACAAAGATGGTGTTATGATTGCATCAGGCTCAAAGACAAGAGGTAATGTTTTTCAACTCAATTCAAAAGCAAATTATTTTGTTGCTAAAGTTGATGACAGTTGGTTATGGCATAAAAGACTATGTCATATCAATTTTGATAACATAGTAAAGATAAGCAATGTAAAGGCAGCAAGAGATCTTCCTAGCATAGAAAAGCCAATTGATACTATATGCAGGGAATGTGTAATGGGAAAGCATGTGAGAAATTCATTCAGGAGCAAGCAGAATTCAGTAGAGAACAAGTTGGATCTAATTCATACAGACATATGTGGTCCAACTCAAACAAGATCATACTATGGTGAAAGGTATTTCATTTTGTTTGTTGATGATTATACTAGAATGATGTGGGTTGCGTTCTTGAAAGATAAGTTAGAAGCATTTGAGAAGTTCAAAATATTCAAAGCTAAGGTTGAGAATGAATTTGGACTAAAGATAAAATGTTTGAGATCAGACAGAGGAGGAGAATTCACCTCTGACTGATTCTATGAGTACTATGAAGAACATGGCATAAAGAGACAGTTAAGTGCACCTAGAACCCCTCAGCGGAATGGAATTGCAAAGAGAAAGAATAGGATCATCCTTGATACAACATGAACCATTATGATAGAAGGAAAAGTTGCACACACCTATTGGAGAGATGTGGTCAATACAACAGTCTATACCATCAATAGAATTTAGTTAAGGCCAGGCACTGACAAAACACCATATGAGCTATGGTTTGGTAATGTTCCCATAGTAAAATAATTCAAAATCTTTGGAAGCAAGTGCTACATCAAGAGGGATGAAGCATTAGACAAGTTTGATGCAAGAAGTGATGAAGGTATTTTTCTTGGTTACTCTACTAAAACTAAAGCTTATAGATGTTTCAATTTAAGATTGAAAAAGATCATAGAAAGTGCTCATGTTAAGATTGATGAAAAGTTTATGATTCAAGAAAGATATCATGATTACTCACACATGATTGAAGAAGACCCTAGACCCTCCACTAGTGAGACAGTTATTGAAGAAATGTTTGACAGTATTGATGTGTTATTCAATGACCCTGAGACAAGTGAAGAAGAAACTCCTAAGGTTGATAAGTTAGCATCACCTAAAGTTCCAAAGTTTACATCAAGAAATCATTCCAAGACAGACATCATTGGATATAAGAGTGGCAAAGTCTTAACAAGGTCACAAGCAAAGAACTCAGCTAACAGTGAAGCGGTATGTTTACTATCTCAGATTGAACCTTTAAGTGTTGAAGATGCATGTAATGATTCAAATTGGCATGATGATATGAAAGAAGAACTTGATCAGATTGTTAAGAATGATAGTTGGAAGATTTTCAGTAGAACCTAAACAAAGTCACCTCATGGCAGTAAAGAGAATATTTAGATACTTGTAGGGCACTATAGATTATGGTCTATGGTATCCTAATTCAGAAAATGTTGAGCTTCATCTGTACACTAATGAAGATTGGGTAGGATGTGTTGATGATAGAAAGAGTACTTTAGGTGGAGCAGTGTTTCTTGGTGATAGACTTATCACTTGGACAAGCAAGAAATAAAATTGTATTTCTTAGTCAACAGCAGAAGTGGAGTATGTTGCAGCAGCCTTGAATTGTTCTAAAATTGTTTGGATCAAGTAGATGATAAAGGATTTTGGAATTCAGATTGATTATCCTATTTTTATTCACTATGATAACACTAGCACTATCAATATGTCAAAGAACCATGTGATGCATGCAAAGACAAAGCACATTGAGATCAAGTATCACTTCCTAAGAGAGAAAGTGGCAGAGAAAGAAGTCAAGTTGGACTATGTGAGTACTAAAGATTAGTTGGAAAATATATTCACAAAGACCTTACCTAAGGATACTTTTGAGTATCTCAGGGAGAAGTTGGGAGTCATTCTCTTCCCTGATTCTACTTAGAAGAAGGAAGGAAAAGCATCAGTCCTCAGGGACTGATGGAAGGTTGACTACTCTACATCAAGAGTAGTACCAATGCTTAAAATGAGTGGCACCCTTTTCCATTGATGCCAAAGGGGGAGTAATATACAGAGTCATGAAAAATAGAAGTAAAAAGAGGATTAATATACTAAGGGGGAGCAGTATTCAATTTTGATAGCAGTACAATTGAGGAAATGGAGAATATTATAAAAATATTGTAGCAGATGAAGGATTCATCTTTTGGGGGAGTTTTGAAGAGGAAATGGAGAATTTTATAAAACAAATTTTCATCTAGGTTGGTGGTGGTTTTTCATTCCACATGTTGCCATCAATGCCAAAGGGGGAGATTGTTGGAGATTTGCCAGCAGGCCAGTACTATTGTATGTTTGTCATTGATGACAACATATGGAAAGTAGCTTGTGTGGAAGTCTTATGAAGTAAGATTTCATTATATGAAGCATGGACATGATATCAACATAATATCATGGGCACAGAGGTTAACTATTAGTATAGATAGTTATATAGCAACTTGTGTCAGTAGTGTTCCTGACAGAGTAACAGGCAGTGTTCTGTGTATGGTTGTCTGTATAGTTATCATGGAGCCTTGCGCGCTGGCATATATTTTGAAGACATGTTAGTGATGTTTTAGTTATGGATGCATAGTCTGTTGATGAGTAGAAGTGAAGTTATGTAGTCGCTATTTGCCAGCAGCAGTTTCCTATGTTTATTCAGAAGAGTCGACATAGATTTTATTGGTTATGTAGTTGTGCCTATCCTGTGGGTATGTGCCCTTGGATTTAAACCTAGAGGAGAGTTATTGATGTTTAGTTAAGAGTGCATGAGTTAATTCAACTTGAGGAGAAAGATCCTTTTTTTTTGGTAGAGTCGATAGTGTGTAGTGTGCGTCTACAATTATCTTATTGGACAGGTCCCAAAATGTGTTGCGTGCATAATAGATCTAACAAAATGGTTTTTAGAGTTTTTTATGGTTTCTCTAATATGATTTCAAGGTGGTTATAATAGGCTGACTTGATTATATCATTTAGAGGAAAGATATTTATAGGCAGTCATTTGTGATTGCTTGAGTGTGGTTCATGGTTGATTAACTAGAGAAGAGTAGAGTGTGTGAAGTGTTGAGCCATCAGAAGAAGGCCTATGTGACCAAGTAAAGTACTTATGTTATTCATTGGAACTGATCCAGAAAATAGGTCAAAGCGCATTTCACCAAAATCTAGATATAGTGTGTATCTGTTATTCAAAAGGTTATGGCCTTCGCCCCTTTGAGCAGTGAGCTCTCAAATAGTGCATCCTCTCCCCTAACAGGGACAATTTTAAAAGACTCCTAATAGGGTCTGACCCTTGACCAGGTCTACTATACTAAATATATTGTAAAACAACTCCTAACAGGGTTAAGGATCTTCTAACAAGGATCATAAAACTCTAGTGTAGAATATTAGTGGGTGTCAATTCCCACTGGGGTTTTTACCTATTTGGGTTTCCCCGTAACCAAAATATTGGTGTTGTGTTCTTGTGTTCTTTCATTGTGTTTATGCTTAATGTTTAAGTATACTTAATGGGTAAAGAATTAAATCTTGTAGATAACTTATTCACCCCCCCCCCCCCCTCTCAGTTATCTCTTGGGACTATTCCTAACACCTATAAGGTAAGAAGCTGATTAGAGAAATCACACTAAGATGAGGAGACACATTTAGGGACAATAGAAATGCAATCAGCAAGAGCTTGATCACTAGCAGGAGGAGATCTTTGAGTGTCAAAAACTTGTTCGTAATGACAAAAAAAGGCCTTCAAGATATCAAGAAGCTCCGTGAGGAGGCATCGACCTTCTTAAATCCTAGTTATGCCCACATTTCTGTGACAAGCACGGAGAGCAGCAAAAAAATCTTTACAAGCTTGATCTCTAAATTTTAATTGGTACATACAATCTTTGATCTAGGCGCCTATGGCAGCATAATTTTCTGCAACTTGCTTCTAATGACAAATCTTGGCAAGGTGGAGTTGCAGATCTTGATTGAAAGTATCTTAAGATAAGGCCTTAGTGGAAAAATGAAGAGATTTGGTGTTGACATCATAAGATCTATAGTAATATTTGGTAAGTTTCCTTCCATAAATATGCAGAAAATGTGTCGTACACTGGATGGCATCATTCCACCATTGAATCCAGCCAAGTGATTGAGACCATCGAGACTCAAGGTTCCAAACTTGATGAATGTGGGCCACCATGGAGGGGTGGTGAAGAATAGAAGTATTAAAAAAAATTGAGTGGTGGGAGGCCATGACTTAGCTATTTTCCAGACAATATTAAATCAAATGGGAAAATGATCTAACAAGGTCACATCAATGAGAAGAGTAATCGGTAAGGCTTTCTTTTCAGAAAAAGAAAAAAATTTTGTTCCAAAATCATAGCATGATCTAGCCTTTTATGAATAATGTCAGAAGAAGCACTAAAAATAGACCAAGTGTGCCAGACCCCATCAAGACAGCAGCAGCCAACATTGGGATCAAAAAGCCCTAATTTATTGTCCATGTAGTATCAGGCTTCTCTCTCACCAACTGTCCATCAAAAATGAAAAAGGCCATCCTTGTCAGAAGTCATTTTGACCATATTAAAATCACCACAAAAAATCCAAGTTGTAGGTGGTAGAGAACCCACAAGCCAACGCCAAACATGAGATGTCTCAATAGCATCATTGGGAACTTAAACATTAACTATACCAAAAGATTGATTCTCAATAATGAAAGGGGACCAAACATATCTCTGTATGGGATCTAAGCCATGATTAACAAAAAAAGAATGCTAATGAGGAGAAAGGAGAGTAACAACTCCACCTCAACTAGCCTCGTGTTGAGAACACAGAGCAAGGATCTTAGGCCAAATAACCTTGCATGCAACATCAAGCAAAAAACTAGAAATTTTAACTTCCTGAAGGCATAAAACATCCAGATGACTAACATGATGATGCACATCCCTAATAGAATAATTTTTGGGTAGGTATGTCAGACCTTGAACATTCCATGAGATGTACTTCATGAGAAAATAGTGTCATCATTACCATAACCTTCCCCAAGGGAAGTAAAACTATTTGAAAAATATGTTGGAATGAAATTATTCCTAGGAGACTCCATGGAAATATTTTTGTGCTTTTCTTGAATTCCCTCAAGCCCTGTCTCAGCACAACTAGTAGGGCTACAAGAATAGTAAAAATGAAGAGGGGAGGAAATCGCGGAAGTCATCTAAGGCATGCGAACCGAAGGAGGGTTAACATTAGAATCCAAAACCCCCTTCCCCTGTAGACTAGGGTTTGAAATTGGAGCAACATTCTTGGCACAAGCCTCAATAGGAGGAGGTGGTGGCTGTTATGTGGAAGCCGAAGCAGCGAGCTTGGATTGCTTGTTCTTGTGGTTGACTGTAATCTAGTCTTCTTTCTTGATTTCCTCTTTTTTCCAGAATCAGTTGGCCAAGAACCAAAATCCCTAGGAGGAGATTTGGTATGAGGCACTTCCTATTAGAATAACTGAGAGAGGGGTGAATCAGTTAATCACTGTCCCAATTCAACATGTATAATCCAAAAACAAATACTTCAATTTCTGTTGCTCGGTAACTTAAAATACTTTTACTGTCTGTGCATTTATCGATTACCAGTCTAAAACTTATAGCAGTTACTGATCAAATCAAATATGCAACATGTAAATATGACATCAAAACAAACATCACAATCAACACATAACACAAGAGATTTAACATGGAAACCCTGTGAAGGGAAAAACCACCTGGGACTGGCAACCCAAAATATTCACTCTTCTAAAGTGACGTCGGTGAAGACCTAACCCTGTTAAAGGTTACAAACACACTATTAGGTGTGACCTTGTTAGAGGATTTAAGACCAACCGTTATCATCCAACCAGCAATCACTCTGGGGTTGATAGGATAACAATGCTCATTCTATGAATGATACATAATAAAACTTTCTTAGTCCACTTGGTTAAGAGATTTGACTTTGTACAATGGTTAAATATGTAACAGTAGGTGATTTGACTTAATACAACTTCACTTGCAAATTACAGATCAATGTTTAGCTCATACAAATCTTTCTGATCAATAAATCAATTCTGTTTCAAACACTATTCAACTTACTGTCCATCGGTAATCACTCTTTGTCACTCAGTAATGCTCTGTAGTAGGGTTCTCCTTAACTTGTATGATTAGAATGCATGAAAACTTGTTCACGTGATGATTCTACAATTTTCTTCTCTTTCGGCATCACCACCTTGTAGTGAAATCTCCAGTCTCTTATATAGACATGTAAACTATTTTCTTCTACTCCATCAAATTTTGCCACTTAGTCATTGTCATTTATTTTTCCTCTTAAACATACCTTGGTACTTGTGTCAATAACATGTTTGATTCTCCTCCTTTAGATCTTTCCTAAATTTTGTTAGTTGTTGATCTTTGTAACAAACTTTATCTATTACCTCAAATTCATACACTTGCCAGCTCATCAATCTTATCAGCTAAACTAGTCATTTAGTTCATTCTGTTCTTCTTGATTAACAAAGAAATGTGTTAGTGAACACAAGCTCGGTTAACACTGTGCTCGGTATACACTACACTCTGTCGGTGTATACTAAAATGCTTCATCAACTGACAACATTGCTTTGTGTCTTTCAGCTCTTTTCCTCATCATAGATGAATGAAACATAATCAAGTCAATAACATAAATTCATAGACTCATCAACAAGTTACTCAATGTATTCTCTATCCTCATCTATCATATCCATCTTCCTCATGTAGATATTTTTGCTCTTCGTCTCTTTCACTCCTTCACTACAGATGTATTGGTATAGTAATTTACAAGATAAGTACTGTCAAACTATTTGACATCAATGACAACATAATACTAATTTAATCATATTACATATCTAATCAATCTACTCGATGATCTTAAATCATAGTTCCTTCCATCAGGTCCTAAATCCATTGTAGTTCATCAATATCTCCCTTTGGCATTGATGATAACTCAAGAAATATGAAATATTTCATACACATACCAAACATATATTCTACAACTCTGTGAACAAATGTTGTACAAGCTCTCCCTAGCTTAATATGTTTAATCACTACATTACTCAATAGCATTGCAAAATGCAGCTTTGTCAATATGCAAATATGATCTTTTCAGCTCTCAGATTCCTTCTTCTGTTCTTAGTAACTGATCTTCAATGCTCTCCCTTTCTTCAATTATCTCTCCCTCAGATAGTTCTCATCAGTGCATATTCAGATTATCTCTCCCTTTGTTTCATATTGTTTATCTCTCCCTTTGACAACAATTCCAAAGAAACAAATAAACAAACAACTCTTTAGTATCCAAGTAAATCTCTATTGTCTAGTGCATACTCTATATCTCTGTATACTGATATGCCAATCTGTTCCAGTACCTTTCACAGCTTTAGACATGATCCAAAGTGTGAACTATGTTGCATCAACATGTATGATCTTTTGATAAGATTAGGCTGATGCAACATTTGAATCACCTTAGTGACTGGTAGATAGGGGACGGACCCCAAGTCTAGTCCTCATATACTCAAATGTGTCCTTCAGTAGAGCTTTTGTAAATATATCTACAAGTTGTTCTTTTGATGTAACAAATTCTAACTTAACTTGCTTCTCCTATACTTGTTCTCTCAAGTAGTGATACTTTATTGATATATGCTTTATTTTAGAGTGCATCACTGGATTCTTTGAAATATTAATTGCACTAGTGTTATCACAGTATATAATCACTGGCTCAGTGATTATCTCATTCATACCTTCAAGAACTCGTTTGATATATGCAATGTTTGAATAGTTTGTAGTAGCAGCAACATACTCTACTTCAGCTATAGACTAAGAAATGCAAGCCTACTTTGTACTTGTCTAGGTAACAAGTCTTCCACCAAAGAAGAATGCTCCTCTGGTGGTGCTTTTTCTATCATCCACATTTCTAGCCCAATCAACATCGATATAGACTCTAAGTTCAAACTTTCCTTCCTTAGGATACCATAATCCATAGTCCTCTATTTTATTTAGATATCTTAAAATTCTTTTAGTAGCAATCATGTGTGATTCTCTAGGATTAGTAGAAAATCTAGCAACTATTCCCATAGCATGTGCTATGTTTGGTCTACTCTGAACTACATACATTAGCTTACCAATCATTGATCGGTACAGTGTCTAGTTTACCTCTATAGTTTCATCTTCCTTAGTCAATTTACATCCAGTATCCATCGGTGTTCCCACAGGTTTAGCATCTTCCATGCCAAATGTTTTTAATACTTCTTTTATGTATTTAGACTGTGTGATGAATATCCCATCACTCTGCTGAATCACTTGTAGTCCAAGAAAGAACTTAATCTCTCTGAACATAGACATTTCAAACTCATTCTTCATATCATCAACAAAGGCTTTACATATTTGATCTTGAACTCCAAATATGATATCATCCACAAAAATTTTAGCAATAAGAATTGTATCATCAGTATCTCCTTTCATATACAGATTCCTATTTTCACTTGTTCTTAAAAATCCTATACTTAACAAATAAGTATACAGCCTCTCATACTAGGCTCTCAGTGCTTGCTTCAAACCATATAAAGCTTTATGTAGTCTACATACCATATCTTTCTTTTTGGGATCAACAAACCCTTTAGGTTGTTCTATGTAGACTTCTTCAAGTATTCCATTTAGAAACGCTGACTTAACATCCATTTGATATACCTTGAATTTCTTGTGTGTAGCATATGCAAGTAGCATTCTGACTCCTAATCTAGCAACTAGTGCAAAGGTTTCACCATAGTCTATGCCTTCCTCTTGTGCATATCCTTTGCATACCAATCTAGCTTTATTTCTTGTCACTTCTCCATTCTCATTCTGCTTGTTCCTGAATATCCACTTAGTACCAATAACATTCTTATCTTTAGGTTGGGGTACTAAGGTATAGGTTTTGTTCTTTTCTATCTACTCTATTTCTTCTTTCATTGCATTGACCCATTCATCATTCTCTAATGCAACTTTTACATTTTTTGGCTCATAATCACAAACTAGACATGTACCTTGTCTTTCTTTGCTCCTTGTTTGCATGCCAGCTTGCTTGTCTCCAATGTTTTGTGATTTAGGATGGTGTCTGCTAACAAAACTCACCAGTATTCTATCTCTCCTTTCCTATTCATCCTGTGTAGATTCATTTTCTTGCTTGGTAGGGCCATTCTGCTCGTCGATTTCTCTTTCATGCTGTTCAATATTGTTTTCCTTCTGATTGGTTATCATAGGCTAAGGCTTCGGTAAATACTCTAGTTGTTAAATGTAAGTGAATCTACTGTAGTCTTCCAGTTCCTTTGTACTTTCCTCTATGTTATTTTCATCAAACTCATCAACATGAATGTTAGTTGTTTCAATCATTGTGTTAGTAGTTTTATTTAGACATTTATATGCTTTTCTTTTACTAGAATATCCTAGAAATTTTCCTTCATCACCTTTTGAGTCAAATTTTCCATTTCTCTCATCTTTCAGAATAAAACATTTTCTTCCAAAAATTATGAAATAACTTACAGTAGGTTTGTGTCCAAACCACAACTCATAGGGTGTCTTGTTGGTGTCCTTCTTCAATTGCACTTGGTTAAGAACATAAACTATTGTACTGACAGCTTCCCTCTAGTATGTTTGAGAAACATTCTTTTGTAGCATCAATGTCCTAGCATAGTCAGCTATTGACCTATTCCTTCTTTTAGCAATCTCATTCTGCTGAGGTGTCCTCGGTGCAGAGACCTATCTTTTAATACCATGCTCATTACAAAAATTAGTAAATTCATCAGAGATAAATTCACCTCCTCTATCAGATCTTAGGCATGTTAATTCCATTCTAGTCTCTTTTTCTACATTAGCCTTATACAACTTAAACATCTTAAATGCTTCAGATTTTTCTTTTAAGAACATAACAGTCATCAATCTAGTATAGTCATCAATAAAAAGAATAAAGTACCTATCACCATGATAACTCTGAGTTCTCATAGGACCACATAGGTTGGTATGAACCAACTCAAGTATCTTCTTTATTGAGTAATCCTTACTTTTGAAACTAGATTTAGTCATCTTAACTTTCTGACATTCATGACACATAACATGATCTGGTTTTCACAAGTTAGGTAGCCCTCTAACTCTTTTTCTTTTACTGATCTTAATCATGTTATCAAAGTTCACATGGCATAACCTTTTATGCCACAACCAAGCATCTTCATTTTTCATCATCAAGCAAGAAGACTCATCAGTATCAAGATAAAATAGGTTACCTCTTGATTGTGCTCTAGTTCCAACTAGTCTTCCTTCATCATCAAAGATTTTCACTTTCTTGCTCTCAAAAGCAACTCGGTGACCTGAATTGTTCAGTTGTGCCACACTTAAAAAGTTATAGTTCAATCCATCTACCCAATAAGCATTATCACATTTTATCATATCATTTATCATTAAGGTTCCTTTACCTCTTACCATACAGGGTGTGTCATTACCCATCTTAACTGAACCTCCATTGTATTCTTCAAGTACATCAAACTTCTCCTCATCACCAGTCATGTGATGTGTACAACCACTATCTATGATCCATGTATTATTTTTGTTAACTTTAGAGATCAGTATTATTTCTTCATGCTTTTCTTCTTCTTCCTCCGAGTCATCTTTCATAGCAACAAATACAACTTCTACATCATCATCGGAATCAGATTTAGATTCATTATCTTCAGCTATGAAACATACCTTTTTCCCTTTGTCATTGTTGTCTCAGTTATCTCTATTGTGTCTGTAGCCTCTATTGAATCTTCTCCCATAGCTTCCTTCAGATCAGTCTTTGGTTCTATCATCATCTTTCTTATGTGGACATCTAGCAGTGATGTGGCTAACATCTTTACAATTAAAGCATGCCAAAGGTACCTTACTTCTATACCTTCCTTTACCTTTGGGTAATCTTCTAGCCATAAGAGCTTCAAGTTCATCAAGCTCATCATCGGTATTACTATCACTATCATTTTTATTATTCCTACTAGACTTACTAATCTTCAAAGAAGACATGAAAGCAGATTTCACAAATGGTACAACATTGTTATCAAAATTATTTAACTCAAAGGTTGTAAGTTTACCAATCAAATTTTCAAGTATAAGTACATTAGTAGATGAAGACCTTGTCTCATGGATAGCAGATATTCTGATTGCTTAAACCGGCAATAAGGTTCTGAGTACTTTTCTTACCATAGTTTCTTCACTAATCTATCCATCAGATGCTCTAATAGCATGTACTACTTCTTTCAGTCTATTTATATATTGCACAATATTCTCACCTTCTTTCATCTTCATATCATCAAATCGGCCTCTTAGGCTTTCTATGCTGGCTCTTTTAACATGCACATCTCCACTGTAAACTTGAGAAAGTTTATCCCACATGGCTTTTGTAGTAGTGAAAATTTTGATATCTTCAAATTCAGCATCGGTGCAGGCAGCAGAAAGTTCCATCATAGTAACATTGTGTTCATGCCTATCTTTTAGTTGATCAAGTGTCAGGGGACTTGGTATCAGTTCTATATAACCATTATCCATCAATTCTATTGTAGCATTCCTAATTCCAGATATGTGAAACTTCATTTGGCTCTGCCATACTGTGAAGTTCTCTTTATTCAAATTTGGAACTTCCCTCTTATACATTTTGAGATCTTTTTACTGAAGTCCTTAAAACTTTGTTCAAAGAAACCAATGCTTTGATACCAATTGTTAGAATAACTGAGAGGGGGGTGAATCAGTTAATCACTGTCCCAATTCAAAATGTATAATCTAAAAAAAAATACTTCAATTTCTGTTGCTCGGTAACTTAAAATAATTTTACTGTCTATGCATTTACCAATTACCAGTCTAAAACTTATAGTAGTTACCAATCAAATCAAATATGCAACATGTAAATATGACATCAAAACAAACATCACAATCAACATATAACACAAGAGATTTAACATGGAAACTGTAAGGAAACTCAGGTGCGGAAATAGCTTCCTACGCTAATCTCTATAGGAGAGTATTGTGCAAATTCCTTTAAATCCTTACAATTTAAGATTCGTTAACTACTTTAACAAAGATATTGCAACCACATACCATACATATAGAAAAATAGAGAGTGACACAATGATATACCCTGGGGAAACGTTTCAGTAAAAACCCCAGCACTCCAAAACCTGCACAATGTATTGATCAAAACTATTACAGCTTACAATACACTTGCAATGCAAGTTCTTTCAGAAGATTTCTAAAACCTTGAAGACAAATCATGGCAGCATAAAACATTCCAACAATACACTCGCATCATTTCTCTTTGCAACCCTAAAAAAGATTATATCATGCGCTTCAATTTTTAGGGCGAACCCCACGATTGGGGAAGAGTGTATAGTACTAAAAATTATCAGTTGCCACATGTCTTCACCTGCCATTGAATCTTCCTGACATAGCTCTTACATGTCATAGGAATCTATCATAACCATTTTAGCCGTGATCTCCTTACACACAATTCAAGATGTTGACACATCAATATTATTTGCAAGAAATACATTTTACAAAACAAATAATAAGAATAGGAATTATCCAAGGTTGAGACACCTTATTCCTAACATTCTCCCACTTGTTGAACACCTTGTAAGAGTAACAAGAACATAACAGGAACTAACCACTATAGGCCAAAAGGCCCATAGACTTCGAACACCATCTGAACTTCTCAGTGCCCACTGGTTTTGTTAATGCATCTGCAACATTCTTCACAGTATCTACCTTCTCCAAATTTACCTTTCCATCTTCCACCATATCTCTCACAAAGTGAAACTGCACATCAATGTGCTTCGTTCTGGCATGGAAAGTTGGATTCTTTGCAAGGCAAATAGCGCTTTGACTGTCACACCAAATAGTAATCTGTTCTGCATCAACACCAACATCAGAACATAATCTTCTAAGCCAAATGGCTTCTTTACAAGCATGAGTAGTAGCCATGTACTCAGCTTCTGTAGTGGACAAAGCAACCACAGGTTGTCGCTTACTCATCCAACTAATGGCACCACCAAACATAGTGAACACATAAGCACTGGTGGATCTCCTACTATCAATATCACCTGCCCAATCTGAATCCACAAACCCACGAATACAAACTGAATGCGGAGATCCAAAAGAGTTACCATGATAACATATGGAGTAATCTAATGTACCCCTCAAATATCTGAATACTCACTTAACTGCATCCCAATGTACCTGTCCAGGCTTAGCCATAAACCGACTCAGGACTCCCACTACTTGGGCAATGTCTGGTCTAGTACAGACCATAGCATACATAAGACTACCAACTGCACTAGCATAAGGTACTCTACTCATGTCCTCCACCTCACTAGGAGATTTTGGACAATCATCTATAGATAACTTTGTTCCCACAGAAATAGGAACACATAGTGGTCTACAATCTGCCATGCTGAACCTGTCCAACACAGACTTCACATACTTACTTTGACTCAACCAAAGTTTTCTGTTAGACCTGTCTCTACTAATTTCCATACCCAAGATGTACCTAGCTGCCCCAAGATCTTTCATCTCAAACTATGCTGACAATTAAGATTTAAAATCAAAAATCATACCCTTACCCTTCCCAAATAGCAACATATCATCAACATATAATGCAACAATAAGAAGGCGATCATTTTCAACTCTGAAATAAACACAATGATCTGATTTTGATCTTACAAATCCAATTGACAACACAAAGGCATCAAACTTAAGATACCACATCCTAGGAGATTGCTTCAAACCATATAGAGATTTCTTTAATCTACAAACTAAGGATTCTTTACCTTTAACAATGTAGTGCTCGGGCTGTGACATATAAATCTCTTCCTCCAAATCACCATGAAGGAAAGTTGTCTTCACATCCATCTGTTCTATCTCTAAATCATATGATGCAGCAAGAGATAACATAAATCTAATGGATGTCAACTTTGCAATAGGAGAGAATATTTCACCATAATCTATTCCCTCTACCTGTGAATACCCCTTTGCAACCAATCTAGCTTTGTACCTTTAAACACTGCCATCTGCATAGAATTTCTTCTTGAACACCCATTTACAGCCAATAGATTTTCTCCCTTTAGGCAAAGGTACAAGGTCCCAAGTTTTGTTTTTCTCCAATGAAGCCATCTCATCATCCATAGCCTCAATCCAAGAACCTACATCTTCCATGCCCAAAGCCTCTTTGACAGATCTAGGCTCATTAGTGTTAGTAATCAAAGAAAAGGCACAACTGAAATCTAACATAGAATAACCAAACCTTTCTGGTTGCTTTATTTCTCTTGTGGATCTCCTCAAGGGCTGCGGTTAAGGTTGTTCTTCCTCTTATTCTGAACTATCAGAGCTGCTAGAGCTCTCCTCATCATTAGGCCCAACATGGTCTCTCTATTCAGTCTTCTCAGGGGTAGGAGGCAACTGAACAACATCTTTTTCCTTTTCTTTTTAATTTGATTGTAGCACAATAGGAGAAGATGTTAGCTCTCTGAAAATAACATTTCTACTATAAAACACCTTACAAGTCACAGGATCCCAAAGCTTGTATCCTTTCACACCAGCACTGTATCTGATGAAAATACATTTAACAGCTTTGTTTTCCAACTTAGATCTTTTCTCCTTTGGAACATGTACATAAGCTTCACAACCAAAGACATGAAGATGTCTAATTGAAGGCTTCTTACTAGACCACACCTCCATGGGTGTCTTACTAACAAGGGCTGATGTAGGAGATCTATTAACCAGATAGCAAGCAGTGGCCACAACTTTGGCCCAAAACCTTTGTTCTAAACCAGCTCCACTAAGCATACTCCTAGCCTTCTCCATCAGTGTCCTATTCATTCTCTTTGCAACTCCATTTTTCTGTGGGGTATAAGGATTTTTCTTATGCCTCTCGATACCTTGTTCTTTACAGAACTATTCAAACTTTGCTGAGCAAAACTCACAACCATTGTCAGTTCTCACACACTTAATCTTCTTACTAGTCTGATTCTCTACAAGAGCTTTAAATTCCTTGAACTGACTAAAGGCTTGCATCTTAATTTTAAGGAAATAAATCCACATCCTTCTACTATAATCATCTATGAAAGATACAAAAAATACAGACTTGGAGATTGAAGGAACTTTTACAGGACCAAATACATCAGAATAATAAGATCCAAAACATCAGAAGATTTGTGAGAATTAGAGTAAAACTGAACATGATTTTATTTACCATAGACACAGTGTTCATAGAAGTCAAACTCGAGATTGCAATCATTTAACCCCTCAATGAGTTTTTTATTTTTCAGGGTTCTGAGACCCTTTTCACCAATGTGGCCAAATCTCATATGCCACAACATTGTCTTTTCTGCAGGAAGCTTACCTTCCAAAGTGTTTGCACTACCATCAGAACCAATAGCCACAGACTTCTTCACTGCTTGTTCAGATGATGAGGATCAAGAACTATTACATAGAGGAATACATGCATCTAGCTGAAATAAGGTACCTCTCCTAGTACCCCTTGCAAGCACTATCGATCCTCTCATCATCTTGCATCCTTCTTTCGAAAAAACAACTTGCACACCTACATCATTCAGCATACTTACAGATAATAGGTTTCGTGCCAAACCCAAAATGTGCATAACTCTGTTGATTCCCTTTACTTGTCCATCAAGAAATTTGATAGTGACCCTTCCGCGTCCAACTATCTTTAGGTGAGAATCATCACCCAAGTACACCTTTCCACCATCGAACTCTTCATATTTTGAGAACCAGTTTCGATGAGAGGTCATGTGAAAAGATGCACCTAAGTCAACCAACCACACATCATCAGATGCATGGGCTGCCAAAGCTACAATGAATGCATTTCCATCTTCTTGAGATCTTTCTGAAGTTGAATCTGAACCTTTCTTCTTCTTCTTCGACTCTTTGCAGTCTTTACGAAAGTGCCCAAATTTATCACAGTTCCAACATTTTTCCTTGGACTTATTGGAAGTCTTTGACTTCCCACGGGATTTAGATCTACACTTATTGTCAGACTTATTGTCATTTTTCTTCCCTCTTTTAGTGGATCTCCCACGAACAGCAAGGGCTTCTTTTTTTGAAATGGAAGCCTTTCTTTGCATCTCCTCTTATATCAGCGAAGACACCACATCATCCATTTTGAAGGTGACTAACGTGCTTCCAAGAGCCATCACAAGGTGGTCCAATGAATCTGGTAAAGAACACAAAAGTGTGTAGCAATGATCCTCCTCCTCTAACTTGACACCAGCTGATGTCAACTATGGAGCCAGTAGATTAAATGCATTTAAATGATCCGTTAAGGATCCACCTTCCTCCATTCATAGAGAGTACAACTTCTTCCTCAGGAACAACTTGTTCACCAGAGATTTGACCTGATACACGGCCGCAAGTCTTTCCCACAAACTATTTGCCATTTTCTCGTCTAGAACATTCAGAAGAACTGCATCGGTTAAACAGAGTCTTATGAGACCCTTAGCTTTACGGTCTTTGATATCCCAATCTTCTTGAGCTATAGTTGCTAGTCTTGTAGCATTTGAAGTCACTTCCCATAGGTCACGATCTTCCAACATGTCTTCCATCTTGAGTTTCCACAACTCAAAATTAGTGCCATTAAATTTCTCCACCTCCATTCTTCCATATGATGAATTTTCCATCTCAATCTACAAATAAGATTCAGAATGCTCTACAAAAAACTCCCACTCAAACTTGAGATCAGCTCAAAAAACCCTACCCAACAACTAGGATCAAAAGTTGATCAAGCTCTGATACCACTTGTAAGGAAACTCAGGTGTGAAAACAACTTCCTATGCTAATCTCTATAGGAGAGTATTGTGCACATTCTTTTAAATCCTTACAATTTTAGATTCGTTAACTACTTTAACAAAGATATTGCAACCACATACCATACATACAGAAAAATAGAGAATGACACAATGATATACCCTAGGGAAACCTTTCGGTAAAAACCCCAGCACTCCAAAACCTGCACAATGTATTGATCAAAACTATTATAGCTTACAATACAATTGCAATGCAAGTTCTTTTAGAATATTTCTAAACCCTTGAAGACAAATCATGGCAGCATAAAACATTCCAAAAATACACTCGCATCATTTCTCTTCGCAACCCTAAAAAAGCTTATATCATGCGCTTCACTTTTTAGGGCTACTCCCAAAGATAGCCGTATTAGGGGAAGAGTGTATAATACTCAAAATTATCAGTTGCCACATGTCTTCACCTATCATTGAATCTTCCTGACATAGCTCTTACATGTCATAGGAATCTGTCATAACCGTTTTAGCCATGATCTCCTTACACACAATTCAAGATGCTGACACATCAACATTATTTGCAAGAAATACATTTTACAAAACAAATAATAAGAATAGGAATTATCCAAGGTTGAGACACCTTATTCCTAACAGAAACCCTATGAAGGAAAAACCACCTGGGATCGGCAACCCAAAATATTCACTCTTCTGAAGTGAGGTCAGTGAAGACCCAACCTTGTTAAAGGTTACAAACACACTATTAGGTGTGACCTTGTTAGAGGATTTAAGACCAACCATTATCGTCCAACCAGAAATTACTCTGGGGTTGACATGATAACAATGCTCATTCTATGAATGATACATAATAAGACTTTCTTAGTCCACTTGGTTAAGAGATTTGACTATGTACAATGGTTAAATATGTAACAGTAGGTGATATGACTTAATACAACTTCACTTGAAAATTACAGATCAATTTTTAGCTCATACAAATCTTTCTGATCAATAAATCAATTCTGTTTCAAACACTATTCAACTTACTGTCCATCGGTAATCACTCTTTATTGCTCGATAATGCTCTATAATAGGGTTCTCCTTAACCAGTATGATCAGAATGCATGAAAAAATTTTCACGTGATGATTCTATAGTTTTCTTCTCTTCTAGCATCACCACCTTGTAGTGAAATCTCCAGTCTCTTATATAGACATGTAAACTATTTTCTTCTGCTCCATCAGATTTGCCACTTAATCATTGTCATTGATTTTGCCTCTTAAACATACCTTGACACTTGTGTCAATAACATGTTTGATTCTCCTCCTTTACATCTTTCTTGAATTTTGTTAGTCGTTAATCTTTGTAACAAACTTTATCTATTACCTCAAATTCATACACTTGCCAGCTCATCAATCTTATCGGCTAAACTAGACATTTAGTTCATTATGTTCTTCTCGATTAACAAAGAAATACGTCAGTGAACACACACTCAGTTAACATTGTGCTTGGTATACACTACACTCCGTTGGTGTATACTAAAATGCTTCATCAACCGACAACACTTCTCTGTGTCTTTCAGCTCTTTTCGTCGTCATAGACGAATGAAACATAATCAAGTCAATAACTTAAAGTCATAAACTCATCAACAAGTTACTCACTATATTCTCTATCCTCATATATCATATCCATCTTCCTCATGTAGATATTTATGTTCTTCATCTCTTTCACTCCTTCACTACAGATGTATCAGTATAGTAACTTACAAGATAAGTACTGTCAAACTAGTTGACATCAATAACAACATAATACTGATTTAATCATATTACATATCTAATCAATCTGCTTTGTGATCTTAAATCAGAGTTCCTTCAATCAGGTTCTAAATTAGTTATAGTTCATCACTTCCAAAGGGAAATCCTTAATCTTGTGCTCTGTAGATTGACAATGATAACAACTATTAGGAAGGTTGAGATAAAGCACCTTCTAAGTGAAGGTGGTCTCACCAACCTAAATCTCAATAGACTCTTTAAGGTCCTTGGAAAGGTCAACCTCAACATAGAGCCTCTTCTGAGGCTGGGGTTTAAGAAAATGTTCATTCTCACTAGAGATAACCCTACCTAGCGTTTGCACAATGGCATGCATGAAAGACCAAGAGGGTAGAGGGAGATTGGGAAACTCGACCCACACAGAAACTTTTAGTTTCTTGTCATTAGAGACAAAAAATTCTTGAGACAAATATAGGAAAACTAAAAGGGAAGACCTAAGATTCCAAGGTCCTTTGGCAAAAATGGCATCCACATGGGTGGGATTAGAAAAATGAAACAAAAAAACCCTTGGTAAGACTCTGAATGCCATCCAAGCGGATTCTATGAGTCCAAGCTTTCACAACCCAATCCTTAATAACATTTCAGGAGGGTTGTGACCTAGAAAATAACCAATAAGAGTATGTGTTTCAAGCCAAGTACATGCATCATCAAACTCATGAATGGTTAAAACAATATCAGGTTGGGATATACCTCGTGAAGCACTTTGGGAACAAACTTGCTAGGTCTCTTGCTTGGAGGTGCCATTGTTATCTGTCACCACACCAGCACCAACATCAACTGTTGTGTGTAATATGAAGTTTGGACTAGGGATAACTTTAAGAAACATATCTCTAGAAAAAGATATAAACTCTTGGCGAATCTTTGATTTTTTGAAAATATTTTTTTTAAAAAAATTATTATTTTTAATGGTGATTATTTTTGAATCACAATTTCTTGTAGAAAGTATTGGTGAATCTCAAACAACAAGAGGAAGTTCAGTAATCACTATGGTGAATACTTTCATTTAAAAAATTAGAATTTTTATGAAAAAATATTCTACTAAATGTGGAAAGCATTGATGAGTTTAAGGGATATATTATAGTTGCTACCATTTATCTAAAATATTATCTAATAACCCTCATTGTACTGTGCAAGATAAATGTATTGATATTTTTTAATTGTAATGAGACCTAAAATTTCTTCAAGACAATTGGTTTCTATTGATATCAAGAATTTAATGGAAATTCTAGCTCCCATAAGCATTACAAATCAAATAGGAATATTTTTACCTCATGGAATATGTAAAGATTGAGAGTTCAACAGAAAAGCCACATCAGAAAAATATTATAGTCTAAGGAGTTGGTCAAAAAGTCAAAGGTCGAATGCATAAGTTGACAAGATATCAATAGATTCCCTATAATAAAAGAAGTACAATTACGACCATAACTATCAAAAAAATAAAGCATAACCTATGTCCAAAGATAAGTGGAATGTCGACCATATGTCAAACGTCCTAATGAAATCACAATAATAGATGACACATCAAATACAATAAAGTACAAACCATCATGTCAGGATAAAAACCCAAGAGATTTTTGACCAATTGTTGAATCACATCAGTAAAATATTAAGATTAGTTTAATTATGATCTTCTATTTATGATGATAAAGGTAAACATCAAGTCAAGAAATACCACCATGTCAAATACAAAGAAGCGTAGCACTGTAAAGAAAAGTCCTTCTTGAAGGAAGCTACAGAAACCTATTCAAAAAAGTCATCTAGGGTGAGAATATTGTGAGAGTGTGTTTCCACCCTACCACAAAGCATTTGCGCTTCCCTAGAATCCTTCCTAACATGAAGGATAGCCAGCCCAGCTAGAAGTAGTCTAACAAGGTAAAACTAACAAGAGTAATAGAATTTGTGTAACAACATACCTATTCTCAAAAAACAATGTATATCTAACCATTATCAAATTTCAAAAATCATAAATAATGATTTAATGTGGTTTTAAATTGACAAAGCTTTCTTGGATTATACACTTTGGGTGTAACATACATAAAGTGTTCATACTCTATTACCTATTTTGGTACTAACAGTCAAAATGAGACTCATATGGATGTACCCAATTTAAAGAACGCGACCAAAGGAACAGAGACCCATTAAACATGTCTTTATTAAACTAATGAATTATTTTTTTTAGCTAAGTAAATTCCATTTACATCGATATACCATATTAATGGATTAAGAAAACTAAAATAGATAATATACTAATCTGGTTGTAGTTAACAAGATATGAAACTTGTATATAACTATATTGTTATGAAATTAAGATCTGCTAAAGTATTTGGGAAATAAAATGAATAAATTAAATGACTATGTCTAAATTGGTTCTACTTTTAATAAGTTTTTTACTTGTTAAAAAATGGTTCTAATTTACATATAATAAAACACATTGATAATTTTTTTCAGTCTTTCAGGAAAGATGATAGAGAAAGACATAACAGTCTTAAAAGAAAATACAAAATTGAATCCTACAGTTCAAATTATGGAAGAGTGTTCTATAAATCATGGTAAAGAACATAAATCTGAACAATTGGTTTGCAGCTGGATTGGACAAAAATGACAAAAAATATATAAGAAGAAATTCTACTATCTTTCTATAGTCCACCATCAATTGGAAGAGTTAATGGGAAAACAAATTATCACTTATCCACCCATGAAAAATTGATGTTTCCCATCTTTATTTATGCACATCATGTTAAGCAGTGAAGGAATTTAAAGTATGCATGGAAATGTTTAGGTTACTACATTTTATTAGCCACATAAAAGAAACAATTGAAGACATCCCTTTTTAGATTGCATGCAACCAAATTTGGGGATTGAAATTTTATATACTATATCGAGTTACATTTAAACCCAAAACAACGCATTTGTTGTTACAATTTTGACTACAATTTATTTTTACATGCAATGACATAAAATAAATAAATAAATAAACAAGAGGAATGAATTACGTAAAGCTACTACACAACTAAGCAAGGGGTGTTGAAGACATAGGCCACAATCTATAAACTAAGAGATTTTACATGTAAAACAATGAACAAAAATATTTTAAGAAAAACTATTAACAAAGTTCTATCCAAGCACAACGCTCAATAATAAATCGCTATTAGAGAAGGAATACATCAATGAGGAAAAACCTAAAGACACACACATGTTAATAGTTTAAATAATTCCTTAATGGACAGAAAGATACTAGACAATTAAATAGCATGGAAATAGTATTAATTACTGAACAAATTAGGTGAATAATAAAAGGAACCATGCAACCACACTAACCCAATACTCAGCTAAAATGCTTCTACTAGCAAGAAGGTTATTCAAAACTAATAACACAAGGAAATGTGGCCATCAAAAGATAGAAGCCAAGCACCCAAGGTACAGTTTAGAGTTGCCAAGGAAAAAAAAATGTAACTCCATGGAGAGTTATGCAGCTCAGACTTGCCAAAATACAACAGGAGAAATAGAGCATCTAGTAAATAGAAGAGTCCAAACCACAAAATCACTTAAATTCATGGATAAAAAGCCAATGAAAAACTACTTAGTGTGCTAACCTTTAACAAGTAGAAGAAGATAAACTTAAATGAGTCAAAAAAATAAAACACAAAGTTTTTGAAAAAAATAAGAACCCAATGAATAGGGAAAGACACGACCCCAAACAAGAATGCCAAAAAGATAAACAATGTTTAAGATTATAATTTCAGATTCTCTTTATTTCATTGTCAGGATATATTTCAAACCAAATGAAAAATAATGCCTTAGCTTATTCCAAGTACACATAAAACTATGGTATTAAATGGGGAGATTAAGACTAATGAGTACAATAAGGAGAGTATTGAGAGAATGAATAATAGACCTGTAATTGAAATGTGACCCCATCCATATGATAATTTTAATAGTGAGTTCTACTCTATATTGGATAATCCATTAAATACGTGGAACGTCCAATCCTCCTTTCAATAATCCCTACTCCTCTATTAGGGTAAATGTCAATTGGATTTTGTGGCTCTCGGTAAAAATCCAGTGGCCATTGTTTTTTTTCCACTACAGTAGCAACAAGAGCACCACTTTGTTCTAGGGAGTAATTTTGATCCAGATGAGATGTCCTATCCTCATGATGCTCAATGCGTCCTAACTACACACCCTCCCTCACCGTTCGGAAGTGCATGTAAGAAAAGTGTTCCATTTTATTATTATTTTCCCAACAAGCTCCAGATGTCTAAGTTTCTACCCATTTTTTTAAAACTCCAGTCTTCTTACTTCCTAGAGAGAGTGACTTCTCCTGGATTTATTTCCATGAATATCAATCCCCATTTTTTTCTTCCTTCCTCCATTATGTATACAAATAGGGAGTTTAACTATCTGTTATCTCCCAAAAATTTGGCATGAGTCTATTACTCTTTAAATTGTGCATGCAAAGTTGAGTTTCATTAAATTTTATCTTCCTCATTAAACAACTCACTCTCAGTTCCCAATTGTTTTTGGAATCTTTATTATCAAATATTTGTATAAATAAATTTCAAGATTAAAATAATAAAGAAATTAATTATTGCATGTTTTTGGGTTATGACATCCTTCCCCGCTTAAGATTGTGCATCGTCCTTGATGCCTTATAAAAATTTATAAATATTCTATGAAAACTAACATTGTAATATAAGACATGGTTTTTAGTTTAAAATGAAATATAACATTCTTCTCTTTCTTTCTTTCTTTGTCAACTTCTTAATTAATACACACATTTCAACAAAAATAATAACTCAAACTTTCCAAATACATTGTAAACATATACTTAACGCAAGTATATTTAATCTACATATCATATACATATGTATCAAAAATTATTTCCAAATAATTTACTTGTACATTTAGCTAGGCACTTCCCAACTATAAGGTAGACACACATGTATCAAGTACTCTTTTCAAGAATAATTTCTATGTGAATGTGTGAATTTCATTACTACCCTTTAGTTTTACAAGGTTAGAGTTACCTCTCTCTGATAATATTCCCCCTCTATTATAATGTGTCATTCTATCTATGAATTCATAGGAACAACATCAAAGAATTAGTACATATTTTCAACATAATCAAGATGTATCATTCCTTCATCCTAATTATTTTAGACATAAATCTATATAATACCTTTTATTTACAAAAGAGCACACACGTACATGTGCTTCTTACCATACCTTGACATCATACTAAATTGATCAATGCATTGAATACTTTGTATCAAATTCATGTCATACTTATATGTAGACACTTACAATATTTTTAGTTCAATCAAATAACAAGTCTTCATGGAAGAAAATTTACAAGGATAAATATTCATGAATAAAGACAATCCTTTGAAAACTACAAATTTGCAACTACAAGCTCTAGATCATAACTTGATCATAAGTAAATAAATCATTCATACATACCAATCTAACATGTGGTCAGATCACTAAGTGATAAAATCATTCATGCATCCTCGCAAATCACTTGAAAAGGTTAGTGGATCCATTTTTTCATTTATGTGATCTAGGCCCTCATGCCCATCTCATTACAATAATATTTTAAAAATAGATTTTAACTCATTTCATCACATTAAATATATTTCATCTCTAAAACCATATAAGTCCTACAATTCTTACATCTTAATATGAATAAACATTCACATTTTCATCATTATAATGCAAGTGTGCTTAATCTAAGCATAAGCATCCCAATACATCATGATAATTCATCACCGTATAAATCAATGCATCATGTATGTTATAAATTTGTAACGATGCATCCAAAAACATAACCATAAACGTCAATCATGAAACAAGATACTTAAAGGAAATCATACATTTGTCCTCCTATAAATCCATGTCTCCTGGTGCAAGGTCATCTCAAGACATGAGTGTGGCTCAGACGCTTGTCTGTTATATCCACAAAGCTTTAAACTTCCTTGGGATTCTACCTACTTGTAGAATTCCCAAACCTGCAATGCCCAATAAATAAAAGGAAGGGGGTATCTAGTGCTTCCATAAAACTAACTACTTTCCACATATGTCTAAGTAGAACTAATCATGGATGTGGCAGGGAGATGGAACATGGGCAGCATATTTATGAAAACATATGTGAACAAGCTTTGGCCAAAGCATCTTTTTATCACCAGGAATAAAAATTGGTAGGTAGAGAAACATCCTTTTCTACCCTTCCCTGTTTACTTCTTCCACATTAGCATCCTCACCAGAAGGTAAGCTTTCCAATACACATACATACTATATAAATGATACAAACATAGGTATAGAATTTATTTATTTTCATTTAATATTGCATTAACAAAAGCATAAAATTCACACAACAATTCAACTAGTCGAATGAATTATGCCTTTCATCATGAGTAATCATAATACATCATAAGCAATCATGTAAGAAGAAAGAGTTGACCATTCTGTCAAAAACACCAATAGTGCTTCATAACAAATAACTCTATTTCATTTCCATCAAAAGATGGAGACCTACTCATCGATCATCTAATGCATCAACTAATACATCTATTTCAATCACCTTATAATAATTTCATGCAAGGTCTCATGTATAGTCACCCATGTGCTAGTAATATCTTGTTATTGTCAAAAAGATGTATTTTCCATGGATTCTATCATTCCATGAATATCCATGCATTTCTCCTCATAGCATCAAAACTCACATCAAATAATATAAATCAATGTTAATTATTTCATAAAATGTATTTATAATATACACAACCATTTGCATGTCATTTCAGTTTGATCATTTCATAATAGTTGAAACATAGTTCAAATAACATATGAATACAAGATTAGGAATGGTACATGTTCTTCACAATCTACTCCCTTTTACAATCTATCAATGTTGTATGTTGAACATGATAGATGACATTACTTCACATCTCGGGAGTAGCAACATAAAATACATATTCTAGCCACCACAAGATCATAAGAAATCACAATATTCAAATTTTGCAAATTTCAATTCCAATCCTCAATGGTCATAAGAAAAATCAAAGAACTACATGTGAACAAAAATCTCAAAGATTACATCTTTGTAGTAACACCTTCAACTGGTTAATACAACATAGAATTGTTAATTCTCACCTTTCCTTATCTCATGCCATGCAAGGTAAGACATAAATATATTTTCACAAATTTTTCTATGAGTTTCTATTTCTTATAAAATATGTCAAATTCTTCTTAAAATAATTTTATAAGGTTGTAGTATTAAAATCCTTTCCTAACACTTGCAACTATACATTACAATAACACATGTTTCCATCATTTATCACAAGCCAAGTCCTAAATTTTCAAAAACTCTCATACCTTTATTGCATATCCATCATCATTAAACTAAACAATAATTCATATAATTTTATCTTCCTCACATAACTATTTCAAACTTTCATAGTTCAAGAACAACCAAGGACATTTAGAAAATTTCACACATAGAAGTATTGTCTCTCAAGTGTCTATTTCCCACTTTTATAACACAAAACAAGGAACATCCTATCCTTTCCTATAAGATTTTCTATAACTAGAAGAAATTCTAGCCAACCCAGGGAACCATACTTATGTTCATAACTAAGTATTAATCAACTCATAGTTTGTGCAACTAATGGTCACAACTAAGCATAGTGAGCTCAAGGCCCTAGTGTGTAACACAGTGCTCTGATACCATATGTAAAGATTGAGACTTCGACACAAAAGCCACATCAACAAAATATTATAGTCTAAGGAGTCAGTCAACAAGTCAAAGGTCAAATGCATAAGTTGACAAGATATCAATAGATTCCCTATAATATAGGAATAAAAGAAGTACAATTATGACCATAACCGTCAAAAAAATAAATCATACCTATCTCCAAAGATAAGTGGAATGTCAACCACCTGTTGAACATCCTAATGAAATCACAATACGAGATGACACATCAAATACAAGCAAGTACAAACCATCATGTCAGGATAACAACCTAAGAGATTTTCAACCAACTGTCGAATCACATTAGTAAAAGATTAAGATTAGTTCAATTATGATCTTCCATTTATGATGATAAAGGTAAACATCAAGTTGAGAAATACCACCATGTCAAATACAAAGAAGTGTAGCACTGTAAAAAAAATTCCTTCCTGAAGGAAGCTTCATAAACCTATTCACAAAAGTTAGCTAGTGCAAGAATATTGTGGGAGTGTGTTTCCACCCTACCCCGAAGCATTTATGCTTCCCTAGAATCCTTCCTGACATGAAGGATACCCAGCCTAGCTAGAAGTAGTCTAACAAAGTAAAACTAATAGGGATAATGGAATTTGTGTAACAACATATCTATTCTCAAAAAATAATGTATTTCCAGCCATTATCAAATTTCAAAAATTCTAAATAATGATTTAATGCGATTTTAAATTGACAACGCTTTCTTGGCTTATACAATTTGGGTGTAACATACATAAATTTTTCATACTCTATTACCCATTTCAGCACTAACAGTCAAAATGACACTCATATGGATGTACCCAATTTAAAGAACACATCCAAAGGAACATAGACCCATTAAACATGTATTTATTAAACTAATGAATTATTTTGTTCAGCTAAGTAAATTCCATTTAAAATGATATACCAGATTAATGGCTTAAGAAAACTAAAATAGATAATATACTAATTTGGTTGTAGTTAACAAGATATGCAACTTTAAAAGAAAAAAGACTGCTTCCCAAGCAAAAGATATCACCAATATGAGCGAATCAATCCAGAATATGCAGAACTAGATGGTGGAATCCGAGGAGTTTCTTAAAATGATGAACTGATTCTACTGCTGGGAGTTTTTTTGTTTCCAAATTGCTGGAAGATTTTCTATTAAGGGTGTTTCTTTTTTTGGCTTTGTGTTTCACTTTGTAATCTGAGGTTATGACCCTTTTGGTTTCTGTCATTTTTCGTAATAGATAGTTGTCCTTAAGTGCTCCTTTCCTTATCTTTTATTTTCTTTGCTAAAGTGTTTTGGGGCCCCTTCAAAACCTGCAGTTACCGCAATAAAAAACAAGATATGCAGCTTCTATATAACTATATTGTTATGAAATGAAGAGCTGCTAAAATTTGTGGGAAATAAAATGAATAAATTAGACAACTCTATCTAAATTGGTTTTGTTTTTGATAAGTTTGTTACTTGTTAAAAATTGGTTCTAATTTACATATAATAAACACATTGACAATTTTATGCAGTCTTTCAGGAAAGATGATAGAGAAAGACATAATAGACATTAAAGAAAACACACAATCGAATCCTATAGTTTAAATTCTGGAAGAGTGTTCTATAAATCATGGTAAAGAACATAAATATGAACAATTGTTTTGCAGCTGGATTGGACAAAAATGACAAAATATATATAAGAAGAAAATCTAGACTCTTTCTATAGTCCACCATCGATTGGAAGAGTTAATAGAAAAATAAACTATCACTTATCCACCCATGAAAAATCGATGTTTCCCATCTCTATTTATGCACATCATTTTAAGAAGTGAAGAAATTTAAAGTATGCCTAGAAATGTTTAAGTTATGACATTTTATTAGCCACATAAAACACACAATTGAAGATGTCCCTTTTTAGATTGCATGCAGCCAAATTTGGAGATCAAAATTTTATATATTATCCAATTATATTTAAACCCAAAACAACGCATTCATTGTTACAATTTTGACTGTAATTTATTTTGATAGGAAATGACATAAAATAAATAAATAAACAAGAGGAATTAATTTCGTAGGGCTTCTACACAGCTAAGCAAGGTGCATTGAAGACATATGCCACAATCTGTAAACTAAGAGATTTTACATGTAAAATAGTGAACAAAAAGATTTTAAGAAAAACTATTAACAAAGTTATATCCAAGCACAACACCCAATAATAAATCGCTATCAGAGAAGGAATACATCACTGAGGAAAAACCTAAAGACACACACATGTTAATTGTTTAAATAATTCCTTAATAGATAAAAAAATACCAGATAGTTATAGCATAGAAATATTATTAATTATTGAACAATTCAGATGAATAATAAAAGGAACCATGCAACCACACTGACCCAATACTTAGCAAGAATGATTCTACTAGAAAGAAGATTATTCAAAACTAATAACACAAGGAAACATGGCCATCAAAAATCAGAAGCCAAGCACCCAGGGTACAGTTCAGAGTTGCCAAGGAAAAAAATGTTAGTAACTCCATGGAGAGTTATGCAACTCAGACTTGCCAAAATACGATAGGAGGAACATAGCATCCAGTAAATAGAAGAGTCCAAACCACAAAATCACTTAAAGCCATGGATACACAACCAATGAAAAACTATTTAGTGTGCTAACCTTTAACATGTAGAAGAAGATAAACTTAAATGAGTCATAAAAATAAAAGACACAATTTCTAAGAAAAAACCAGAACCCAATGAATAGGGAAAGACATGACCCCAAACAAGAATGCCAAAATGATAAACAACGTTTAAGATTATAATTTTAGATTCTCTTTATTTCATTGTCGGCAAGTATTTCAAACCAAATGCAAAATCATGCCTTAGCTTATTCCAAGTACACATAAAACTATGGTATTAAATGGGGAGATTAAAACTAATGAGTACTGTAAGGAGAGCATTGAGAGAGAGAATAATAGATCTATAATTGAAATATGAGTCCATCCATATGACAATTTTAATAGTGAGTTCTACTCTTTATTTGATAATCCATTAAATACGCGATGTTAGTACAAGTGAAAATTCCATGGTTGCAGTATTTTTTCTCCATGCTTCTGCAATTATTTTTCCATTTTCCTAGCAAAACCCTAGGCAAAAATTCAAATTCTAGCCATTTGCAGGAAAAACCCTAAGTGTGCCCTATGCTTTGTTCTATTTTCATGTTACTTTTTGGGTCACTTAAAAACTGATAAATGCATGTGCGTTAAATTTTTCACTTGGCGGTCTTTATTTTCGCTAAGTTTCCAAGCGCCCAACTTTAATTTTACCTAAGTCTAGCGCTTTAATATTTTCTAAATGTTTTAGCTTAAGTCTTTTCCTGGGCCCAGCTCTGACATCTGCAAAGATCAACGGTGGATGTATCTTAGCAAAGGATGTGTCAGATGCATGAGATTATAAGACAACCGTTGATTCTTTTTAGTGACGTAATCTTTTCTTTCAATGGGTCCACTACCAGGTGTGCCCAGTTGGTGGTTTTTAATTGGTGCACATAATAATGAGGTGGAGCTTGTTAGTGGTGCCTATGTCAGAGATTTTTGATTGACGGTCGGCATATGATCACATGGAATATTCTTCCACCATGTGATCTTACGCCTGTCCTCTGATTGGATGCCGAGGGGTAGTGGGTCCTGTGTTAGAGCTGACTTAGCGGAGGCAGCGAATGGTATGATGACATGTGGAAATTTGTAGGTGGGCCCAAGGTTATCAAAGTTTTTTGGCGGCTTAGACAAAATATTTAGTGGGCCGATAAAATTTTCCTCTATGTTTGCTCATTCGTGAAGTAACCTAGGGAAGTTCTAAATCTTTTAGCAGATACGCGAATGTCTATTCGCTAAATCTCCAAATAAATTAGTGAGGCCCTAAATTTGTTAGTGAACATGCAATTTTCTTTGGTCGCGTATTCGCCAAATGAGTCAAAGGGTTAAGGGTTAGCCAAGAATAGTGGGACCGCATGGTGATTCATCATCAAGGTGTTGTGTTGTGATTGGCTGAGTTGGAAAGGAATGTGGACATGTTAGTGGGCCCAAAAGATTCTAATGGATGCCAAGATGGAAAATCGAACAGTTGGCATATTTTTGCATAGAATCTTTTGAGGCTATGCGATCTTACGCCCGCCATTCGATCAAAGGCTTATGAAGAGTGCGTCCAAAGTGTAGATTCATCGCTGACATGCTCAGTTTTCATTGGTTCAAAGGTTTTATGAGGTGGAAAAGCAATTTTTTAAAGGTTTTGTTGATTGATGAAGGATTCTACGAGCCACCCAATCTGTCGGGAATAAAGTGCATCAACAATCATATTTTAAAGTTGAGCCAATTACCATTTTTATTCAAATTCAAATATCCTGTAGGGTTTTGCTGGGTTTTTTGAACCAGTAAATCATGTAAAATGAAGCGGTGGCTGAGAATTTTATTGTTTCAGGACAAATTGCAGTTGGGAAAGGATATAGAAGACATAAGTTATTGCTAGAATCTGATTTTGTTTCCTATGATGCTGAGCCAGTTGAATATCAAGGTTGATTTTTTGCAGAAGGGCATTCATTGTAGTTGGACAGTGTGATGATAAAATCAGATTTGTGAGAAAGAGCAAAGGATAGCATTGAAGACATAAAGCATGTTGACTCAATTGCAATAATCTCATCTTTTTCACTAGGGTATTAATTGTAAACCTTTTGGGGTTGTTGTAAAGTTTTTGTTTTTTTTAGGGGTTAATTTTTGTAACCCTAGAATGATCGGTTGCTTATTGCATCTCTTAGTATAAAGAGATTTTTCATGATCATTCTAAGGGATTAGAAGTTCAGGTGTTAAAAAGATAGAAATTTCTCAAACCCTAGATTTTCAGTCAAGGATTGTAATTTTTGATATCATTTTATCAAACAATAGAGAAGAAATACAGGTTATCTTCATCTTGTAAGCTTTCTATTCTGGATATTGTATGCATATGGTGAAAGGTTATACCTAATACAAACCTCAGATCTTTGCTCTCCTTTGCTCTATTCTTTGAATCTTTAAATATTTGCATAAGGTTTATATGAATGTATTGGTGCTTTGAGTTCCAACCTAGGGTTAGATTAAATATTGCTCAAAGTGGGATATGTGTTCTTAGAGTTTATTTGAAGGATTCTCATAAGTAGGAAAGATTTTAAGCCCTTTGTGTTTATGTCTAAAGACCAATTTCAGACACCATTTGTATCCATTATTTTCCTTGATATCTTGCCCAATAGATAAGGCACTGGCCTATATTCTCCTATCTTTTTCTTGAGAAGAGTGATTCAAATCTTATAATCCCAAATCATTCAAATCACTACCAGTCTTTAATTTTATTTACATTTATGTATTGTCCTACCCAGTGATGGAGAGTCAATGAACAATAGGTTCTTGTTTAGTACTTTCTCGCTGTATCCATCTATTGAAAGATCCAATAAAAAAATAAGGGGCAGAGTTAGAACTATCAGTCAGAGTTAATACTATTGGATCAGGTGCACCCACCTTAGTTTTGCAGAGCTAGAAGTAGAAGAGGGTAGTCTTATCCCTATAGTTGGTCTAGTTGCTTATAGATTGCCCATATTTGGAGCTAACCATTCCTTAACATCCATCATAAGCATATTGGTATCTAATGAAGTGTAAAATCCTATCTAGGAGCCCACAAAATGGCGACTCTACTGGGGACAGATAAACAAGTCTTGTTAAAGAAATCATAATTTCTGGTGTTTTCATTGATAAATCAAATTTCAGATTGATTTAGCCCTTCGAGGTCACCATCAAATCAGTGATTCTACTAGGGAATAGAGAAATAATGTCAAGAGAAAATAGTGTAGGTTTCAAGTTGACCTTGACTCCTGACCTACCTATTTCAATTGTTTGATATCTCTAGTGTTACAAATCAGCATAGATAACATAGGTAGGAGTTGAGCTTAGACTCCTAGCCAGCTTACCATTTATCCAGTGGAATTCATTGAAGAGTATCATAGTCAGTTTCATAAAGTTTCAAATCATCTCACCAAGTTGTGAGTGGCGACTCTAAGCATCTCTGTAACCAGTACTTTATAATATATAGTTATGAGTTTCAAAATCACAAGGTCTTGGAGGAAGGAACACCTAGAAGAAAGCTTGCAGGGTGGACTTCCTACCACATCAAGAAGAACTCAGGTTAGGAAAGAAAAAAGTGTTGATGATATGTCTCCAACTTGGAAACAAAGAGGAAACTCAAGACAAAAAAATGTTGCTCCTCCTAGTCAGCAAGGAAATGCCTCAGAATATGAGGAGGTAGTTGATTCGGTCCTGAACCAATATGAAGACTATTCTTCCCCCACAGAAAGAGAGGGTGAAAGACCATCCCAAAATAGAAGCATTTCAGGAAAATTTAGTAGGTCTAGAAGCAAAAGCAGGGGTGGACAGGATTTTGTTCCCCCTTTAAACCTTGATTCATCAAAGCCCCAAGGCCTCCATGAATCTCAAGATCAACAAGAAGAGCTTCAAGCACATGAGGCTAAATCTGAAACAACTTTGCCTGATTCTAAGGAAATATTTGAGGAAGTGTATGAATTGGAAAGAAAAATTCAAGAACAAGTAGCTATTAGGCAAAGGAGAGAAAATGAGAAAGAAGAAAGGGTCAGACATGCCATGATAACAGCTGGTCAATTAAGAAGGCAGTTGTTAGATTTAGAGGCTATAAATCATGTTCCCATTTGTGAACAAACAAAAGAACTACCTGTTGTCCATAAGACATTTGAAACAAGAGTTCCTAAAGATAAAAGGAAACAAAAAGAAAAAGGCATTTCAATTAAAGAACCTATAGCCCCTAAAATCCCTAAAGACCAGGCCTTAAGATTGGAAGCCGACCTTGAAAAGGCCAAAAGGGAATAGGAATTGCAAGCTAAGGAACTTGAAAAAGCAGAATTAGAAGCTGCATCATTAGAAATGAAAAAGAAAATTGATTTTCTTAAAAGGTCTACAGGACCTACAAATTTTACTAATTCTAACATGACACAAGGAGCAGATGCTGCAAATACAGCAAATCAGACAAGTGGTTTTCCCCCACCAAGAGGTTTCAATAGTTCTGCCACCACCAATAATGATGCATCTACATCCCAGGGTGTTGGTGTTTTTAATACAGGGATTATACATGAAAGATGTAAACAATTAGTTTTTACTGGTATCCTTGGTTATCCTAACCCCATCCCTGAAGAAATCAGAAAGAAGCTTCCTAAATTCACAGGAAGCAATGTTGTAACTTGTGAAGAACATTTAAAGAAATTTATTGATCTCATTGATGATTATAATATTGTGCCTGATGATGTTATCATGAAGCTATTTGTGCAATCCTTAACAGAGGACTCAAGGGATTGGTTTAGAGCCTTACCACATGGTAGCATAGGTTCATGGAATCAGCTTAGGCATTGTTTTAAGGAACAATACGGTGACAAAACTCATGAAGGTTTTATGTTGAATGAGTTCAATAACATAAAAAAGAATTTCAATGAAGATGTTATTGAATTTAATGTTAGATTTCAAAAGGCCATGCATAAATTGTCGTAGGTTATCAGATTGGATGACAGGGTATGCCTTGTCACATATTTAAATGCTTTTGATTCTAAGATGGGCTACCTATTGAGAGATAAGAATCCAAGGAGCTTGGTTGAATCTTACAAGCTAGTTGTGAACATAGAGAGCAATCGAAGAATCTTAGGAAAGTTAGGAAGGAGAGAAGATGACAGATCACCATTGTTAAATAGAAAGGATTCAAGAAAGCCTCAAGGTGTGAAACCTAAAGATGATGAAAGCCTAAAAGATATTCTGAAAGCAATCAGGGATCTGAAGCCTGGTGAAAATAGAGGTAATAAAGCTACAAGAGGGGACAAGCCCCCCTTTAATAATTCCAACAAATTACCAAGACTGCAGAACTACCCTTACAATACTCAATGGAAAGATGGGAGGCCTTTTATTCCTGAGAAAAGAGATAGACCAAATGATAGGATCCCTGATCCATTGTAAAGAAATTCAATGAATGTAGTGGAGGAAGTCCCATGGTGTGTTGCATGTCAGTCACCACATGATCCTGATTATTGTGCCATCTCCCAAAGTGTCTCTCCTCAAGAGGAGCAGGAATGCAATGAGGAACAACCTTATGATGACCAGGGATGTGGGATGTTCTCTTCTCATGTTTTGAGTGAGGTAGACTCTATTGAAGAGGATGAAAATCAGGATGTTTCACATTCCCAAACTAGAAATGAATCCTATCATCAGCAAGTTTTTTTAGATGATGAAGATAGTGAGCCTGACAATATCCAGTGTAATGTTCAAAAGAATGAACAAACAAATACTTTGAGAAGACCTTCTGATGAGGAAATTGCTTTGATAATAGCCAATTTGGTTACTCAGGCAAAGGCAAATTATAACTTAAGGAATAGAGTTGTTGGTGATTCAAATCCTACGCCAGCTAGTATTTTTATCAAGAAAACAGATAAGAATGTAAAAACTTCACAAGAAAAGACCAAGGATACTAGTCCTGTTGATAAAGTCAAGGTAAAGAAAGTTGCTAAGCCTAATATTGTTTACAAGGTGAAAACTAAGCCTACTACTAAGGTTGTACCAGTTTTGCAAAAGAAAAACAAGGCCCAAACTGACAAACCTGCAGATACATCCACCCAAGAAGCTGATAAAGAGATTGCAGATTCAAAACTAGATGTACCTGATTAAAAGTATGTTCCAGTTGACATGAGTAGATTGTTGTCTCAAATCACTCTCAAAGTTCCATTATTAGAGATGATGAGAATGGAAGAACATAAGGAAAATGCCTTGAAATGGGTAAAAAGTGTAGTACATAGTGATTCTCAAAGAACAAAAAAAATTGAGAAACAAGTAGCAATTGTGGATGAAGAAGATGAAAATTGTAGTGAGGAGATTGTTTCTAAAATCCCTCAAATTTATTTGGACACAAATGTTGTTAGTACTGCAATAGGATCGGTTGATCCTTTTTTCTTGACTTTGCAAATAAATGGAAGGTTGCTAAAGAATTGCATGATTGATTTTGGAGCATCAAATATTGTTATGCCTACTAAGGTTATGAAGTCATTAGGATTAAAAGTGGATACACCTCATGGTAGGTGTCAAGCTATGGATTCAAGAGAAGTACCAGTTGTTGGTACTATTAAGGCTTTGCCTTACAGATTGGCTGCATACCCCAACAAACAATTAACCATGAGTGTTTTGGTAGTTGATATTCCTCCCCAGTATGGAATGTTACTATCAAGAAAATGGAGTGCCTCTATGGGAGGCAGCATACAGTGTGACTTATCATTTGCCACTTTTAATTTTGAAGGACAAAATATCAAAGTCACTAGGGAGTCTAGAACTCCACACATGATTGAGGAAGAAGAACAAGACAACATGAATTGTTTCCTTGATACTGATATTAATGCCTTTAAGGTCCAATATGAGGAAGCAGAGGAAGGTGTTGAGCCTCCCCACAAATCAAAAAGCCAAGAAGGATGGATTGACCTTGATAATCTCTGGAATATGTATTTTGATGGAGCAAATAGCAAAGAAGGATATGGAGCTGGAATATTGCTCATATCTCCAAATGGTAAAAATTTCAAGTTCTCATTTACTTTGTTGTTTTTATGCACAAATAATGTTGCAGAGTATGAGGCTCTGTTAATTGGTCTAAGATTAGCATCAAGGCATGGCATAAAGTGTTTGAAAGTTATAGGTGATTCTGAGTTAGTCATATCCTAGATTAGATCAAAGTATGCCTCAAAGAATCAGAAGTTGAAACAATATAGGAATGCAATATGGGATGAGATTGAAAACTTTAGTGCTTTTAATATTTGTTGGATGGAAAGTGTAGACACGAAAAATTGGCAAAAGGCTTAAATCAATCAAAAGGTGCATTAAATCATCAAAATAGCACGAAAAATCAATAAATGGGACAAAGGTAATTCAAATCAAAGGAAAATTCAATTAAATGATTAAATGATTAAATAAAGCTTGAAAAGGGGAAAAACACTACGAAATTGATTAAATTCAATTAATGACATAGTTGTTGAAAGCAAAAATCAAAATGAACCTCTTACCCTTCATGGCTAATTTTAATTACTTTAATTAATTAATAAATCATAATTTCCCTCAACAAAGCAAATTGGAGACAAAATGGACACAAATCACTCACTTTTGTTGAAATGGTCCAGCCTTTTGAAACCATTTAAATGATTGTCCCCTCCTTGTCCCCCCATTTATGGACAAAGCAAAGCCAATTGACCTTACCCAAGCATAACCATGATCAACTCACTCTACCCCCTACCCTTGGGAAATTACTATAAGTATGAAGCATTTTGGAGAGCATTAAAATCTTGGAAGTCAATTGAAAAGCACTGTTACTATAGTCAATTGAGATCATTTCTAAGAGCAATTGAAGCATTTGAGCATTTAAAGTTATCATTTTAGCATTTTATCATTGCATTGTTATCAATGGAGCTAGATTAAGCATAAATTCATCATAGAATAAGCATTTAGAAGCATCATAGCAGCATTATTCTCATTTTAGAGGTGTCACTAGTGAGGATTTGTAGCTGAGAGCTCACTTACCACTTCTTTCTAGAGATCCATGAGATGTTATAGATTGTAGTTGCATTTTAGAGTAAATTTCCTTTGTATTTAGCTTAAATTGTTGCTACTTGATCTTAATTTCATGAAGGTGAATAATATCATCACACAAATGGCACCCACCATGGGGAATTGAGCCTCAAATACTAACAAATTTGTGATTTAAATCATCTTTGCATATGTTTTTGTTTGGTTTTCGTGTGTTTTCTGCAAGAATTTTCTAAAGTCACACCTACGGGAGATCTATTCACGCTTAGAATCCTTACAGTGTCACTTCGGAAGCTTGATCTTACGCCTGTTAGCTAGAAACTCATGCCTGGAATGGCAAAGCATTCATCCTTTATGGCTTTAAATCATGCCTAAACACAGGGAAGTATCACGTATCACTCATTTTCTATCGCTTTAATTTCCTCTTTGCATTGCAATTTCCACTTAATATCACGCTTAAGGAGAAATTTTCTATCACATAGTAATTGAGATTATCATGCCTTTGATCGTTAATGTTATGCTTGTGATAGTATCTTTATCTCTTTAGAAGCTTTGGATGTCACTCTGCATTGACTATTTGCCGCGGATTTAGAGTTTTGTTTACGCTTTGCATAATAGATTTACTGCCTGTGTAATTATTAATGTCGCTTGTGCATTGAGAAGTGTTGCGTCTGATCAATAAAGTCACACCTCTAAGTGATTTATTCATGCCTACTAGCTAGAGGATGTCACCTACATTTAATTTTCTAATTTCACGTTCAATTTGATAAAATTTGAAAATCTGACTCTTTGTGTTTGTTGTTAACCAGTAAATGAGCAGACATCTGAGAGTGAAAAAGCCAGAAAGTAGGTTCAACAAAGGGAGGGAAAAGCATTGGCAAAGAAAATAAAGAAGGAGAATCAAGTGCATACAAAGGCTGTCCTTGAATCCACACTAGATGAGGATGTCCAGGTATATGAGAAATATGTAGCGGTGATTGAAGCTTATAAGCAGAAATTTGTGTCTCTAAATTGGATTTATGAACCTTGAGATTAAAGCTTCTTTCATTAAAATATTTTGATTGATTACATGCAAGTTTGGTTTCCCCTCATTGTGAATTGGTTGTGTTGGACTAACTTGTTGGAGGAGGGAGTTGGAGCAAATTGCCAAGGTGAGTAAGTGAAAAATGAAAATCAATAACTCAAAAATGCCCCTAGCCTTTTGCTAGCTACAAGGAAAGGTATTCTACTCAAACAAGCTTGGATTCCCTTAACTTGTGGCATTGTCATTTAAACCTAGCTTTAATAGGGAAGAAATTGAACCACACATTTCAATTCTAAGAACCTCCTTGTCAAGAGGTTGAAAAAGAACTAAGTGTTTGAAGTGTTTGAGAATCAAAAGGAAAGTTAGGGATATGCCATTCACCTTCTTGGTGAAACAAACTCCCAAAAACTTTACTTAAAATTCAAAATCTACCTTACTTGCAAAATGAACATGCTAGAGATTTAGTGGGCTCACCTCCCAAATTTTCCTTAGCGAGGCTAGTGAGAGGGACAGCCCAAAGTGGGATACACTTGCTTTTGCCACGAGAATCTGACCCACTATAAAATGAAACGCATGCATCCTTAATGGGGTGCATGACAAAGGGATTTTAATCTTCTTGAACTTCCTCTAGTAGTCCTTACGGATTGTGCAAAATCATGCCTTGGTGCGTGTGGGAAGCCCCTTAACATACTTGGGGGATGAGAGATTTTAATTCATTTGAATGGAACATTTATTAAACCCTAGCTAAATTAGAAAGGCCACCTTGTAGAGCCATGTTTACAAACCAATTTGACTCTATGTAGGCTATTTGGAATTCATTCTTGTGCTATACTTGTGAAAACATTCGAGACTATACACATTAGTTGTTGTTTAGAGACATTTATGTGTGTGTTGCATTTGTTTTCAATTTTCAAAACAAGAAATTTTCAAAAATATCTGATCAAAAGTTTTAAAAAATTTAAAATATTATACCCTAGTCAGAGAAGTGTCGCCTATACACAAAACACACTCGCCTATCATACTTTTAGTCACACCTATGACTTTCTTAAACACACGTATACACACTGAAGTCACGCTCAGAGACATTTGAGACACACCTGAATAAACTAAAAATCCACCTGGAAATAGTAAAGTATTGCCTAAGAACCTACAGAGTACCACCTTCACCAAATTAGTATACACTTAGATAGGTTTCAGACACGCCTGAGCTTGTTTTAGTCATGCCTAGAAAACAAAAAGGTCAAACAAAGACTACTTCTAGGAAGAATCAAAAAATTTTGAATATCAATTTGAATACCCTTTTTCGAGTTTTCACTGATCCAACTTACAGTCTGGTTAAAAATCATGTTTCACATATCTATCAAAATTTTACAAAGGATTAGATCCAAGTAGTCTTAACTTATATCCAAGGTTCATGCCTACATTCACTAGATCATATTACATCAAGAAAACCTTGCAAGCTGATGGGACTTATTTGAGACAAGAGCTCCCTTATCCCGGAGATGAAACTACTCCTAGAGTACCACAAAAGTCACCCGAACAAGAAAAAGAAGACAACATGATGTATCAAGGTAGTTTGGGTGGTAAGGATAATAGTGGCATTGATTTCACCAACCAAGGTAATGCTAATAGTGGAGGCAATGACATGAATAACCATAGCAATATTAATAACCAAGGAAATACCAACAATGAAGGAGTAGATCCAAGTGCTCACGGAGTTAACCAAACTCATACTCAAACTAACACCGAACTAATGGCAAAAGATGCCATGGATGAAAAAGTTAGTGAGGCTATCCAATGTCCTTATTTTAGAAAGCTCATGGAAAAGGCAATGGACCTAGATAGAGAAAAACATTTCATAGACTTAGCACAAAAAGGTCTCAAGCTTCCCCGTGACTTTGATGTCAACCAACTTAAAACACCAGAAGTTGAGGAAAGTACCTTAGACATCATGAACAAACAATTCAAGGCATTTCAAATGCAACTAGACAACATCAAGTAAAGTGGGACTCCCAAGCCTTTCTCTATAGAAGCATTGTGCCCATTCCCATTTGATAAAAGCTTGGTTATGGTGCCATTCCCAATCAATGTTGTGTTTCCTAAATACGACAAGTATGAAGGAACAATGGATCCTCAAGATCACTTACGGGAGTTTTGTGTGTTGAGCTTAGAGTTCATGCATGATACCACATATTTAATGAGATTATTTCCACGAAGCTTAGGAGGCATGGCTATGGAGTGGTTTTCTAAGTTACCCTCTGACATTAAGACCTTTGAAGAGTTAGCGTTGAAATTTGTGGCTCATTACTCATATAAAATTAAACATGATGTCACGATGATAACGTTATGCAACACAAAACAAAAAGATGGAGAGGCCTTCCTCACTTTTCTACAAAGGTGGAGGACAGTTTTTGCAAGATATCCTAGAAGTGTGCCTGAAAAAGAGAAGATGGATATCTTCATAAACAGTTTGAGTAATGAGTTAAACTACTGCTTATGAATGCAATGTCCAAAAACCTTCCAAGATCTAATTGAAAATGGAGTAACCATAGAGGAAGTGCTAGTCAAAAGTGGAGAACTCAAATTGTACAAAGATAATAAGAACAACCCCAACAGTGGCAACAATGGCAATAATTAGAAGAATCATTAGTTTAATAGTAATAGTCATTATAAGAATAACAATAAAGGAATTATGAATGATGGAGTAGTTGAATCTAGAAACTTGAAGGTGGTCCCCTTTGCTCTTACAAGGACACCTAATCAAGTGAATAATACCAATAAGAGCTCTAATGCACCATCCAACAACAATCACACCAATAATGGAAATCAAGGAGATAATTCAAGGAATACTAAATTTGATAAATACTTGAGGCCGACCCCCTCAAAGAACTTCACACCCTTGGGTGAACCCCTTGAAAAGGCATTAAAGGTTCTCATGGCTAATAATGTCATTACTCTACCCAAAATTCAGCCTTACAAGCCAAATAATAAGCCT
Source organism: Chamaecyparis obtusa (assembly GCA_027943335.1). Taxonomy (NCBI): domain Eukaryota; kingdom Viridiplantae; phylum Streptophyta; class Pinopsida; order Cupressales; family Cupressaceae; genus Chamaecyparis; species Chamaecyparis obtusa. The sequence goes on from BSBK01001446.1 coordinate 284,512, forward strand.
AGTTGGTGGAGTGCCGATAACCATTGTGAGTATCACAGAATTTGAGGACACACAACAAATGAATGTCTGCAATTAAAAAATGTAGTGCAAGATTTAATTGATAATGGCATGATCACCATTGACGGACCTCCTAATAATGAAGATCATATGGCATTCAAACAACCTTTTTACAAACATGATAAGGGAGAGTCATCAAATAACAAGAAGCAAAGTGCCAATAATCTCAACTTTGCACCACCTTATGATCATATTGTTAATGCTATAATAGTTAATGAACAACCTCAAAAGGAAGCATCAAATTTCATTACAAGAGGGAAGAATTCTAGAATAACCCTACAAGGGATAGCTCCTCAAAGCACTAACATCCCACCATCCAACATTGTAGTCAAACAGTCTTCTACAGCAGCAAGGCCTTATAGTTTGGTTGATCAATTGCAACATACTCCAGCACAAATCTCTATCTTAGAATTATTGAAGTTGTCACCAAACCATAAGGAGATTTTGGAAAAATCTCTACTAGAGACACATGTTCCTACTAACTTAGAGACAGAAAGGTTTCAACATATGGTAGGTCATCTTGTAGCACCTCATTGTCTTTCATTTTCTGATCAAGATGACATGTCTATAACACATCCTCAAAATCTACCATTGCATATAGAGGTCTTAATCAAAAGGCATAGAGTCAAAAGAGCTCTCATTGATGGAGGGGCTGTTCTCAACATTTGCACATTAAGTCTTGTCAAAATTAGGTCTATTTGAGTCTTGCATTGACCCTATAAAGAAAATCACCATTAAAGCTTATGATGAAGCTGAAAGAGCTTCTAAGGGCATGATTGTATTGCCCATCCAAGTGGGACTTGTCAAGAAGGACACCAATTGCCAAGTGCTGGACATGAAATTAACTTATAATATTTTGTTGGGTAGACCATGGATTCACGAGATGCAAGCAGTCCCATCTACGTACCACCAATGCATAAAATTTCCATACATGGGTGAAGAAATCATAGTTGGAGGAGACTCTAACCCATTCCAATATTGCAATGCACTCAAACCTCCTCATGAGTTATACATTCCACATAACCAGGAAGGAATTATTCAAGAAACCACAATTGAAGATGTTAAAATGAAGGAACTAACAATAAATGTTATTCCACACCCTCCTCAAGCTAGCTCAGCGACATCAACTAAGGGAAAGGAAAAAGTGAGCTACGAGGACCCAAATGCAACAGAAAGTTCATACATAGCACCTAAATTGGAAACAGTAATCTATAAACCTACCAAAGAAGAAAAGGAAAAAGCCAAGAAAGATCATTACCAACACATGAGTGAAATGATGAACAACTTTGAAAAATGATGCAAGATTAGTTCAAAAGGGATAGGGGAATATTCTTTTTCTCTATTTGACATGCCCACATCTCCAAAATCACATGGTAAACCATCAAAAGAACATAAGTATAATTCCTATTTTGTAAGGGAAGATAACAAAGTAGCATGGGATAAGGAAGAAGATGACATCCTTCAATGGCTTTACCATGATTAGGTAGATACTTCCAACACTCCCATGGAAAGAATTCAGCATGTAAAGATACAAACTGAGCAATATGGAAAAGGCTTTGATATAATGTAAAAGATGGGATACAAGGGAAGAGGACCCTTAGGCCAAAGAAATAGGGGATTATTGGAACCTATTGAACCTATTTGGAGGGCAAGTCATGAAAAATCTGGAGTAGGTTTTCAATGCAAAGGAGAAAGTTCAAGTCCAATGCACAATTTTTATCCTCACATAAATGCCTTAGAATCCGAAGGAGATAGTGATGACTCTCGGGATTATGAATGGGATACTTTATTAGATGAATCATGTCATGACAAGGAAGTGATTGCTATACATACTTATGCAAAAATTCCAAGGCAAGAAGCTCAAATTAGTGAAGAACCTCCTATTCAAAGGCCTAATATCAAGAAAGTACCTACCAATGGAGCATGGATAGAAACATTTTGGATACCTTCAAAGGAGGGAGATTCAAACATTAGTTTTAACCCACTTGTGGCTTTTCCCATGTTGTTTCCCATAGAGGTTGACAAGGACTCGAGTGAAGGGGACTTTGACTCTTCTACCATGGATCATCTTGAGGAAGCGCACGTCATAGATCTAAATGATACAATGTACGAACCCTCAAATGAATTCATGTCCATAACGCCTATTGATGACATTTTACCCAATGAACCCTTACTTTTGATAAATCTGAACCTCATTGGTTGGGACCAAACCAAACCAAATGACCTACTTTAATTTCCCAATGACCAAGCAATGAATCACTACCTTAATGCGATTGAACCCTCTTTCACCAATGAATTCAATATGGACATAATGACAGCAGCAAGGGTTCAATCTCTTAGTCAAAAGAAAAAAATAAAAAAAAATAGTAAAAAAATGAAAAGTTCTATTGGTGAAAACCCAACTATGGCACCATTAGAACCAAAAAAAAAAAAAAAAAGACGTTTCTTTTGGTGAAAACCCAATTGTGGCATCAAAGGAAGAGAGATTGGACACTTTGCCTGAACATGAAGAGGAAAGGTCACCTATACTCATAGAGCCAATGGAAAAGGTCAATATTGGGAAAGAATTAGATCAAAAGTTCATACACTTGGCAGCATCACTCACACCTCTAGAAAGAGAAGACTTCATAAAATTCTCCCAAGAACAACAAGTAAACTTTGCATGGTCATATGCTGACATGCCTGGATTAGATCCTAACTTTATAATGCAGCATCTAAATGTTCAACCAGGGGTTAAGCCCATTAAGAAAAAGTTGAGAAAATGCACCCCCACATAGCTCTTTTGGTCAAGGAAGAATTGGAAAAATTGTTGAAAGTAGGGTTCATAAGAGCAATAGCATATGCCGAATGGATCTCCAACATTGTACCAGTCACAAAGCATGATAAATCCATTCATGTGTGTACGGATTTTAGAGATCTAAATCTTTCTTGCCCCAAAGATGATTTCCCACTTCTGAGCATAGATGCCATAGTGGATTTGACGACAGGACACTCAATGTACTCATTAATGGATGGTTTTATCAAGTATAATTAGATCAAAATTACACCCGAAGACCAAGAAAAGATAGCATTTACTTTCCCTTGGGTTAATTTTTGTTGGAATTCCATGCCCTTCGGTCTTAAAAATGCCGGAGCCACATATCAAAGGGCCATGACAACTATCTTCCATGACATGATGCACACATTTTTAGAAGACTATGTGGATGATATATTGGAAAAATCCCACAAAAGAGAAGAACATCTCCACATTTTGAAAAAGATATTTGTTAGGTTGGAGCAATTCAAGGTCAGATTAAACCCAAAGAAATGTGCCTTCGGAGTCCAATCTGGCAAGTTACTAGGTTATATAGTTTCTGCCAAAGGGATTGAAGTGGATCCTGAGAAAGTACAAGCTATAATGGACATGGAGATACCTAAGAATATCAACCAAATGAGATCCTTGCAGGGAAAAATCCAATCCATATGAAGGTTTATCTCCCAATTGGCTGAAAAATGTCATTCTTTCACCAGGTTGCTACATAAGGATACTATATTTATATGGGATGCCGAATGTGATCAAGCTTTCACATTGCTGAAGACTTATTTGATAAATCCGCCCAATCTCATGTCACCAATCAAGGGCAAAGCATTACTTCTCTACATATCTACTATGAAAAGATCCTTAGGGGTACTTTTGGCGCAAGAGGATGAACAAGGAAAGGAAAGAGCTATCTACTATTTGAGTAGAACGTTGATAAAATATGAGCTTAATTACACATTTATGGAAAGAGCTTGTCTAGCAGTGGTGTTTGCATCTCAAAAGTTGAGACATTATATGTTGATGCATAAGGTCAAGTTGATTGCCAAGATAGACCCTCTCAAATATTTGTTAAGTAAAATAGCCTTAACAGGTAGAATAGCTAAATGGGTGATGATATTGAGTGAATTCGATATCAAATATGTCGATAGAAAGGCAATCAAAGGACAAGTGATAGCAGATCATTTAGCTGAAAATCCCATGACTTCTACACAGACTATTCAAGTGGAATTTCTGGATTCTGCCATTATCAACATAGAGGCAAAAATGTGGAAGTTATACTTTGATGGATCCTATACTCAAGGAGGTTCCGGGGCCGGCATATTATTGGTAACTTCTCAAGGTTACACCATTCCCAAATCCTACAAGCTTATGTTTCCATGTACAAATAATATAGCAAAATATGAAGCACTAGTCATAGGCATCAAAATGGCCTTAGAATGGAATATAAAAGAGCTAAAAATTTATGGAGATTCTCAACTCATCATTAATCAAGTCAACAATGAATATAACACTAAGGATGAAAATTTGATGCCTTATAAGACTATGATTGATGGATGGAAGAAATACTTTGCATTGATCACCTTTGAACAGATTCCTAGAGAGAAAAATAGAGTAGCTGATGCCATGGCTACCTTGGCTTCTTTGTTACAAAAACCAGATCAAACTGAGAAGTATGAGTTCTTGGTGGAAGAGTTGGTAAAACTGGCATTTGACCTCCCCAAAACCCAAATTGTTTCCCTCTTACATGGACATGACTCCCCTTGGTATGGACCTATATATACCTACCTTAAAGACCAAGTGCTACCCTTAGACCAAACCTGTGCTCAAAAATGCAATTTCATACGCCAAGCCTCCCGTTACTTAATCCTTTCTGAAACATTGTATCGTAAGGGTCTAGATGGGATGTTACTTAGGTGTTTAGAGGAAGAAGAGTCTAAGTTAGCTTTACGAGAGGTTCACAAAGGCATTTGCGGGTCGCACTCAAGTGGGTTAAATCTAGCTAAGAAAATCCTTCGCTTAGGGTATTTTTGGAAGACATTGGAAAAGGATGCTTGCCACTTTGTGAAGATATGCAGCAAATGCCAATATCATGGTGATATGATACATGCACCGGCACAAGCATTACATCCATTTGTCACACCATGGCCTTTCAATCAATGGGGGTTTGATTTAATTGGCATCATAAATCCACCTTCTTCAAATGGGCACAAACATATCATAACCGCAACAGAATATTTCACCAAGTGGGTTGAAGCAGTTCCATTGATAACGGCAATAGGAAAGAAAATTTCCATGTTTATCTTGAATCATATCATTTGTCGATATGGTATTCCTCATGCCATAATAACAGATAATGGAAAACAGTTCAAGAATAAGGATGTTGATGAACTATGTGCTACATTTCATATCACTCACCATTCATCATCAATTTATTACCCTCAGGGAAATGGGCAAGCCGAAGCCACAAATAAGAATATATTGAAGATCTTGAAAAGGTCGGTCAACAAATTAGGAAGGGATTGGCATATGCAAATTAATTCAGCATTATGGGCCTATAGAACCAGCATAAGAACACCCACCGGAGCCACGCCATTCTCACTAGTCTATGGGACTAAAGCAGTTCTACCATTAGAGGTTGAAATCCTGTCTTTATGAGTGTCATTACAAGGATTGATCACAGATGAAGACTATAGGGTTGCTAGACTTCAACAATTGGAGTTACTTGAAGAACATCAAACACAAGCTTATGAGCACCTGAAAGTGTACCAAAATAGAATCTCAAGGAACTATAATAAACATATCAAACTGAGAGTTTTTTAGGTAGGAGACTTGGTGTTGAGAGAGAATCCAAAGAATCAAGTTGAGAGGGAAAAGAAAGGCAAATGGGAGGCTAATTGGCTAGGCCCATTTATCATAATATCTTCATTTGGCACAGGAACCTATAAATTATCAAATTGTGATGGAGAGGAACTTCAAGAACCTATTAATAGTATTCATCTTAAAAGGTTCTATACATGAGGTAGATGAAAGAGTATAAAGAGTATCAGATGAGAGAGCATCCTATTTTATTGTACATAGTTCAAAAGAGATCTTGAAAATACCAAAAACATTTGAAAAGCACAAAAGGATAAAAACATTGAGAAAATTGAGCATGAACAAAGGAAAAACATCCAAAATGATGTTGTCTTGGTGAAAACCTAGTAAATAGGTGCCTTGATGATAAACAAAAGGAAAAAAAAAATTGAAAAATACAAAAAAATTGAAAAAGAAGAAAGTGCCCTGGTGAAGACCTAGTAAATAGGCACCTTGGTAGCAAAAAAAGAGAGAAAAAGCTTGCAAAAATTATTATAAAGAAAATAAAAGATGAAGCTTGACTCATCCTAAAGGTGGAAACTTGGTAAACAAGAACCTTTGGTTCCCTTCAGTTGGTCTTTCCTAGGTTGCATTTGTACATAATGCATCTCATCATCCCATTTGTCCAAACCTTCATTGCATCCATCATTTGTACATAGTCTTAATAAAGCTTTGTAGCTTCATCATTTGCATTGCCCAAAGTTGCCAAAACGGGTATATTCAAACACTTGGGGGCAACAAAGAGCATATCAGAAAGTTGGTACATAAAAAGGATTCAAATGAACAACATTCAGTCAAAGTCAGATAGAGAGAGAGGGAGATCCGAATTTCAGAAGAAAGAAGCATATTTTCGTGAACCTTTGATAGATATCATTGTTCATAAACCAAGAAATTTATTACCACAACAAAATCCTTGAGCCTTAATTGACTTTATTATTCGGGATTAAATAAAAATCAAACATCATTAATGATCAAGGTACTTGGAAATACTATTTGAAAATCAAGAAACAATGCAAAACACTTGAAAGATTCTTTTGAAAGTTGGTTAAAAATCTCTTTGCTTATATCGATTGATTTATATCAAGTCTCTTTAGCTAATTGATGGTATTGGCAATGATAGAGATATGATACTTTATTGCCTTTGAGTGACTGTTTGAAGGAAAATTCATCACCTTATAAGAAGTTGTCTAACGACATGGTCATCAAAGAACCATCGAGGACTATCTCATAAGCGGATGGATTGACCTTTGTTTGGTTACACAAATGGATCCCTTGGCTATTTAGATTTTCTATATCTTAATACCAAAAATTCACTAGCAACATTGAATCCGTTGACACCAATATTCAGACTCCCATAGTTTGGTCATCCAACTAGTGAGGGTTGTACTTGGTCCAAAAAGGAGGTTACCAGAATGAGATAAAAAAAAAAAGCGGTATTCATATCATCATGCCAGTGGGCAGTGGTGATTGTATCGACTTTCCGGTCCCAAAATGCTCAATGATGAAAATTTATCCTCAAGGCATTTATTTGCTAAAAGCTGGTGACACTTAGATGCATTGCAAGGCATATTAGATTCATTGCATTATCTTGTTAGATTAATTGCATTTTCCTATTTGATCAATTGCATGTGTTTATGGTTACTTTTCCAAGGGAATGAGGGGGTACATCAATAATCTTGGGTAGTTAAAACATTTACGCAAAAGGGGTTCAATAATAATGTTTGTTCTTGATAAAACACAATAAAGAAAATGAGATTATCTTTTGCATACACGCGTTGAGCATTATTCATTATCCACATTTACAACAAAAAATCATCCATACATCATGTGCACTCATATAGTTAAGGATAAACTGGCATACATTGAAAAATCAAAAAAACATAGGAACATACATGTGCATTTCCATTAAACATCTTACATCCATACATGAACAATAGAAGAGCATCACCAAATTCATACATCTTTGCATACATCTATATATATCATAAAATAAGATACTGCATTCATAGCATGAATCCAAGTAAATTCATAAATCAAACATCATATAGCTGCATAAAAGATAATCTTATAATCAAACTCATCAAAGAGAATCAAGAAGTATATCATCATCAAAAAGGAGGATCCCATACATCAAATATGTCAAGGTATCATCAAAGTGATCTATCAAATGTTCCGATAAATGAGAATAACATAAAAGATGGACCAACAACACTGAGTAAATTTGTCATCATATCACTCAAGAGCCTGTAGCACTAGATCCATCTGGCCCTCTACTATCCTATGGGGGAGGAGCCTGTGATGTACCCACTCCATCCTGCCTCTGAACAACCATGACAGATACAAGCTATTGTAATAAAGAGGCAACCTAGTCCAATCAACCCACAATAGTGGATATCTCTATCCTCATAGACTGTAAACCTTGCTCTAATCCATCCATGCGATCACCCTGTGCACCCTATGGCTATGGAGCTTGCGGAGGCATCTGTGGAGCCCCATCATCCTACTGTGCTTGATCCTGATGAGCCACATCACCATCAGGTTGCGCTAAAGCCACTCTCTGTAAATGTACCAAGGGATCTAATCTCCCAGGAATTTGCCTAGCTGCATCAATCTGTGCATGTCTCTGAGCTCTTTGATGTCTATGCACTCTATCCTGTCTATCTACTCTAGGGCGTCTAACAGATGCATCATCCTATGCCCTATCCTATCTATCATGACCTAGATCTCATCTCACCTGATCTCCCCTTGTAGAAACCCAAGGATGTCTATGTCCTCAACCTCTCCGATGTCTACCACCCATCTCACCATCATGATGTCTAGGAATAGGCTTAGTCGGATTAGTAAACTAAGGAAACCTATGATGAGACCACCAATCTGCATACTCATGTGACATCCTAGCATCAGCCATACCAGGAAGTATCTCCCATCTGCAAATAGTCATACCCACAATCTGATCTAATGCAAACTGATAATCAATACATGGACCCAATAGAGAGATCTCTACCTATACTCGAGCATATAATGCATTTCCCTGAGGCATATCCTGAATCCGCCCATACTGTCTCAAAACTCTACCAAAGTAGAAGCACTCAATAGTGGTAGGAGTGCACCCAATCATCTAGCGAGGGGAAAACATATATGGTAACTCATGACCATCCTCTCTCCAATGATCACAACTGAGATAAGGACACCATATAACCTAATCCGGATCATCAATCTGATGTCGCCAGTGATCCAAATGACCCATATGATGTTGTATGACTATGCTTGTATATAAGAAAGTGTAGAGATATCCCCGAGGTTGAACTCTATCAGAAATAGGCCTAGTAATGGGAAGATGCTCCCATATCCACAACTACAGAACAATAACACCTGCTGATAATGATGCACTACCCCGATAGACTACCTCATGTAAATCATGATACAACTGTGCCAAGATGTAGGAACCCCAATCAAACCATCAAGGATGAGCAAGTAAATCCTCTATAATCTAGCCCCAACTGACTAAAAAACTGTGACCTCGCCGATTGGGAAGAAGTAGACCACCAATCAATGCACCCAAAACTACTGGTAATGTGGGAAAAGAGGCAAACTAAGGCCATGTAACAGTATCCCCATCTCCAATAGTGTTGTCCCTGAATACTCATCGGCAGACAAAGGAATCATATGTAGAGTCATAGTAGACTAACTCACCCCTACAAGGAATCTGCAATAATCGATACACATCCTCCGGCGTGATCGTCATCTCTCTGTATGGCAAGCGGAATGTGTTTTGGTCGAAATGCCATCGCTCTGCCACTATAGTCAATAATCCATGGTTTAGCTAGAACCATGGGAGATCAAGGAGGAAACTCGAACCACATCTCTCAATGACTCAAAACTCAGCTATTGTGAGTCTCTGACCTAAGTCAATAACCCATGATACGTATAAAGTAGGATAATGATCCTGTTGGCAAGGTAAAGGACTAATATCAGTACATTGTATCAAGGAATTATCTCAAGTCAATCAAAAGTATCAAGTAATCACACTAAAGTATCATCATTCATTTCTTTGTATCCTGAGAATGGAGTGACAGTCTCAAATCATATTGGTTTTCACACTAATTGATTTATCCTATCAGTTAATATTCAAATCAGATTGACAAATCATATTTTAAAGTACTACTATCCTGATATCTAAACCATTGTTTTGTTGACAATCATAGACCTACACTAATTATCTGACTTTCTCATCAAGGGGTTATCAAATTGTTCATCCGATATGATCAACACATGTGTAAAAAGTACAAAATTTTTGCAAAAAATACATTAGGCATGATTTTTATGCTGTCAGGTGACATTTTAACCTAGGCGTGACTTTTTTTTGCCCTAAGTGACTTTATTATTCTGCCAAGCGATAGATTTTCTATATGCGACAGTGAATTTGACACAGCGATAGAGAAGTTTTCCTTACACGAGAGTTAAATGGTTAGGTTTCATGTAGGCGATAACCTATTCAAAAATGGGTATTTTTCCCTGGGGCAAGGTGATAGTTTTATCCTGCTAGGCGAGACTCAACTGTCTTGTAGGCAAGAGAATATTACATGGAGGCGATAATAAAAACCATGTACGCGATAGTAAAAGACCCTAGGCAACAATCAATTCTATCCTAGGCGTGATTTCTCAAATGCAAAGCAACGATGAAACATGAAATTGTAATAAATGCTTAATAAATGATCAATAAATGCAAAATCAAATTTTGTAATGACTTACTGGAGGTGCATAATCAGGCGCTCTCACATATCTCCGGCATCTCTCGAATCTATGCTCCCGAATCGGCACAACCAGCTCAAAATCACTAGAGAATCAGAGCAAAATCACCAAGGGTAAAAAGTAAAAATGAATGGTAAAAGAAGGTTCTTAACCTATTTAAGGTATTTTTTACCTAATTTTGAACTTGAAATTAGCCATTGACTTCTCTTAGCATATCAAGTCAAACCAGGGCATAATCATACATCGTGGGATATCATCAATAGTCAAAAACTAAAACATATTTGCTATATCAAATGTCAATAATCATTTTCAAATCACATAATTCATATGTTTTAATTTCTGAGGGGGCAATAAGGGTATCAAATCAAAGTCACAATCATACATCATGAAATCAGTGGGGCATCATAAATTTTTTTGTATCAAGAGGCAACAATCAAACACATAGGGAATCACAATCAGGACATAAAGAATCTTTGAATCAGTGTTCTTCACACATCGACTCAAAGAGGGGCATTTGTAGACAAGAAAAATTGGCAAAAGGCTTAAATCAATCAAAAGGTGAATTAAATCATCAAAATAGCATGAAAAATCAATAAATGGGACAAAGGCAATTCAAATAAAAGGAAAATTCAATTAAATAATTAAATGATTAAATAAAGCTTGAAAAGGGGAAAAACACTACGAAATTGATTAAATTCAATTAATGACATAGTTGTTGAAAGCAAAAATCAAAATGAACCTCTTACCCTTCATGGCTAAATTTAATTACTTTAATTAATTAATAAATCATAATTTCCCTCAACAAAGCAAATTGGAGACAAAATGGACACAAATCACTCACTTTTGTTGAAATGGTCCAGCCTTTTGAAACCATTTAAATGATTGTCCCCTCCTTGTCCCCCCATTTATGGACAAAGCAAAGCCAATTGACCTTATCCAAGCATAACCATGATCAACTCACTCTACCCCTTACCCTTGGGAAATTACTATAAGTATGAAGCATTTTGGAGAGCATTAAAATCTTAGAAGTCAATTGAAAAGCATTGTTACTATAGTCAATTGAGATAATTTCTAAGAGCAATTGAAGCATTTGAGCATTTAAAGTTATCATTTTAGCATTTTATCATTGCATTGTTATCAATGGAGCTAGATTAAGCATAAATTCATCATAGAATAAGCATTTAGAAGCATCATAGCAGCATTATTCTCATTTTAGAGGTGTCACTAGTGAGGATTTGCAGCTGAGAGCTCACTTACCACTTCTTTCTAGAGATCCATGAGATGTTATAGATTGTAGTTGCATTTTAGAGTAAATTTCCTTTGTATTTAGCTTAAATTGTTGCTACTTGATCTTAATTTCATGAAGGTGAATAATATCATCACACAGAAAGAAGTCAGAATAGGATGGAAGATTTGTTGGCTAATATAGCCCTTAGACCAGAAGATGCTACATTTGCAGATGTTTCCAATATAGAGATACAAGCCAGACCTTCCATCCCTGACAATCTAGATAATTGGAAAGTTTTTTCTGATGACCAAGATATATTAAGGTTTCTCCATTGTGAATCTCATTTTGGTGATAAAGAAATGGATTTCAGTGCTTATGTTAATACAGTGAATGGCAAAGATGTCATCTTTGGGAAAGAGGTTTTGCAATTAAAATCAAACAAGGTTCCTAAAGGACTAGTTGCTCTTGAAAGGGCATTTGACAACAAAGACAAGGCCTTCTTGGCTAGTACTGATAAAATCAATGAGCTTGAAGAAATAAACTTGGGCACAAGGACAGCTCCCAAGAAAGTTTATATAGGTAGGTCTCTCTCCCCAAGAATTAGAAAAAAATTGATTGACCTTCTTAGAAAATTTAGGCATGTTTTTGCCTAGTCTTATGAAGACCTTAAAGCTTACAGGGAGGACCTTTTCCAACATGACGTTCCTCTCAAAGAAGGCACAAAACCTTTCAAACAAAAATTGAGACCCGTTAACCCTACCTTGGCACCCAAAATGCAGAGTGAACTCAAGAAGATGATGGATGCTAGAATAATCAAGCCCATTAGGCATTCCACTTGGGTTTCAAATTTAGTGCTTGTCAGAAAAAAGAATGGTGATATCAGATTATGTGTAGATTTTAGGAATCTTAACATAAATTCTTTGAAAGATAACTATGGATTACCTAATATGGAGAACATGTTGCAAAAGGTCACTGGATCAGAATTGATGTCCATGATGGATGGTTTTTTTGGTTACAATCAAGTGATGGTCAAAGATACAGAATAGTTTAAAACTACATTTACAACTCCATGGGGAACATATGTTTATGTAAGAATGCCATTTGGGTTGACTAATGCAAGTGCCACTTTTTAGAGGGCTATGGATGTAGCCTTTGCAGATTTCATTGATAAATTTATGGTGGTCTATCAAGATGACTTGACAGCCTTTTCAGCAAAAGAAGAACAACATTGTCAACATCTTGAGAAAAATTTTATCAAAGCATTGGAATATGGGGTTTCATTGAACCCAAAAAAGTGTGCCTTTGGTGTGACAGAAGGAAAACTTTTGGGGCACATTGTTTCAAAGGATGGTGTAAGGATAGATCCTAAAAGAGTGGAAGCTATTGACAAATTATCCTTACCAAAGAACATCAAGGGAGTTCAGTCCTTTTTAGGACAGAAAAACTTTTTAAGAAGGTTTATTACAAACTTTGCAGAAATCAGTATTCCCATATCAAGGATGTTGAAGAAAGGAGCAAAAATGGAATGGAATACTGAAGTAGTCCAAGCCTTCAATGACATTAAGAGGGACATTACGTATGCCCTGATCTTGAAGACACCAAATTATAGCAAGCCAATGCAAATTTTCTCTTTTGCATCTACTCATACTATTGCTACAGTAATTTTACAAAAGAATGCTGATGGTTTTGAACAACCTATTTCCTTTTTCAGCAAGACTTTACAAGCAGAAAAATTAAATTACAATATCATACAGAAATAAGCTTATGCCTTGGTCAAGGCCATTAAAACATTTAGATGTTATTTGGTGGGAGCCACAGTGATTGTCTATGTTCCAAGTGCTGCAGTTAAGGACATTTTGGTCCAACAAGAGGTCTCAGGAAGAAGATGTAGATGGATTAATAGAATTCAAGAATTTAACATTGATATCCACATTACAAAATTGGTTAGAGGTTTAGGCCTAGCTAAACTAATGGCCCAAATTAATCTAAATGCAAACTAGATAAATGCTTTAGAAGAGGATCAAAGACCGTACATGTGTAACATGGATTATTGTGAATGGTATAAAGATATTTTCAAATATCTACAAATGATGGTCTTACCCCCTGAATTGGATGAAAATAAGAGAAGAACTATTAAACTCCACTCTTTGAGATATGAAATTATAAATGGTGAGCTTTGGTGGAGGAGTAATGAAGGTGTTTTTCTCAAGTGTGTAGACTATGATAAAGCCCAGCTCTTGATGCATGAAATGCATAGTGGAATTTGTGGAGGACACTACATGGCAAAGACTACAGCCCACAAGATCATTGGGGCAGGTTTTTGGTGGCCTTCACTTTTCAAGGATACCCATCAATTTGTTAAGAAGTGTGATCCTTGCCAAAGGTTTGTAGGAAAACTAAAATTCAGTGGGAATGTGCCCCTCAAACCTATTTCTGTTCAAGCCCCTTTCCAGAAGTGGGGTATGGATTTCATTAGTGAAATCCCTAATAAATCCAGTGGTGGAAATTCTTATATCTTAGTGGCAACTGATTATTTCACTCAGTGGGTTGAGGCAATCCCTACAAGGAGAGCAACTAGCAAAGTAGTAACAGATTTTGTGATGTAGATATTTTGACAAGGTTTGGTTGCCTAGAAACTATGGTGGTTGATAATGCATTATGTTTTAGGTTAGAAGAGTTTGTTGACTTTTGCAGACATAATGGTATTAAAATTTCATATTCTTCTGCTTATCATCCACAAGGCAATGGCCAGGTAGAATCCAGCAATAAAAGTTTAATCAAGATTTTGAAAAGAGTCCTGGACAAAAACAAGAAGGCCTGGGATTCCAAGTTATTACAAGCCCTATGGGCTGATAGGGTTATAATAAAGAAGGTAATAGGGTGTGCCCCTTTTGACTTAGTGTATGGAATAAATGCAAGATTACCCCAAAACAATTTGTTGCAGATGTATCATTTCATTCAAAAATATGATGAAGATGTTGAAGAAGATATGACAGTTAGAATGAATGACCTGATTCAACTCAATGAGGTAAGAAATGATGCACACATCAAAAATGAGAATTTGTAGGCCCAGTGCAAAGTCTTGTATGATAGAAGGACTATTCAGAGAAATTTTGCAGAGGGAGACATGGTATTAATGTGGAATGTAAGAATGCAAGACAAAGGAAAACATGGGAAATTTGATCTCATATGGCTAGGCCCATATATTATTGAAGAAAAATGGGGAGCGGGCTCTTACATTCTGAAGAATTTGATAGGAGAACTCTTGGAGTTGCCTGTTCATAGCCAATTTTTGAAGTTCTACTTCTCCTAAAGATTTTTGACTCTCTGTACAGTTGTGTTTTAAAGATTTTGTGTGTAGTTTCCTATTTTTGGTTTGAAGTTTTGGTTCTAGTCTGCTGTACCAAGAGATTCTAGTTTCTCATTGTATCTACAAGAGATACATGTCCCCGAGCATGAGCCACTATTAGTACAAGTGAAAATTCCATGGTTGTATTATTTTTTCTCCATGCCTCTGCAATTATTTTTCCATTTTCCTGGTAAAACCCTAGGCAAAAATTCAAATTCTACCTGTTTGCAGGAAAAACCCTAAGTGTGCCCTATGCTTTGTACTATTTTTGTGTTACTTTTTGGGTCACTTAAAAATTGACAAACGCATGTGCATTAAATTTTTCACTTGACGGTCTTTATTTTCCCTAATTTTCTGAACGCCCAGCTTTAATTTTTCCTAAATCCATCGGTGTAATTTTTCCTAAGTCTAGCGCTTTAATATTTTCTAAATGTTTTGGCTTAAGTCTTTTCCTGGGCCCGGCTCTAACATTTGCAGAGATCAATGGTGGGTGTATCTTCACAAAGGATGTGTCAGATGCATGAGATTACAAGACAACCATTGATTCTTTTTTGTGACGTAATCTTTTCTTTCAATGGGTCCACTGCCAGGTGTGTGCAGTTGGCGGTTTTTAATTGGTCCACATAATAATGAGGTGGAGCTTGTCAGTGGTGCATGTGTCAAAGATTTTTGATCGATGGTCGGTGTATGATCACATGGAATATTCTTCCCCCATGACTAGATGTCAAGGGGTAGTGGGTCCTATGTCAGAGATGACTTAGCGGAGGCAGCGAATGGTATGATGACATGTGGTGATTTGTAGGCAGGCCTAGGGTTATCAAAGTTTTTTGGTGGCTCAGACAAAATGTTTAGTGGGCCGATAAAAGTTTCCTCTATGTTCACTCATTCGTGAAGTAGCCTAGGGAAGTTCTAAATCTTTTAGCGGATACGTGAATGTCTATTTGCTGAATCTCAAAATAAATTAGTGAGGCCCTAAATTTCTCAGCGAACATGCAATTGTCTTTGGTCACATATTCGCCAAATGGGTCAAAGGGTTAAGGGTTAGCCAAGAATAGTGGGACCGCATGGTGATTCATCACCGAGGTGTTGTGTTGTGATTGGCTGAGTTGGAAAGGAATGTGGACACATTAGTGGGCCTGGAAGATTCTAAGGGATGCCAAGATGAAAAATTGAATGGTTGGTGTATCATCACATAGAATCTTCTGAGGCTATGTGATCTTATGCCTGCCATTCGATCAAAGGCTTATGAAGAGTGGGTCCAAAGTGTCGATCCATCACCGACGTGCTCAGTTTTCATTGGTTCGAAGGTTTTATGAGGTGGAAAAGCAATTTTTTAAAGGTTTTGTTGATTGATGAAGGACTCTATGAGCCGCCCGATCTACCTCGAATAAAGTGCATCAACGGTCACATTTTAAAGTTGAGCCGGTTACCATTTTTATTCAAATTCAAATATCCTACAGGGTTTTGCTGGGGTTTTTGAACTAGTAAGTCATGTAAAATGAAGTGGTGGCCGGGAATTTTATTGTTTCAAGACAGATTGTAGTTGCGAAAGGATGTAGAAGACATAAGTTATTGCTAGAATCTGATTTTGTTTCCTATGATGCTAAGCCAGTTGAATATCAGGGTTGATTTTTTGCAGAAGGGCATTCATTGTAGTTGGACAATGTGATGATAAAATTAGATTTGTGAGAAAGAGCAAAGGATAGCATTGAAGACATAAAGCACGTCGACTCAATTGTAGATATCTCATCTGTTTCACTAGGGTATTAATTGTAAACCTTTTGGGGTTATTGTAAAGTTTTGTTTTTTTTTAGGGTTAATTTTTGTAACCCTAGAATGATCGGTTGCTTGTTGCATCTCTTAGTATAAAGAGATTTTTCATGATCATTCTAAGGGATTGGAAGTTTAGGTGTTAAAAAGATAGAAATTTCTAAAACCCTAGATTTTCAGTCAAGGATTGTAATTTTTGATATTATTTTATCAAACACTAGAGAAGAAATATAGGTTATCTTCATCTTGTAAGCTTGCTATTCTGGATACTTTATGCATATGGTGAAAGGTTATACCTAATACAAACCTCATATCTTTACTCTCCTTTGCTCTATTCTTTGAATCTTTAAATCTTTGCATAAGGTTTATATGAATGTATTGGTGCTTTGAGTTCCAACCTAGGGTTAGATTAAATATTTCTCAAAGTGGGATATGTGTTCTTAGAGTTTATTTGAAGGATTCTCATAAGTAGGAAAGATTTGAAGCCCTTTGTGTTTATGTCTAAAGACCAATTTCAGACACCATTTGTATCCATTATTTTCCTTGATATCTTGCCCAATAGATAAGGCACTGGCTTATATTCTCCTATCTTTGTGTTCAGAAGAGTGATTCAAATCTTATAATCCCAAATCATTCAAATCACTACCAGTCTTTACTTTTATTTACATTTATGTATTGTCCTACCCAGTGATGGAGAGTCAATGAACAATAGGTTCTTGTTTAGTAATTTCTCATTGTATCCATCTGTTGAAAGATCCAATAAAGAAATAAGGTGCAGAGTTAAAACTATCAGTCAAAGTTAATACTATTGGATCAGGTGCACCCGCCTTGGTTTTGCAGAGCCAAAAGCAGAAGAGGGTAGTCTTATCCCTATAGTTGGTCCAGTTGCTTATAGATTGCCCATATTTGGAGCTAACCATTCCTTAACATCCATCATAAGCATATTGGTATCTCATGAAGTGTAAAATCCTATCCAGGAACCAACACGCGGAATGTCCAATCCTCCTTTCAATACTCCCTACTCCTCTATTAGGGTAAATGCAATTGGATTTTGCGGCTCTCTGTAAAAATCCAATCACCATTGTTTCATTTCCACTACAGAAGCAACAGGAGCACCACTTTGTTCTGGAGATTCATTTTGATCCAGATGAGATTCCCTCATCCTCATGATGCTCAATGCATCCTAACTGCACACCCACCCTCACCATTTGGAAGCGCGCGTAAGAAAAGTGTTTGATTTTATTTTATTTTTTCCAAAAAGCTCTAGATGTCTAAGTTTCTGCCCATTTTTTTAAAACTCCAATATTCTTAATGCCTAAAGAGAGTGACTTCTCTAGGAGTTATTTCTATGAATATAAATCCCCATTTTTTTCTTCCTTCCTCTATTACGTATACAAATAGGGAGTTTAACTATCTGTTATCTCCCAAAAATTTGGCATGAGTCCATTGCACCTTAAATTGTGCATGCAAAGTTGAGTTCCATTAAAGTTTATCTCCCTCATTAAATAACTCACTCTCAGTGTCCAACTGTTTCCAGAATCTTTATTATCAGATATTTGTATAAATAAATTTCAAGGTTAAAATAATAAAGAAATTAATTATTGCATGTTTTTGGGTTATGACAGAATATTATGAGGATCATTAGATTATATTTTAGATCAATGGTGGAAACTAAATATTGGTGACAGCCCTAAAGTAACTAATTGTTATGATATATTTGGTGAATTAATTTAGATTTCTATAATAACTTATAAAATTTAGGAGAATTGAATCTAGTCATGTATCAAATATTATGGTGAATCTTAGAGTTCAAATTTTTAATAAAATAAATTATTTGGCGATTCAAATATTTGTAAAGAAAAATTTAGTAAAAATGTAGTGATTTAGGTTGTCTTAAATCTTGAATTATTATCCAAATTTGGATTCTCACATTTCAAAAATTAGCCAATTGGTGAATATTAGCAACTAAAAAATCATTGGTTTGGGCATAAGTTGATTGGGATAAGGGTAAAAGCACAATCAGGTGTCACCTTTTAGGCTAACTTTTTTGGTCAAACAAATGGTCTAGCTAGATTCATTCTAGCTAAGTTAGATATAAAGTGCTTTAACTTTTCCAATTGGAAATGTCTATTAAATGCATGTTTTATACCACTTTGGGTCCAATTACCATAAAAATAAAATTATTTCAGAAAAGTGGTGTTTCAATAACTCCTAATCTTTTTAATGATATTTTTTTAAAAATTAAAAAATACCCTTTTGTAGAGATGAGAGTCAATAATATCCCCATATAGATTTTATCGTGTTTTAATTGAACATAGTTTATTATAATTAAGAAATATTGTAAGTAGGTATTTAAACAATCAAGGAGATGTTGATACGGAGAAAGAAAAAAATAGTAAATCATATTAAATAAATTTGAAAAACATATGGTGCACTAGAGGAGAGAGTCCTCTTCAAGAATAAATATTTCTTTTTTTGATTGGGATAGATTTGTTATGAAAAATATGTTGTGAGATGAAAACTATCGATTTCAGTGAGTTGGAATTTGAATTGTTATAAAAGAGAAAATACAGGTCACAAACCAATTTTTATTTCTTCATGCACTAGCTATATATGTCATTTATGAAATATTTTGAAATTAGGGGAAAAAATATTTATTTACATAGAATTTTTTGGTGGGAACTAGACCCCTAATTTTCATCATTTTTCAGCAACTGAAAAATCATCTTTAAAAATTAAAAAAACATATCATTCTTATTCAAAAAAATTATTAAAAATATTAATCATAAACTTCAGCCATTTTATCACATTTAATTAGTTTACATCATCTTCAAATTCAAAACATAAATGTCATTTTTATACTATTGAAGTTGAACAACATTGATTTTGTTAGCCTTTTCCTTTGTAAAAAGGTGACAACTTATTGTGCTTTTACCCATAAGTACATAGTATAGTTGGCAAGATAAAAGACTTTGAGCTTGGAGGCTACAAGTTTTAAAGCCACGTGATGTTTTAATTATGTCATCTTGCTTTCTTATACAAATCCTTCATGAATACAACTTTTTAGATAGGCATATGGCCTAATGAAAATACATTGTGTTACAAGGTGCATTTTTTAGTTGAACCCAACACCTTCAAAAGAAAACCTTTCTACTTTCATTTTGTGCTTCTTAATTTTTATTATTTTAGTGCTTTCATGATAAAATCAAAAGCTTTGATGTAGGAGGGATTAGAATGAATGAGAATGAGAATCATTCCCTTCTCAAATTAGTTATTCACTTAGAGAATATGTTAAATTCTTTGGTCCCATATTTTTGTAGGACCATAAATGACTTTATTTATAATTCAATGGTGTATGGGTACAAATCCAAACGCATGTCACACTTTTGGCCAACAAAAATGCTTCTAGTGTTGTGGTTATGAAAAAAATATGTGACTAAAAGGGTTAATATTAAAACATTTTATGTACGTGGATACCAAAATTTGTTTATGAATAGCGTAAAAATAGGTTTTCAAGGAGCCCTGAAATCATGTACATGTTAGATTTTGGCAAGAATCTAGATATTGAAAATCATTAACATGGTAGATCCCAAAGATAATTTTGTAGGCCAAATCATTAATGTAAATAAAATAGCATATAAACTATATTAGTGATGCTCATTAAATAATTTCTCATTACATTGTTATTGCTTCTATAACATTGTTTTCTCGCATAAAATAAATGATTCATGGTAAAATCACCCTCTCAAATCACACACATGCAACTCACATGAATGATTTTCTTCAAATATGATTTCTCATATCTATAATGATTTTAAATAGATTAGCAACTCAAAAATTCAAAGTAATAGGCATGAAAGCTTGCATACTATGCTTCTCCTTTATTCATATACTTCTATAATTGGAACTACAATGCAATTATAAAAAAGTAAAATGTATAGATACCCAATAGGCATTCCAAATATCCTCAAGTCTAATACTCGTTAGAAAAAATAAAGAGGAAGCTAAAAGAAATGTATCCCACACTTGAGCTACAATTGCACTCCAATCTTTGTCCTTCAATCTCCAACTATCAAAATGCATCCTCCAACTCCTATCTTCAATTTATAAACTATGATGCTATGAATAACTCCATTTTATTTTCATTTAATATTGTCATGATGCTACACAAGTCCACCTCAATTTCCACCAATTGAATTGTATATTATTAATGAAAAATTAGATTTCTCTAAATAGCACATCCAAATTAGGAAGCCACCATAAAATAATAAATAGACTGAAAGATGCTTCACAATATTGTCATAATCCACCTCCTCTAAATAATTACCTGAGGCTTGGTTCCCCTTCCCTCTTTCTTGGGTCTGCTTCTCTTTGGAGGACTTGGAGAGTGGGGGTGTTGTGGATCTTCAACCCATGTCATGTTGCCTCTAATTTGTGGTTGTCTGGTATTTTATTTTGGCTTTTTGGGTTGTTGGTGTGTGGCCCTTCTAGGATGTTGTCATTTAGCTTGTGGTTCATCTCCTTTTTGGCTCATGTGTGTTCCTTCATAGTTTTTGGGAGTTGTTCTTCTGGTTTTATTTTGTGTTTCCTTTTTTTCCTAGTTTTGTTAAGTGTGGGGGACTTTGGTTGTTTTCAGTTTCATGTTGCTTGGTGGGTTGCTAGCAATTTTAAAGGGTCATTTTTGGTGTTGTTGTTTTTTTGGTTAGAGGTTAATTTTGTTGGGGTTGTGGCATTTCCTTTGCATACCTTTTTTTGTCTTTGTTCTAATCCTAAGGGAGCTTCTCTCTTTGGTGGTTGGATTTCTTCCTGCGGGGCTAGACTATTGAGGTAGATCTTTCCATATTGAGGTGGGATGTATCTAGGTGGTTGTATTAAAGGATTTTCTTACAATGCTCATGGTCTTCTCTTTCTTATGGCATATTTAGGTGGTGGTATACCCTATATAGCTGGTGTATTTCTTGTGGAAAGAGTCTTTCTGTGGCTCTATGAAGAGTTCTTTCAACCACAGTTGTTGGAGTGCTAGATGTGTGCTAGCTTTGGGTTTCCTTTTGTTTGTGATCTCCTCTACTTCTTCTCCTTTAAAGGTGGTCTCCCCTCCTATTAAGGTGGAGAAAATTGTTTTAGTTGTGGACATGACTAACTAGTGGGGTGCCCTCTTTGAGAGCTTCAATCTAGTTTTGGGAACTAGAGAAAAATCTAATTTCAAGGTTTGGGTGTCCTATCAAAACCCTTTGGTTCTCTTCTTCTGGTTGAGAATATCTAGGTTTGGGGTGCTTAGTAAACCCCTATTTAGGTTCAGGGAGCATGGTAAAAACCCTTTGTCTATCATTGGGCTAGTGAGTGGTTAATGTTTTATCTTTTAGTTGGTGAAAATGAAAATTTTTGGAGCCTTGTTAAAATCCACATTTTTGTGTTTAAGGTTAAGAGAACCTTGAAAACCCTATGTATTGTGTTCAAAGGATTTATCTTCTCTCTTCTATAGCTGGTGCTTCATTTGATGATTTTATTATAGGTTGTTGTTGTTGTTTAGTGCTTTAAACTCTTCAACAAATCAGATATAACAACCAACAACTACTCGGTCATTAC
Source organism: Chamaecyparis obtusa (assembly GCA_027943335.1). Taxonomy (NCBI): domain Eukaryota; kingdom Viridiplantae; phylum Streptophyta; class Pinopsida; order Cupressales; family Cupressaceae; genus Chamaecyparis; species Chamaecyparis obtusa. The sequence goes on from BSBK01001446.1 coordinate 306,907, forward strand.
TGAATACATAATAGAAACATATAACAATGAAATCCACTATCCAATAGTATTTAACTTGTAAACCATAGAAATGTTCAAACCAAAAGATTCACACAAGCATTAACACTAGGATTTATAGTGGAAACCCAATTTGGGAAAAACCACTTTACAACATGTTACTGATATTTTCACTCTTCTGAAGTGAGCTCTGTGAAAATCCAACCTTGTCAAAGGTTACAAACACACTGTCAAGTGTGACCCGGTTAAAGGATTTCAACCACTTTGTTAGAAGTGTGCCTTGTTATAGGACTTAGATACATTCCATTAGAATGCAACCTTGTTCAAAGGATTTATACAAATGACTGTTAGGTCAACCTTGATTAAAGGATTTCAAACTGATACAATGGTTAGAAAGTAACATCAGTGTTTGATCTGAAAACATACAACTCACTTTGAAAATATCAAATCCAATTCCGTACACATATGTTGGCTTATTGACTGTGATCCATTTCTATCTCCATTACTCATCTACTCGGAAATCCCTTCAAGCAATCACAACTCCTTCTCCTTCATCCTTTTCTTCTTATATAGTAAATAACAACTCTAGCATCCTCTCTATTCAACCTCTCACTTAGGTTTCCTTAATACTTCCTCAATTAGGTCGATCCAACTTTTTCCACTTAATCTCCTCCGTTGATCTTAGGGTTAGGTCAGATTCATTGAATCCTTCCAAATTTATGTTCTTCATCCATCCTTCTAGAAACATCTCAAATCTCTTTATGGAATCATAATAAAATGGTTTACAGTGCATTAAATGCTTCCATACAATCAATAAATAAAGTCAACATGTTTTACATAATCCAAGAATTCAACTATGTCAGCTAGGAATCTGAATTATTCCTCAAATGTAAATTACTGACACTCAGTCAATACTATGTTCAACTCCTCGATCTTCATTGGGTAGCCCAGTCACCACTTTCCTCGACTAATACTATCTTCCTCATAAATTAACTGATGTTTGGTCAACACTGAATTTACTAGGCATATACTGGCTCGGTCGACACTAACATCACTCAACTTAAACTAGATTTCTTTAGTTTTTCTTGGTTAAGCCTACTTGTTTAGTCTTCCTTATTACTTAGATAAGAAATACATTATCTTATCATTGTGCCACATAATCAAGTACCCATTGAAGTATCAAGATAACTCAACCATTCCTTAGGTGCTATTGTTATCAACCTTTCCCTAATCCTTCTCAACAATCAAATAGATATAGTAGTTTCTCAGGATAGCAATAGTCTTACCAGTTAAGGTTTGACATCAATGACAATACAACAATTGCTTCAATTATAGTTTCCAACAATCTCCCTCTTTGGCATGGATGGAAACACCATATGAATAACACATGAATCACCAACCAATCCAAAACTTATCTGTCCATCAGAAATATTTATAATCTCCTTAGCTTCATTCTAATTCAGAATCAATTATCCTTGCTTACATGACCGTCCACACAGTAACATCCACTTGATCTCTACTTAGTTCCTTTCCTCTAAATTTCTCCATCTTACTTGATCTTCCATGAAATCTCACCATGTGTTTTCATCTTATTCATCTCCCTCTTTGACAATAATGCCAAACTAGCAACTAAAACATACATCCTTCAGATGTAGATGTCATATTGTCAGTTCAGTAACAATATTTATCCCTCTTTCATCTTTGCTTATGACTAATTATAAACTTTGCTATATTTTTCACAACTCTAGGCTGCTCCTAAAGTATGACATGTTTCTGCATCAATTTGTCAGATACTCTTTGCAGCACATTTGATGCAGTGCTCCTAGCTTGACTAGGTAGCCTCAATTAGGGGAAGAACCACTAATTCTCCTCACAAATATTCATGAGCTTATTTAGGTAAAGCTTTAGTGAATATGTCTACTAGTTGTTCTTTTGTATTCACATATTCCATTTTGACCTCTTTATCTTGTACCAATTCCCTCAAGTAATGATACTTGACAGTGATGTGTTTGATCTTTGTGTGCATCACTGGGTTCTTAGATATGTTGATAGAACTTGTGTTGTCATAGTAGATGACAACTGGTTCAATGATCTCTTCTTTCATGCCTACCAACAATTACTTTATCCATACCAAGTTTGAATAGTTCATTGCTGCAGCCACATACTCAGCTTCAGCTGTAGATTAGGAAATGCAATTTTGTTTCTTTCTTGTCTAGGAAACTAATCTCTATCCAAGAAAGAAAGCTCCACCACTAGTACTATTTATGTCATTCACATTTCCTGCCCAATCAGCATCAGTATACACTCTCAGTTCAAATATTTCATGCTTCTTATAGTATAGTCCATAATTTGTAGTCCCTTTCAATATCTCATTATCCTTTTGACAGCCATTATGTGAGTTTCCTTAAGATTGGCAGAGAATCTTACCACAATCCCAACTGCTAGAGAAATATTTGGTCAGTTGTGAATAGCATACTGCAGTTTTCCAATCATGAACCTATACAAAGTCTAGTTTACTTTAGCAGCATCATCATTTTTAGACAATTTTTTTTCTAGTAGCCATGGAAGTACTTACTAGCCTTGAATCCTCCATACCAAAGGTTTTCAGTATCTCATGAACATATTTAGACTGGGTAATGAAAATACCTTTCTCAATCTGATATACTTGTAAACCAACAAAGAATTTGATCTCCCCAAACATACTCATTTCAAATTCAGTTTGCATTTCATTTGAAAATTTCTTACACAGGGCATCTTGTCCACCAAATATAACATCATCTACAAAAATCTTAGCCAACAAGATTCCTTTATCTTCTTCATCTTTCATGTATAGATTGCTGGTGTCATTTGTCCTTGAGAATCCAATCTATATCAAGTAGTTGTGCATCCTCTCATACCATGCTCTGGGGGCTTTCTTGAATCCATAAAGTTCCTTATTCAATTTTAAAACCATGTGTCTCTTGTTTGGATCAACAAATCCTTCAGGTTGTTCAATGTACACTTCTTCTAATATACCATTTAAAAATGCAGATTTGACACCCATTTGGTATTCCTTGAAATCTTTGTAGGTAGCATATGCAAGTAAATTTCTTACTCCTTCCAATCTTGCTACAGGGGAAAATGTCTCCCCATAATCTATTCCTTCTTCTTGTGCGTAGCCTTTTCATACTAGCCTTGCTTTGTTCCTTGTGATTTGTCCATGTTCATTCAGCTTATTTTTGAACACCCATTTTGTTCTAATGACATTTTTGTTTTCTAGTCTTGGCACCAGAGTCTAGGTATCATTCCTCTCTATTTGGTCTATCTCCTCATTCATGGCTTGAATCTAGTCTTCATTTTCTAGTGCCTCCCGTGTTGCCTTAGGCTCGAATTCACATAGTAAACACGTAGGATCTCTTAACTTGCTTCTGGTCAGAACTCCAGTTTCTTTGTCTCCAATGATTTTTTTGGGCTTTTGATGTCTCCTTACATATTGTGTCAAAATAGGTTCTTCTCTCCTTTCTTCTTGCTCTTTAGGTTCACCAACAAGATTGTCAAATTCAACTTATGAATGCTCAGCAACCTCTTCCTAATACTCAGCAATTTCCTCCTGTTGCTCGACATGTTCTTCTTGTCACTCGACATTGTTTCCCTGATGCTCAACATTCCTTACATGAGACTCTACATCACGTGCAAGTTTGTCACTTGCCTCTCCTTCTTCTATATATACAAAAGATATGTAATCTTTTGGTTCTCTCTTTCTTTCCTATTCATTTTTCTCTGCATACTCATCAACTTTGACATTTACACTTTCCACAATTTTGTTAGTGTTAGAGTTCAAACACTTGTAAGATTTTCTTTTTGTGGAATAACCTAGGAATACGCCCTCATCACATTTAGCATCAAAGTTTCCATTCCTATTGTCTTTTATTATATAGCATTTGCTTCCAAAAATTCTAAAGTACTTTACATTAGGTGCATACCCATGCCATAACTCATAAGGTGTAATGTTTGTACCTTTTTTTATCTATACTCGATTAAGGGTATAAATAGATGTACTTACAACTTCTCTCTAGTACTTTTGTGCAACATTCTTCTCGATCATCAGTGTTCTTACACAATCCATGATAGATATGTTCCTTCTCTCTATTATACCATTATATGGAGGTGTTCTAGGTGCAGACATCTATCTCTTGATTCTTCTATCATTGCAAAATAGATTGAACTCACTGGATATGAATTGTCCACCTCGGTCAGATCTTAGAAACTTTAGGTTCCTACCTGTCTCCTTTTCAACCTTAGCCAAATACCACTTAAAAAATTGAAAAGCATCAGATTTTTCTTTTAGAAACATTACGGTCATCATTCTAGTGTAATCATCAAAAAATAGAATAAAATATCTAGCACCACAATAGATTTGTACACCCATAGATCCACAAAGGTTAGTATGAACCAAATCTAAACCATTCTTAGAAGTAAAAGTCTTGCTCTTGAAACTAGACTTTGTCATCTTACCCAACTGACATTGTTTGCACATTTCATTCTCAGGTTTCTTCAATCTTGGCAGTCCTCTCACTTTCTTCTTTTTACTAATTTCTACCAGATTATCAAAGTTAACATGACATAGCCACTTATGCCATAACCATATATCATCAAGTTGTGCATTCATACATGTCTCTTTAGATAGGTCTAGATAGAACAAATTACCTCTTGTCTATTCTCCAATTCCAATCAGTTCACCAATGACATCAAATATTTTGGCCTTCCTGTGATGAAATTCCACTCGGTAGCCAATGTTATTAAGCTTTGCAACACTTAGCAGATTATAGTTAAGACCCTCAACCCAATAAGAATTTTCACAAGTGATCTTATCAGTCAGCTTAATCAATCCTTCACCCCTAACAGGACATGGTGCATCATTACCAAATTTAACACTTCTACCTTTGTAATGATCTAAGGTATCAAACTTACTTTTGTCACCGGTCATGTGGTGTGAGCAACCACTATCAATAATCCACTTATCATTTTTGTTCACATAGGGTACGAGTATAGTTTTCTCATCCTCATCAGACTCATCTTTCATAGCAACATAGACTACTTCAATTTCAAAATCATCACTATCAGTGTCAGTTTCTTCTTCATCAATATAGCATGATTTCTTACCTTTTCCTTTGTAGTCCTTGTACCTTTGGTAACCTATATCTTCTCTTTTGTCTTTATGCTTGCTATCTCTTTCCTCATCCGTGTCATCCCTATCAGGACATCTTGTAGCTATATGACCAAATTTATTAAATGAGAAACATATGAAAGGGATTTTACCTTTATACTTTCCTTTTCCCCTTTTTAATCTTCTAGCCATAAGAGCTTCAAGATCCTCTAGTTCTTCATCAGATGTGTCACTTTTACTTTCACTCTCACTGATGCATCTTTCTTTTTCTTTTTTTGACTTACTCAGAACCATTTGTGACTTAAATGCAGATTCAAAATTAGAAATAGTGAAGTTATCATAGTTAGAAAGCTCAAAAGCAGTAAGCTTACCAACAAGACTTTCCAAAGTAAGAGTATCATTAGGGTTACATCTAGATTCTTGAATTGCTAAAATTTTGATGGCATAAATAGGATGCAAAGTTCTTAAAAATTTTCCAATAATAGTTTCATCATCAATAGTTCCATTAGCTCGTCTAATAGCATTTACAACTTCTTTTATTCTACCACAATATTGAGCAATATTCTCACCTTCTTGCATTTTCATTTCATCAAATTTACCTCTTAGGCTTTCAGCTTTTGCCCTTACTACATTTATGTCACCACCGTAGATGTTTGCAAGAGTGTCCCACATTTTCTTTACATTATTGCAGTATTTGATGTCTTCAAATTCTAGATAGCTTAGGGAAGATGCAATCTCCAACATTGCTTGATTGTGCTCTTGTTTAGCTCCCATTTCCTTGGCACTCAGAGGTGCAATAGGTGTAACATAGTCATGCTCAACATAATACTTTGCTGAATCACCAATACCAGCCAAATACAGTTTCATCAGACTCTGCCATGTAGGGAAGTTCTCCTTATTTAGCTTTGGTACCTCCTTCTTATACATCCTGACCATTTACTTCAAGTACTTTTAAACTTGTTCTCCGTAATCACCAACAACTCTGATAGCAAGTGTTAATATGATTTAGAACAACAAAGAGGTGGGGTGAATCAGTTGTTCTCAGGTCTAGATGTATAAAATAAACTTTCAAACTCTTCAACAAATTAGATCTAACAACCAACAGCTACTCGGTCATTACTAAATACATAACATAAACATATAACAGTGCATTCCACTATCCAATAGTATTTAACTTACAAAACACAAAAATGTTCAAACCAAAACATTCACACAAGCATTAACACTAGGATTTATAGTAGAAACCCAATTTGGGAAAAATCACTTTGTAACATGTTACTGATATTTTCACTCTCCTGAAGTGAGCTCTATGAAAAGCCAACCCTATCAAAGGTTACAAACACACTGTCAGGTGTGACCCAGTTAAATGATTTCAACCACTCTATTAGAAGTGTGCCTTATTATAGGACTTACATACATTCCATTAGAATGCAACCTTGTTCAAAGGATTTATACAAATGACTATTAGGTCAACCTTGATTAAAGGATTTCAAATTGATACAATGGTTAGAAAGTAACAACAATGTTTGATTTGAAAACATACAACTCACTTTGCAAATATCAGATCTAATTTCATACACATATGTTGGCTTACTAACTGTGATCCATTTCCATCTCCATTACTGATCTGCTCAAAAATCCCTTCAAGCAATCACAACTCCTCCTTCAGCCTTTTCTTCTTATACAATCAATAACAACAACTCCAGCATCCTCTCTATTCAACCTCTCACTTAGGTTTCCTTAATACTTCCTCAATTAGGTCAATCCAACTTTTGCCGCTTAATCTCCTCCATAGATATTAGGGTTAGGTCAGATTCATCAAATCCTTCCAACTTTATGTTCTTCATCCATCCTTCTAGAAACATCTCAAATCTTTGTATGGAGTCACAATAAAATGGTTTACAGTGTATTAAATGCTTCCATACAATCAGTAAATAAATTCAACACATTTTACATAATCCAAGAATTCAACTATGTTGACTAGGAATTTGAATTCTTCCTCAAATTTAAATTACTAATGCTCGGTCAATACTATGTTCAACTCCTCAATCTTCACTGGGTAGCCCGATCACCACTAAAACTGTTTCCTTGACTAATATCATCTTCCTCAGCAAGTAACTGATGTTGGGTCAACATTGAATTTACTCAGCATATACGGGCTCGGTCGACACTAACATCACTCAGCTTAAACTAGATTTCTTCACTTTTTCTCAGTTAAGCCTACTTGTTTAGTCTTCCTTCTTACTTAGATAAGCAATACATTATCTTATCATTGTGCCACATAATCAAGTACCTATTGAAGTATCAAGATAACTCAACCTTTCCTTAGGTTCTATTGTTATCAACCTTTCCCTAATCCTTCTCAACAATCAAATAGATATAGTACTTTCTTAGATAGCAACAGTCTTACCAATTAAGGTTTGGCATCAATGACAATACAACAATTGCTTCAATTGCAGTTTCCAACAAAGACTTGCTCTGTCACTCATTGCCTAGATACCAACCTATGAAGAGATGTTCTTTAAACATAGAAAATCTAATTTTTTTAAAATATTTACTATCTAGTAACTTCCACCACTAATAGCCAAACTAGAAGACTCCAAGAATATGTCAAGAATATTCTATTGACATGTGTCAAACTCCTATGATAAATTAAACATTAGGATTTGGCCAAATAATTTATTAAATATTTTAGGCCTTATTGCATCAAATCTATTCAGTAAAACATTAAAAGATAAATTGTTACAAAAATTAAATTAAATGTTTTTTGTTGATGCAAGACTCCTCTCATATCCCAAGATGCTCTTGTGTCAATAAACCTACAATAATTTAACTTCTTGCAACTAATCATTTTAGTATCTTCAAAGTATAATCACAAAAGATATCATTTGGGTGTTCTTCACCCTCAACATTAGACACTTCCTCACTTATTTCAACTATTGGTTAATGCAACATAATCTTAGTATTAGTCATGGATATAGTTGATCTATGTATTTCTAAACCAATAGTGAAAATTTTTATTCTATTGAATGGAATTGCATCAAATATAGCTATAGGGGCACTATATGAACCACCAACATAATTACTTAGAGTATTCATGTACTTATTGAGGATTTTACTATCCAGTTGAAGCAATCGATTAATGATGACCTCTACAACAAAATTATCCATGTTTTTCCCTAACAAAAGTATTCCTTCCTTCAACATAATTCACGGCACATATCCTTCTCAATATACTCTCATATTAAAAGCTCCTTCTCAATATGCTCTCGTATTCAAACTTTAGTTCAATTTATTTTTTAATTCAATGCCCAAATATATTAGCTATTGTAACCATCAAGAAACATTTCAAGCATAAAATAAATACTCTCGTATTCAAACTTTATATCATCTCATTTTTTAATTCTACACCCAAATATATTAGTTATCACAAGCATCAATAAATATTTAAGGCATAGAATAAATATTAGCACTACTAGAGGCTAGCTTTATCAAGTTCTTCCTCACATTAATGTATTCAACACTTTAGCCTATTTTTAGCCCAAAATGGAGGTAAACTTTCATCCTATATCTCCCTTTTAAACATTTATAACTTTAAAATATCAAATATGTTCAAAGTAGATTTACCCATAGTGAATTAAATTATTTTTGCTCAAAATCCTAAATATGCACAACTTCTACAAAGAAGTCATGCCATGGATGGATTAGTTTACAATACCTTGACATACCATCCCCTTTTCCATCACACTTCTCTTAGTCTTAATTACTTCCTATTATTACTTATTTTATGACATCATTATTTACTACTCTTTCCTTTTCTCTAATGTGTACCTTCCTATATCTTCCAAACCTTATCTTGTATAGTAACAAATTACTAACAAGGAAAATCCTCCATATTGATCTCTAGTTTTAATTATCCTTTAAATTGGAGATCTTTGATCCCTATGCACTACTCATACAAGTTAGAGTCATGTAGATGTGGAAAATGTGGCTTAATTAATCAAATAATCTCCATGCCCAAAATTACTTACTCTCTTTAAAGTATGCATATGATTTTAGCAAAGTAAAAACATTTGTTCTCTTCAAATTAGTAATGGAAACCTTTTTGGGGTCTAAAAAAGGTTTCAAGACCAAATTTCTCTTCCATCTCCTTTTCCTCATTTGAATTTTAATCTTTCTTTTGAAACAATATACCTGTATTTTAGTGTCAAGCACAAAGTTGGTTGTGAAAACCTTTTCAGTGACTGACATAGTTGTGATGACCTCCTATATCTCTTTATATAGTTTCACAACATAGGAAATCATCAATATGACACTAGGATATGAAAATACTTGCATTATCCAATGAGTTTGTGAAAATGTTTTGGCCATCGAGAGAAAAAGTGAGCTTTGTCAAGCCTGAGTTAGGTTGTGGAAACCTTGTTAGACTTTTACATTGGTTTTGAACTTACAGATGATCTAAAAGACTTAAAATTTAGGAATTAAAGACTAAAAGAATCACTTATCTTATATCAAAATAGGTTGGGATGATTTGTGAGAACCTTGTTTCACTTCGACAATAATTTTGAAACCAAAGAGAAAACCTAAAGTATAAAGGTGATTAGGTATGGAATTTTCTAAAAGGTGATTATGAAGGATTAAGGTTGGTAGGTGTTCTCAAGTGTCATGTATACTAAATAAAGTGGATTATTAATTAAAAAATGTGTTTCAAGACTACATATATATTACTCTTAGTAATTTACTCATATACATATTTTTTTATTTCACATCATTGAATATTACCAAAGCATTTTTCATTGTTCCCTTCATTGAAAACCATAAAATACTTCATTTTCTTATTTTTATCTCCCAATTACACTTATCAAAGTTCATAAATCCCCTTGAAAGGTTAACACATGCAAAATATTGAACTTTTCATCATTCTTTGGTTATTTTGAATAAATTTTAACCATTTTAGTGTTTGAAATAGTTTTAAACCCATTATAAATGCCAACATGCATCATTATACCAATTTATTTTTCTTATTCAACATCATTGTAATCCCTACCCATATATGTATTTATTATAACTTCTTTAGGAGTCCTTTTCATCTTTAAAAGTGTGGCTTTTCTTAATTGTTGTGTGTTTTTAATATGGGAATGAATCATATGTTGGTAGTTTGTTGTCATTGATGTTTAGGTGTTGTTATTGATGTCAACCTTAAATATATTATTATTATTTTTTATATTTTTTTGGTTCTTCTAGATGGGGATTGCAAGTGATTTTTAGATTATGTTAAATATTGCTATGTTTTGACCATTGGTGTCAACCCTTTGTCAATAAAAGTGAATGTTGTTCTCTATCCACTAGAGATTGTTAGTAATAGTTTCTATACTTATTAACTAGATGAACATGTATAAGGTTGGAGGAGATGTAGATGAATGAGAAGAAATTTTATTTTTTGGATGTCCACTCTAGTCTGGTGCTTAAATTTACTACTCTAAAATTTGAATGTTTATATCTAGAGTACCATAACCAAGATTGGTCACTGTGATTTGTTCTAACTTGGATTTAATTTTAGTTGCATGTACAAGTCTGAAAGGAAATCATATATTTTGTAATGTCCCAAGTTTTTCTACCATTTAATTATACTTTTTCATGTCATAAATGATAAATTCATTATTTTCAAATATTTTAGAATATCCCTTTTGAATTAGTTATCCTATGCTAAGAAGATTATGTGTCATGCACATATAAAATATCATATATATACCTATTGTGACCTTGTTTTATTCTTTAATTACAATTTTATCCTTAGCTATGACTTTAACTTCCTTTATCATCACCAATTCATAGAAGTCTACTAAACGAATCATCAATATTTATAAAATGTTTTTATTCCCTACTGTGTACATATTATAACCAATACTTAGAAGCTATACATTCTCTAAATATTCCTTTGTAACATTGGAAGAAAGAAGCAAGTTAGTATCTAATTGATCTTCTTTTTCATCTAAAAATGTATGAACGTTATTTATGTTAGGAATAGTCCCAAGAGATAACTAAGAGGGGGGGTGTGTGAATTAGTTATCTACAAGATTCAATTCTTTATCCAATTAAGTATATAAGAATATTAAGCATAAACACAATGAAAGAACACTTAACAAAACACCACAATTTTGGTTATGAGGAAACTGAAATAGGTAAAAACCCCGATGGGAATTGACACCCACTAAGAACTACACTAGTGTATTATGATCCCTATTTGAAGATCTTACAACCCTATTAGGAGTTGATCTTTACAATGCAATAAGTAAAGTGACCTGGTCAAGGGTCAGACCTTGTTAGGATTCTTTTACAATTAACCCTATTAGGGGTGAGGACGCACTGTCCGAGAGCACATTGCTCAAAGGGGTGGAGGCTACAACCTTATGATTAACAGATACAGACTATATCTAGATCTTGGTGAGTTGTGCATAGACCTATTGTCTAGATCAGTTCCAATGAATAACATATACTCTTTACTTGGTCACATAGACCTTCTACTAATGGCTCAACACTTCGTACTTTCTTCTTTGCTCTTTATCTTTTCACTTTGAACCACACCTTAGCAATCACAAATGACTGCCTATAAATATCTTCCCTCCAAATGATATAATCAAGTCAGCCTATTAGAACCATCTTGAAATCATATTAGAGAAGCAATACACACCTCAATAACACCTCAATCAGCTCTACTAAGCATGCACCATAAATTAGGACTTCATAATTCCATGTGAGTAGACACCACACTACACATAGTCAGCTTCACCAAATTATCTCCAACTTTCTTCTCATGCTGAATTACATCATGCAATCTTAACCAATTTTTTTTAACTCTCCTCTTAACATCAATCCAAGTGTGCATACTACAATGATAGGCGCAACTACCACAATCTTATAAATAATGTTGGCTCTCCTAGATAAACCCAGGAAATTGAAACTGTCAATTGGAGACTTCATAACTCAACTTGTACTACATATCTGACTCTGCATTCATGAGCATAATATCATACATATGTCTACAACATATATATAAAGATGCAAGGCTCTACTGCAACCGTATGGTCAATCACATACAAAACTATTCCTGGGACCTATCAGGAACACTCACTGATATACACAACTATATTACCGTCTTTACTCAGAATTAAACTCTACGTCTATGATATCATGTTGATAACATATCCATGCAACATTTGTTGAAGGCTCTCATCATCATGCTTCCACACATGCTACTTACCATATGTTGTCATCAATGACAAACATATAGTCAACAATCTGACTTGCTGGAAAATCTCCAACAAGTCTCCCCCTTTAGCATTGATGGAAACATATGGAATGAAAAATACCATCAATCCAAATGATCAATTATTTTATAACATTCTTCATTTCCTCAACCAAAAACTCCCCCAAGGAAGTATCCTCCAACTACTTCAATATTCTTCAATATTCTCCATTTCCTCAATTGTACTGCTTCTCATGACTATAGTTTTACTCCCCCTTCTACTTGTTTTTAATTACTACATATCCCTTATTTTTATGTTTTTCATAATTATATATTACTCCCCCTTTGACATCAATGGAAAAGGATGCCAAAAACATTAAGCATCAATACTACTCCTGTGGTAGAGTAGTCAACCTTTCATTGGTCACTGAGGACTTATTCACTCTTGCTATCTCTAATCAAATTCACGGAAGGGAATTACTCACAGCTTCTCCCTGAGATACTCAAAAGTATCCTTAGGTAAAGGCTTTGTGAATATGTCTTCTAGCTAATCTTTTGTACTCACATAATCCACCATTACTTATTTCTCTACAACTTTCTCTCTTAGGAAGTGATATTTTATCTCAATATGTTTTGTTTTTTCATGCATCACAGGGTTCATTGACATATTGATAGTGCAAGTGTTATCACAATGAATAACAATAGGGTAGTCAATTTGAATTCCAAAATCTTTTATCATCTACTTGATCCACACAATTGTAGAACAATTCAATGCCACTGCAACATATTTTTCTTCTACTATTGATTTAGAGATACAATTCTTCTTTTTACTTGTCCAAGTAACAAGTCTATCTCCAAGGAATACAGCTCCTCCAAAGGTACTCTTTCTATCATCCACACATCCTGCCCAATCTACATCTATATATACATGAATCTTTACATTCTCTAAATTAGGATACCATAAACCATAGTCTAAGGTTCCATTCAAGTATCTAGATATCCTTTTTACTGCCATGAGATGACTTTGCTTAGGTTCTACTACAAATCTTCCAATAATACCAACTGCATTGGAAATGTCTAGTCTATTTTGAGTAAGATATATAAGTTTTCCAATCATAGACTTATACAAGGTTATGTCTATTGTTGGTGAATCATCTTCTTTTGAAAGTTTACATCATGTTATCATAGGGGTACTTACTAGCTTGCAATCATCCATCTTGAATGTCTTAAAGATCTCTTTCACATACTTAGTCTGATTTATGAATATACCTTTATTTGTCTGATGCACATTCAATCCCAAAAAATACTTGATAGGACCAATCATGCTCATTTCAAATTCACTCTACATCTCTTTAGAAAATTCTGCACTAAGCTTATCATTACCACCAAATATAATGTCATCAAAAAATATAGCAACTAACAATAGTCCATCAGATGTCTCTCTTATGAATAAGTTACAATCTGCTGCTCCTTTCTTGAATCCAATCTTAGTCAAGTAACCATCAAGTCTTTCATACCATGCTCTAGGGGATTTCTTAAGTCCATAGAGGGCTTTCTTCAATCTGAATACCATATCAAGTCTATCTGATCATGTGAATCCTTCAAGCTGATCTATGTAAACTTCTTCCTTCAACTCTCCATTCAGGAATGCTGACTTAACATCCATTTGATATACCTTAAATTTTTTGTATGTAGCATAAGCTAGAAACAACTTTATGGCTTCCAATATTGTTACAGGTGCAAATGTATCTGAATAATCAATTCCTTCTCTTTTTGCATACCCTTTACATACTAATCTAGCTTTGTTTCTTACTATTGTTCCATCTTCATTCATCTTATTTCTAAATATCCACTTGGTTCCAATCACATTCTTATCATTAGGCCTAGGGACCAATTCCCATATATCATTCTTAATTATCTGATCCAGCTCTTCTTTTATTGCTTCATGCCAATCTGAATCATTACATGCATCTTCAACACTTAAGGGTTCAATCTGTGATAGTAAACATACCTCTTCATTTGCTGTGGAGCTTTTTGCTTTTGATCTTGTAATGAATTTACTGCTCTGATCTCCAATGATGTCTTTCTTTGAATGATATCTAGATGTGAATTTAGGAACATTGGGAGTGACTTTCTCATCAAATTTTTGAGATTATTCTTCACTTGTTTCAGGGTCATTGAATAACAGATCAATGTTGTCAAACATTTCTTCAAGAATTGCTTCACTACTAGTAAGTCTAGGTTCTTCTTCAATCATAGGTGCATAATCATGGTATCTCTCTTGAATCATAAAATTCTCATCAATCTTAACATGAGAACTGTTAATGATCTTTTTCAATCTTAGATTAAAACATCTATAAGCTTTGATTTTAGTAGAGTAACCAAGAAAAATACCTTCATCACTTGCATCAAACTTGCCAATTGCTTCATCTCTCTTGATGTATCACTTTCTTCCAAAGATTTTGAAGTATTTCACTATAGGTACATTCCCAAACCATAGCTCATAGGGTGTCTTGTTTGCACCTGGCCTCAATTGAATTCTATTGATAATGTAGACCATTGTATTCATCGCATCTCTCCAATAAGTGTGTGCAAATTTTCCTTCAATCATGATGGTGCACGCTGTGTCAAGAATGATCATATTCCTTCTCTCTACAATTCCATTCTGTTGAGGGGTTCTAGGGGCACTTAGCTGGGTATGTGCACAATGATGGGGTACCAAAAAGGGGGTTTAAGATGCCACTTTTTTCCTGAAATCAGCAAACTCTGAACTTCAATAACAAATTGAAGATAGTTCAACTCAAAATTTCAAAACACAACAACAACAAGAGTTGTAGTACTCTGAATCTAGTTTCTAAACTACTAATTTATTTGAAAAAACGGTGAAGATTAAGGCCTTCAACTAGGGGGAGCACAAAAAGTGGTACTATTTTTTGTGAAAAAAATAACATAGCGCCTGTTGTGCTCCCCCTAAAATGTTAACTTATTTTTTGAAATTATTTAATCACTCCAGTGAGAAGTTAGCTAACACCACGTAGTTTACCCTAGATTTTTCTGCTAATTTTTTTATGAATGTATGAATTTCTATGACTTTTTGAACTCTGACATCCCAAAACACATGAAATTTGGGCGTGCTCCCCCTAGAAATCATTCAAAATTAGTCGAAAATCAATTTTATTTTTTTTTAAAGTGTGTAGAATGGAGTCTAGTTTCTAAAAAACTAAGTTTTTGCAAATTTCAACAAATGAAGCAAAATCTATACCCAAAATACTACACATTGGTTTTTGACAAAAAATTGACATACATTCAATGGAAATTAATGTTGATAGGCTTAAAATTATCATTTTTGGAAATAAATTATATGTTTAGATAGCTAACTTAGAGACCAATAATCTCACATTGTTTGATTTTTTTGTTATCGAATCATGTGTAAACTAGACAGAGAGCACACACAAAAAGTGAAGGTTTTTTCTAATGTTTCTTCAAATTCATGTCAAACTCATGGCTTATACATCCAAGCCTTTGGGTTGGATCTCCAAAGAAAATCCAAGCCTTAGGCTTGGTAAAATACAAGCCTTCAAATAGGGTGGATGCCAAATAGGGCACACGCCAAATAGGGTGTGCGCCCCTATTTGGTGTGCGCCCTATGTCAATCATAAATAGGCTCTAAAGAACCATTAGGACCCATTCTAATGCGTCCTAATGATTCCATAGTGGTTTTAATTGCCTCTAAATGGTCTATTACGACCCATTATTGTCCCTTAGAACACTTTAGAACTCTCATGATCCACTACAAACCCTTAGACAACATTACGACCTGTTACGACACATTAGATCCTCAAAGTGTGTCCTAAGAGGTATTAATTGATTGCAGTATTTTATTATGGTTCTTAATAGGTGCAAAAGAGCCATAATAAGATCTAAAAAACATTAGGAACCCTCATTTAATACATTAGAAGCACCTTGAACCATAAAGTGTGTCATCCAAAATCTCTCTCTGTCACCTCTCTCTCTCTCTCTCTCTCTCTCTCTCTCTCTCTCTCTCTCTTTCTTACCTTCACTTCATCCCTCTCCCTATCTCTCTATCTTCCTCACTCTACTTTATCTCTCTGTACTTCTCTTACCCTAGTTATCTATTTCTTACCTTCACTTCATCCCTCTCCCTCTACCTCTCCCTATCTCTCTATCTTCCCTCCCCCCGCTCTATCTCTCTCTTTGTCCACGTTCTTACCCTCTCTTTCTTACCTTCTATCTCATCCCTCTGCCTTTGCCTCTCTCTCTCTCTCTCTCTCTCTCTCTCTCTCTCTCTCTCTCTCTCTCTCTCTCTCTCTCTCTCTCTCTCTCTCTCTCTCTCTCTCCTCTCTCTCTCTCTCTCTCTCTCTCTCTCTCTCCCTACTTCTCTTATCCTATCTCTTTCTTGTCTTGTCTCACAAACTTCTCTCTCTATCTACTTCTCTTAGGTCCTAGATCTCTTTATTACCTTCACTCTCAACCCTCTCCCCCTACCTCTCTCTCTCTCTCTCTCTATCCTTCTACTTCTCTTAACCTAGATCTCTTTATTACCTTCTCTTTCAACCCTCTCCCCTGCCTCTCTCTCTCTCTCCCTCTCTCTCTCCCCTTCTCTCTAACCCTCTCTCTCTCTCTATCTACTTCTCTTACCTGAGATCTCTTTCTTGTAACCTTCTCTCTCAACCCTCTCTCTCTCTCTCTCTCTCCATGCCTTCTCTCTAACCCTCTCTCTCTGTCTATCTAGATCTATCTATCTACTTCTCTTACCATAGACCACTTTCTTACCTTCTCTCTCAACCGTCTATCTATCTATCTATCTATCTATTTATCTAACCCTATATCTCTTTCTTACCTTCTCTTGAGAAACCCTCTCCTCCTGCCTCTCTCTCTCCCTCTCTCCTTCTCTCTCCCTCTCTACTTCTCTTACCCTAGATCTCTTTCTTACCTTCTCTCTCAACCCTCTCCCCTATTTCTCTCTCTCTCACCCCTCCTCTTCCTCTCATTGTCTCTCTATCTCCCCTCTCTCTATCCTTATCTCTATTCTTCTCTTATCCCAACTCCATCTACCTCTCCCTTGTTACCCCTCTCCTCTCTCTCTCTATCTACTTCTCTTACCCTTGATCTCTTTCTTACCTTCTCTCTCAACCCTCTCCCCTGCCTCTCTCTCTCTCTCGCCCCTCTCTCCTTCTCTCTAACTTGCTCTCTCTCTATCTATCAATCTACTTCTGTTACCCTAGATCTCTCTCTATCCTTATCTCTATTCTTCTCTTATCCCATCTCTCTCTCTCTCTCTCTCTCTCTCTCTCTCTCTCTCTCTCTCTCTCTCTCCTTCTCTCTCCCCTTCTCTCTAACCCTATATCTTTCTCTTACCTTCTCTCTCACCTCTCCCCCTTTACATTTCTCAAGCTCTCTCTCTTTACGTCCCTATATATATATATATACACACTTCTCTTACCCTAGATATATTTCTTACCTTCTCTCTTAACCCTATCTCTCTATCTATCTACTTATCTTACCCTATATCTCTTTCTTACCTTCTCTCTCAACCTTCTCCCCTACCTCTCTCTCTCTCGCTTGCTCCTTCTCTCTCTTTCTATCTCTCTCTCTATCTACTTCTCTTACCC
This sequence comes from Chamaecyparis obtusa, assembly GCA_027943335.1. NCBI lineage: Eukaryota > Viridiplantae > Streptophyta > Pinopsida > Cupressales > Cupressaceae > Chamaecyparis > Chamaecyparis obtusa. Next base: position 324,929 of record BSBK01001446.1, read on the forward strand.
TAGATCTCTTTCTTACCTTCTCTCTTAACCCTCTCCCTTTCTCTATCTACTTATCTCACCCTATATCTCTTTGAACTTTCCTTCTCTCTCAACCATCTCCTCTACCTCTTTCTCTCTCTCTCTCTCTCCCTCTCTCCTTCTCTCTCTCTCTATCTCTCTCCTTCTATCTACTTCTCTTACCCTAGATCTCTTTCTTACCTTCTCTCTCAACCCTTTCCCTCTACCTCTCTCTCTCACCCCTCCTCTTCCTCTCACTGTATCTATATCTCCCCTTTCTCTATCCTTATCTCTTTTCTTCTCATAACCCATCCCCCTCTACCTCTCCCTCATTACCCCTCTCTATCTATATATCTATTTCTCTTACCCTATATCTCTTTCTTACCTTTTCTCTTACCTCTCCCCCTTTTCATCTCTCTCTCTCCCTATCTATCTATCTACTTCTCTTACCCTATATCTCTTTCTTACCTTCTGTCTTAACCCTCTCCCTCTCTCTATCTACTTATCTAACCCTCTCTCTCTCTCTCTCTCTCTCTCTCTCTCTCTCTCTCTCTCATATGATTCATTATGATCCCTTAACACCTCTTTAACATTCTAGGACATATCAATGAGTCCCAAGACCCCATATGACCCTTAGGGCCCCTAAGGGTTGCATGGGGTCCTAAGAACAAATTTACACCCCTCATGACTCCTTATACCCCTTAGGACCTCTTGAGAACAATAGGATGTATTCCTATCAGTGCTATGGGGTTATAAGGGGTCGTAGGATTGATTATGATCTCTTAACACCTCTTTGATATCCTAGGACATATCAATGAGTCCCAAGACCCCATATGACCTTTAGAACCCCTAAGGGTCACATGGGGTCCTAAGAACCACTTTACACCCCTTACGACTCCTTATGACCCTCTATGACCAATTAGGACCCTTTACGGACCCCTAAGGGTCACATGGGGTCCTAAGAACCACTTTACACCCCTTAAAACTCCTTATGACCCTCTACAACCAATTAGGACCCTTTACAAACACCTAAGGGTCACATGAGGTCCTAAGAACCACTTTACACCCCTTACAACTCCTTATGACCCTCTACGACCAATTAGGACCCTTTACAGACACCTAAGGGTCACATGAGGTCCTAAGAACCACTTTACACCCCTTACGACTTCTTATGACCCTCTACGACCAATTAGGACCCTTTACGGACACCTAAGGGTCACATGGGGTCCTGAGAACCACTTTACACCCCTTACGACTCCTTATGACCCTCTACGACCAATTAGGACCCTTTACAGACACCTAAGGGTCACATGGGGTCCTAAGAACCACTTTACACCCCTTACGACTCCTTATGACCCTCTACAACCAATTAGGACCCTTTACAAACACCTAAGGGTCACATGAGGTCCTAAGAACCACTTTACACCCCTTACAACTCCTTATGACCCTCTATGACCAATTAGGACCCTTTATAGACACTTAAGGGTCACATGGGGTTCAAATAACAACTTTACACCCCTTAAACCTCCTTATGACCCTCTACGACCAATTAGGACCCTTTATAGACACCTAAGGGTCACATGGGGTCCTAAGAACCACTTTACATCCCTTACAACTCCTTATGACCCTCTATGACCAATTAGGACCCTTTACGAACACCTAAGGGTCACATGGGGTCCTAAGAACCACTTTACACCCCTTACGACTCCTTATGACCCTCTACAACCAATTAGGACCCTTTATAGACACCTAAGGGTCACTTGGGGTCCTAAGAACCACTTCACACCCCTTACAACTCCTTATGACCCTCTACGACCAATTAGGGCCCTTTACGGACACCTACGGGTCACATGGGGTCCTAAGAACTGCTTTACACCCCTTACAACTCCTTATGACCCTCTACAACCAATTAGGACCCCTAAGGACCACTTAAAACCCTTTATTCATTAACTTTCTTGCACTCTCCTCTCTCTCTCTCTCTCTCTCTCTCTCTCTCAGTCTCTTAGTCACCCCTCTATCTCTCTTTGTCTCTTTATCACATCTCTCTCTCTCTCTCTCTCTCTCCCTTTCTCCCCCCATCTATCTCTCTTTTATGCATTTCTAGAAAGGGCGTGAACCAAAAATGGCATACACCTTGTTTGGTGCACACCCTTTGTAGAAAGCCCAAAAATGGCAAAAAACCCAAGAATCCCATGAAGGAGGCCCACTTTTACTATATTCTATCTAGAACACGCAGTTTGCACAACAAATATTGACTTTCATGGTGTTGGAGGTCAAAAAGAAGACTATTTTATCAACTTGGACCACCTTTTGTTGCAAGGTCAACATTGTGGTGCAAAAAACAACCTTTATTTAGCAAATTTGACATATTTCAAGGTAAGTTTTGTTTTTTCTTGCATGCCAAAATGTGAATAAATCCTTTTTATTTTATTTCATATTATATGGACTTGTGGAAAGCATAAATAGACATGTATTGGACTATAGTTGTATTATAATTTGATATATATAAATTGTAATAATTTTATATTATGTTATGACTTATTATAATAGATTGATTAAAAAAACCATAATTGTTGTATTAGATTGATATTTTATAATGTGTAAATTTTAATTAATCTCAATGTATATATAGATCTTATTCATCATGCCAAGAAAATGACCTAAGATTCAAACACCTGAAGAGCATGAAATAGAGAAAGAGAAGAAAAGAGAAAGAATGAGACAACTTCGTGAACAACGACAATTGGAGTCCATACAAGAAGAATTACCTAATAGGAGAGAATTGGAATTGGAAACACAAAGGAACTAAATGAGAAAGTTGCGTGCAATAAGACAATTGAATTATGAAGGGGTGAGTATATCATCTATTGGATTGCAAGTTGAAGGGATGCCATCATCCAATGTTGGAGGTGCACATGAATTATCTAATGTTGAAGACATCGCACACTCTACACCTCAAAGTGTAGCCACACCATCATATTATGTTGAAGGCACGCCATTAGCTACATCCAAAGGAATAGACACATCATTGCATCATTGTGAAGGCACCTCATTTCCAACTTCAGAAGGTGTAGGAATCACACCATTTCATCATGTTGAAGAAACACCATATTCATCTCAAGTCGATGAAGGTCCATCTTCCACATCTCAATTTGAAGGCACATCATCTTCATTCGAAGGTACGCAATTCATCCCTAACATTTTTTACGTTCCCAATGTTGATCCTACACAACAATTGAGAACACCTCCTAGATTTTTGCATAGAAATCCTAAATATTTGATTGATATTGACACTAATATTTTGAAACCAATGCCTGACAAGATTCCCAAGTGCACTTGTCAAAGATATACTAACCGAATTTGGAGGATATTTTTTGAGAATTTGAATGTCACAGGAAGATGTCAATTGTTTTTTGAAATGATGAGAAATCTGAAATTTAGGCCTATCATGAAGATTCTTGGGTTAAGAACAGATGACACCTCCACTGAAAAAGCTATTGTAAAGAATCTAATGGATGCATATGAGACTGTGGGTTCTACATCACACACAAAAGATAGTAATGTCACACGACATGTGATAACATCAACAATGGTAAGAAATCAAATGAAGAAGTCTTGACTCATTAGAAAGACAAGTAAATCATTGAAAATAAGTAGGTCTCTAATGAGAGCCGTGGAAAGGCGTCAAAGAGTGGAAGATTCAAATAGCAATGAACTATGGGCTTTTTCCGGTAGATTGCCACGGAAAGACAAAGACATTGTTGAAGCTTTGAAATCCTTCATTGAAAATTTTTGGAAGAATAATACACAAGTATCTCCTAATCAAAGAGATGTTGTAAGGAGGAGGATTGGTAGTCAATTGCGTGATCCACATCCAAAGCATTTTTTGGATTCAACCCTGACACAATTTTTTGCAAAATTTATAGATGCGTATCCTCAAATTAAAATTAGTCAAAGATTTTTTGAAATGGCTAAACCTTTTTATGTCAAGATAAATAACACATGCACAACTTGTTGTTGTAGAGTACATATTGAATTTTCTAACCATTATACTGTCTATTGGCATATATGTGTACGTTTGCATGCTAACAATGTCTTGCAGGAGTGTAACATAAAGGAGCCACCTAGATCTTCAAGGGAATTGATAGCTACCATTTTATGTCATAGACCGGATGGACAACAATTTCACAAACTATCATGTTTGAATGGTACATGTGTACATTGTGGTGGTTTGCAAGATTTACCTATTTGTCAGCATATGGAAAGTAGTCATGCAATTGGGAATGAAATAGTAGAATTTGGAAAATATAAGACCATTGCATATGCTCTAAAAGATGGAAAAGAGGCAAAAAGATGTGATTTAGTAATTGACAGGATTCTGGTGTATCAATTCATGGATATATTTTGTGAGAAAATTGTGTATGAATATGCAATGCATACACATGGAGCATGATGGTTGGATACACAATTCAAGTTATGCAAGGACCCTTTTTCGATTGATACAATTGTTTCAGTTGTGGACTTTGCTGAAAACTACACTTTGCAACCACAAAATGAGGTACAATCATAGTATTACAACTCTCAACAGGTTGCTATATTTGTGTATATAGCATACTTGCATGCACCTAATAGTACGGAGGAAAATAGGAAGATATTGAGGGAGTACCATTTTTATATGAGTGATGATCGCTCACATTCTACAGAGGTTGTACATGGTTGCTTTAATTTGTTTTATGGTGATTTGGCAAATAGGAGCATACCATATCATCGACACATCATATGGTTAGATAATTGTACATCCCAATTCAAGAATTCTCATATGTTTTATTGGTTGAGCAAGATGCACAAGAACACTGATATTCAATATATGTGGAATTTCACTGAGGTGGGCCATGGAAAGGGAGAGCATGATGGTGCGGGAGCATGTATAAAAAGAGCTTTAGCATGTGAAGAATTAAAGTATGAGGGGGGAGAAAACTTATCAAATGCAAGATGTATTGTCAACTGGTGTAATGCCACAATGGGCCCAGGTAAGGAAGGTGAGTCAATAGTTCATAGATTTTTTTGGTTGATTGATGAAACTAACATTGCACCATATGAGGATTGTTGTACAGTAATAGGATCAAGTGAGCTACACTCTTTTAGAAGTTGTAATGCAGGTTCATGGATGGTATACACATGACATATGTCATGCTTTTGTTCATCTTGTGCAGAGGAGAATTGGGATGAGTGTGACTCAAATGAATGGGTTGATGAATGGTCTATAAGACCTTTGAGCCCACTTGACTCCTATCGTCAACCAATAGCATTACAACTAGGGGACATGGCAACATCTATTGACTTTGACCGTTTGTCAGATATAGTACAACTAGGTAAATTGTCCATTTATATAGTTTGTCTAAACTATTTTGGATATTAATGTACTGAATATGTCTACATTGTTGCAGGTCATGTTTTTGTAGTTATTGCACCTGAATACAATGATGAAGGGACAGATTATTATTTATGTCATTGTGTTGAGGCCAAAAAGAAATTGGATGTTGCAGTTGTAGATGGTGAAGGATTACAATACCCTACAAGAGTGGTTGTTGTAACAGGAACATGGCTTAGATGATATGGTATGAAGAACTCTAAGTTGTGGTTGTTCGAGGACTGAGAGACACACAGGAAGATTCTACATTATTCAAACCTTGTTGTTGCTTCGAATGTTACTTTGATCAGATATGGGGGTAGGCCAGTGAAAAGAACTCTTTGGAAGGTTCTCGAGTCAAAGCATGAGGCAATACTTAACACACTAAAGGTTAAGGTAGATCCAGTTGGTTCAATGGACTAAATCGGGCTGTACTAAAATGTTGTAATATGTGTTCAACTATAGTATTTGTTTCTCTGACAAAGTTAGCTTCTATGGTACATACCCCGTGTGTATAGAGGGAAGTTTGTAATTGTAATGATAATGCAATGTTGCATATTTTTTGGGGCAATGCCGGAGGTTTTCTCCACTTAGCTCTTTCCTACCAGTGCCTTTATTGAGCTGAGTTGTAAACATGTTTCATAATATTAATAAAAAAAGAAACATGTTTACAATAATTTCTTAGCATTTTTATGGTGTTTTATCCAATGCAAAACTATGTAATTTTTATGTGACTAATGATGGGATAGAAATAAGATTTTTTCTTAGATCAAATCTCCTCAAAACATGTTAGATCAGATATAAAACTTGGTCAAATCTCCTCAAAACATGTTAGATTAGATTTCCTCTTGTTTCCACTATGGATTTATGAGATCCATGCATAGTATGACCTTCTAACCCTAGGGATGGATCCAATAAAATGTATATTGATAACATAACATGAAATAAGGAAGGTACAATGAGTTTTGTTGCAAGAAAGTGGAGGAGAGCTGCCCTATGCATGCTTTGGGTGCACTTGGAAGGTGCGAACCATGACACAGATAGGGATTTGGCTTAAGAAGACAATGACCTAAGGATGTTCAAAAACTCCTTAAATGGTGTAACACAACCAAAAAAAGGGTTTCCTACTCCAAAAAACTCATTTAGAAAGTTTACAAACTCAATCAAACTTTGGTGCCTTTTGGGCTTTAGGGACACTAGGCCTAAATCTAGCCTTTAACTAGAATTCTTCACCAGTGGACTTCCTAACCACTCCCAAGCATTTAGATGGTCCTCATATGACCTAAGGATGCTAAACCAACTCTTGGTTTGGTCCCTTTACAACCATACCATAGAAAACTAGACCTGCACCCACTTTTCCTTGTAGCCCTCTCAACATAGATTTTCTATTCTAACTTTTTCACAACTAAGTATCTTGACACAAACAGGGCATTTTCAGACACCCATTTGGAAGTTATGTAAGATCCCAAAGCCTTGTCTTCCAACTCCAATCCAGAACCACCTAACTCTCACCTTGTACACAGACCTAATTGGCCTAATTAGACTTGGTTTACAAAGGAAGTGTGAGGTATAGGGTTCTTGGAACTGGTAGCTCAAGTAGTGACAAAATCTCTTGAGTGCACATGTACACTGACAGCAAAAATTTAGATAAAGAAGTAACAAGTGTTGTGGAATTATCCACTGAGCAATGTGAAATGAAGCCTCAAATTGGTTCATTAGCAGGCAAAGAATTTGGTCATGCACTTCATTCTAGCACCACAAATATTTCTATTAGAAATGACTATCTGTCAATGGCCTTGCATTTATGGGACTTGGGCATTATCATTGAAAGGTAAGTTTTTCACCACCTTTGGCAAGGCAGTCTCACTCCTCATTTTACAACAAAGGGTAGCCATCTATGGTCCAAGGTTTTAATTTAGCTGACAAGTGGAGAGCTTCTCAAGGTACTGATCTCTTTCATAGAGAAGTTCCTGCTTCATCTCAAGGTCCTTGTTTAGGTGACCAACTCCTTCAAGGTCCACAAATAGACCCATTAATTGGTAAAAGGGTAGATGCAATTTTGGAAAGAGTATCCCAATTGAAGAGTAATGGAAATTCCAATGAGCATGAAGTTATTGCAGATATAATGGGTGTATCTCCTCCACTAACAAATATAACTACTTCCAGAGACTTGAGTTTAAATGGAGACTGTATGTTCCCAAACATGCCCCAGTTGAGAAGATGAATCAGATGTTGCTTGAGTAAAGAAGATAGTGGTTTATTAAAGCATCTGCATTATCCCACTTGCTATCAGTTACTACTTTTTGAGCAGCTTGCCAACTACTTCTGTGCAAGATTTCTGTAATATATAATTCCCTCATGCAAGTACATGCCATGCACAGTTGTTCCAACCCCGCTGACAACTCCATGCTGAAGTGTCCCTCAAGGTCCCTTAAGCATGAAATTGGAAATCTTTGTCAGGTCATATCTCGGAGCTCATGTGAGGTAGCATGGATCCATCAATTGATACAAGACTGTATTTTTGGGTCCTACAAAAGCCTGTCTCAGTTTTTGGAGATTCAATTTTGTTTAAATTCGGCAACACATTCTCGGTCAGTGTCAGAACTCAAAGTGTTCCTCAGCTGAAATGACCAATGTTGTGTATCTTTCCAACCATCGGTCACAGCCTCGAACCTTTAGTTCCAATAGCTCTGAATGGCCGAGTAAACACTAGTGGCAACCTCATTCGGCACGCATAGTTATTCGATCCTTGGCGATGACTCCGTGCTGAAGTGTCCCTCAAGGTCCCTTAAGCATGAAATCAGTGATCTTTGCGGGGTCATATCTTGGAGCTCAATAGACATAGAATCAATTCATTAGGTGCTACGGGAACATGTTGTTGGGGCCTACAAAAGTCTATCTCAATTTTTAGAGATTCAACTTATTTTAAATTCGGCAACACATTCTCAATTAGTGTCAAAACTCCAAAGTGTTCCTCAGCTGAAACGGTCAAGGTTGTGTATCTTTCGATCCGTCAGTCATAGCATCGAACCGTCAGTTCCAATAGCTTTGAATGGCTGGGTAAATGATAGTGACAACCTCGTTCACCATGCATAGTCGTTCGAACCCCGCCGACAACTCTATGCTGAAGTGTCCCTCAAGGTCCCTTAAGCATGAAATTAGAAATATTTGTGGGGTCATATCTCAGAGCTCATGCAACATAGAATCGATTCGTTAGGTGCTACGAGACTATGTTACTAGGGCCTACAAAAGCCTATCTCAATTTTCAGATATTCAACTTATTTTAAATTCGGTGACACATTCTCAGTCGGTGTCAGAACTCAAAGTGTTCCTCAGCTGAAATGGTCAACGTTGCGTATCTTTCCAACCATCGGTCGTAGCATCGAACCGTCAGTTCCAATAGCTCTGAATGGCTAGGTAAATGCTAGTGGCAACCTCATTCACCACGCATAGTCATTTGAACCCCACCGATGACTCTGTGCTGAAGTGTCCCTCAAGGTCCCTTAAGCATGAAATCAGTGATCTTTGCGGGGTCATATCTCAGAGCTCGTGTAATGTAGAATTGATTCATTAGATGCTATGAGACCATGTTACTAGGGCCTACAAAAGCCTATCTTAGTTTTCAAAGATTCAACTTATTTTAAATTCAGCAACACATTCTCGGTCTGTGTCAGAACTCAAAGTGTTCCTTAGCTGAAACGGTCAACATTGCGTATATTTCCAACCGTCGATCGTAGCATCGAACAATCAATTCCAATAGCTTGGAATGGTCGGGTAAACGCTAGTGGCAACCTCATTTGGCACCCACAATGATTCGATCCCCACCGATGACTCCGTGCTGAAGTGTCCCTCAAGGTCCCTTAAGCATGAAATCGATGATCTTTGCGGGGTCATATCTTGGAGCTCGTGTGACATAGAATCAATTCATTAGGTGCTATGGGACCATGTTTCCGAGGCCTACAAAAGCCTATCTCAAATTTCAGAGATTCAAATTATTTTAAATTTGGCAACACATTCTCGGTCGGTGTCAGAACTCAAAGTGTTCTTTAGCTGAAACGGTCAACATTGCGTATCTTTCAAACCATCAGTCATAGCATCAAACCATTAGTTCCAACAGCTCTAAATGGTTGAGTAAATGCTAGTGGCAACCTCGTTCACCATGCACAGTCGTTCAAACCTCGCCGATGACTCTGTGCTGAAGTGTCCCTCAAGGTCCCTTAAGCATGAAATCAATGATATTTGCAGGGTCATATCTTGGAGCTCGTGTAATGTAGAATCAATTCATCAGGTGCTACGAGACCATGTTGCCAGGGCCTACAAAATCCTCTCTCAATTTTTAGAGATTCAACTTATTTTAAATTCAGCAACACATTCTCGGTCGGTGTCAAAACTCAAAGTGTTCCTCAGCTGAAACGGTCAACGTTGCATATCTTTCCAACCATTGGTCGTAGCATCAAACCGTCAGTTCCAATAGCTCTGAATGGCCAGGTAAATGCTAGTGGCAACCTCGATCACCATGCACAATCGTTCGAACCCCGCCGACGACTCCGTGCTAAAGTGTCCCTCAAGGTCCCTTAAGCATGAAATCAGAAATCTTTGTAGGGTCATATATGGGAGCTCGTGCGATGTAGAATTGATTCATCAGTGCTACGAGACCATGTTGCCAGGGCCTACAAAATCCTCTCTTAGTTTTCAAAGATTCAACTTATTTTAAATTTGGCAACACATTCTTGGTCGGTGTCAGAACTCAAAGTGTTCCTTAGCTGAAATGGTCAATGTTGCGTATCTTTCCAACCATCAGTCGTAGCATCGAACAATCAATTCCAATAGCTCCAAATGGCTGGGTAAACACTAGTGGCAACCTCATTCAGCACCAACAATGATTCAATCCTCGCCGATGACTCCGTGCTAAAGTGTCCCTCAAGGTCCCTTAAGCATGAAATTAGTGATCTTTGCAGGGTCATATCTTGGAGCTCATGTGACGTAGAATTGATTCATTAGGTGCTACAAAACCGTGTTGTTGAGGCCTACAAAAGCCTGTCTCAAATTTTAGAGATTCAACTTATTTTAAATTTGGCAACACATTCTCGATCGGTGTTAGAACTCAAAGTGTTCCTCAGCTGAAACCGTCAACGTTGTGTATCTTTCCAACCATCGGTCGTAGGATCAAACAATCAGTTCCAACAGCTCTAAATGGCTGGGTAAATGCTAGTGGCAACCTCATTCGGCACCCACAATGATTTGATCCCCGCCGATGACTCCGTGCTAAAGTGTCCCTCAAGGTCCCTTAAGCATGAAATTAGTGATCTTTGCGGGGTCATATCTTGGAGCTTGATCGACATAGAATCGATTCATTAGGTGCTACAAGAACATGTTGCCAGGGCCTACAAAAGCCTATCTCAGTTTTTAGAGATTCAACTTATTTTAAATTTGGCAACACATTCTCGGTCAGTGTTAGAACTCAAAGTGTTCCTTAGCTAAAATGGTCAACATTGCGTATCTTTCCAACCATCGGTCGTAGCATTGAACCGTCAGTTCCAACAGCTCCAAATGGTCGGGTAAACACTAATGGAAACCTTATTTGGCACCCACAGTCATTCAAACCCCGCTGATGACTCCATGCTGAAGTGTTCCTCAAGGTCCCTTAAGCATGAAATCAGTGATCTTTGTGGGGTCATATCTTGGAGCTCGTGCAATGTAGAATCAATTCATCAGGTGCTATGAGATCATGTTGCTAGGGCCTACAAAAGCCTATCTCATTTTTCAGAGATTCAACTTATTTTAAATTCGGCAACACATTCCCAGTTCATGTCAGAACTCAAAGTGTTCCTCAGCTGAAACGGTCAACGTTGCGTATCTTTCCAACCGTCAGTCATAGCATCGAACCATCAGTTCCAATAGCTCTGAATGGTCGAGTAAATGCTAGTGGCAACCTTGTTCACCATGCACAGTTGTTTGAACCCCGCTGACGACTCCGTGCTAAAGTGTCCCTCAAGGTCCCTTAAGCATGAAATCAGTGATCTTTGCGGGGTCATATCTTGGAGCTCATGCAATGTAGAATTGATTTGTCAGGTGCTACAAGACCGTGTTGCTAGGACCTACAAAATATTCTCTCAATTTTTAGAGATTCAACTTATTTTAAATTTGGCAACACATTCTCGATCGGGGTCAGAACTCAAAAAGTTCCTCAGCTGAAATGATCAATGTTGCATATCTTTCGAACCATCAGTCGTAGCATCGAACCATCAATTCCAATAGCTCTGAATGGTTAGGTAAATGCTAGTGGCAACCTCGTTAACCACACATAGTCATTCAAACCCTGCCGACGACTCTGTGCTAAAGTGTCCCTCAAGGTCCCTTAAGCATGAGATTGGCGATCTTTGCAGGGTCATATCTCGGAGCTCATGCGACATAGAATTGATTCGTCAGGTGCTACAAGACCATGTCTGAAAATGCCCCAATTTTATCAAGATACTTAGTGGTTCAAAAGTTAGAGTAGAAAACCTCTATCAGGAAGGCTACAAGGAAAAGTGGGTGCAGGTCTAGTTCACTATGGTATGGTCTTGATGGGAATGAACCAGTTGTTATTTCAGAGGCCTTAGGTCAAATGAGGACCATTTACATGCTTGGGAGTGGTCAAGAAGTCCACTGGTGAAGATTTTTAGCAATAAGTCACTTTTAGGCCTAGTTTCCCTAAAGCCAAAAAGACATTGAACTTTGATTAAGTGTCTAACTTTGCAAAGGGAGTTTATTGGGATAGAAACTCACTTAATTGATTGTGTTACACCATCCTAAGAGATTTTGAATACCCTTAAGTCATTACAGGTGATTGGTGAATTGTGGGAGTCAAGTGAAGGGCCCACTACTTTTCGGTTGTCACCTCTGCATTAAATTAGGTCTGTGTCCAAGGTGAGTGTTAGGTGGTGCTGGAGTGGAGTTGGAAAAAAAGGCTTTGGAATCTTAAATAACTTCCAAATGGGTGTCTAAAAATATCCTGATTGTGTCAAGATACCAAGTTGTGAAGAAGTTAGAGTGGAAAATTGAGGTTGAGAAGGCTACAAGGAAATTGGTGTGCAGGTCTAGTTTGCTATGGTATGGTTGTAAAGGGATCAAACCAAGAGTTTTTTTAGAGTCCTTAGGTCATATGAGGACCATCTACATGCTTGGGAGTGGTCAGGAAGTCCACTGGTGAAGAGTTCTAACTATAGGCTAGGTTTAGGCCTAGTGTCCCTAAAGCCAAAAGGGCATTGAAGTTTGATTGAGTGTATAAACTTGCAAAGGGAGTTTTTTGAGATAGAAATCCATTTTATTGGTTGTGTTACACCATTGTAAGAGCTTGGGAACACCTTTAAGCCTTTGTAGTTGTTTGGTCAGTTGTGGGAGCTAAAAGAAGGGAACTCCACTTTCTTGCTGTAACCTCTGCATTAGTTCTCATTTAGGTGACCAACTCCTTCAAGGTCCACAAATAGACCCATTAATTTCCCAAATTAGTTTGTTAGTAGGCAAAGAATCTATCGAATGTCTTGAAATTTAAATGAAGAATTTTGGTGCAGGAGCACCTCTCCAAACACCTAAGTCCACCTTGGAACCAAATGGAGGTAGTGGATCTAAAGAATTCCTAAAAGTTAATTGGGATATATTAAGGCCAATAATGGCAATATCTAATAAACAATTTAATTTAAATATTATAAGTCCTAGAAGTCCTGGCAAAGGACTTAGTTTTTCCTTGCAAAATCTTATTTTTTTGATGTTTGGTTAATTATTTTGGGTTTGGAACAGAATTGTGGGTGATATAATATCATAACATCATTTTTCATCTATATTGAATGATTATATAATCTATTTTGCTTCAGATTTGGAAAGTTGTTGTAGGTGGTCATATTGGTGCATTAAAATAACTCCATTTTGGTCTTTTTGATGATATAATGAGCCATCAATGAATGTAATTTTTGTTTCTCATTGAATGGACCCTATGTAACATATGTATGATGTTACTAACCATTTTAATGTAGGAGAAGTTGTTTTAGTGGGTGTACACCATGAGGAAGAGTGGAAAAAGGGCACAAAATTGATGCCACAAGTGTAGCAGCAAAGGATCCGCCTTAACAAGGGTATAATTTTATTTGAAAAAAAAGAAGTATATGTCAAATGAAAGGTGAATCCACAAGGAGGAGTTCTGGAAATGATTTTTGAGTTGTTTTTAAGAAGGCCCTAGTTTTGAAGGCCTAGAGGGAGCAATTTGGGGCTTTTCAGTATAGAAAGCCTATAGGATCCAATTGACTTCAAATTTCTCTAATTGGGACCATATTAACACTCTGTGAAAAGTGGAAAGGTTGGGTGTTAAGTCTGTAATAGGGTTCCTTTGTAAAAGTGACCTATTAGGTCTAGGAAGGAAAGTGGAGCAACAGTTTTTGGGGGTTGTGTTCCAAATTAACCCTACCTAATTCTAAGATATGTTTTGTAAAACCATAAAATTTATATGAATATGTAATTTATTTTGGAAGTGTTTTGGGAAAACTAAGAGTTATTTGGGAAAAACCCGCTGGTTAAGGCTACAAGGATAGACAGCCTACAATGTGGATTGAGGGTAAGATCTTGGAGTAGGACGTCAAGAACCACTTGAACATTGCTGGAGTCATATTTTAAGCCATATTGAATCCCTATAATAGTAAGGGATTTGGGAGAATTTAGATTGATAGGTTAGTGGCATATTGGCACTTGGGGCCACTTGGGTAAGGAACACTTTTGAGGAAATCGAGAACACTTTATTTATAAAATAACCCCAATCTAACCTACCTATTTGAATCAAATTTTCAACCAAGCTATAAATAAATTGTTGAAGCATTAGTATCTGGATTTGTCAGAATTTCTTTAAAAAATTATCATTGCAAGAACAAGAGCCACTTAGGCTTCTTACATATTATATTTATACATTTATGCATTCATTTCATTACTTTTGTTATTATTACAGTTAAGGAATTGACTTTTATTGACGACAGTGACTGGCATTTGTAGCACAATCAGCAAGTTAAACATACAAGCATAACTATAAGGCATGGAAAATTTACAAAGCAAAGACATGAACATAAACATAATTTAGTATACATCAATACACCAAACACATGAATTGCATACCTAAAACATAAAAAATATATATTCGTAGGGCATGAAGTCAAATATATATGTCCAATAATGTCATACATTGAATATATTCAATACAGTAAAACTGACTTCCTCAAAGTCAAATGGATGTACAATGTTTCACTGATACAATATACAAAAAATATGTCCACTAATGCCATATAGGCATACAATCCATATCCCTAATCTAGTCCTTTCCTGCCAGGGGAAGAAAACAAATCCTGAGCTATCTTCGATCATCGTGTTGATGGAGATGTAGTGGATGCCATAGTCTTCTGAGTGCGCTCACTCGTCCTCCTGTCTAGACTCTTCTGTAGCTCGACCTGATAAAAAAAAAATTACATAGAGATAACTAATATACATCAAAATTGAATTATACAATGACATAAAATTGAATATTGGCTTACCACTAGCAAATAGTCACTATGTTCATCCACCGAAGGCGCATGCTAGCGATCTAGAGTCATAAGTCCCTACAACAATGATCAAAATAATAATTAAAATACATACATGGATATCATTATAAAATTCAATACAAACTATTAAAATAACAATTAAAGTTAAGTGATCTCTTTCATACCTCAGTCAATGCTTTAGAACTAGCTACTACTGCAGCTACTCCATGATCCAAAGTATCACGGACAGAAGGAGGAGTCTTTGATGTCAAAAGCTGAAAATGAAATAAAAAAAGTAAATTATGTAGTTATCAAGATTACATATATTTTTTACAACCCTACTAATGAGTAAATGATACCTCCGTGAAGGTTCCACTGCGTCCTTCGATGTGCGGTGTCGAAGTTGAAGCTTCAACATTCAACTAGTGCACATGTACATGGAAAATTTTAAGATAACCATTCATATAAGAACGTACTATTGACATGTTAATTATAATGCATTATTACATGTATACCTGTGGACTCAATGGCGACCTCACAAACCCAGGTGAAAGAGTGTAATCATCATGCCTCTGGATTTTGATCATAATTTTTCTAGTAATTTAGTCATTCATTCATTAATTAAATATGATCAAGTAAATCCAATTAATATGAAAATAAAGATACCTCAAGGAAAGTTGCACGATGCCCTTCCCTATCTGTTGTGAACGTTGATGGTTCACTAATGCACATCTAATGCACATGCACAATAAGTTAGGATATAATTATTCATATAATTACATAGTAATCAAACATGTTAATTAAATTTTTTATTCGATACATACTTCTGCAATTGATGATGATGTGTAAAAGGGGACATTAGGATCATCGCCACTTCCACTGCCACCACCACCACTGACACTCTTGCCCTGAATTTTCATCATAAATAATAGATACTAAATTAAATAGTTATTCTTTTATAAATGAAATATGATCAAAGCAATTTAATGAACTTGGAAATATTTACCTGTGTGTCAATGCCAAATGTCATATTTAGAAAGTTATCAGTCATCAATCCAGAATCCTCTTGCTCTCTCTCGCCAGTACCAAATGTGCACAAGCATCCACATGACTAAAAAATATGCCCCCTCAAGGATTGACCATAGTCAGCCTCAACTAAAGGAGTGGCACACTGAATGAGAGTCTGTGTAAGAGCACTAATCGTGCCTAGTGTGTCTACCTCTACATGTTCCTTCACAACAGAAGGAATACTAACATGATCCAATGGTGGCTTACCACTATCAACCCTAGGTGCGTTAGGGTCATGATGTGCCCCTTCTCGATCAAATGATGAACCCCCTCCTCTACCTTGAGAATCCAGCATGTCAAAATAATTTGGTACCTCCTTGAGTACAAACTCATAATAGAGTTTCCTCAAGAAATATATAGGAACCTCATGATTGTTGCAAGGAGGCGAATCAAAGACCATCCACCATCTCTCCCAAAAATTATTTTTAATGTCTTCATTTATGCACCAATGAATTGGGAACCTCCCTGTTGTAGTTCTAAGAGTATCTGCGTCCCCTGGTTTTTTAAATAGCTGGCAAATGTCATCTTTTGTGATTTTTTTCTTTTTTATGTCCGCATAAGATAATTTATTTGCATAATATTGTTTTTGTTCTTCTCTTTTATCCCACCATATATTAATTTTCCCACTAACTACGCTTACGTGGGTCGAGATTGCTTCCAATGATTTTGCAAGTCTTTCCCTTTCGGGATTTGTACCACTAGAATCTTTTAACCTATTAATTAAAGATTCTGATTCTTTTTTGCCCTCTTTCAATTTGGTTCAACAAATTTTGTTGTGTTCCAGGAGGAGGTTTCTCGATTGGTGGAGGCAATTGAGGTTCATTTTCTTCATTTCTTTCTTCATTCGGTTCTTCATTTGGCTCATCATGAGGAGACGAAGAGTTTGGTGGAGGGAGATTATTTCTTCCTGACAATAAAAAAACTACATTTTAAAATATTGATTACACAATAAATTTAAACAAAAATAAATTTGAACAAAACAAATTTAAACAAAAACAAATTGCAACAAAACTAAAATTTTAAAACAAATAAGAGGCATGAGAAGTTGTAAAAACACTTACCTCTTCTCTCGGATCGAACTTGATGATGTCGTGGAGCCATTTGATCAATGGATGAAGAAAAACAATCAACTCAAAAGCAACTATGATAGGGAGTGCACACTTCCAAATCCTCTCTAAGCTGAAAACGCGGGTTTGAGAAAAAAAAATGAGCTCAAACCCGCGTGCAGCAAATATATGTGACTTTTTACAAAGGGCGTATGCCCTTTGGAAACCATTAAGCATTCCAAAGGGCATACACCCTTTGTCTTGGATTGCCCAAGCCTAAGGCTTGGGCAACCCAAGCCATAGGGCGTGTGCCCTATAGGGTGCACACCCTTTAGTGCATGCACACTATTCGCGATGGGGGGCCAAAAAGAAAAGTGGCAACTTTTTGGTCCCCCATCTTTGTGCACTTACCCAACTATCTCTTTATCTCATGTTCTTCAAAGTACTCATAAAATCTATCAAAGGTGAATTCTCCTCCTCTATCTGATCTTAGACATTTAATCTTCAATCCAGACTCATTTTCAACCTTAGCTTTGAATATTTTGAATTTTTCAAATGCTTCTGATTTGTCTTTTAAGAATGCAACCTACATCATTCTAGAATAGTCATCAACAAATAAAATGAAATACCTTTCACCATAGTATGATCTTGTTTGAGTTGGTCCACATAGGCCTATATGTATTAGATCCAACTTGTTCTCTCTCAAGTTGTGCTTGCTTCTGAATGAATTTCTTACATGCTTTCCCATCACACATTCCCTACATATTGCATCAATTGGTTTTGCAATGCTAGGAAGATCTCTTACTGCCTTAACATTACTTATCTTTACTATGTTGTCAAAATTGATATGGCATAGTCATTTGTGCCATAGCCAACTATCATCTACTTTAGCAACAAAACAAATTGCTTCTAGATTAAGCTGAAAAACATTACCTTTAGTTTTTGAACCTAATGTAATCATTTCTCCTTCGTTGTTGTTAATGATGCACTTGTTTTCTTTGAATTCCAGTCGATAACCTTTGTCAAGCAACTATCCACCACTCAATAGGTTATGCTACAAACCATCATCAGTGTTGTTCTTTCCATCCAAGGTAATGGCTCCTCTACCAATGATAGGTTTAGGAGTGTTATCTCCAAATATAACCATGCCTCCTTTGTACCTATCCAAATGAACAAATCTATCTTTATCTCCTGTCATGTGATGTGAGCAACCACTGTCAATGATCCAATATGTCCCGATGTCTACTTGTGAAATCAGTGCTAACTCTTGTGTATTATTTTCATCTTCAAGAGCAATGAATCCAATTTCCTCCTCATCTGATTCTTCATCTGATAATCTATCTTCAGCATAGTAACATTCCTTTGTATACTTAGGCTTGTAGTTATTTTTAAACTTCTTAACTCTTGTGGGACACTTGGATGTAAAGTGACCAATCTTATTACATGAAAAGCATTTGAATGGTAATTGACCTTCATATTTTCCTTTTCCTTTCTTTTCTCTTTTAGCAATCATAGTAATGAAATCATTGTTAGAGTAGTCTTATGTTAGCTAATAATTAAATCATTTAATTATTAGCTTATCATACTCTAGGCTTAAGTTTCACTTAGGCGCTTTATAATTCTTTAGGGTTTTAGCCTTTAGGGTTTTGTGTTTCCTTTTATAAGGATTCACTTCTTTCATTTCAATAAGGAGATTGTATTATTTTCATCATTGTTAATAGAAGATTATTTTCTTGCAACATGGTTTTGCAGTCTCTGGCCTTTTGGCCGCCATAGCTTTCTATCTTTTTGCTTCTTCTTTGTGACAGTCTTGCATGCAGGTGTTCTTGGGATGATTTGCATTTGTCAAATCTAACATGGTATCAGAGCTCTCCTGTTGTTCGCTGTTCGAGTTTCGTTGAAGCGTGCCAGAAGCAGAAGGTTTTCAAGGGTTTCAGAAGTTTTTTTTGTGGATCTGGGGGGGAGCCGAAATTTGGCTCACCTTGGGCAAAAACGGACACCACCATTGTGTCCGGAAGGCCCAAGAACCCCTAAATCCATATAAAACTTGTCCATTTTGGACACACTGGCATCTGAGGCAAAAAAATTTTGCATACCAGGGCCGTACGGCCCTGGCACGCACTCCGAGGCGGGTACAAACGGCGATTTTTTTTTTAAAAAAAAATATTTTGGGGGCGTCGCCCAGCGGCCACCCCCGCGCCGCCCAGCAGCAACCGCAGCCGCGGCCACCGCCCGAGCGGCCACCGCAGCCGCGGCCCCCGCCACTGCAGCAGCCACGGCCCCCGCCACAGCGCCACCCGCGGCCCGCCCAGCTGCCGCCCACTTCCAGCTCCGCCGCCCTCCGCGGCCCCGCTCCGCTGGCTCCTCCGCTCGGTTGCCCCTGCGGCCGCTCCGCCCCCCGGCCCACAGCCGCCACCTCCTGCGCCGCTCCGGTGCTCCGCTCCGCCGGTGGCGGGATGTTTTAAACCCCTGCGGGCCTCAACGGCCGGTCCTATGACCGACCAGGAGCTCCAGCTCCAGCCCCCTGCGTGCGCCATGCGCCCAGGGGCTTTGTAATTCCAGCCCCCGGGGCTTAAAAAAATTTTTTTGTCCTTTAGAGCTTTTTCTAGGGGTAGCTGGGTTTTTTGGCCGTATCTTGTGCATACGGTATCGGTTTTCTGACTTCTTTATATCGTCGGAAAGCTCTTTTCGATGATGGAGGTTAGGGTTTTGGGTTCTACCATCTCAATAGTGTTTTTTTCTATTGAAGTCTGATGTCTCTTTTTGCCTTCCGGGAGTCATATCTGGCTCATCCGAACTCCTTTTTTGGCAAAGGAGATATCGTCGGAAAGCTGTTTCTGTGTACTATTCAGTGGCAGAGGTATTTCTTCCAAATTTTGCTCTAGGTTTTCACTCCTCTGAGTTATGCAGTTTATGCCCTCTGGTGGTGTGCTTGGTTCTACAGGTCCGGGGATCTCTTCTTCTGGTTTCTTAGTGCACTCTTCTTTCTGACTTCTGAGCTTGCATGCTCTTTCTGATGTATATTTGTTCTGTAAACGCACTGAGATAAAGTGCCCTCTTCCGCATTTCTGGGATCCTTTTCACCTGGTTCAGTTTTAGTATTCGCACTCAGTTATAAAGTTCCATGGGGGGATTCTTATGCATTTGCCACTATAGGCGCATCCACTCTTGTCAAGTGAGCGTACCTTCCATGACATTAGCCCATGTAGACTGTGTCTATGACACCACCCTTTATCCTGTGTGTGTGCTTCTATTGCACTGTTGGTGTTCTTGGTTCTTCTTCTGCAGCTGTTTCTGGCATCGCATTTCAGTGTTCCTGTCACCTCTCCTAGTTCAGCATTATGGGGGGGTTCACCTGTTGGTTCTATTGCTTCCTGGTTCGATTGATCAGCTCTTCAGACACTTGTCTTCTCTACCTGGTCATGCACTTCAGTGGGGGTTCCAGCAATATCTTCTGACAGAGTTTTCAGACATGCTTCGGAGGAGCTTCTTGCTCTCTTCTTGTTCCTTTCTCTGGGACATCTTTTGCTTTATGTTTGGGTACCTGATCAGGCCTAGTTGTCGGGACCCATCTTTCCTGCTTTCTACAGTAGTTTAGCTTTTTTTGCTTCTCCCTAAGTTACACTTAAGGGGGGGTGTTAGAGTAGTCTTATGTTAGCTAATAATTAAATCATTTAATTATTAGCTTATCATACTCTAGGCTTAAGTTTCACTTAGGCGCTTTATAATTCTTTAGGGTTTTAGCCTTTAGGGTTTCATGTTTCCTTTTATAAGGATTCACTTCTTTCATTTCAATAAGGAGATTGTATTATTTTCATCATTGTTAATAGAAGATTATTTTCTTGCAACATGGTTTTGCAGTCTCTGGCCTTTTGGCCGCCGTAGCTTTCTGTCTTTTTGCTTCTTCTTTGTGACAGTCTTGCATGCAGGTGTTCTTGGGATGATTTGCATTTGTCAAATCTAACAATCATCTAGTGTTTTCTCTTCATTATCATCATCAAAATTACTAGAGGTGTTCAAGGATTTCTTACCATGTACTAAAGCTTTCAATGTTGTTTCACTTTTAGGTTCTATCTTCAATATTGATATCTCAAAGGCTGAAAGTTTGATGATTAAAGTCTCTCTTTTAAAGTCTTTTATGGACTGCATAGTTTCATATAGGATGCATATCTTGTTGTCATATTCAGGGGTCAAGGTAGTCATTAGTTTGTCCATTATATCTTCTTCCGAGATTTCTCCACCATTGTTTCTAATTCCTGCAATTGCTTCATTAATCTTTTGATTGTAGGCTCTGACATTCTCATCAAGTAGCATCTCATGTAGCATCTCTAATGTATTGTATCTTTTCTTCCATGTCTTTTTTCTCGCATTCTTAGCTGGAATATCTCCTTCAAACATGTCTTATAGGTATTTCCATATCTTATAGGCTTTGTCAATTTTCTTGATATCTAAAAACTCACTATCAGATACGACGCTGATATGGGCTTCTTTGGCAATAGCATTTGAAGTGAACATCTCCTTTTGTTTCAAGGTTTCATATTCTTTTGCAAGATCAGCTAGTGAAGGAATCTCAACTTCTTTGGTAGCTACTTCAAAAATCTCAAAGGCAATGCACTGCAGATGTGTCATCATTTTGTTCTTCCAGTCTAGATAGTTCTATCCATTAAACTTAGGACTTTATTTTCTAAAGAATGTCATCTGATCAGCCTTAAGCTATTAAACTTTCTCTCTGGGGCACTTGGCTATGATACCAATTGTTAGGAATAGTCCCAAGAGATAACTAAGAGAGGGGGGGGGGTGTGAATCAGTTATCTACAAGATTCAATTCTTTATCCAATTAAGTATATAAGAACATTAATCATAAACACAATGAAAGAACACTTAACACAAGACCACAATTTTGGTTACAGGGAAACCCAAATAGGTAAAAACCCCAGTGGGAATTGACACCCACTAAGAACTGCACTAGTGTATTATGATCCATGTTAGAAGATCTTACAGCCCTGTTAGGAGTTGATCTTTACAATGCAATAAGTATAGTGACCTAGTCAAGGGTCAGACCCTGTTAGGAGTCTTTTACAACTCACCCTGTTAGGGGTGAGGATGCACTTTCTGAGAGCACATTGCTCAAAGGCGTGAAGGCTACAACCTTCTGATTAACAGATATACACTATATATGGATCTTGGTGAATTGTGCATAGACCTATTGTCTAGATCAGTTCCAATGAATAACATATACTCTTTACTTGGTCACATAGACCTTCTACTGATGGCTCAACACTTTGCACTTTCTACTCTTCTCTTTATCTTTCCACTCTCAACCACACCTTACCAATCACAAATGACTGCCTATAAATATCTTCCCTCCAAATGATATAATCAAGTCGGCCTATTGGAACCATCTCGAAATCATATTAGATAATCAATACACTCTTCAATAACACCTTAGTCAGCTCTACTAAGCACGCAACATAAATTAGGACTTCACAATTCCATGTGAGTAGATGCCACACTACACACAGTCAGCTTCACCAAATTAGATCCAACTTTCTTCTCACATTGAATTACATCATGTTCTCTTAACCAAACATTTTTAACTCTCCTCTTAACATAAATCCAAGCATGCATACCATGATGATAGGTGAAACTACCGCAATCTTATAAACATTGTTGGTTCTCCCAGATAAACTTAGGAAACTAAAACTGTCAACTTGAGACTTCATAACTCAACCTGTACTGCATATCTTACTCTGTGTTCATGAACATAACATCATACATATGTCTACAACATAAATATGAAGATGAAAGGCTCTACTACAATTGTATGGTGAATCACATATAGAACTGTTCCTAGGACCTGTCAGGAACACTCACTGATATACACAATTGTATTACTATCTTTACTCAAAATTAACCTTTGTGTCTATGATATCATGTTGATAACATATCCATGCAACATATGATGAAGGCTCTCTTCATCAGGATTCCACACATGTTGCTTACCATATATTGTCATCAATGACAAACATACAGTCAGTAATCTGGCTTGCTGGCAAATCTCCAACAATGTATGCTTTTTCTAGTAGTCATTTTCATAAAGCCCATGGATTGGCACCGTTCATGTGATCTATCATAATTTTGACTACTCTTTTAACCATCACTAAAATTTTGTATTCCATAATCATTTACACTTTTTTCACTACTAAATCCTTTATTGAAATTGTTATTTCTTCCTCTTCCTTAGAGATTTCTTGTACTCCAATTAGATGTCTCTTCTAATTCTATTTTTTCTATTTTATTTTAATATTTATCATTTTTGTAAAGACCTAATCAATTATTTTTATAATATAACTATTCATTCCTTTCTCTCAATATTGAGGAGATCCCATAAGGTCATTTATAAGAGAAGGTATAAGTCTTTGGACTCAGGTAATAGTTATCACAATGGGATCAAATCAACAAGGTAGAAATCTTAGGATTCATTCAATAATTTTTCAACTAGATAGATTTTCTCTATAGGACCTAATCAAATTGAAAAAACTTGTCATGTGAGTAAATAATTATTACATATGTTTTGAATCTATCTTGACCAAATTTTCAAAAATCCTCTGAATCATGTGAAGTTTTCATTTATTTCACTTTTTTTATATTCACTCTCTAATAAATTGTATGTCATTTTGGATTTTGTACTTTGCATTTAATTTTGGAAAATTGAACTCATGAATAGTTTATTAGATTAAAAATAGGCTTTTGATTCTTTTTTTATATTTTCCTTTAATTTATCTGTTTGTAAGTTACTACAAGACCTTGATCATCTATAAGATTTATATAACCTTGTTCTAATAACTCCCAAAAATACTTTGACATAAATTATAAATTCATTTTTATACTTCAAAATTAAAAATTTTATCTTTTGAATAGAAGTATTCAAGATTGATTTTAACTTGAATTTGTTACAAGTAGTGGTTGTTGTTGCACCAAAAGATTGACTTGTTAGTGCCCGATACAGCCACTAGACTTATAGAAGACATAGGAGGCGGTTAATCCATGTCACAAATCCCAAGGGGAGCAGTGACCATTTTCCCAACAATCTCCCCCTCAGCGTTACCCTAGGGGATTCAAACCTATGACCAAGCTCTAATACCACTTGCTAAAAGTAGTGGTTGTCATTGCACCAAAAGATCGACCTATTAATGCCCAATACAACAACTAGACTTATAGAAGACAGAGGAGGTGGTTAAGCCATGTCACGAATCCCAAGGGGAGCACTGACCATTTTGCCAATAGAATTATCGGTTGCAATTTTTCTTTCTGAAATGAAATTCCCAACTGATCTTCGATTACAAGATTTTTACTTCTTAAATCATTTCTTATGAAATACATTAATATTCAAATTATTACATGTATTCTCATTTATGGAAATTTTTGGCAACATGTATGAATGTTAATATTAAAATGGAGAAATATTAAAAATAGAGCAAGAAAAGTTTCTTCACATTTAAAAAATTTCTACATGCACAATTTCTTGCAGGAAATAGGAATAGGATTGTAATTTTGATGTGCCCACATTGAGCATCAATACTTACTATCTTTTTTATGTCCAAATTTTTGTTACTAGTTGATTAAAAAAATAAGAAAGATGATATTACATATTTTATAAATTCATTTGATAATTACTTGATTAGGTTTTCAAGGGAACTTATCAATCTACAATTGAGTGGTAAACTTTTTCTATACCATGTATCATCTTTTTGTATGCTAAAATAAGTTTTAAACCATCATTAAACCATCTTCAAATCATTTAAGTTTTGTAACATGCATAAAAATGCTTTTAAAACATAGCTAGTCGATAACATTTATGATAATTTAACAATTTCTCTATGGAAAAGTGGGAGTGGGAAAGTAATCATACCAAACTAGAAAAACCAATGGCCAAAAAGCTACCAAGGGAAATAATGATAAAAATATATTTTTATTAATGTTTTACCGTACACCAATGGGTTGGTGTAAAATCAAAATGCATTGGTGTTTTAATTTACACATTCAATCAAATGATAGGTTTCAAATATTATTTTACTTTAATTTTTTAATATATTTTCAAAATCTACTTTTGTTTTTTATTGAATTAATAGGGAAAGGGCCCTAATCATAGAGAATATAGGTTATCACATTATAGAAAATCTCAGACCACTACAACCTAAAGTCTAAGAATCCTGTAATAGCAAAAATCAACCAAAAACCCAGAACATAGAAAAAGAAACAACATATTCACATACCAACTGCTATCACTATACCCTTTGAAGTTTTCAACATAATCAAAACACATATATAACTATGAGAGTTTTCAACCATCTACTTAACTAACAAGACTTTCTTAGCTTGCAAGCCATAAGTATCAAAAAATAAAGGTAAATAGTTCTTAACAGTAAAAACCATAAACATCCTAAAATGGTGTATAGAGATAGTGTGCAAAAAATTGGCCACCATAGGGAAAAAAATTTCAAAAAACTAATAACCCAATTAGGTTTTTAAAAATTTGAAATAACTCGACCAAGTTATGGCATAGTGAATATCAAGCCTAGTCTTAAAAAACCTAATCAAGTATTCACTATAATAAAATGTGATCAATATTTTATTATCATAAAACTTGATCATATTTTGTAAAACTTAAAATCATTTTCTCTTGCGGCCAAAATGACATTTCAAACACTTTTGTAGCATAAGAACAACAAACAAAGAATTTTTAATAGAGAAACTGATCATTTTTTTGCTTGGATAAAATTTCCTAGAGTTTTTAACAAAATCTCCCCATGTTGCATCACCACAAAGGTAAGTATTATATTTTTTTGTTTTTATTTGAAATTGAATTGTAATGGCATGTTTTTTAATAGATTTTGTATTTTTTGTATTAAATTCATTTTAAGTTCTTGAAACAATGCACCCCAACAAAACACACAAAAATAAGTTCCAGAATAACAAAATTTTGATGACCCTCAAAAAGTTGCTTGTCAATGACAACTAGAGCCCCAAAATGGTACCCCTCAACAAAAATAAAAGCCTCAAAAACCTCTAGCTCCTTTAGTAAACCTTATACAAGACACACATGAGAATCTCTTAAATTACTTATCATGAAATGCAACCCAAATTTTTCAGATTGTGAGTAGATTGACAACTTCCTGGCATGAGCATCATTCATCCCCATCTACAGCCCTATAATCAATGGCCAAAAGTGCAAAATGAGGTATCTATAAAATTTACAAAATGGGCCACATATAGGGATATATGTTCTACATTCTACTCTACTAGGTTGTCATAAGATGAGGTGAAAAGTGAATTCTTAAGTAAAGATGGTATATGTTCTCTTTTCACTGGGCCTAAAACCAATGAGACCTTACCTAATAATCCAAAGAGGTTTCCTAGGCATTGGTGTAATCACATTGCAATAAAAAATCTTTGACCAACCACCTTGTAACAATTATGAGGTTCCTTTTTACTTTTTGAGAATATTATCTTCTAAGTTTGTCCTCGGTGAGTGGTCAAACTACTTTGACATGAGGGAGTTGCAGAATAGAGGGAGAGGCTCTACCCAAGATATAAAATGGGCTCAAAGGGTGGTAGACCCCCAAAATAGGGTTTCTCTAGCTGCTAAACCCATGGTTCATGCTAGGCTCCAAGTAGAGATGAAGGAGTCTATGGAGTTACAAACTCTTCATGTAGCTACATGATTGAATGATGTCATTATTTAGCATGGCACGTAGTTAATGTAGCCTCTTGGATTAGAATATTATTTGACACCTCCACCACCTACCTCATCAGCAACTACACCATGTGGCTATAGTAAGCCCATTGATCATATGTATCCCAAATGCTAGCATATATGTTTTGGGGTAGATACTAATGCGAATGAGGATGGTTACACATCTCATTCATGTACACATTGTGGTTGTGGATGTTGTGTTTCCATTAAAAAATATATAGCACTCATAGATTATATAATGACTATGGTGTTTTCCAATGGACAACAGGTGCAGGTGTGTTTATTTGTATTTATAGTATTTTTTATTAATCACTTAAAACTTATAAATGTAAAAAAAATTTATTTATAGAATAATTTAAACTAATACATGACAATATGTGTTTCAAGGTGTAGTAGCTAGTGCAACTGCAACACATGATACTCCTTTTGATTCATGCACACCTATTGCTTCAACACCGGAGGTAAAAAAATTAATATGTTAAAAAATAAAATAATTCCTTGATTTCAAAATACTTGTTGATAATATATACTAATAACTCTCAAATCTATATTTATTTGGTGTTTGTTAGGGGGTTGTTAGGGGATCATCTTTTCCAAATTGATGATTTCATGCTTTCAGCCATTCACTTTGGCCTAGAAAGGTAAGTGGTATCATATTTTTCCCACCTATTATTTACATTTTTTATCTAATCTATGAGAGTCATTTAAATTTAGGTTTGTTAACTTATATTTAATATTATATATTCATATCTTTTATGTTAATTTTGATTCCCTTAACCACCTCTTATGTACTCTATTATCCATTTAGTAGTGATGACTTTGATATGTTATATGAAGCTCTTGAGAAGTAATCTCTATTCAGTCTTTCTCTACAACTCCTAAACCATCCTTTTGCCAAAAATTGCTGGATTTTCTTCTTTTGAATGGCTATATTAACAATGTTTAAAAATCAAAGATAGCCATTCATCTTGCTCAAGATAATCCTCAAATGAAAAATAAACATGTGGTTTTTTTAAAGGTTGTAATAAACAAACCTCTTTTTAAACTCATAATAAACCAATCATAACAATGAAAGGAAAATCAAAAATCCCTTTGGAGTTTATTAAGAACTATCAAGTGGTTTCTCATACTTCTCACACAAGAAACAATCCTCAACCTACCAATCCAATTGTGTCTAATTTTCCTCCACCTTCTCAACCTGTGCTTTGTCTAGCACCTCATCTCCCTTATAATCTTGGAAAGGAATATGATTTAGTGGGACAATTATGTACTACTTTTACCAAGATATATCTTTGGGAACTTCTCCAAACTTCACCTACTTATCATGAAGCATTTAAACAAAGCTTAACAAATATTTATATTCCATCTCTTGTGCAAGATAATATAAATTTTCTATTTGAATGTACGCATACTATTAACTATTAAGATTAGATTGTATTTTCCCAAGATGAGTTACCTTCTAAAGAGATACACGATCAATATGATTCACTTATGGTTTTTGTTCTTATCAATGGTAACCTTATTCATAGGAACTTGATTGATAATGGTTTTGGATTTAATGTGTGTGTAGTATTCAATTCTTACACAAGATCAACACGGATGTGTCTATAATTAAACTTGATTCCATTCCTATACATGGTTTCGATAATGTTTCTAAGAAAAATTTGGGCATTATCACTTTATTTGTGAAGATATCTCTTGTTATCTTATCTATTCCTATTCATCTTATGTCTGGTGCTCTTAACTACATTTTTTTGGGGGGGGAGACCATGGTTACATTCTATGCATGTTGTTCCTTCATCACTTCATCGTAAAGTGGAGTTCATATACAACAACATCATGTATGTACTCTTGTTGCTGAAGAAAAAATGCAAAATTATTTGCATACTGAATTAGATTCTACCTTAGTCCAGCAAGAAACACATGTATACCCTCAAACAAACTCTTCTCCTACTATTTTCCTTTTAAATAATGACTGGTGATCCTTATATTTCATGCCTAGCTATTTTGGGGAGTATAAAATTTCAACACCAGAATCTAAACAGGTTGAATCCAATCGTAAACCCAAGAGAACTTCTTCTCTTTCTGACCAACTTAGTAATAACCTTTGTTGCTGCCTCTAATTCTAACGAATCCTTGGAAACTATAAAACCTTATTTTTATGACCTAGTGACCTATGAAGTTCCATTAACTCTCTCTCTCTCTCTCTCTCTCTCTCTCTCTCTCTCTCTCTCTCTCTCTCTCTAATATGGCCTCTTGTTATGATCCTAGTTATCATTTATTAGCAAAGCATAGCTTCAATGGTAATAGATGTGTCATAAATATACCTTTTTCTAATATTACAAGTACATCTTATTACCAACCATGAAATAAGTTTGTGTAGGTTGGAAAACATGATGTGTAGTTTAACATTATATAAATTCATAATTTAACATTTATATATATTATATACTTATTTGGAGGTGTGTATGATTAATTAGGGCATATTTCTTACCTAAAAGTTTTTTTATTTTATAAATAATCTCTCCTTGTTTATTGACAGTGTTCAATCCTTAATGAAGAATTTCCATATCCTAGCAATTGAGAATGATTATATTCTTGACCTCCTTTTAATTTCTTAGTTGAAGATGTCATATTAACTATATCCTTTATTTATTTATTTTTCATCTTTGAAAGTATCTCTTCCTACCACTTTTATAGTAATGTATCCTTCAAAAGGATCCATTTATACTTGTTGCAAGATATCTCAATTCCATCTATATTATCCCTTCTTAAAAATCACATCATTTATAAGGATCATTCTTCCTTTCTTAGAAAACATGTATTTTGTTGAGGATATTTTTTCATGTTGAAGGTGTTTATCCTTGATGTAATGATTATCTGTCAACATTTACAACAAAATAAATCTTAATCACCATTTGCAACAAAATGTCTTTCAAATCTAAAAAGGTATTTTAAAAAATATAGCATTTGAATGTTCTGTAAATTTTCAATTTAAGTCAAGATATTGAAGGAATGTAGTTATTCTATCTCACCATTGTAATAAATCATATTTGAAAGAAAGGAAAAGAAAACATGTTGGACAACACGGTGTGTTTTCCAACCTACACTATGTTAGGATTAAGCAATACTAAGGGGGGGGGGGGGGGGGGGGGGTGAATCAATATTATAGCACTTCAACTTAAACTTAAACCAATTGTAAATAAACCATGTGAATACTAAAATAAAAAGAACATAAACACATAGCTCATAACACCATTATTATTTTTTGAGGAAACCCTGGCCAAGGAAAAACCCCGGTGGGGATACTACCCACAACTATGCACTAAAATATAGAATCCTTGTTAGGAGATCTAGGCATGTTATGAGCTAAGTATTACATAGTACATTTCCTTGTTAGAGGAATAGAAACCCTGTTAGGGGTATACAAAAACCCTGTTAAAGATATACTGAGCTTACAGCTCTTACAATCAATAATTCAGTAACAAAAGTGTTCTCCAAGAGTGAACAATACAAGCATTTGCTATGCTTTGATAGTTCCAGTTATAGCTCTATCAATCTCTGATCTCGCATATGCTATCAACCATTTTTGATATCCCAAATTCACATCCATATCTCATACATATCTTTTTCACTTATCACTTCCACAAAACACTCTTTATTTATATCTAGTCTGTCATCCAGTCAGCTCTCAAATACAACAAAAAACATAATAATTATTTATACAAATGATAAATACTGATTTGAAAATCTTATATTACCAAAGTTTCATAAATATACAATATTTATCTGACTTAGCACATCTCTATTCTATCTATCATTCCCTTAATCATGGCGACTGTTCATATGCCATGTTTCACTGTTCATATGTCTTTGCATGCCTTCATATTAGTGTAACTTACTGATATCAATACCAAAACACATGCGACCTTAACTGAAGGTCATAAATATCCCAAAATGTCTTCCTATAAGTTTTCAAGACATAATATATCATATATCACCTTCTCTGACCAAAATAGTACTGTAGTATACTGTAAATCTAATTTTGTACTTAGTCATTTTCATGACTGTGTCTCTGACACTTATACTCACTTCATGAAATCACTATAACATAAGGGTTTCCATAAATGACAACCCTCAAGTGATCCATAGTGCTCTCAAAACATCACTTTCCAACAATCTCTCCCTTTGGCATTAATAGCAACACTTAGTAAAAAATGACTAAGTGTCCAAAACACTATCTTCCTTCTACTTTATACGTTAACATATTCTCTCCCTTTTTTCTTTTTTTTTACAATTTTCTTTTTCTTTTTCTCTTCTTCTCATTTATTTTTATTTTTCATTTTTCTCTTCTCTTCTTCTCCCCCTTTGACATCAATGGCAAAGGTACTCACAAAACTTTAAAATTTTAATAGTGTAGCACATAGTGCTTACTCACCAACTTTAGAATATCTTGGAAGGAATCTTCCAAGGTCTTTGCTTCATCATTCCATGACTTAATTAGCAATTCACTAACATGGATCAATCCATTCAATGCATAAGATGTGGTCTCTATTGCCTTCAACTTAATAGATACAGAGTTCATTGACTCCTCAATCTTTTCCATCTCTATGAGATGAGCTTCAAGAGTTGATAGCTTAGTGAATAGAAGTGATTTGGAATCACCTCTATTTGTGTAAGTGTGTGGGCAAAATGTAATATTCACTCCTAAACCCAAATTTCCAAAAGAAAGATCCAATTTGATCAACCAAGAGGTTAATACACAATCAAATCAATCTATGAAGAATATGAAAGAGAGAGAGAAACACTATACTTCCCTATAGTTGGATTAAGCTTGAAATCTGAAATAATTGAAGTGCAAATACTAACCTTGAATTAGGGCAGATCTTGAAAATGTTGAATTCTGGCTTCTGTATGAACTTTCTGAAGATTCCATCACATGTTCTAGACTGGAAATGTCGAGGCGGACAAAACCCAGAAATCTTTTCTCCAAATTCACACAGGTTGACTTTCACCTTTTAAAAGGTCAAAGACCACATTATTTATTTGAAGTCGATTCTGATTATGTTCGCAGATCCTGAAAGATTGCTGAAAAGGGTATTTGAATTCTCTCTCAAATCTGAGATTCCACACCTGTGCCTGAAAGAAAAATGGTTTTGTTGTTTGTTTGGGGGGGGTTTGCCTTGGTCAAACCCCAGTTTGGAATCAACCTTAATATTGAAATTGAAATAGGAGAATGCTAGCAAGTAGTAGAAATGAATCCAATAATGAAGTTATGATATTCAATAGATATGCTAATTTATTTGGAATGTAATCAAATATATTGATATGAAAGCTTGAACATAACATTATCAAACCTCCATGATTGTATGCTTGAAATCCACCTTAAGGAAACAATGATATGGATCTTGAAGATGAACAAAGGATCTTGAAGGAAGATCACACCACCATGGTGGCTAGATCTAGGGTTTGAATGATAGATCTTGAATGCTTGAGCCAAATCCCTTCAATAGCTTGAATGCTTTAAATCCTTGATCTTCAATGGAGAACTTGGATAAAGAAGAAGACTTGAATACTTGAATGAATGCATGCTTGATCACCTTTAGAACTTGAGAGCTTGATTTCTTGGATGAGATATGAAAATGAGAGAGGAAGGCCTCCTTTTATAGTAATCTAGGGCACATTCCTCTAGATGGGCCACCTTGAAGAATTAAATCCCAATTAGGTCCTCACCTTTAGAAAATATACCTTGATTAAATACCATTAAAGGATTTACCATTTCAGAGCCCGAAACAGCCGACTTGGAAGCGGGAAATAACTTTCCTGAAAGATAAATTACCTACAAATGAAACTTTCAAATTTTGGTAGGAAGAGGTCAAGGTCAAGGTCGACCCTGACCTAGTCAGGGTTGAGGTCAACCCTGACCTAGTCAAGGTCAAGGTCGACTTTGACCTTAGACCCTAACTTTTTTAGGTTCTGCAACAGGAGTTCCAGGGGTGCCAGAAACTTGGAAATTGATGTCAAATCAGGACCCAGTGTCTAAAATAGATAGAAAATCCTCAGAATGATAGGATGAAGGACTAGGAGGTCTCATTTCTGAACCCTACCTAGAAAATGGAGCCATGGAAAGAGGAAAATCAGGAAAGTCCTTAAGACCTTAACCCTAATTTCACCTAGAATGCAGAAATCAAGTGCAGAGAAGAAGTGGAAGACAAGGGAGAATGTAAAGATGCCAATCATGACCCTAAACCACTTACTCAGAGGGCTAAATGCTCTTAACATGGAAGTGCTTCCATTTTAAGATGATACATTAAGCCCCCACTTTAGCAAGAGTATGGATTCAATGCAAACTCTTGGTAAAGGAGAAGAGAGAAGAGATCCTAGTGGATTCAAAATGAGATAAAATAACACTTAGCTGAAGACACAAGCCCTCAGACCAAGGATTCTAACTCAACATACATACATGAGAGTATACAAAAGAACAAGGGTTAGTACTAAACAACCCAAATCAATTAGCATAAGAAACCTTGCTAAGAAATATTTCTCATACCAATATCATATTTGGAAAGCTATCATAAAAGCATAAATGATAACATAAGAAAGACAAGAGAAACACTATAGACAACATAACTTCATGATCCAGTCCTACTAGCATGAAAGCGAAAAGAGAGAAAAGAGAAAGTGATTACCTTGCCCAGTAAGATGCCTACCTTACCGTGAATCACCTTGGAGGGAGAGCCCAATAGGTTCACCCATAAACTTTGCTTGCAATTGTAATGCATCTTCTAAAGGCTTCTAGAATACCCATAGATCCACCTTCTTGTATCACTATGAATATGAAATGTGTGTCTCCTCAGGATTTAGCAACTTATGTGTGTTACCTTTGGAAGATTTAGCATATCGGTGTGTGTCTTTTCAGGATTTAGCAACTTATGTGCGTTACCTTCCAAGATTTAGCATATTTGGAAATGCATGTCCCTTCAGGATTTAGCAACTTATGTGTGTTACCTTCAGAGGATTTAGCATATTGAAAAATTTGAAAAATGTGTGTCTCCTCAGGATTTAGCAACTTATGTGCGTTACCTTCAAAAGATTTAGCATATGAATGTGTGTCTTTTTAGGATTTAGCAACTTATGTGCATTACCTTCCAAGATTTAGCATGCAAAAATAAAAAACTATAGTACAAGGGAGGCCCTATATATGCCCCCCTCCTTAAAATGGCAAAAAACATACTATTTTTTCATGTTAAGGAAAGAAGAAGAACAAGGATAAAGTCTTCTGTGACATCCAGACAATATCCATAGACAAAACCCAGTCTAAGCCAAGAAGGTCACAACTCCTATGAGGCCATGGAAGGGATGAATGTAAAAGATGTCATGCAAGAAGTGAAAAGAAAGTAATCCTTAATGAGGGATAGCACACTATTCAGTTTCCAAGCTGAGAGATGTATCAACCATGGAAACCCAATGTCAAACAACAAATAAGGTTTGTATAAAGGACATAGGTCCGCAAATGCAAACCATAATTTTCATGTAGGATTGGATATCACATAGTACATAAATACTGCTTAACCAAGGAAAGAGGTGAATCCCTAGAAAAGAAGAGAATACCGGATGAAATAACAATGCATAGATTTGAATAAGATAGAAAAACATACCAAGCCTCCAAGGCTAAAGTACTTCTACCAAACTCACAACTCGTAATTGTGAGTCCATGTGTGAATGTTTGAAGATAGAAAAGAAGGATAAGGCATCTTTTTCCCCCAAGTGTAGGAACAAAGATGGAAGAGGATACCTACTTCACAAAGCAAGGAGATATCTTGCTTACAACAATGTATAGTATATCCTTAGGGAGAGATATTGACCCCTACATCCAAGAGTATAAATAATCATGAGAAGGATATGTCACTTATGGAAAAGGATCCTCAATGAAAAAGATCTTATCACCAAGACCTCCATCAAAGAAGAGTACATTTAGATAAGATATCATTTTTCAAAAGGTGGGAACAAAGATTCAATCATCAAGCCCCCAGTGAAAAAGAGCAAGAGGAATCTTTGGAATGAGGGAAACAACTCTAACACTAAAGCAAGGGTGAGAGTTTATAAAGAACATAATTTGCAACATAAAGAAGAAGTGATGACTTAGGACAACAACTTCTCATGTAAAAAGGTTATCCATAGTCAAAATATCTATCAATATGATGAAATAATATTGCAATATAAACAAATACCACTAAGTTAAGGAAAGAAGTTCCCTTAGAAAAAGAGAAGGAAGAACCTTGGCCCCCTGAGGGATGAAAGACAAGGGATATTTTTACAAAACACATATCCTAGAAAAGATTTCCTAAGCAGAAAATATAATTCCTAGGAATGGATAAAAACATCATGCAAGACTATGGAAGAAGGAAACATAAAGAATACCAATTAAATCTTAATAAAAAGACCTAATGGATCCTAAAAGACTGGATAAAATTATGCCTCTTTCCCCCCAGTCATGAGACAAGAGGATAAGACCATTTACTCTAGCTCTAATGGAGGGGAATCCCCTATATCAAAATTATGAAGAAGTTGTAAGACGGCATGTGAAAAAGGTATAATACCGCGCGCAGCCCTATCCCTAACATATAATTTGAAGTTGTTAAAATCGGCAAGAAAATGAGTATTACAATAGTGGAAAAGACATTTAAATTTGTACAAAGCATCAATAGGTATTGGTCTAAATCTTTCCTTCTTAGAATTCATTAACTCCACATATATTGTCTTAGCAATTTCTTAACGAGTGTTAGGATTATCCATTAGAGGTGTAGAGAGATGAACGTTAAGGGGAAGATGAAGATCCACACCACTTAACTTGACTTGAGATTTAGAAGTCTTGACACCACTCATATCTAGTTTAGGAGTTATATTAATGGGAAATTTAATACCATGTTCATTAACTCCTAACCCTAAACCTTTATAACCTTGTTTAGTCACCATATTATATCCAGTAGTGTACATATCATGCAAAGCTTCTATAGGAGGTGATTGTTTATCATGTTCATGAGTAAAGGTCGTATAAGGTGGGATAATAGGTTTGGAAGAAGTTTCTTTATCCTGACCTTGAATATCATCCTGAACAAGAGGAGGAGCTAAATCAAAGAAATCTTGCACATCTGCATCCTGCCCTATAGCTTGAATCCCATCACAAGTATGGGAAGAGAAAGGATTAACAGATGGAGATTTAGGTATTGGAGTAGGAAGATTAGGATGAAGATTAGGAAGATTAGGAGATGGATTATGATTAGGAAGATTAGGAAATGGTGTGTCATCTACCAAATTCTTCACATAATCTAAAAGATGAATAAGGCTACCACATAAATCCCTAAGAAAAGTTTTAAATGTAGGTAGACTAGTATCAGTCAACTTCACAAAAGCATAAGCAAGAGCAAAGTGAAGGGTCATCAATGTTATGAAATGAATAATACCCTCATAAACATCATATGCATTATAAATAGATGCTAGAAGAAGAGTAATAAAAAACATGATTATGCACCAAAACATCTTAAAAATCTTCATGATAAAAATGCAAGAAATATGTTTTTGTATTTTATGCAATATATAGATTTTTTTTGATTTTTTTTTATTTTGAATTTTTGAAGTATAGATGCAAGAGAAAAATGTAAATCTAACACCAAAAAGAAAGAGATTAAGCTAGTTGGGTTCACCAAAATGAATAGAAGTGATTTGGAATCACCTCTATTTGTGTAAGTGTGTGGGGAAAATGTAAGATTTACTCCTAAATCCAAATTCCCAAAAGAGAGATCCAATTTGATCAACCAAGAGGTTAATACACAATTGAATCAATCTATGAAGAATATGAAAAGAGAGAGAAAACCTATACTTCCCTATAGTTGGATTAAGCTTGAAATCTAAAATAATTGAAGTGCAAATACTAACCTTGAATTAGGGCAGATCTAGAAAATGTTGAATTCTAGCTTCTCTATGAACTTTTTGAAGATTTTGTCACCTATTCTAGACTGGAAATGCCGAGGTGGACAAAACCCAGAAATCTTTTCTCCAAATTCACACAGGTTGACTTTCACCTTTTAAAAGGTCAAAGACCACATTATTTATTTGAAGTCTGATTCTGATTTTGTTCACAGATCCTGAAAGATTGCCGAAAAGGGTATCTGAATTCACTCTCAGATCTGAGATTCCACACCTATGCCTGAAAGAAAAATGGTTTTGTTGTTTGTTTGGGGGGGGTTTGCCTTGGTCAAACCCCGGTTTGGAATCAACCTTAATATTGAAATTGAAATAGGAGAATGCTAGCAAGTAGTAGAAATGAATCTAATAATAAAGCTATGCAATTCAATAGATATGCTAATGTATTTGGAATGTAATCAAATATATTGATATGAAAGCTTGAACATAACATAATCAAACCTCCATGATTGTATGCTTGAAATCCACCTTGAGGAAATAATGATATGGATCTTGAAGATGAACAAAGGATCTTGAAGGAAGATCACACCACCATGGTGGCTAGATCTAGGGTTTGAATGATAGATCTTGAATGCTTGAGCCAAATCCCTTCAATAGATTGAATGCTTTAAATCCTTGATCTTCAATGGAGAACTTGGATAAAGAAGAAGACTTGAATACTTTAATGAATGCTTTCTTGATCACCTTTAGAACTTGAGAGCTTGATTGCTTGGATGAGATATGAAAATGAGAGAGGAAGGCCTCCTTTTATAGTGATCTAGGGCACATTCCTCTAGATGGGCCACCTTGAAGAATTAAATCCCAATTAGGTCCTCACCTTTAGAAAATATACCTTGATTAAATACCATTAAAGGATTTACCATTTTGGAGCCCAAAATAGCTGACCCGAAAGTAGGAAATAACTTTCCCGAAAGATATATTACTGGCAAATGAAACTATGAAATTCTGGCAGGAAGAGGTCAAGGTTGACCCTGACCTAGTTAGGGTTGAGGTCAACTTTGACCTCAGACCCTAACTTTGTCAAGTTCTACAACAGGAGTTCCAGGGGTGCCAGAAACTTGGAAATTGATGTCAGATCAGGACCTAGTGTCTAGAATAGATAGAAAATCCTTGGAATGATATGATGAAGGACTAGAAGGTCTCATTTTTTAACCCTACCTAGAAAATGGAGCCATGGAAAGGGGAAAATTAGGAAATTCGTTAAGACCTTAACCCTAATTTCACCTAGAATGCAGAAATCAAGTGCAAAGAAGTGGAAGACAAGGGAGAATGTAAAGATGCCAATCATGACCCTAAACCACTTATTCAGAGGGCTAAATGCTCTTAACATGGAAGTGCTTCCATTTTAAGATGATACACTTAGGAGTGATTAAACTCTTTAGAAAACTAAATCTTGCCACTACTCTCCCTTTTTCTGTATGCAAAACATTTA
Organism: Chamaecyparis obtusa; assembly: GCA_027943335.1. Classification (NCBI taxonomy): domain Eukaryota; kingdom Viridiplantae; phylum Streptophyta; class Pinopsida; order Cupressales; family Cupressaceae; genus Chamaecyparis; species Chamaecyparis obtusa. Next base: position 363,159 of record BSBK01001446.1, read on the forward strand.
TCTTATCTAGAATTTTGGATGTCTTCTTGTCCACTTTTGATATAGATTGTGAAGAGGTCTCACAGCTATCCATCATGTTGTCAAATGTAGCCTTGTCCTTAGCTATAATGTCATCAATATTTTTAATATGTCTGATAGGATTGATGCAATAACTATATACCTTTCTTTCTTGTGCAACACAACTTTTGGCTTTGATAGTAGTTTCTTTTAGAATGCCCAAGTCCCATGAGATAGACTGGAAGACTTCCTTCAACTTCTTTTCAAGGTATCTTTTCTCAGCTTTATCCTCTGTGATCTTCAACAATGACTCATAATGGTTGTCAAAGTTGTCCAGTGCCATGTTCAAGTTTGCAGCATCATCCTTTCCTTGAAATGTAAGAGGTGTAGGGAGTATTTTATTCATAGTCTCTACTACCCTAGAAATCACCTTTACCTTCTTATCCCCCTTTTGTTTTGACCTTTCCTTTTCCTTAGCAAATTCCATGAAGGATAATCTCATTAGCTCATCTCCATCCATGCTTTCCACATTAGTGCTTACTAGTTTGGCCATACTTGCCAACAATAAGGTGGAGGAGGTGTCAGGTTCTTGTTTGAGCTCAACTCTTACCTCTTCTTATTTTTCTGCTCCTATCTCTTCTACATGTTCTTTCTCTTGCTATTTTTCCTTCTCTTGTTCTTTCTCTTCCTATTTTTATTCTATTTGTTCTTCCTCTTTCTATCGTTCCTCTTCTACTATCATCACATTGTCCAAATTTCCTTGAAAAGGATCATTTACATCAAGTGAGGTGCCAAGTGATATAGGTACACTAGAAACAAAGAAGTTTGGTTGTTTCTCAACTTCGCTTGCTTGTGTAGTCTCCTCAGTTGTCTTAGAGCTTTCTCCCATTCCTAAAGGTGTAGTCTTGGTAGCTTTGGGAGGTGAAGACTTCTTAGACATGTTGCTCATAAGAATTTGATCCAATGCCTTCTGTGTGTCTTCAATTACCTCATCATATTTCATTTCCATTATCTTTACAAGTCTGGCCTTAGTTCTCAATAGAGGTTTTAGTTCTTTAATGATTCTCTCCCTTTCATGTACAGACACTATAGGAAACATATCTTCAATGGCCTTATTTCTTATTGCCTCATCTTCAATATGAGCCAATTGCTTTTTGATTTCTAACTTTCTATACAAGTCTTTAGGAATACTGGCTTCAATCTCTAACATTTTTTTCTTATAAACTAGCAAGTGCTCAATCACTATATCTTCAATCACTGCTTGATTATGAGAATCATACCTTTCATAGTATCTATTTAATGTCTTCAAATTTCTATATCTTTTTATCCTTTTCTGTAACATTTTGATATCCAACTTCCATAGGTTTTATGCCTTCTTATGCTCTACTTTCTCTTCTTTCTTCTCTGTTATCTTATCCTCTATCTTCTTTGCTTCTACTTCTACCTTTTGTTTCTTTGGGCTGCTTGGATTGTTTGATCTTGTAGATATCCTAGGTGTGCTCATAGGTGCATCTTCTTTTTCTACCTTCTCAAGCTTGATTGATAATTCTATTATATCAGAAGTTGTACTTACTATCTTTTCTACTTCAGAGGGAGGAGGTGCTTCAATTGTCATGCTAGAAGATCCTTCTGATATCTTAGTTCTTACTTCCTTTTTTTGTTCCTTTGTAATTCCCTCCTTTGCTGCTATGTCATCAACCATTTTGTCAATTTTCCTCTTCATTATTCCTTTATCTTGTTCTTCTCTAACCTTTGTATACTTTTCCAAGTAAGTTCCCCATCCTTTTTCAGAAGTATCTATCTCATATGCTAGTACATGCTCAACTTGCATTGTAAGAACCTCAGAACTAGCCTCATACCTCATAGGGTAGCACCATTTCTTCCTAGGCTCAATTGCTTCAAAGCATAAAAAATTAGTTTCAACCATGAAACATATTGTGTCTTTTTATTTCTCAACTAACTCCTCAGGAATCTTTCATCTCTCCTTCATTTTCCTTTGAAGGATCTTAATCATTGCAAACAATTAACCATCTACCCAGCTCTTGTTCTATCTCTGGTAGCTTTTTGATATTTGTATACCAATAGGTACACTACCGTTCCATGCTCTAGGGTGCATTATGGTAAACTTGTGCTCAATGTGAATGTACATGTGAATCAGGGGTGAACCAAACCTGAATGCTTTTGACTTATCTTTCTTAATAATCCTCACATTTTCCAAGAATTGTTGTGCTAGGATATTGCATAGGTTATACTTTTTATTTTCCTTTACCATTCTATAAGCCATCATGATTACCCCTGCTAATACAGAATTAGGCCTGCTACTATAGTATAACCTATATCTTAGTAGCATTGCTACCAATCTCACATCTTTCTTAAATATGTCATTCACAGTCACCACTCTCTTATCCAATTTGGAATGAGTTAGGTTTTGTACTTGTTTCTTGATGTTTTTCTCTGCCACTAGGAGGGCTCCAATGTTGTCTAACCCAACTATTTCATGAATCAGCTAGCTACATATCTTTACAGGCTACTCTCCTATCTAGATGAATTGACCATGGATTCTGCTTAGTATGATCTTGAACCATTCAATCTCACAAAATTTATTTAGGAGGGTTATCTTAATGATTGATTGGTCTTCTAAGTGTTTAAACTCTTCCTTCATTTTCCCATTAGAATCTATCACTTCATCTATCTCCCTATAGATCTTTGCATCCCCTATGATCTCATACTTCCAATGAATGTAAGCCCTAATATCTTCAATGTGTAACATGTTGTATGGGGTTTGTGAAAATGATCCTTTTGGATCATCCTCAAAAGAATTAAATGGGTTCCTCTTAAAATTATACCTTGGTCTATCAATAACATCATATATGATAGGTGCATCCATAGCTTCTGATAGAGTATATGATCTAAATACCTTGAATATGCCAAATTTTAGAACTTCTGCTTTAATCGATCACACAATGTGGTTGTAAGGTGGATGATGTGCTTCTTAACTCTGTTATCCTTGGTCACTTCTTATCAAATGATGAAGAAATGATGTGCTTCAAGGTCTTTTATCCATCACAAGGTGAGTAAATGCATTTATCATAGTTAGCTCAACTTCACACATTGTCCAGTCAAACATAAATCTTGTGCTCATATGATATGAATCTTCAAGTGATGTGATCACATATATAGACTCCATAATGTCTGTATACACCATATCTAAGCTTGCATGAGATTATTCCACATAATCAGGAGATGGATATAATCAGTTATCTACATCCAATGCTCCCCCTAATGCCATGTGGCCTCCTAGGTTGATGTAGCAATGTCAATATCATGCAAAGACACAGTAGCATCTATTGTCTCTCCCTGAACCAATTCCTTATTGAAATTTGTTACCTTCCATATCTTCCCATCATCTTCATCTACTAGTTTCTTAAAATGATTCTTGAACTCATCTATGTACGCATTAAGACTTTTACAACTATCACCAATATTCTTCTTTATAACCACATGTGGTGGTCCTGTTCTATTGTCTATTCCATTATACCTACAAAACTTGTCTATGTGTCCTAAGTTGTTCTATTTGAAACAAGTAGGTGGTCTTCTATCCTGATTAACCTATAGCTTATAATACCTTGCAGTATGCCCAATGTTATTGCATTTTTAGCATGTGATCTTTTCTATTGATTCTTCTCTGATGTAATCATGTCTTCTTCTTGACTGATCAGGTTTTCTAAATTCCACTTTCTTATGTCCATATTCATAAAAGTTATAACAATAACTAGTAAAGGGTTTGAAAGGACCTTTACCTCTGCAATCTCTTTTCATGTGTCCAAGTTTGTTACATCCAAAGAATCTACCTTTGAAAGATCTGGTCCAATCTTTAGGTTCTTTAGAAGTGGATCTATCTTCAATCTTCGCTTCATGTGATTCTTCATGAGTCTTAGAACATTCTCCTTCATTGTATCCAATTCCAGATGCATCTCCTTTAGGTTTCTGTCTCTCTCTTTGTTCATAAATTTTAGCATTGCTCATGTGTAATTTCTCAATGTGTAACTTGGATTGAGTGAGTTCACCTTTAATAATCTGATTGTATTTTTCCAATTCCAGGCATTTTTCCTTGTAGTGATCAAGTTATATCTACATCTCTCCTATCTATATATTATTTTCTTCTTTTAGAGTCTCTTCAAATTTGTATCTTGCATCCTTTTCATGTTGAATCTCTTTAATCATTAGAAGATTAATTTGTTCTTTTTCTTGCTCGAGCTTCTTTACTTGGTCTGATGTATCATTTTCTAAATCATCCTTGATCTTTTCCATAAGGTCTTGTCTCTGACTTCTTGAAAGTTCAAGTTGTTCCTTTAGTTTCCTTATAAAACCTTCTACTCTTCTTAATTTAATCTCAAATCACCATTCTCAGCTTTTTCTTTGTCCAGGTCATCAAGTGTTACTTTGAATTTCTCTTGCAAACTTTATGAATCCATTTTGATCTCCCTTAAGTTGTTAGGCTTTCTCTCCAAGGACCAATGGCTCTGATACCAATTGTTAGGATTAAGTAATATTGAGAGGGGGGTGAATCAATATTACAACACTTAAACTTAAACTTAAACCAATTGTAAATAAACCATATGAATGCTGAAATGAAAATAACATAAACACATAACTCATAATACCATTATTTTTTTTTGAGGAAACCCCGGCCAAGGGAAAACCCTGGTGGGGATGGACCCACAACTATGCACTAAAATATAGGATCTCTGTTAGGAGATCTAGCCCTATTAGGAGCTGAGTATTACATAGTACATTTCCTTGTTAGAGGAATAGAAACCCTATTAGGGGTATACAAAAACCCTATTAAAGGTATACTGAGCTTACAACTCTAACAATCAATAATTCAATAACAAAAGTGTTCTCCAAGAGTGAACAATACAAGCATCTGTTATGATTTGATAGTTCCAGTTATAGCACTATCAATATCTAATCTCGCATCCTTTATCAACCATTACTGATATCCCAAATTCACATCCATATCTCATACATATCTTTTTCACTTATCACTTCCACAAAACACTCTATATTTATATCTATTCTGTCATCCAGTTGACTCTCAAATACAACACAAAATATAATAATTATTTATAAAAATGATAAATACATGAGTTGGCGATATTTTATTACCAAAGTGTCATAAATATACAATCTTTATATGACTTAGCATGTCTCCATTCTATCTATCATTCCCTTAATCATCATGATTGTTCATATGCCCTGTTTCACTATTCCTCTATCTTCACATGCCTTCATATTACTGTAACTTACTAATATCAATACCAATACATGTGTGACCTTATAAACTGAAGTCTTAGATATCCCAAAATGTCTTCCTCTAATTTTGCAAGCCATAATATATCATATATCACCTTTGCTAACCAAAATAGTACTGCGGTATACTATAAATCTGATTTTGTACTTAGTCATTTTCATGATTGTGTCTCCAACACTTATACTCACTTCATGCGATCACTATAACATAAGTGTTGCCATAAATGACAACCCTCAAGTGATCCATAGTTCTCTCAAAACATCACTTGCCAACACACTAAAATATACATTTTAAGTCAACATAGAAGACATGAAATAAGCCTATGTCATCATTCAAAAGAAAATTATTTTTAAAACAAGATGAAGTAAATAAAAACTTAAAGTGTGATGAAAGAAATCCTATAAGGATAAATGATAAAACATAGAATAAACTTGCAAAAAAAAAAAAATACCATGTTGGTAATATTGAAGTTCTTGTATTTTTTTCTTTGGGCTTCAGGAGCTGATAATCATGGGTTGAACACAAATTCACCTGGGAGTATTGTTGTCTTCCCAAGGATTCTAGAGGCCTTGGCCTTCTCTCTACCCAGAAGCAGGGAATTTCTCTATGTGCCAAATGGGTTATTTGTGTGTTAACTAGAGATGAAGCCTAGAAAGTTCTTTGACATTTCATCTCTTCTAGTTTTCCAATTAATAAGTCTTCTTGGAAGGGGATTGGTTTTCAAACCCTTCTCATCACATCTAAACACATGCATATCCAGGGCTCTTTTGTGGTCAAAAGCATTTGGAAATCCTAGGAAGCCATTAAGCCTTGGCTTCAGTGGGCTGCAGATGGGTTTTGTGATGGGCTCTCTATGAACCAAAAGAATTTATGGTGGTCTCCCCTTTTTTCTATTGATGGGGTTCCACTTGCTAAAATTTAGGGTGTTAGTGCATTGTATTTTCATAAACGTGGCATCAGAATACCTAAAGATCTATTTTCAAGAGCTACTAGTGAGTCTAAGAAAGTGGGAAGATATGCAAGTCCATTTTTAGTTATCTCGCCTAGATCGACAGACTTTTAACTTGTTGATTTTTGCCTTGTCTCCTCACCTGCTTCACAAGTTCCATGGTGGAAGGATTGGAAATGGTATCCTTGCACACCTCTTATCAGCTATAGGCAAAATATGGGATACCACTAGTTGGTGCCACATTTTCCCATGGTCACCACCCTCAACCAGTGGTGACACTTGTATTCCACTCAAATATCCTAGAGCTTAAGATTTAGCACTATCTGGACTACCATTATTGAGCCAAAAAATTCACACTTTGCTTAGTGTGTTATTTTTCAGGGCTTGCCCCTAGGTTCTTGACTCAAGTATCTAGGAGTTCCTAATTCTAGGTGTACTTTTTGTGGGCAACCTGACATTTCTTCATATCTTCTAGTTTTGTAGAAGAGCCCAACATGATTGGAGTTGGATTCATGTTTTTTTCAAACCTTTCAAGCCTGGGCCTTTTTCTTGGCATATGATTTTGTTGGGTAATTCACCTTGAATCCCCTTCAAATACACCCAAATTTGGCATGCTTCTAGGATGGAGATTTTACCTCATTTTATGAAAAAGATTATTTTATTTGTTATAATTAATTTATTACTAATAGTTATTTTATTTTCATTTAGAACAATTTAATCCATTATTTATTTTTATTTGAAATTATATTAAAAATTATCTTATTTATCTACTCTAGATTCTTAAATTCTTTTGTTTTTAAAATACAAAAGAACATTAAAAAAAATATTATATTAAAAATAATATAATATTTTAACATATAATATTAATATATATTTTATTTATGTCTATAATCCATTATATATATTATGCTATTTTTAAATTTATATATATAATGTTTAAAATATTATGTATACTTGTAAAATTATTTATTATATATAGAAAATTTAAAAAATAAATAAATTAAGATTAAAAATAACATACATATCTATAAATAAAATTAAAAAATTTAATATAAAGATTAAACATAAAATAAAGAACCAAAACACTTGAAAACTAAAACTCACTACATAAAAAAAAATTTAAAAATTATTTGAAAAGAAAGTGAAATGGGTAGCAAACATTTAAAAAATATGTTTTCTAAGATTGTCAAATCCAACACTAGTGTGACTGACAAACGGTAGCTCTCTAATTGTCAATTGATGTTGTATCATCTTAAAATGGAAGCACTTCCATGTTAAGAATGTTTAGCCCTCCTTAGGGGGTGTTTTGGGGCCATCATCATGTTGTCCTCTATTTTTTGCTCCCTTCCCATCTTCTGTGCCTATTTGGGGCTCTGTTTGGGCCTCCCCGGACACTATTTTCCTCTTCTGGCTCATTTTCCAGGGGTCCTAAGCCCTTGGGTCAAGGTCAACCTTGACCTTGACCTAGGTCAAAGTTGACCTCAACTTTGGCCTAGGTCAAAGTCAACCTCATCCTTGACCTAGGTCCCCCTTTTCATTGGTGTGAGGTCCCACCCCGACCCGTCCTAACTCGACTGTTATTTTGACATTTGGTTTACCTTGTTGGTACTTTGTTTAGAGACACTAGACGTATTTTGGATTTATTTTTCCTATCATTAGACCTTATGATATGGTTATTATTTATGCCAATGATGTTATTCATACTCTTTATATGATTTTAATGGTTTCATTCTTATCTTATGATATATGCATTCTGGATTCTGCATTTGCAATGTTATCTTATATAATAGTAAATGTTGATAGTGCAATGGTTTGATGGTTAACTTAGGAATATGTTTATGATTCATGATTCATGATATGCAGTTTCTTTATGTATTGAGTATAGATGCTATTATTGTATCTGCTTCATGTTTGATGGGATTATATGCATTGGATTTATGCGGTACTAACATCTGAATTGAGTGTGTAGTTTGTGACCATGGTTGTAAAATGGGGAAACAAGGATGGGTCTATGTGAAATAGTTTAAAACCAAGGTCGGCTCTAAAGAAGAGTACAACCTCATTGTAACATGTTTTTATTCATAAAAGTGAAGCATGTGTGTATGTGGATGATAAATGTTTGTAAATATTATATTAGATGTAATTTCATTTTGTGAAAATGTTTATGTTAAATTTCCACCAGGCATGCCAAGTATGTAATATGATGTGTAAATTCTATGAGTTGTCACTTGACACTTTTGTGACATGGCATGCCCTAGTGGAATGTGGACCCCACCTTCTTTCCTTGGGCTAATTTGGGAATCCCTAGGCTTAGATAGTGGTTTAAATAACCAAGATTTAAGTAATCATTATGCCATTTTCGGATGAAAGCTTAACTGGAGTTTTTGAGGGGTTATTTGGAGTCCTAGAGGGTAGTTAATGTTGGGTTTTAGTGCCCCAAGTCATGTACATGGGTTAAGGGGACTATTTTTACCATTTCCACTTTCCTAGACCACTATTTTGCCTCTCTAAAAGGACCATTTTTGGTAAACCCCAAATTTGGGGAATGTTTCTAGGATATCACACCTTTTCATGTTTTGTTTTGCATTCCTTGTCCATGGCTAAGGCAAGTGTCACGGGAGCTAAAATCTAGAAACCCAACTTGCATAGGAATAAGGAAAAGAGAGAGAAATGGGTAGTCTTTTAGGATTAGAGGATATGAATTAGATTTCACTTCTATGTTATGCTAGTTTTGGGAAGGAAGAGAGAAGAGAACTTGAGAGATTTGCTAGTAGATTTGAGAAAGGAAGCAAGCTAGGAAGGAAGGGAAAGCTCTTCTTCAAACCACCAAATTACCATTGCTTAGGAGAAAGGTTGGTGAAATTCTAACATGTATATTTTTGTGTAATTGTATTGAGAAGGTGAAACTTGAGTGAATCCTTTAAATTTGTTGCATCTTAATTGTGAATCTTGCATTGTGTTGTCTCAATTTGTTTTTGGCTTGTTTTTGTATTACCTTCTTTTTCTTGCCATATGTTTATGGGTGTACAAGATTTCCTTCATTCTTGGGAGAATTTGAGGATGGTCTTGGCATGATGGGCATAGTTGGGAAGTCTATATGTTGAGAGCTAGGATGTATGGGCATCCTTGAGAGCCTACTCATCTTTTGATTTGTTTTGGGGGCCATAAGGGATGTGATTATATTCTTGATGTTGAGATGTTGGTTGGAAGAAGCCTTGTGAAAGCATGTAAGATAGTATGGAAATATTTTTTTAGTTATGTATGAGTAAGGTGTCTCCATATGTGAAGTTTCCACCATCACCCATCTATGAATCTAATTTTGATCCTTTGTGTAAGCTTGGGAAAAAGGGAGTAAAATTCTGCATGTATATGTATCAATGTGTAATTTGTATGTTTTGTGATTTTGCATGTTTGTCACCTACCCATTGTTGTTTCCCCTAGCTCGAGGGTGGCCATGAAATGGCCTAGGCCAGGAGGTGAGCCTCCATGGTCATGTGGATGATGTTTTTATGTTGTAGGTTTTGTTACTTGGTGAAAGATGAAGTTCAAATTGAAGTATCAAGTTAAAGTTGAAAGAAAGGATATTAAAGAAATGTTACTAGTGTATTTAATTTAATTAACATTGTACTCCTCAAATGGTACCCAAGAATAATGATGTATTACAAAATTGAAAAGGATTTACAACTACTATATTACAAAGCTATTTCATAATTAAATTATTGTTTCTTTAAAAGATAAATTGTTGTAATCTATAATTTTGTTTCATAAAATTTAATTCCCTATAAATGCATATGATGGATAAATTTAGAGAATTATTACTGTAATATTTAATTTCAAATTCTGTGTAAAAATCTGTAGTGGTAATATAGTTTTAAATGGTTCATTTATTCAATTAAAGATTTCTTATTTTAACCTTATTAAACTAGACATTTGATTATGTTAAGAGTTTAAGTAAGCTGTGTAATGCCTAGTGGATTTTGGGCATCACATTATGGCATTAGAGCAGGGTTACAGCTCTAGGACCTAGGCTATTACATTTCCCTGCATATGTTATTAGATGTTAAAAAAAAAAAAAATTCCCTAATTTCATGTCTACAAATTTCTGTGTTAATGCTAGTATTGAATTCCTGACTGGAAATTATTATGAGGTTACTTTTCCTGTAAAATTATGTATTTAATAAATTAAAGAAATTTTTTGAACATGTTTGTAAATTATGTTGTGTAGTTCATTGCTCTGTAATAATGCTGAAATTGAGCATGTAAATAAACTTTACTCAGAGTTGCAGAAATATAGTTTAAAGCTTACTTTTACAGAAATCAATACTTATACAAAAGTACAGACAGTCACATGCTAATGTTTATTTAAGTGAATTTAGAAATTTATCAAAAAACTATTAAATAAACAACCAGTGAGTGAATAAATCTGTAATGAATATGTTTTAGAAAAACTAAATTTTCCATATTGAATATAATATATATACTGCCTAAATGATAACATAAGTATGTTCAATTTTTTTCTTATTAATTTCTAAATGAATAAATTTGTGTATGTTATTATATGTACATATAATGAAGCATTATAATGTACATATATTAATAATATTTAACATTTATAATAAACTTATATACATATTATATGATTGTATATATATATATATATATATATATATATATATATATATATATATATAGACATATATATATATATATATATATATGTCTATATATATATATATATATATATATATATACACACATATATATATATATACATAGACATATATATATATATATATATATATATATATATATATATATATATATATATATATATATATATATATATATATATATATATATATATATATATATATATATATATATATATATATATATATATATATATATATATATATATATGTATATATGTATATATATCACTAGTTATATAAATATTTTGATACATAAAATGTACATTATACATCATATAATAAATTGTTTGTGTATTTAAAAAAAAATTAAATACATAACATATATATTAAAATGTGAATTTAATAAACTAAGTTTATTTTTTTAGAAATTTTTTTAAAAAAAATATATTAAAAAATTATTTGGGGGAGGAACGAAACCCTTCCCCCTTTCCGCTTTCCTTACGCAGGGCATGCCTTCCGCGGGCACCAGCAGTGCTGCACGGCAGCACCGTGGTGGTGGTGCAATGCAACACTCTCAGGGGTGCTGCATTGCAGCACCAATGGTGGTGTTACAATATAGCACCCATAGTGGTGCTGCAATATAGCACCCGCAGTGGTGCTGCATTGCAGTGCCACCTGGTGAACCCACAGTCGTCACCGCCACCGCTCTAAGAGCCAGACCAAGGTCTATCTGCTCATGATAGAGACTTGATTTTATTTAAAAAAATATCTATAATTATATTTAGATTAAAAGAATCCCCAAAGGTTTTCAGATCTCTACATAGGCAAACATATCATTTTTAAAAAAATTAGGGTTTTAAAGCTTTTAAGAAAATAATAGGGCACTAAAACGAAAAAAAAAACAAATAACTCTTCAGATTTAGTCTGTATAAAATACAAAATCTGTAAATCATTCTTGAAATAAATTTGAAACCCTTGTTGCATCTAACAAAATGAAGATAAATAACAGAATATTGGGTTATTGAAAGGAAGATGTACCCATATCTGAACAGCAAATGTGAAACTCCTAAATCAAAATAAAATTAGAGATTCCCTTATGAGATTAAGAGATCTCTTGCAGACTCATACACTCTTGTTCATTAGAGAGAGAGCACCCACAAAGTAAATTATTGCACTCCCACCTTCTTCTCTGTAAGAAAATGAAGAAATGAAAGCTTTTAGGGTTTTCAAGAGTTTTAATAAGGCCTCAAACCCTAATTTCGGATTAGGGTTTGGAGAGCCTTTTTATTATGTTTTCTTTTATTTAAGTGTTATTTATTTTTCCTTTGTAGATGATATAATTGTTTAGCTTAAGCCTATCCTACTTTGCATTGGGTGTAATAATTAATTTGGAAGAATGTATTTTAGTTTTATATTTAAGTTAGTGAAATAATTCTAAAAGTGATTTATTAGATTTTAGTAGTCGATAAATTCTCCAGAATGTTAGTAATAATAAAACTGTTTTAGATATAAATTATTTTCCATTAAAAAAGATTTATAATTATTGTGTTTTTTTTTTAAAAGGAGAAAAGTAAAACTGTTTTAGATATAAATTTATTTTCCATTTGAAAAGATTTATAATTATTATTATTTTTTTTTTAAAGGAGAAAAGTAAAATTGTTTTAGATATAAATTTATTTTCCATTTGAAAAGATTTATAATTATTGTTTTTTTTTTTAAAAGGAGAAAAGTAAAACTGTTTTAGATATAAATTTATTTTCCATTTGGAAAGATTTATAATTATTGTTTTTTTTTTTTTAAAGGAGAAAATAAGATAATGGCTTTTATTTTCTTTAACAATTTCTTTTTTTCTCTAATTTGAAAGATTAGTAAGTTGTAAATTTTTATATTTCTTTTGGGAATGAGGTTAAGGATATTAATTTTATTTAATTTTTAAAAGAAAAGTATTAAATGGATAGTTTTATAAATATTGGTTTAATATTTGAGATTTAATTTCCTTAGTAATTCTAATCTCGATTTTACATAAAATTGTTAGGGGTAAATTATAAGATTTATTTTAATCTCTTATACCATTTCTCTATCTCTAATTGATAGTTGAGCTTAAAACATTATTGGACTTAAGTAATTAGTAAATTAATCTATTCTGTGGCTAGTTTTTAAAATATGATATTAAGGTTGATTTTGGAGGAATTAATGAAATAATTAACCTTATAATTATTTTAATTTAGTGAAGGAATTTTAGTTTATATGTGTATTAACTGAGGTTAATATTTAAATGCTTTCTACTAAAACATTACCTTTATTTGATAAAAATCTTCCATTTAAGATTTTTAGAGTCATTCCATTTTAACCTTAGAACTAGCTCGGAATGATTAGGGAGTTGACATCCCTTTTATTAAATCCTTTCTCCTATCGCCTAATGTCTTCCATCATGTAGGGGATGAAGGCTCGCTAGTACATGTCTTGTGTTCCCTTATGTGATGTTGGATGACTAGCCCGTACGAGCTATCGTTCTCGAAGCTTCGCATCGATGGGCTATTGTGTAACCTAGGTGTCTTTTGTGTTAGTTTTAGTGTTTTCAAATTTTTATTTTTATTTTTGGCAAAAAATTTATATTTATATTAATATTAATCTAGTTCAAAGGGCTCCCGGAGAAAGAACCAATAAAGAAAACTCTGTTCATTACCCATATATATACAAAAAGAGAAGGGTCTTGCTCGAAGAAAATTTCATAGACTACCCAAAAACCCACAGGGATGAAGCTCGACCTATGGGCAAGTACAAAAAGAGCCCCCAACCCAAATGGTAGAATAAATCTGCATTACAATGTGTTCCAAGCTATAATTTTGAAAACCCCTTAAAAGATACCCCACCTTTATGAAGGCCAAAATACAAATATTTAAACCCCCAGATAGAGATCCCTTTACATTGATCATAAAATATTTACAATGAGAAAACAGCCACCATAATAGGAGTATGACATCAGCCACATAATATAATGTACCCAATAGAATGACAAAAATCTCATTAAGAATCCATGCAAGGAGACTGAACCCATAAGAGCTGATGAGTGCAACTCCATTAAATCACATAGATTATCCATGTGTAGCATGAAGTACCTTCTGCAAAACAATGTTTGAAGGAAAAACAAAAATAGATCGCACCATAAAAAATGTTAGAACATCACTGCTCATGACTCCCAAAACTAGGATGTGAAGGCAGTGATAGGAACAGAGAATTCCAGAGACGGTCTGCATGAGATACAAGAGAATTCCCTGAAGCACGAGGTGACAACAAAGCACGAGTATGTGGAGGTGAAACTGGGAAATGACCAAGGGAAGAACATGAACCCACTAACAATGGAGCAAAAGAATAAGAAGGAACATCCAATGGACCCAAAATATCCATAGGAGTGATGCCAGCCCTCACAGGAGAAACCAAATTCAAATTAGAAGATCGAACATGTGCCAATAGAGCAAGTAAGGAATAAGTTTTTGCAAATTCCTTACCTCTGTGTCCCACATCAAACAGGGTTCTATTCAGAAGGTGATCAAGAGGCATGCTAGAATTTTCTGAAATAAAATCTTTAATAGTAGCAAGAAGCATGACATATTTATCAGAGTTAAAAAGAAGTTGCCTAGGAAATACACCTCCAATATGTGCCTCTTGAAGCCAAAAGTTATACTTTTGAACTACAAGAAGTAAGCCATTCTCCTGCAGGAAGTGTGACCCAATAGACCAATTTGCAATGGCTACTAACAAAGTCCATGACTGAGACAAATCTAATATATTGGAACAAAAGACCGACACAATTTGAGATGGAAAAATAGTCCTTTGAAAATGCAGAGATAAGACTGAATCACCAATCAGTCTACGAATACTTTGAACACATTTTGGACAGTGAATAACAAACATGGATGCAAGGGCATCATCAAAAAAATTACCTTCAAACAGCACTTCCAGATGAGGACTTGACAATTGAACCTGAAGATTCAATGGTCTAAACTCATCAATATATTTGTGTAATGCCATGGAAATAATACAAGTAGAGCCAACACTATGTTATCAATGGAAATAACAAGTAATCAGAATGAAGCCAACATCGATAATATAGCATAGGTAGCCATCATGAGGAGCCTTTCCCTATACATAGAAATAATTGAAACAAGTACGAGCCAATAAGTTTCACACATAATTAGTCAATACTCAGCAAGGTCCTTACAAAAGTAGAAAAGATTAGCTCATGCGAACTAGATCATGTAGAGAACACTCAAGCTAGAAATAAATAGGAGGTAACAATGAAAAGAAGTGTTACACATGTGAAAGCATAGTATTAATAGTACATGAAAATCATAAAATGTCAAGGAATAGAGCAGCATGATGTAATACAAAAGGTGACAGGTTTTTCATACTTACGACCAATGTAATGGGGATAGGGTAGTGAGGGATATTTGACAGGAATAAACATAAATGAAATATGTTTATAAAGGGTAATTAAGGGGAGTCCAATTTTATTAAATTAAAGATATAGGGATGAGAACTTGGAGATACAAGAGGAGAAGGGTAGACGAAGCTAGACCCATTTGCTCCAAAGTTAGCTAACAAATCCACCAGACAATTTCTCTCTCTATAAGTGTGGGTTAAAAAACAATCTGAAAGTGAATCTAGAAGGGACCAGATTTGAGATAGTACATAATGGATGTTCCTTGAAAAAGAAAACCTCCTAACACATGCATTAATAATAACTGAGGAATCACCTTCAATATGTAGGAATTGAATATTCAACTTCTTAGCAATAGATAGCCCATATAATAGCGCATGAGCTTCAGCCAAATTATTGGTTCCTAAAGGGATGGGGTGAGCCTCAAAATAAATAACTGATCCCATGTAGTCATGAAGAGAAAAGCTAATCCCTGACTTGCCCGGGTTACCTTTAGAGGCCCCATCAAAATTTAGTTTAATATAACCATTTTTTTGGGGGGGGGACCATCTAGTTAAAGATCTAACTTTATTTTTATCTTTCGGACATAAGGGGAAAGTTAGAGAAGGAAACACTAACCCCTACCAATCCTTGGCAATAGAGTTATCCCAAGTAGAAAAACCTTGATTACCTTTGAATTTATGCATGTAAGCATTAGTAAACTCAACAATAGAATGTTATAGTCTTTTAAGAACAACATCAATATCGGACGGAGAATTTTGAAAAATCCTTTTATTTCTTTCCCACCAGATGGCCCAAATCACTAAAGAGGGAGAACAAATCTAGATGGAGGCAAACATGGATTTAGTAAACAAATATGGCCAAGATTGGAATAAGTCCCAAACAGTGACAGGAAGTGGCATAAGAAAATTCAACTTATTTAGAATGAATAACCAACATTCTTAAGCAAAAGGACAATTAAGAAAAAGGTGATCAACAGATTCTTGGTCCTAGTTTTAGGCCAAGAAACAAAAGAAGGGGCCTTAGAATCAAAATCCCCAATGTGGTTGCCCTTTGCATCAGAAATGGGAATTGGAAAAAGAGGGCCTGAGCCAATATCAAAAGAAGGCCGAAGCCAGGATTGGTGAGAAGAAGGGGGAGGAAACACATTTCTTCTTCCAGATCTGTTAGAAAAACCATTATTCTCAAAACATCCATATTGGAACTGAGGGTTACCATTTCGTACATATCTTGTTTTCCAAAGGGTTGTCGAAGATGGATGAAAAATACCATTAGCACCCACACGTGTATCCTAGAGCCCAGATTGAAACCCTAGTCTTGATGCGTCAACACCTTTCTTCCCAAACCTCTATTGCTTATCGTGTGGCTTTCGATGCACCAGCTGTTGCCACTAAACATTTTCGCTCCTCATTTTCAAGGAATGAAAAATTTGTTGTTGTGTTTTTGTATGATATTTTGGGCATTACATTCTTTTGACTTATAAAAGAGGGTACTAAGGTCATTAACTATTAAATGACAAACTTTGAGTAAAAGCTTCACAATTAAAAATAAATCCAATCTTGTGACATAACAAAAATCCTTAATTCACATTAAATATGGAATCATTAAATGGCTTAAATCTAGAGAAATAAGAAATCTCGTGCATTAGTCTAGTGAAACCCTAATTAGGGTTTTACATAAAATTTACAAGGGAAAATAATATCAAGATCATTAATGACACCTTTATGCTTATTGCATTTTCCTCTTTTCTAATTTTTTTTTTACTAAGATTAAGTTTGGACCTAATGAATCTTTCACGCCAAACCTAGTTAGGGGATTTATGTCACCTTTGTCACCCACCTTTAAATCTGACATTTATTAATGTCCTTCTACCCCTCTTATAGTTCTCTAACCCTAGTATCTCAAACATCACGATTGTCTGGCAGATTAATCAAACTAAGATTAATATGAAATAAGTGTAATTTAAGTTTTTTGTTAAAAACTAGTTAATTTAAAACTTGATAATGTTATTTTTATGGGGCCAATATATGTGGCCAATATACTGGTCAAAATAAAAATAGCATTACAGCTTAACCTAAATTAAGTTGAAAACTTTTGGAAATTAATGAATTACTCATATAAACATTAGAGTTTTGTTTAATTAAAATAAATTTTATACTTATATATATAAAGAAGTATAGGTTTTCTTTTCTTCGACTTTATGAATGTATATTATGTCATGCTAGTAGAGCTCATTTTTTCCTTTCTAAGATGTCCATCCTTTCAGGGAAAACCTTAGTTAAGCGAAGCCAGTAGTAGGATGCCTCCAGTCAAGCGTAGTGCTCACCGACGTGGGCAGAGACCCAGAGGCGGTCATGTGGCAATAGAGAGAGATGAATGTATAGCTGAGGGAGTGGGTGACATGTAGGGACCCCCTCCTATATTGCCACCTAATCCCAACCAAGACATCCTTAATGAATTATAGAATCTGGTTGATATAATTATGGATAGATTGCCTCCGGGAGGCTAGCAGGCCGAGGTTCGGAAGTGAAGTAGAAGTCCTTCACCTAGACAAGTAGAGGAGATGGAAGATCATGGGGATGAGTCTATACACATGCTAGAACCACCAACAGTGATAGTACTAAGAGTGCCCCGTGATACAGGGGACCAGATCAGAAACCTCTTACGACTTGAGCCACCACCCTTTTCAGGATCCACGGATGGAGAAGATGTTGAGGCTTGGATTTTTAGCCTTGAGAGATGTTTTGGGTTGTGCCCTTATGAGAGAAACCTTAAGGAATGACTTTTAGTTCACATGCTGAGGGGGACTACCTCTACATGGTGGAGGTAGGAGGAATATAAGAATCATCTTGTCATAGATACCCTCACATGGGAGACCTTTGTGGAGAGATTCCAAGCCTGATATATATTAGAGCATTTTAGATAGCATCGCATCGACAAGTTTCATGATCTACAACAAGGAGGATTATCAGTAGCATAGTATGAGTGAAAATTTCTTGAGCTCCTTCCTTATGTTGATTACATGAAGGATGAGAAACTCCAGGTCAACCACTTTATTAAGGGGTTGAACTATGTCATAGCTGACAGAGTGCAGATGGTACCATCAAGTGACTTTCGTGATATAGTAAAAAGGGCCATGATAGCTGAGGAGATCCATAATAGGTCTCATTATACATGAGATAGGTCATAGAACCATAGTTTTGTACCATGGTACTTTGGTTTCCAGAAATCCCACTAGAAGGGAAATCAGGAGAACTCCAGCACACCACAATAGCAACAATAGTCTCAGTAGAGTCCCCTGACGTGACCAGGGAGCTCAGACTCAGTCATACAAAGATGGCTTCAGTAGATCTGGTATGACAAGTGGGTAGCGGTAGTCTAGAATTTAGGAGATTCAGTTCCAGGCAAGAGGACGATGTCATACATGTGGAGCCATGGGGCACATTGCGAGAGATTATCCCTCGGGTCATTCAGTCAGCAGTCAGATGTTGGAAGCCTCATAGCTTATTGGGAGGACACAACATAGATGAGAGATTAGTACCCACATCTATTCAATGAACTCCAAAAGGAAGATCATGCCTAGGGGGGGAAGATGTGAGGTCCCACCAACCTATCCTAGCTTGACTGTTGTTTTGACATTTGGTTTACCTTGTTGATACTTCGTTTAGAGACACTAGACGTATTTTGGATTTAGTTTTCCTATCATTAGACCTTATGAGATTTTTATTATTTATGTTGATGATGTTATTCATACTCTTTATATGCTTTTAATGGTTTCATGCTTATCTTATGATATATGCATTCTAGATTCTGCATTTGCAATGTTATCTTATATAATAGTAAATGTTGATAGTGCAATGGTTCATTGGTCAACTTAGGAATATGTTTATGATTCATGATTCATGATATGCAGTTTCATTATGTATTGAGTATAGATGCTATTATTGTATCTTCTTTATGTTTGATAGGATTATATATGCATTGGATTTATGCGGTAATGACATCTGAATTGAGTGTGCAGGTTGTGACCATGGTTGTAAAATGGAGAAACAAGGATGGGTCTATGTGAAATAGTTTAAAACCAAGGGCGACTCTACAAAAGAATACAACCTTATTGTAACATGCTTTTATTCGTAAAAGTGATGCATGTGTGTATGTGGATGATAAATGTTTGTAAATGTTATATTAGATGTAATTTCATTTTGTGAAAATGTTTATGTTAAATGTCCACTAGGCATGCCAAGTATGTAATGTGATGTGTAAATTCTGTGAGTTGTCACTTGACACTTTTGTGACATGGCATGCCCTAGTGGAATGTGGACCCCACCTTCTTTCCTTGGGCTAATTTGGGAATCCCTAGGCTTAGATAGTGGTTTAGATAACCAAGATGTAAGTAATCATTATGCCATTTTCTGATGAAAGCTTAACTGGGGTTTTTGAGGGGTTTTGTGGAGTACTAGAGGGTATTTAAGGTTGGGTTTTAGTGCCTCAAGTCATGTACATGGGTTAGGGGGCCTATTTTTACCATTTCCACTTTCCTAGACCACTATTTTGCCTCTCTAAAAGGACCATTTTTGGTAAACTCTAAATTTGGGGAATGTTTCTAGGATATCAAACCTTTTCATGTTTTTTTTTGCATTCCTTGTCCATGGTTAAAACAAGTGTCATGGGAGCTAAAATCTAGAAACCCAACTTGCATAGGAATGAGGAAAGGAGAGAGAAATGGGTAGTCTTTTAGGATTAGAGGATATGAATTAGAGTTCACTTCTATGCTATGCTAGTTTTGGGAAGGAAGAGAGAAGAGGACTTGAGAGATTTTCTAGTAGATTTGAGAAAGGAAGCAAGCTAGGAAGCAAGGGAAAGCTCTTCTTCAAACTACCAAATTGTCATTGCTTAGGAGAAAGGTTGGTGAAATTATAACATGTATATTTTTGTGTAATTGTATTGAGAAGGTGAAACTTGAGTGAATCCTTTAAATTTGTTGCATCTTAATTGTGAATCTTGCATTGTGTTGTCTTAATTTGTTTTTGGCTTGTTTTTGTATTACCTTCTTGTTCTTTCCATATGTTTATGGGTGTACATTATTTCCCTCATTCTTGGGAGAATTTGAGGATGGTCTTGGGGTGATGGGCATAGTTGGGAAGTCTATATGTTAAGAGCTAGGAGGTATGGGCATCCTTGAGAGCCTACTCATCTTTTGATTTGTTTTGGGGGCCATAAGGGATG
Source organism: Chamaecyparis obtusa (assembly GCA_027943335.1). Taxonomy (NCBI): domain Eukaryota; kingdom Viridiplantae; phylum Streptophyta; class Pinopsida; order Cupressales; family Cupressaceae; genus Chamaecyparis; species Chamaecyparis obtusa. The sequence continues at coordinate 383,738 of BSBK01001446.1, forward strand.
TGATTATATTCTTGATGTTGAGATGTGGTTGGAAGAAGCCTTGTGAAGGCATGTAAGATAGTATGGAAATATTTTTTTATTTATGTATGAGTAAGGTGTCTCCATATGTGAAGTTTCCACCATCACCCATCTATGGATCTAATTTTGATCCTTTGTGTAAGCTTGGGAAAAAGGGAGTAAAATTATGCATGTATATGTATCAATGTGTAATTTGTATGTTTTGTGATTTTGCATGTTTGTCACCTACCCATTGTTGTTTCCCCTAGCTCGGGGGTGGCCATGAAATGGCCTAGGCTGGGAGGTGAGCCTCCATGGTCATGTGGATGATGTTTTTATGTTGTAGGTTTTGTTACTTGGTGAAAGATGAAGTTCAAATTGAAGTATCAAGTTTAAGTTGAAAGAAAGGATATTAAAGAAATGCTACTAGTGTATTTAATTTAATTAACATTTTACTCCTCCAATGGTACCCAATAATAATGATGTAATTGCAAAATTGAAAAGGATTTACAACTGTTGTATTACAAAGCTATTTCATAATTAAATTGTTGTTTCTTTAAAAGATAAATTGGTGTAATCTATAATTATGTTTCATAAAATTTAATTCCCTGCAAATACATATGATGGATAAATTTAGAGAATTATTACTGTAATATTTAATTTCAAATTCTATGTAAAAATCTATAGTGGTAATATAGTTTTAAATGGATCATTTATTCAATTAAAGATTTCCTATTGTTACCTTATTAAACTAGACATTTGATTATGTTAAGAGTTTAAGTAAGTTGCAAAAAATGGTAAGCAAAAAAATAAAGAATGCGAACTTGCGAAAAAATCAAAGGATAAAGTAGTTAACAAAATAAGGGTTTCTGAGCTAGGTTTCCATTTGACTACGGAGGCAGCTGAAGACAACAGTGAAACTGGTGTCTCTGGATATTGCTTCAAATGCTGGTTGTATGGGCATAAAGAAATTGATTGTTGATAGAAGAATGGGAGAACCCATCCCAATTATGAGCACTTAAAACCCTTCATAGCAGAACAAAAATGCAAAAGTTTGTTAACAGATAAAACATCGAAAGATGCTCTGATCAATAAAGAAAAAGGTGCTCGGACAGCAAAGTTTGATGTGGAAACTAGGGCTTCCGCAGAAAGAAAACCTAAGGAAAGGAATTGCATCCGGGCATCTAAAATTTTCACTGTCAATGATCTGGACGGGCAAATCAAGAGGTTTGCAAAAAAAAAGTATGCTCTACAATTATCGAGCCTTCCTGGGATCGAACGGGCCCCAAAATCCAGTGTTGAATCAGCCAAACCTTCCCATGACCCCCATTTTGCCTTGGGGAGAGGTGGATCTTTGGTGTCCTAACAGGATCCCGGGAAAGCCAGGCCAAATGATTATGAATGGCAAGAAGTTAAGAGGAGCAAGAAGGTAAGATCACAAATTGTAAGAAATATTGAGATTCCTCTAAGGAATTTGTTTGATTTACTAAAAGAGAAGGAGAATGCCCTAAATAAAAGCTATTATTCCCCTCCTCATAGATGCCCTAGGGTTTTGAGAAGTATGGGAAATCAAAGGGATGATGCTCATAAGTACATCCCCCCTTCCTTCCCCAAAAACCTTATCAACAAAGTAGGGTCGGCTAGGGCTGGGGGGAATAATGAGCAGATCAATGTAAACTCTTCTCCACATAAAGGTAAAATTTACTCTCCTCCTCATCAATGGGAGAATGGTAAGTATCTTAAACCTATTCATAATTGTATTTCTTTCGAGGCTAATACTAGACAAGCTAATGTATCCTCGCCTATTTATACTCCGTCACATCGGTGAAACATTAGTTTTTTGCATTTGCATAATAAAAAGAAAGTCTTTTCTAACATGGTTTCAAACAAAGTAACCCTAGAAGGTAGCTCTATAGCAAGCTTGTAGAAGTACTATGAGGATACAGGTATCATTGTCAAATGGAAAGGTATTGGAGCAAGCAATCTAGACATTGTAGAACCACTGGTAAATATGCTCCCCAGTGAGGTAAGCATCATGGCCCTTGTAGATTCCTTTTTTCTCATAGACTGCAAATATTCAGAAATTAAGAAGAAGATATTAAATAACTATGATCTGAAATTTAGACATGAAGCTTTCTTTGTTACGAATTGGAAACCATTATTTAATCCATTGTATCTTGAGGATTTCAAAGTAGAAAAAGTGGTTCTCCTTAAAAATTTACCAATAGAACTCTCAAATGATGAATTTGTTAGTATTATTGGCAATCATATAGGCAAGTTTATAAGAATTTGTAAAGTTACACCAAATACAACAGAAAAAACAATTACAGTCAAAATGAGCATACATAGGAATTTCATTCCGCATATGCATCTAGATTTCAACTCCAACTCAATTATTATCAATCTAGTTATTATTGAAAACTTAATTGAAACAAAATAGAATTATAAGAGTGCTATTAACCTTCTTAACAATAGCCTAGATGTAAACATTAAATTCTTATCAGATAGAGGGGGTTTCTTCCTTACAGACAAAGAGGAAGACAATTCTAAAGTTCTATCTCCTCTACCCATCTCTGTACCCCTTTATGAGCCTTCAGCAGAAATTAATAACACTAGCAATCAAGTAATAAATGCAGAGGTATCTCCTCCAAAGTCTCTAGATGGAGCCTCCCCACCCAGAATTCTAAATGAAAATATTATTGGTGAATCTCTGAAATCAATCTAGATGAGAGATATCCCTGTATCTGAATCTGAGGTAAATATTCTAGAAAAAATAGAGACTGAGAAATCTCTTGAAAATACTACACAGCCTGAGGAAAACTTACTATGTAACCAGCCTGAGAACTCACCACAATCATATCCCTCTAAGGATGATAAATGCTCTAAGGATGTGAATATCATTTCAGATTACGGTGGGGAGTCCCTTACCGATGAACTCTTAGATCTCTTTATTAGTGAAATATGAGATGAAGAAGAGTTGAAACATCAAAAGGAGGTCCTGATTCGGGAGATTTTGGCTCTCATAAATTCCAGAGAAGATAGTGATGATGCAATAGAGATCCATCAAGTAGAAATGGACCCACATAAGATAGATCCTCCCACTAACCTCAAGATTGGCATAGAGTCTTTTGAACAAGCATCCTTAGAAGCTGAAGAAGACATCATGGAAATAGATATAGCTAATGAGGATGAAGCTGCAATAAATCTCCCTGCCTCTCCCATAACTTTTAGAGATAATGCAGAAAATACCACTGATAATGTTGATGGCCTTTTTGGCATCACAAATAATGACAGACAACTTGGAATAGATTCCAATAGAGTTGGCTTATCCTCCCCCAAAATTGACAAAATTAAGAAGAAAAGGGGTAGGAAATCCTGCATAGAACTTAGAAATATAGCCGACAATGCAGAAAATCAAATGAAAATCTCTGACATTCTGAACGGTGGGAAGGGGAAGTGCCTTCCCAAGGAGCAATGAGAGTAACTACCTAGAATGTTAGGGGCTTAAACACCTCTAACAAACAAAGACTAATTAAGAGATATTTAAAAACTTTTGATTCTGATATTATAATGCTTCAAGAAACTAAGCTAGATAATGATGAAGGAAAGAAATTAAGTAACAAACTTAGCATATGGAGAGCAGATTTTGTACCTACATTAGGTGCATCAGGAGGCCTAGCAGCCTTGTGGGACCCTTGGAAAATCTCCTCATCATTCATGTCCAATAGTAGTAACTGGATGGCTATGAGGATCAATAGTCTCAAATCAAACCTGAGATTCATCTTGATCAACATTTATGGGCCTGTACAAAATTTAGATAAAAGAAGGGTTTGGCAGGAAATCAAAACCCTCCTTCAATCATATAAAGAAGAGACATTCATTTTAGGTGGAGACTTTAACGCATTATTAAATATCAAAGAAAAATTTGGTGTTTCCAACTACATCTCACAATCTCAAAAGGACTTCACCCAATGGGTCTCAAACAATAATTTGATTAACATTGAGACCATCAATGGAACCTTCACTTGGAATAATGGAAGGTTGGGCTTTAGTCATATTGCAGAAAAACTAGACAGATTTTTTGTTTCAGGAGATATGGGTAACCAAATTTTTTCAGCAAAAATTCTCCCAGATGCGGGTTCAGATCATTTCCCAATTAGACTTACTATTACCGAAGACTGTAAACCCAATAGAAATCCATTCAAATTTGAATTTATGTGGTTCCAGGATCCGGAACTCATTAATCTTCTAGAATAATGGTGGAATCAGACAACAGTGGAAGGATCCAAAATGTATAGCTCAATTACTAAACTTAAAGTCATTAAAAATAAAGTCTTGGAATGGAACAAGAATAAATTCAACAATATCTTTGAAGAAAAATTACATATAGAATAGGATATAGAGAACCTAAATAATTTAGTCATTTCCCAAGGTATGGATGAAGTGAGCTATCTTAAAGAAAAGGAACTCATGTCTAAATATAATGCAATCTTACTTAAGGAAGAAATATTCTGGAAGCAAAAATCCAGGGAAACCTGGCTAAAAGAAGGAGATAATAATACAAAAAAATTTCATAAGACAACCAATATAAAAAGAAATATTAATAGGATAACTAAGATCAAGGACGAAAGGGGGCAACTATCGAAAGACCCCAAAGTCATCGCAAACTACATCACTAACTATTTTAACTCTCTTCTTAATAACCTCAAAGCAGTTAACCATCAAGATCAATTGGAAATGCTTAAGGCTGTTCCCAAGTTAATTTTGGATGATGATAATATCATGATGAACAACAAATTTACATTGTAAGAAGTCAAATCTGCCTTATTCCAAATGCAGCCTGACAAAGCCCCAGGCCCAGATGGCTTTCAGGCTGGCTTTTTCCAGAAGTGTTGGCACTTCATGGGAAATGACATTTAGCAAGTTGTGGAAGCTACCAGGAATTCTAGTGCTATCCTATTGGAAATCAACAATACTTTTTTCTCTCTTATCCCCAAAAAAAATGACTGTATTGACCCAGAAGAATTTTGCCCTATCTCTCTTTGTAACACTATATATAAGATACTATCAAAATGCATAGCAAATAGACTTAAATCTCTTCTCCCAATCCTTATTTCAGAAGAGAAAATCTGTTTTGTAGCCAAAAGGTCAATCCTTGATGGCATTATCATCGCCCAAGAACTCGTTCATACTACCAAAGCGACCAAGGAACCAAGTATGTTTGTTAAAATTGATATCCAAAAGGCTTATGATAAGGTGGACTAGAGATTCTTGTGTAAATGCTTGGAAGCTTTTGGCTTCTCCAAGCATTGGATCAACCTTATATTTATATGTATTTCAACCCCCAAGATCTCTGTCCTCATCAACGGTACCCCAGAAGGTTTTTTTGGGATTTCATGAGGCATCAGACAAGGTGACCTGCTATCACCCTTCCTTTATGTTATTATGGCTGAAGCCCTGGGGAGAACTATAGCCAAGAAATAGTCTGAAGGAAAGATTATAGGCCTTAGAGCCACAGACAATATCCCATTCATCACACACCAACAATTTGTGGATGATACTATTTTGCCAAGATCAACAAATTGCAAAGAGGCCAAGGCCTTCAAAGAAGTCCTTAACTCATATATGAAGGCTTCTGACCAACAAGTCAATCCTATTAAATCAAAAATCTTCTTTTTAAATACTACAACTAATCTAGAAAAGAACATCTGTGATACCCTTGGTTATCATTGGGGTTCTTTTCCATGTAAATATCTAGGGATAGAATTGGATAAGGGACAACATTCATCCAAACTTTGGCAACAAGTTCTAGCGAAGGTTCAGGATAAGAAGAGCTCTTGGAAAGGTAAGTGGCTTACTAAGCCAGGAAGAACCATTATGATTAAATCAGTCCTATCTTCTATACCTACCTATCATATGTCTATTTTACCCCTCCCTACTAACATTAAGCATGAACTAGATAAGATGAAGCGAGATTTTTATTGGCAAGGGTCAAACAAGGACAAGAAAATGGCCCTAATTAAATGGAATAACTTATGCAAACCTATCTCCATGGGGGGTTTAGGGTTCAAGAACCTTATTTGGCAAAACTGAGCCCTTGGTGCAAAGCTTGTTTGGAGACTTTTTAAGGAGCCCAACTCTAACTGGGCTTCCATTCTTCTCCACAAATACGTCCTAGAGGTAGACCCCATTAATCTCTTCAGAGCCCAATCTCATGCCAAGGGATCATGTATCTAGAACTTTGTTAAGGAGTCTATAGGCATAATCAGCAAACACCTCATGTGGGATATAGGTCTTGGGAATCTCATGTTATTTTGGGAAGATTCATGGGCAGGTTTCCCTGCACTTAACAAAGAGGGATTTTCACCTATCTTCATTGAATTTTGCAACGTAACCATTGGTTCTTACCTTAAGGATTATATTAATCTTAGCTACGAATATGTTTCAGAGTTAACAACAAGAGGATTACCTTATAATCAAGAAATTCAAAGGTTATTTAATATTTTAAAAGAAAGAAATATCACTATTAAAAACTGGCCAGACAACCTCTTATGGGCTGGCTCTAATAATGGGGAATATTCAATTAAAGACAGTTATAAAACCATTATTCAAGAAGAAAAAATGGACAACTTAGACATTCCCCTTAATTTATGTTGGAACAAAGCATGTCTTCCTAAGGCAGGAATGTTTTTGTGGGCTACTCTACAAGACAAAATTTTAACATCAGATAGGATATGTAAGATAGGCTTTGCAAGTCTGACAAGGTGCCCCTTATGTGAAAAATAGGAAGAGGATGTGAATCATCTTCTGCTAAATTGTTCTTTCACACAGAATTTTTGGAAATGGCTTCAGCAATCCTTAGACTAGAAGTTAGCTCTTCCTTCCGATCTACTAAGCCTCCTAAAAGCTTGGCCAGCTCTATACAAAGATAATCTGTATAAGGATATCTGGATTATTTCCCCATCCATCTTAGCATGGGAGGTATGGAAAGAATGCAATTGGAGGATTTTTATGAATCAAAAATTAGAATGGAAAAGCATCACTAATAAAATTGAAGCTTCAATTATGGAAAAGATTAATAGCATACTTCATGATACCACTTGTTATGAAGATTCAATCAGATCCTAGGATAATAAGATTACTTAAATGGCCCTCCTTAATCATACTGAATCTATTTGGTAGAGGAGGTGCAAAGACAAAAGCTGATAGAGCCAATTGTTCCTGGGTCCCTCCCGAGGAGGGTTGGGTAAAGCTGAATTTCAAAGGAGCATCCAGGGGTAACCTCAGAGAGGCAAGCATAGGCGGTATCATTAGGAACTACAAGGGAGAATTAATTTCTAAATATTCCCATCCCATCAAGCCTACTACGAATAACATGGCTGAATGTCTCGCTGCCCTGGAAGGCCTCAAAATCTGCAAAAATCTCAACTTTTCAAAGCTTGTTATTGAAGGGGATTCCCAAATCATCATTAATGTCATACGCACTAAAAAGACTCCTAACTGGATTATTAACTCTAAGATAGAGGAAATTAATCTCATCCTTGAATCCTTTTCTGAGGTAATTTTCAAGCACACTTACCGAAAGGGTAATACTGAAGCAGACACTTTAGCAAATCTTGGAGCCAACGGAAATCACATTATGGAATAAAGTACACTAGCTCCCCTCTCTAGCTCAGAGTTTGGTATACATATATATATATTACCTATTCTGAGGTCTATAAGGTATCATATATATCTATGTATACTTTGAAATATTTATGGGGGTTTATAAATAAAGGTCTATATATATATATATATATATATATATATATATATATATATATATATATATATATATATATATATATATATATATATATATATATATATATATATATATATATATATATATATATATATATATATATATATATATATATATATATATATATATATATATATATATATATATATATATATATATATATATATATATATATATATATATTCATAGACTTATTTATATACCCTCATGGATATCATCATTTATACACACATTTGGTATATTTATCTACACATATACTGAAGGTTTGTATAATTGCCTTTATGGTAGTCTGACCCTGCCTTGTTTTCCTTGGGCTTTTATTAGTTCGTGGGCCTTTCTGGATATATGTTATAAGCCTTCAGAGGGGCTGTGGATGTATTCTAAAGTACTACTTGTCTTTCTGGCCTTTGCTTATGTTCATCACCTTTAATCATTACTCTAGATTTTTGCTTAATAGTTATATACTATATACTTGTTGAGCTGGGAATTTACATATATAATTATAACACTTGATTGTCACCAAGTGTTGGCTCTTTGTGTCACTATCCCATTGGCAGGGAAGACTTGGCATGCTCTTCATATTAAGGGATAGGTCATGTTTCGTACTTACTCTGGTGAATAGCTTTCCTCCCTCTTTCTTCAGAAGAACAATGTAAAGAGAACTTTACTATCAATAGATACTATACTTTCAATAGGGTATTTGGTTTTTTGGCTTCATTGATAATTTGTGGCTATTTGAGATGCTATAATTAATATTTACAATTCTTAGTTAGTCCATCCTTCACAGCGCTTTCTCAAATTTTAGTAGTTCAGTCACAAGATTATATTTGCATAAGAAGCTGATCACATTACAACCCTTTGTATCCAGGAGGGCCTATCTTTAATCAAATATTATAAGTTCAGATTGTGGGTTGATAAACATAATGTATTTAAACTTTATCTCAAAGGTGTATGGTTAGTTAGTTCCTCAAAGCATGCAAATACACACATACTATACATGGATATCTTCATGTATAGTATGTGCATATTTGCATACTTATGTATATATATAAATGTGCACAAATTATATTTTATGAGTACATTCATATATATCTTAGCATCTCTCAGACACATCAATAGATGCTTTATTTCTAATGAATCCTCCTCTCTTTTATACAACTTAATTAATTATCAGTAGTTCAATACTAGTATCAACAGAAGTATAGTTGTTATATTGGTTTTCAAAAGAATGGTTATACTGGTTTTCAAAAGAAATGAGCTCGGATTATCTCTCGGCATAGAAGGATGGATTGTTTTTTAGGTTAATATCTCTAATTTTGGTTACAGGATGTATATATATGTATACAGGCTATAGGCATATTTTGGATGCATATATATGTTCAGGTTATATATATAAATGTATACATATTGATCTATGTATACATTTATATATATTGTTATGATGAACTCAGCCTTATCCTTATTATTCATGCAGTCAGCCAAACTCTTTTATGAAGTAGTTTGGACAGCCTTATTCTTATATATGTATCTATATACTCTTGGTTTTAGATATATAGATACATATATATTTACTTTCAAATGTTTAGTTTTCTAGAATTTATATATATCTATATATATTGCACATAAATATATATTGATATATATACAGCCTTAAACTTGTGTTTATTCATTCCTTCTCACATATATAGATTCATGTTTGCGAAATATATTTATATTTTTATCAACATACGAATTAGATTAAAGTTATTACTTTCAGCCAAGATACAGAGTGTTTGGCAATTTTGTTCCCTTTAAGGTTAGTTGGATATCAATTTTAGTATCGAGAAAAGGATTAAGGGATTGTTACTATTTGAATAGTATATTCTACTAACATTGGCAGATATTGGTATTAAATTAGAATGGAAACCCAATCCACAGCTTGTCTTATATAACTGGGAGAGGTATATTTTTTTACTATTCATATTAATTCATTTTCCTAATATTAATTAATAGTTTTTAAGCTATTATGTAAATGTTGTTACCTCGATATTGGCTAACCTATGGCAGTGGAAATTTGGTGTATGATATATAGGAAAGATTAAACTTTGGGAGGCACAAGTATTATTCTCGACAAAGCAAAGAGGATGATGCATTCATATATATTCATCCTAATGTATAACTATTAGATCTTGTTTTTCAAAGTAAGAAAATCTCGAGAACACTTGGGACATGGGTACACCCATGAAGAATTGTACAATTCTCGATTTATATCAAGCCATGGGTATGCCTATGGAAATAATTTATTTTAAAAATCTCATCAATTGACGAGTCATGGGTATGCCCACGTAAATTTTGTATAAGGACAGGACCTATGGTCTCGGGATAGGCTGGAGGTTTTCTCTACCCCGCTCTTTCCTACCAGTGCCTACAGCGAGCGGGGTCACAATGTAAAACAATAATTTATATTAATAAAAAAAATTTTAGGGCTTCGGCCTTTTATTTATCAAAAAAAAAAAAAAAGAGTTTAAGTTGTGTAATGCCCAGTGGATTTTGGGCATCACAATCGGAAAGTTTTTCGGATGCGGGGGGAAGTTCAAAAGTTTATTTTCCCGCTTCTAGGTCGGTTGTTTTGGGTTTCAGAATGGTAAACTCTTAAATTGTATTTAATCTAGGTCCATTTATAGGGGTTAAGGCTTAAATGGAATTTAATTCTCCTATGTCGGCCACTCTAGAAGCTTGTGCCCTAGACTAGTATAAAAGGAAGCCTTCCTCTCTCATTTCCATCCATCATCTCTTGTTCACAATCATCCACTTTTCATAGAGCACTCTCAAGGAGACATCCACTATCAAGCATCTTTTGCAATCCTTTGCCATATCTCAATCAAGTTATCATCTACATTCAAGCATTTAAGTTCTCCATTGAAGATCAAGGATTAAAGCATTCAAAATTTTGGAGGGATTTGGTTCAAGCATTCAAGATTCACCATTCAAACCCTAGTTCTATCCATCATGATGGTGTGATCTTCCTTCAAGATCCTTTGTTCATCTTCAAGATCTATTCATTCTCTCCTCAAGGTGAATTCCAAGCATACAATCATGGAGGTTTTGATTTACATTTATTGGTGTTGAATCCAAGCTTTCATATTAACATACCTATTTACATTTCAAATATAATTGCATATCTATTGAGTATCATAGCTTTATTGTTAGATCTACTTCTACTACTTGCTAGCATTCTCTATTTCAATTCTATTTTAAAGGTTGATTCCAAACCAGGGTTTCACCAAGGCAAACCCCTCATCCAAACAATAAAAACCCTCCTTTTCTTACAGGTATGGGTGCAGGATAGCGAATTGGAGTTCAGATCTAAGTACCCTTTTTAGCAAACTTTCAGGATCCGCGAACAAAAATTATGTCAGAGCTATGCAGGTCAAGGATGACCTTTTGGGGTAAGATTGTACCCCAGGGTAAGATCTTACCCCTATCTTGGGTCAAGGACGACCTTGTTCAGAAAGACAAGATTTTTGGGTTTTCTCTATTTTTGCATTTCCAGGCCAAATCTGGTTCCTTAATTTCTTGAAATCGAACACAGACACCAGAAAATAGTGATTTTTGAATCTCCTCCTCTTTCAAGATAAGTATTCATATTTTATTAAGTTTGTATGTCCACATCATTTTCCATCACATCCCACACACACAACCCTACTCAACACAAAAACAAATATAAAAATATATCCCTAAAAAGATATCTTTTTATATATTATATTTTGGTGAACCCACAATAGACAACTCTTTCTTTTTTGGTTTTAAATTCTTTTCTTTCTTTACTTAAGATTAGATTTCTTTTATGCTCTTGTATTTTAAATTCAAAAATACAAAAAAATCCATATATTCAATAAAATACAAAAGTATTTCTTGCATTTCATTTACTATGAAGATCTTTAAGATGCTTTGGTGTGTGATTATTTTCTTTATTACCCTTCTCTTAGCATCTCTTTACCATACCTATGATGTTTATGAAATTATAATTCATTTCATTATGTTGGTTACTCTTCATTTTTCACTAGCGTATGCTATTGTGAGATTGATCGATACTAGTCTTCCTACTTTCAAAACTTTCATTAAAGAATTATGTGGAGGACTTATTACTCTTTTGGATTATGTGAAGAATTTGGTAGATGATACACCATCTCCTAATCTTCCTATACTTCTTAATATAGCTCCTATACTTCCTCATATATTTCCTAATCTCCCTAATCCAATTCCTAACATTCCTAATATGCCTAATTCTCCATCCGCTATCCCTAGTTCTTCTCATACTTATGATGGGATTCAAACTATAGTTCATGATGCAGATGTGCAAGAATTCTTGAATTTATCTTCCCCTTCTCATCTGATCCAAAAAGATATTAAAGGGAAGAGAAAAGCAACTTCTTCTAAACCTATTATTCCAGTTTATACAACCTTTACTCATGAACATGATAATCAATCACCTCTTGTAGAAGCTTTACATGATATGTATACTACGGGATATAATATGATGACTAAACAAGGTTATAGAGGTTTAGGGCTTGGTGTTAATGAGCATGGTATTAAGTATCCAGTTCATATACCCCCTAAACAAGATATGTGTGGTGTTGGTTGTTCGCAATCTCAAATCAAGGTGGTTGATGTTGATCGTCATCCTCCTCTTCTCCCTACACCTATCTTAGATAACCCTGATATTCGTCAAGAGGTAGCTAAGAAGGTGTATGTTCAGTTGATGAATTCTAAGAAAGAAATCTTTAAACCTATGCTGATAGATTCTCTACATAAGTATAAATGTCCTTTTCATTACAGTAATGCACATTTACTTGCTGATTGTGTGCATTTCAAGTTATATGTTAGAGAAAGAGCTGCTTTAGGAATTATATCTCACTCTCATGCAGTTTTACAATTCTTTCATAATTTTGATATAGGGGATACCCCTTATTCTGATATAATATAGATTTCTTCCCCTCTTGTCTCTGGACTAGGGGGAAAGAGATGTATTTCCATCCAGTCTCCTAGGATCCATTAGGCTTTTTATTGAGCTTAATTGGTATTTTTTCTATCCTCTCTCTCTATGGTTTTGTATTATGTTTATAATCATCCATACATTATTTTTTAGTATTCAAGATATCTTTTCTAAAGACTTTTTGCAAAGGTATCCCTTTGTTTCATCCGTGGAGGGCAAGGTTCTTCCTTTTTTTTCTCTTTGTCTAGGGATCTACTTTCCCTAGCTTAGTGGCATTGGTTTATCTTGTAACATGATTTCATTATATTGACTGATGTTTTGATCATGGATATCCTTTTATATGAGAGGTTGTTTTCCTACGTCATCACCTCTTCTTTATTTTAAAAATTATGTTCTTTATAAACTATTTCCCTTGCTTTGGTGATTAGAGTTGTTTCCCTCATTTCAAAGATTCCTCTTCCTCTTGATTGCAAGGGGCTTGATGATTGAATCTTTGTTCCCGCTTGGTTCATCTTTGAAAGATGATAATTTATCTAAAAGAACTCCTCTATGGTGGGGGTCTTGTTGATAAGATATTTTTCTTTGAGGATACTATTTCCATGAGTGACATATCCTTTTTTCACGATTATCTATAATCTTGGATGTAAGGGTAAATACCCTTCGCTAAGAATATAGTGTACATTGTTGTTGAATAGGATTTCTCCTTACATTGTGAAGTAGGTATCCTCTTTCTCTTCCTTATCATGTCTAGTAGACAGCCATGATAAGGAGGGGGACATATATAGGGTCTCCCTTGTACTATAGTTTTTCATTTATATGCTAAATCCTTTGAAGGTAATGCACATAAGTTGCTAAATCCTGAAGAGACACGCATTTTTCAATTTTCAATATGTTAAATCTGCGGAAGGTAATGCACATAAGTTGTTAAATCCTGAAGGGACATGCATTTTATATTCATAGTGATACAAGAAGGTGGATCTATGGGTATTCCAAAATTCATTAGAAGACGCATTATAATTGCAAGCACAATTTTTTGGGTGAACTATCGGATCTTGTTACCTGTTGGGCTCTCCCTCCTGGGTGATTCACGGTAAGGTGGGCATCTTACTGGGTGAGGTAGTCACTTTCTCTTTTCTCTCTTTTCGCTTTCATGCTAGTAGGACTAGATCATGAAGCTGTGTTATTATAGTGTTTCTCTTGTCTTTCTTATGTAATCATTTATGATTTTATGATAGCTTTCCAAATATGATATTAGTATAGGAGGCATTTCTTAGCAAGGCTTCCTTTACTAGTTGATTTGGCTTTGTTTTAAGTTTTGTGTTTTCTTTTGTACCCTCGTTCATGTATGTTGAGTTAGAATCCTTAGTTTGGGGGCTTGTGTCCTTAACTAAGTGTTATTCTATCTCGTTGTGAATCCACTTGGATCTTTCTTCTCCTTTACCGTGAGCATGTTCAATTTCCATACTCTTGCTAAAGTGGGGGCTTAATGTATCATCTTAAAATGGAAGCAATTCCATGTTAAGAAAATTTATCCCTCCTTAGGGGGTGTTTTGGGGCCATCATCATGTTGTCCTCTATTTTCTACTCCCTTCCCATCTTCTTTATCTGTTTAGGGCTCTGTTTGGGCCTCCCTGGGCACTATTTTCCTCTTCTAACTCATTTTCCAGGGGTCCTAAACCCCTGGGTCAAGGTTGACCTTGACCTTGACTTGGGTCAAAGTCGACCTCATCCTTGACCCAGGTCCCTCTTTTCATCAGAAAGTTTTTCGGATGCGTGGGGAAGTTCAAAATTTTATTTTTCCGCTTTCAAGTCAGCTGTTTCAGGTTTTGGGATGGTAAACTCTTAAATTGTATTTAATCTAGGTCCATTTATAGGGTTTAAGGCTTAAATGGAATTTAATTCTCCTATTTCAGCCTCTCTAGAAATTTGTGCCCTAGACTAGTATAAAAGGAAGCCTTCCTCTCTCATTTCAATCCATCATCTCTTGTCCACGATCATCCACTTTTCATAGAGCACTCTCAAGGAGACATCCACTATCAAGCATCTTTTGCAATCCTTTTCCATATCTCAATCAAGCTATCATCTACATTCAAGCAATCAAGTTCTCCATTGAAGATCAAGGATTCAAGCATTCAAGATTTTGGAGGGATTTGGTTCAAGCATTCAAGATTCATCATTCAAACCCTAGATCTATCCATCATGATGGTGTGATCTTACTTCAAGATCCTTTATTCATCTTTAAGATCTATTCATTGTCTCCTCAAGGTAAATTCCAAGCATACAATCATGGAGGTTTTGGTTTACATTTGTTGGTGTTGAATCCAAGATTTTATATTAACATACTTTTTTACATTTCAAATACAATTGCATATCTATTGAGTATCATAGCTTCGTTGTTAGATCTACTTCTACTACTTGTTAGCATTCTCTACTTCAATACTATTTTAAAGGTTGATTCCAAACCGGGGTTTGACCAAGGCAAACTCCTCATCCAAACAACAAAAACCCTCTTTTTCTTGTAGGTACAGGTGCATGACAACAAATTGCAGTTCGGATCTGAGTACCCTTTTCGATGAACTTTCAGGATCCACAAACAAAAATTTTGTTACGGCTGTCCAGGTCAAGGAGGACCTTTTGGGGTAAGATTGTACCCTAGGGTAAGATCTTACCCCTGTCTTAGGTCAAGGATGACCTTTCTCAGAAAGACAAAAGATTTATGGGTTTCCTCTACTCCTACATTTCCAGGCTAGATCCAATTGCAAAATTTCCCAAAATCAAACACAGACACTATAAAATAGTGATTTCTGAATTTGCTCCTCTTTCAAGATAAGTATTCATGTTTTATTAAGTTTGTATGTCCATAACATTTTCCATCACATCCCACACACACAACCCTAATCAACACAAAAACAAATATAAAAATATATCCCTAAAAAGATATATTTTTATATATTACAGATGTATATAGACATATGGTTTCTATTTTACTCTATTAGTGATGCTTGCATGGGAGCCGGCTATGCAATCGAGAGATTCGGCAATGTCTAAATCCAAAACTAAAATGTAATGGGATGTATGTGCCATACCATCCCCCATACATGCCCCCATGTGATGCCTGCAAGCCTAGGTTGAATAGACCTATCGTTTGTCCTTTCACTACTGCCACGTAGAAGACATCGGCCAAATACAACAGCCGCCAAATACGAGTTGGGTTTATTTTTTAATTTTTATTATTAATCAGTACAGTTTGACAATTGTTTTTTTTTAATTTTTATCTCTATTCGGATATATTAATTTTTATTATTAATGAGTATAGTTTGGAAATAAAGTATTATTAAAAAATTGTAATTAAAAATTAAAATTAATGTCTTTTACATTTAATTTTTTTAACATAAATTGATTTTTATTTTATATTTAATAATTTATTTTGTTTTTTTTTAATCATTTTCTAATCAAGTCACCATTATTATTTTATATTATTATTTTCTAATTATCAGTTGTTTTGTCTTAAAATTGTAAGTTAAAATTAAAATTAAAATTTTTTATATTTAATTTATTAACATAAATTTATTTTATTTTATATTTAATAATTTTTTTTTATCATATTTTTAAGAGAACATCACTATATATTATAACTTATTTTATGTCCTAACAATAAAAAAGAAAATTACTAAAGGTAACTATGAAAAATAAAATTTAGAATGAAAATTAGATTTTTTTTAAAGTCACTTTGTAGTTACTAAATATAACTATAAAAATTGAATTTAAAATTGAATTAAAGATATATATTTTTAAAAGATTTACAATGAAATATATAATATTTATATATTTCAATTAAATTAAAAGTATTATATAATAGTTTTTGAGATTTCACAACTTACACAAAGAAACATATTGTATGGTGAACATTCTTGAATTGGATAACCAAATTTTAGATTATAACTCATTATTAACTAAAGAAAAATAATTACGATTATGTCAATGATCAGCAAAAAGTAATAAATATCCCCCTTTTTTGAAAATACTACATCTAAAAAATACTTCAAGAAGTTGGACAATGTAGATAATATTGGAAACATTTAAAAAATACTAAAAGATTTAATAATGTCTATCACCGGTGGAGATCACACCAAATTCTGTCATTTAAGGAGATCTTTGGAAAGAGTGTGATGTAGAGCACAGTGGTCAAAATCCTTTGTCCTATGAACTAATGAGAAATTCTTCAACCTAACAGTGAGATACAACTTCTTACCTCAAACATTATCTCTTAATGTCACTAATTTGATTCACTTATCCTGGATCAACACTAAGATCCCTCAACTGATCACTCAATCCTCATATCCACTCAATGGTTCTCTTAGGACCTAATAATGGTCAGAACCTATCTCAAACTACCTCTTCCAACCACTGGACTCCACATGCTAACTTTTCTCAATCTCTTATCACAAGCAAAATGTTGATCACATACATTTTTTTTATTGTCATCTCATGACTAGTTACTTAACCTTCTCCCTTGCATTAGGATTCTCCTTCCTAACCCTTGATCCATTGGGCTTTGATCTTCACATAACTTCAAGACTTTGTCCACTCAATAACTACTTCCACTACCCTATCAACTTGGTTCTTTTAATTAAAAATATATAAATTGGATGCTAAAGGAACTAATATAATTTATCCATAGAAACCACCCTTTTTTTTTAGAGAAGTCATTAGTTTTTTGTAGAAGAATTATTCATGCTTTATGAATCTTCTCAATGTAAGATTTACCACTACATTTGATAAGAAAATAAGAATTCCATTGAAGATAAATGGTTCCATGTTCAAATAGAAACTATAGAAAATGTTAATTTATGGTCTAACCTTATGTTTTCAAGAATAATTTGTATGGTTGTGTAGAAGAAAAAAATGTGTATATTAAAGATTATGTCATAAGGTTCTAATCCATGTGCATTAAATTCTTACTTTCATACATGATCTTAAACTATAAATATCTTCATTAAGAGATTACTCAAGATATTTACATTGATTGTATAGTTCTCACTGTATTTGATGGATCTATGTGCACATGTAGAAAATATTGAATCTAAGTTATTAAAAACAAGTTATACATTATTTATTCTATCTTTCACTTCAAGAAATAAGGTATTCCCAAGTATGTGGCTCAATAAAGAATTTATAAGTAAAATAGTTATTCAAACTAAGAAACAAAAAACCATAGTAGAGTGGCAACAATATTACACTTTTAATTTTTAAAGTAGTACTGAACTATATGCCTTCTTCAAATAATTTAAAATCAAGAACATCCATAATTGAATTTTTTTCATGGCTACATGTTATACATAAATTTTCTATATAAATGATGAATCTATTGTGAATTTTCAAGCTACTCCATCCAAGCTCTAATTGTCAAAATGGAAGGCAATTAAACTACACATTGAAATAGTCTCTTTCCTCCACAATCATCATCGTAGCATTGGGTATATAGTAAACTATCAAAACATTAGAAATATAGTAAACTACACTGATTTTTTTAACAATGTTGATCATAATTCTCCATACTAATGTTAACAAAACCTGCACATAACATACTTTTGTTATAAAATAAATCTATAAATTTAAGTTTCAAAATTGTAAGAAAACCAATTTAATGATTTTTTACCTTCACTACTTTGCATTGCATCTATTGTTCTTGGTGCCTGGTTAAGATCAATAAAAAATGGTAGCCTATGTTGTCCACTATTTTTCTCATCATCTCAACTTGCAATGACATGTATATTTAATTAATCAACATAGATAAATCTTTAACTACCTGAAATGTAATGTAAGTAATGTAAGTAATATTGACATTCTTAATTACCTGAAATCCTTTGTTGAAATGTTTGATTGGGAGTGACACTAATAGTTGATGATGGTTGAGTTTCACAAATTGTACATGCTAATTGTTTGATTAAGTATAGAAATGAGGTTAGAAATTTAAAAAAAATGGCAATATTATAATTAGTGAATTAATATATTTAATAATTAAAAAATCACCATCTATCGTTTACATTTCTTCTATTATTGATTGGTTCAAATTAATAGAGAAGGGAAATCAATGCCTTCATGTATTCTCCCAATCCTCCAAAGCTACAATCAAATATTTTTACATATGAAATAAGAGGAATAATTATTATTATGAAAAATAATAAAATAAATTAGAATAAATATACTAACCATGTTGTTCCATGATAGTAGTAGTTTCTTCTTGTATGGCTATACTTGAACGATTTAAGACCCTCTTTTTCTTTTTTTTTCTATGAGCTATAGAAGGGAACTGAAATTCTTCCTGCTCTGCTACTCTTTCATTTGATTCTTGATGAATGTCATGACATCTTTGATGAACATGTCTTTTTCATATTTTGTTTGGACTAAACCATGGTGATATTCGTCTCATGGGCATATTCTCAGTACTAGGGATTGATGTAAACTTTGAAGAGGAAGAAATAGATGCATGGAAATCTTTTTTAAATCTCTTAACACATTCAGTAAAAATGAGTTTTACATCTTCTCTAGTTGGTAGATTATGGAGTAATGAATTCAAATAATCAACAACACTTTGATAGTCATCATTGGAAGGACCTAATGAATTCTAACCATCTATAATAAAAAAATAACAATTAAGTCAAACAATATGGAAAAATCAATATTTTTGTTGAAAATTGATGGCATTGAAATTTACCAGTTCTATGGTCTTGACCACTTCCAACCCCAATCAAATCTTGATCCATTAATGGATTACAAACATCAGCAATTTGAATAATAATTTATTAAGTTTAAGAACCATAAAAATCAATTAAAAATTTTTATTATGAAAGATAAATAAACATTACCAATGATATTATTCTCATGACTAGAACTCCCTCTAAAATCTTTATCACCATCAACCAATGGAGCAACACCATCTGTAATTCAATGATTTTTTATTAGTTTAGAGAAAAAAATAATCTTTGAAAATATAGATATAATACTCAAATGTTAGAAGAAACTTACCGACAAATTGTTGTTTCTCATTTGTTTGGTTTCTCTTTAAAATAACTAAAATCTTCAACACATGCTTGCATGTGTTTCCTCTTTGTGCCCATTGATAATCACACACATGCAAATCTGATCCAAATTTTCTAATAATGTGCCACTTCATAAGAATAGATTGGCTTCTTATTTTGTATGTATTGGGGACATCATCAAGATAACAGTCTAAATCTGGTATTGTTTTTTACCTCTCTAGTACATTTCTATAGTATCTTTCTTTTTTAAAGTTAATGAGAAACCCTGATAACTGTAAATATATTTTATTTCTATACAATAGCTCTATCCTATGAAGAAGCATATGGATAAGCCAATCCATTCTCCTCGTACATTTCTTGGCACAATCGCTTAAATAATGACTCTTGATATGGAAATGATATGACTCTATAGATACATTAGTTTCTTGATTAGCATGAGGGAAATTTTGAAGATTTTTTGCCCACATTGCTATACAAACAATCATAAAATATATTGTTAACTACAAATAATAATTTAAATCATGTAAATACAAAGATACAAAAATGAAAGGTTTGACAAACTTACCAATACGGGTCTCATCATGGCACAATTTTTTTTGAAAATAATCAATGAAATTTTTCTCTTCTTTGAATTCCTCCATGAATCTTTTTATTAAGTGAATGGTGATATTTTCATTATCACCCATTGCATGCATTATGTCACCCAATTTGTCAAACATGTTTGTTCCAACATCCCTATTGCTTGCAAACCTATATTGTAAAAGATAATATCAATTTACATGTTCGAACAAGTGATGATTGACATATTTTGATTAAATATTCACTTACCTATACACATTTTTTAGCCATGCCCTGCGCACATGCCAAATACATAAAGGTACTCGGTAATTAAAAGATAATATGCAAGTTGTGCATTGTAAAAGTTAACCAATAACATTCTTAAAAAATGAATGCAAAATTCAAACTAGTTTATTTCATAAATCATGACATTGAATTAAGTTAATTTTAGTTTAAATGTAGAAATTAAGGCCAATAAAGACCTGATAGCTTCAATTTTTGCACTAGCATCATCTGTCATGAATGCATTGACATTCCAATCTACTTTCAATTTTCTCCCCTATCTATAAACCTATGTCAGCCATTCATTTATATCATCAACTCTGCTTTTGGAGGATATCGCCCATGCAATAGGTACACCAACCTCTTGTTCATCAAAAATAAGCAATGTATATAATTGATATTGCACATAAATTTACCATTGAGAAATTAATATGTTCAAATAAAATAAATCAATGAGTAAATTAAAATCTATAAGTATAGTTAAGATTGCTATACTTACACCATATTTATTTGTTGAAAATGTTGAGTCCATTGCAATAATAGATTTATGTGAATGTTTCACCATCATTTCTCTCATCCAAGGTTTTTGCATGCCTACAATGAATGGAACATCTCCCATGGTGTTTGGTGTTTTGTAGAAGAAGAACTTATCTTTCTCCTCTGCATGCCACAAACTAACACTTTTTGCATCATCTTCATTTTTTTGTGATCGAAAGGAGCGTACTCTTTTCCATACATTCAATACATCTTTCCTTAGTAAACATGTATCCTTCTTATTCATCAACTCTATCAGGCTATGGTCTAAATAATGATGCTCACATATTGTGTCAATTCCTACACCCATCATTAATAAGGATTCAATGTATGATTTACATTCATTTGATAGTCTTGGCGCAAGACTGCTCCTTGGATCTCCAGTAGGGTCATTCTTTCCATGACAAAATCCACCATTAACATCTTGATGGGTAAATTCATTATATGTAATAATGGCAACATTTGGTCTACTATGCATAACTCTAACATGAAAGTGGGTTTGACAACCCCTTTTTTGTACAAACCGTCTTATCCTTTTCATTTTTTTCATGTTTTCAGGTTGTTTTCTATTATCCTCAGGCCCAAAAGCACAATGATATTTGTTTATACATGTAAAAAGTTATATATTAATCGATATGATAAATATTAAATATAAAATATGGTATGCTTAGTTATTATAATAAATATAGGCATACCTTGAATACATAATGGTACTATGATCAGTGGGGTTTTCCAATTTGGGCTCTCTATGCACTTTACATAAAAATTGTGTCTCTATGCCATCCTACAATAAACCTTCTCCTTTGATAAAGTGAGCTAGTCTCCCAAGAGGGATAGCAGCGTATAAGTCAAGCTCTTGAACATATTCATTTCCAATAGGTGTCCATTCAAGATCATTCATTGAAAAATAATTTCCTTTTTTGGGAATGTCTTGGACATCTAATCGAATGAGTGATTCCCATTTCCATCCTCTACTCACTCTGTACAATATTAAGATGGTTAGTGACCCTCTATCTTGTTAAAACATGCATGAAAAACTACATTAATACCATTATATCCTTAATAATATATTTTGTTCTATGAAGAGGTGATAAATTTAGGTGATGATCCTATAGGAAAGTAAAACCTATCTTGGATATGAGGGACAGGTACAAGTTAATGGATAATGGATGTCTATGAATATTTTATATAACTAGATAATATGATGGTGGTGTAAATCTAGGAGATTTGTAGAAGCAAAATATTGAAAAAGAAACATTGCAAATAAGCTCAATACCTAATTTTTGGAGTGCAATATAAGGAAAGAACTTTATTTACATTAAATGTTACATGTTAAATAGGTTGTTTATAAGAGATTATATACCTAATAATTTTATTAGATTGAATAAGTATTTTTTAACTAATTTATTTGCATATAATTTTACACTTTATGGTCTACCATGACATAAAAACCAACATAATTACCCTAAAAATATAATAAATTTTTTTTTAAAAATAAAGATATGCTAAAGAAGACAAAAATATAGACTAACCAACATAATATTATCAAAAACATAATATTATATTATCACTTTCATGTAATCCTAATTCTAAATCAACAATTTATTCAATTAGTAATTAGATCTTACACATTCTATTTTTAATTTCAAAATTAGTAAGATATCATATAAACTCTATTGCTCTAGGTTTCATCTTATTATTCCTTCATTATAGTCTACTATTAAATTAAGCAACTTAAATTAAATTGTAATATAACACCTAATTGAACACTAAAATAAATCCATAAACCTTATAAAATCCTAATAGAAATTGAATCCTAACCCTTATGAAACCCTAATCCTTAACCTGATTGAATACTAAACTATATTGAGCTCTAATTGCAGCCCTAAATGAGATTGGACCCTAACCATAACACTAAACTAAAAAGAAACTTAACCCTAAACCTTATTAAACCAAATTGGATGTTGATCCTAATACTTAACCTAAACCAAATACATCCCTAACCACAATAATAAACCAAGCCAAAGCTTAATAGTAAACCAAGCTAAACTCTAATACCAAATATTTTTTAATACAAATAAATTGAACCCTAACACATTAAATTTTGGTTAATATCTTAATCCTCATCCTAAGTGTAACTATATATCTAATCCTAACCCTAATTGTAAACAAAATTAAATCCTAACCATAAATTTAATTTAAACCTCATCCTAATACTTAACCAAAACCTGCTTTTAAATGTAATCATTAGAAAACAAAAACTAACCCTAAACCTAATTAACTACTGAAGAAAATTTAACCCTAATATTTATTGAATTATGGTCAATGTTATCATATTTACCCTAGAGGATAGAAAGATGCAATCTCGATGGTCATACATCAAATTTAGCCCTATTCAAGGGCATTGAAGGGATAATCCTTCAATAGAAAATGAGGAAATTTAGAAATGCGACCCCCCAAAGGAGGATTGGATTAAAATAAATTTTGACAAGACCTCAAAAGACAACTTGAGTCAAAGCAGAGTTGATTTTGAGTGTATGTTCTAGGTTGATGATTTGTATAGCTTAGTTTGGTAATGTACTTTGTTAAAGCTATCAAATTTATACAATCTATATAATTATTAATATATTGTAATAACATTTACTATATAATATCATATAAATTAAATTAATTAAATCATAATTATATAATTAAAAAGTAACATATTTATTATTTTTTAATTATGAAATATATACAAGTAGATATCAAATTTAATAAAAAGATTGAAAATCAATGGTGAGAAGTTACTTTTATTTTTCTCATACTTGAATTGTCAATGTAGTTTTGTCTAGAATACTAAAGATGGAGGCACCCATTAATTTAATGGATGTTTATGTTTGTTTCTATATGCATGGTTGAGAGGTTTAGTAGAATATTTTATTTTAGCAATCTTTTAAATTATATTATAATATATTAATTCTATTACTTAATTCATTTGATAATACTATTAAATTAAATTTTAATATTATATATTTGTTATTTTGTTAAATTATTATAATTTAATTTAAAAATATTTTTCAATAAACATATCTTAATGAGGTGTGTACAATATTATGTTTTTAATATTTCTTACAAAACATAAACGAACCCTAACCTAATTAGCCAGGAAACAAAATTCAACCCTAATAGTTTTTTGATTGGTTAAATATTTATTTTATTTATGTTTAAAAAGGAAAGTATTACATTGAAATTCATCTTTCCAAAATACCACCCCAACATGGACTCCCCATACCAAGACCTCGAACCCTAATATTTATTAAATTATGGTCAATGTTTTTATATTTACTAATACTAATCATAACACTAAATCAAATTGACCAATAAACCATAACCCTAAACCAAGTTTAACATTAAACCAAATTGAACCCTATATCTAAAAAAATTATACTTTAAAAGTAACACTTAAATAAAATTTAACCCTAATTTATAAAAATTAAACTCTAAAACTAATATTAAACTAAGTCAAATCCTAACCCTAATTAGAATTGAAAGAAAACCCTAAACCCATATTTAACCAGAATGAACCCTAAACCTAAGCCAAATTATACCCTAAAACTCACACTAAATCAAATTAATTCCTAAGCATAAACAAACTTGAACCCTAAATCTAACACTAAACAATACCAAATTATAACCATAAACTTAATTGAACATAAAACAAAATGCAACCCTACTAGACCAAATTGAACCTAATAATTAATCTATTGTTTGATTTTACTTTTTTCATGCATTATAGTTGTAGTTTCAAATGCAAGTCAAAATGGAAGCAAAATGTAGTGGTTTAAGTCACATATCCATATCTTTTCCTATTAAATATGAACCCTATGACTAGGTCTAACAAATATACAAAATAGGGTATTAAATCTATTTTTAATCATTTTTTTAATGTCAAAGCAAGTTATATTGCATTATATAATGTTCAATTTATCTATGAGAAAAATGTAAATAATATGAACTAATTAAAAATATTAAAAATGTTCGACTATTTTAATTTTAAATATAAAAATAAACATCATAACAAGATATACTAATCTAAAAAATATTTAAAGATAAAAAATTTAAATGTATTTTTTTGAAATAAATATTTGTAATATACTATTAAAAATATAGAGATGTATTTTTTTTTAAATAATTATAAAATTTGAAATATAGTATCAAATATTAATTTATTAAGAAAAAAACTATAAAAACAAATAAGTATAAGTCTACTTAAATAAAAACATTCACATATTCTAACTATTTATTATAACTTATATTTAATTTTAAATAATTACACCACTTTAATAGTAAAAAATAAATAAAATAACATATTTTTATGTAATAAGTAAAAAATATCTTTCATTACAACAATCCAATTATTTTATGGCATGTGTTTCCAAATAGTATTGTTTTAGTTTACAATTTATTATATTTGACCTAAATAACCACATATTTTATTTCCCATGCCATTTGGCCAATATAACTAATCTTGATATAAGATCTAAATCAATTATATTGATGTATTTTATGGTACTATATAGAATCATCTCCATGTTCAAATGGATCATGCAATAGAGCATATCATGTTGTCCATATAGTTAAACAATATTTCACAAGGTAAGATTCTTTTAACAATGTATCCACTTTGTTGGAGTTCAAAATCCAGTTTTACTTGGTTGAAAAAATACTACATTTAGTATATAGTCACAATCCCTCTCCCTACATTTTAACTTTTTATTTAGGTCTTGTTTTAGCAAGCTTTGTTTATTCTCCTTTTAGATATTGGATAGGTACTACTCAGAAGCTTCTTCTCTCATGCTCTTCTTGGGATGAAAAACTCATAGAAAAGAAAGTATGTGTGATCAAAATTTATAATTATAATATTTGAATGAATATATTCTCTTGACTTTTTGGAAAATATAAATATTTTTTTATGTATTGTTTGATTTTAAAAATATAAATAGTTTCTAGATGTCTATTGTTTGTTTTACATTTTTCATCCATTATAGTTGTAATTTCAAATGCAAGACAAAGTGAAAGCAAAATGTAGTAGTTTAGGTCATTCATATGCTTGCAAATTTTAACTCTATATTTATAATTCATTTTTCAAAATTATAGATCTTTCCCACATTTATAATTGAAGTACAAAAGATAACGATTTTTTTTTTTAACATACTACTTTTTACTTATAATCATTCTATTCCCTTAAAAATTGAAGGAAAAAAACACAACCCTTATGATTCAAAAATTTTTCTCAAAAATATTTATAAATAATATTGACTCTTTATTAAAATTCTAATATCAAAAAATAAAGAAATAATTTTTTTTTTTATTTCATACATTTTTCATTTCAATTATCACTTGGTATGTAAATAATAGTTTCACAAATGACTTTTTACTTAAACTATCCATAAATAATAAAATAAAAATTATTCAAATAATTTGACTTTTAACAATTTTTTATTATATTATAGATTTCTTACACTTGATTTATATTTTTAAGTCAAATTTATTAATATATATTGTATTAAGTAGATTCAAATATAGGATAAGATTATAAAATAATTATATTTTAATACAAATTTGACTCTTCCATATTTATTAATTAATTAGAAATTAATTTTTTTGTATTTTTAAAATAATGATTAAAATGAATAAGCCAATAGAAAAAAAAATGGCTAAGTAGTAAAGAAATGAATGCCAAGTAAAAATAAGTAAAAAGTAAAATATGATTATAAAAAATAAGGGAAAAAATTAGAATCAATAAGAATAAAAAATAATTAATGATCAAAAATATTTTTAATAAGAATGAAATATAAAAAAATGTGTATTGATTTATATAATTAATTTAGATTTATATAACCAATTAATTTTTTTCCATACAATTTTATTTTTTAACTTAATTTAATTCATGCCTATTTTAGTAAAAATATAAAAAAAATATGAAACATCAATTTATTTGATTGATTTGTACAAACTTTTTAAACTTTCCTATTTATTAATAAAATATTATTTTTAATACAAGAAAAATAAAATAAGAATAAAAGTGTAAACATGGAGAAAATATATTATAGAAATCTTCCCTTCCTCACTTTATATTGCTATTTTAATATATTTTATTTTATTTTATTGACACCCATTTTAGATAAGGAGACTGGTTTAGGAGTTATTTTTTAATTAATTTGTTAAAGTTTAAAAATTTGGTAGAAATTATTTTTGAAATTTTCTTATTAATATTATCAAAACACAATGTAAATTGAAATTTGTAAATTAAAAACAACAACAAATGTAAATTTATGGCAAAACAAACTAATAGATGTGGTGATAAACATTTAAAGATGAGAATAAAACCTAGTGATTGCACTATCCGTCTATGGATTGTAAGAAGAACCAAAACCCTTTATTAATACAAAGACAAAAGAAATGGTGAAATTTTAAAATAATAACATTAAATTGAAAAACTCTCAAATCTATAAAAACAAAATCTATTTTACAAAATATAAATACCTGTTAGCTTTCTCAATATTCTTGTAAAATTTTTCTTCTTCAACACCGAATAATCTCTTCTCAAATCTTTGTGAAATTTTTCTTCTCCCCTACTTCTCAAGCTTTCTTCTGTATATCCTGAACCAATAGTGAATCTTATAAAGTTTTAGGAAAATATAATTCACAATCATGAAATCAAAATCTACAGTAACTTTAAAATCTCATGTTCTTAAATAAATGAAAGAAACTACACAGAAGAAGAAAGTCATAGAAAGTCACAAATTATTTGGACCTGCAAAAAGTCACGGATTATTTCTCTCGCCTTAAAATGTCTCCCAAAAATATGAGGGAAATGCAATGTAATTTTAATTTATGGTAATGGTTTTCAGCCGCAACCTGACAAATTAATGACAGTAAATAGGCTTAACCGCCACCCACAATTTTTATATTCCCTCCAAATTTGGCATTGAAGATGCAATAAATTTAAGTCAAATCATTTGTCAGGTGATTGGGCATATTCTTTTCAATTGTACCATTCATGATGCAATGAATTAGCATCAAATCACTGTCAGGTGATGAGGGATATGCGATGTATAAGCATGGACATAAGGGCTTAGACATTAGGAATTACGTTTTAGTTTACGATTTAGCCATTGCCAAGAGATTCCTCCCCCCATCCGACCATTCCATGGCATATCATGCATACTTCTATTTATTAAATACGTACTATCAGGTACCGCTTCCCATCACTTGTTTCGAATGATCTACAGTCCATACATCTGTATTTATTGATTCACTGACATGATAGTTTGCGTGATTTAATAAAATATATAATTGCAAGTCATTTATTCACACATCTAACATAAGGATGTAGTAAGCACTCATATCGAAATATTAAATTTGAAAAATATAGAGGGAGATTAATTACAAGGCTTTAGATATTTGATTTACTCTTTTGAGGTAAGGGTTAAAACAATTTTTCTTTTAGGATAGATGTATAGATTAAGTATAATTATAAAAAATTATTAATCAATTAATTTATAATTTTTTAATACTTAATTTGAAATAAATATATTCAAATTTTTTTATTAATGCAATTTAGATTCTTTGGAGTATTATTAATGATAAAATATTTGAATAGTTTGAAATAGAACAAACAAATTAATTATGTATCGGCCAAATGAAAATATGTTAAGATAGTTGATGCCTTTTCAAATTTACCTACCTAGTTAAAATGAATATCAAGAATGCTTTGTAGATATTAAAATAAAAACATAGATATAAAAGATATTTTTCTATGGAAATTTTAAGAGATGATTGAAATTGCACATTAGTAGATATGTTTGCATTTATTCCATATTTCCATTTTACAATTGACACAATTGCAAATGAGTTGATTGTATAGTATTATTAAAAAAATTATTTCAAAACCATATGGATAGTATTAGCGGCTTCTCCTTTTATAAATGAAAAAAATATGAATTAGAATAAAAATGTACACATAATTGGCAAAATAAACTTAAATACTTAACACCAATATCATCTACATGATGTTCAGTTTGACACAATGTCTTAAATTTATGAAGAAACTCATAACATTATTTGACATTATGGATATTAGAGTGTTTAGAGTTTGGACATTACTTCAATTATATATCTCTTGTGCCAAATAATTGAGATCATCTAGCATAAAAAATAATGTTTGTACAATACAATCATAATTTTAATGCTAATAAAATTAAAGCACTAACTCAAAATTAATTAATTTAGTTAATTTTGATGATTCAGCACACAAAAAAATCTATCTATAACTAATTACAACATAATTAGAGCCACATAGTATGGATTTCAACTAAGTAAATAAAACTCAAAGAATATCAACTACCTTAACATATTTTCAAACTATTCAAATCTTTTATCATTTCTAATATTCTAAAGAATCTACAATTAATTGATAAAAAAACTTCTAAATATATCTATTTTAATTGAAGTATTAAAAAAAAAAATCAATTAATTAATTTTTCAACTATACTTAATTTATCCATCAAATAATAATCATTTTAACTTTTATGTGAAAAGAGTATTATTAAAAAAATATTTTAAATAAATAATTTATTTTTTTCAACTATACTTAATTTATCCATCCATCTCAAAATAGTAATTGTTTTAACCTTTATGTGAAAAGAGTAAATCAATTAAAAAAATCATTTTATCTTACACCTTATAATTAATCTCTCTTTGTATATTTAATACTTATTGCCTCCTTGTCCTTACATTAGATTATATATTTTTTTAAATCATGCAAGTTGTCAATATTTTTTTTTTGACGCGACTATGTTCCAGATAGAATGTACCATTGAACAAATTTGAAAAATCCCAAAACACAACATATTTTTGTGAAATTTTCAGCATTTGTTTTCCGTGATATGCATGTTTTGAATCGAAAACATCCAAAAAAATTTCGGAAAAAAATCACTACATTTTCACCGATCTAAAAAAGAAAATAATTTTAAGTCAGCCTATTTTTTTTCAATCATACAAACTGTCAATTCATATTTACATTTTGCGAAGCGCTGCGTGACATTACATATTTAATTAATCTTACGTATGTACATTTTGGGAAGCGCTGTTGACACTACATATTTAATTAATCGATACATATCTACATTTTGGGAAGCGCTGCGTGACATTACATATTTAATTAAAGATTTTTCTTCAACAATGGTGACAATACATTTCCTTTTTTATATATATAGGAAATCTCACGAGATTGGGTGGGTGGAAATTCCCAATCTATAATTAATCATTATTATTATATATGATTAGTTTTTATGAAAAACTATTAGGTACTGTCATTCTCACCATTTGTTTAACTTTATGCCTCTTTTTTAAAAAAATCGTACGTAATCGCTGACATGGCTCTCATTAATGTTTTTGTTTTAATCCTGCTAGGCAGTAAACTTGCGGAAGATTTTAAAAGGGTTAATTTGTGCTTTTCCAATCATTGCAGATTCACAGCTTTCCCTTTTCTCATAGCAATGAAATCCCTCATTGAGGCCGTGGCCATTGGACTTGGCATTGTCTGCTTATGCTTCTACTGTTATGTGCATATTAAACCGAAGAGGAATGGCAGCAAATTGAAATTGCCTCCAGGACCACGTCCATGGCCTCTCATAGGAAGCCTCCATCTCTTGGGAAACCTCCCTCATCAATCTCTCGGGACGCTGGCAAAGAAATATGGGTCCATTGTGTTCCTTCGCCTGGGCTCCGTCCCAACTGTTGTGGTCTCTTCTCCTGCCATGGCGAAAGAGTTCCTCAAAACGCATGATTTGGTCTTTGCTACCAGACCAAACTGTGCACATGGGAAATACGTGAACTATGATCATAAAGACGTGGCGTATTGCCCATACGGAGCGTACTGGAGGCACATGAGAAAGATGTTGACGGTGGAGCTGCTCACAGTAAAGAGAATCGATTCTTTCAGATTTGTGAGAGAGGGAGAAGTGTCTGCCATGATCGACTGCATCTGCCAGGAAAGCGGGCAAGGAGCGAAGTGCGTGGATGTAAAGAAGAGGCTTTCCTCCCTTACTCAAAATATTACGTGCAGAATGTTTGCCAGCAGGACGTACTCCGACGACGAATTGAGTGGAGGGCTTGGCTTCAAAGAAATGATTGACGAGATGTTCGCTGTAGCCGGTGCATTTTGCGTTGGTGATTTCATTCCTTATCTCGACTGGCTCGACTTCCAAGGAATCCGTCGTCGCATGAAGGCCGTTCACAAAATATACGACGGATTTGCTGAGAAGGTGATCGACGAGCACATTTATCGTAGATCGGGAGAAGGAAAACCCAAAGAAGGTCGTGTTAAAGATCTGGTTGACGTGATGCTGGACATGGCCGAGACGGAGGCCCAAACAATCTCACGCGTCAACATGAAAGCGATCATCTTGGTACGTATCAAAATCTCATGAATCTGCTTCTAAATGTGATATTCTGTTCGGCGGTTTCACCATATGATGTCTGTATATTTACTGAAGAAGAGAAGGAAAATTGTGCAGGACATGTTAGGTGCGGGAATCGAAACATCATCGACAACAGTAGAATGGGCAATGAGTGAATTGCTGAGCAATCCTGCAACGCTGGCACGAGCACAGAAAGAGATGGAATCTGCAGTGGGCAGAGACCGCAGAGTAAAGGAGAGTGACGTCATGAGCTTCGACTACTTGCGATGTGTTGTGAAGGAAACTTTTCGGCTTCATCCGCCGTTTCCTCTGCTCATTCCGCACGAGTCGATGGAAGGGTGCAGCGTTGGAGGATATTTCATTCCGCCGAAGACACGGTTGTTTGTGAATGTGTGGGTCATGGGAAGGGATGAAAACGTTTGGAAAGATGCTGATCAGCGGTTTATGGGGAGTAATAAGGATGTGAAAGGTCAGGACTTTGATCTGCTGCCGTTCGGAACAGGGAGAAGAGGGTGTCCTGGGATTTCAATGGGTGTTTCCGTTGTTGAGTTGGCACTTGCTCAGCTTGTTCACTGCTTTGACTGGACTGTGGAGAGCGAGGTGGATGTGGTGGAAGAATTTGGATTAACTGTTCCCAGAAAAAATCCACTGTTTGTCCGCCCTTCATGGAGGCTCACAGCTGACTATCCTATTTAAGAGAAGGATGTCTCTTAAGTTTTTATTAGCTATTGTTAGTTTGTAGTTAGTAATAGCGTGTCTAATAATTTATTGTTTGTTTAGAGAGAGTTCTATCTCTCTTTCAAATATTTCAAGTCAAAGTTTGATAGAGAAGATAGTAAAGGAGATGAGTTTGTGAGGTCTTGTTTAAGAAATATTATCCCACAATGTGAAAGGATATTATTATTAGTTTTTGTTTATGATAGGATATTTATGCATTCATTAGATGCAATGTATTTTATTCATTAGTCAATTGTGTTTTAGCTTTTTTAAAATTTGTGAACTTTTTTGTTCTATTATTCATACATATTAAAATGATTTAAACAAAATAAGATAGTTTGTAAGACTAATATAAGACCTCTCTCGCCCCTTCCTGATTCCAATTTGGCAATTCGTAAGACCAAGTAAGGTAGATTGGGCATTGGGTCGGGTCACAGGTACACCCACTGAGATAACAAAAAAAACAAAAAATTGATTTAAACAAAATTATTTATTTGCATTCTTATTGGCTGTTACAGGCAACAGTAGGTAGAAGAAAATATATTATTTGTAAATAAATTAATAAATTTTCTAACTACACACTTAAATGAACTATTTTATAATTATTATTAATATGGAAGCCTCTTGAAACCATACGCCGGCAAATATGTTGTTTTAATTGTTAATCATATGCCTCCCAAAATTGTCATGACGAAGAAGAGTTGGAAATGCACTACAGTTGTAAATGACATAAGTGCAGTCTACTTGTGTATCGATGGGATAGGGTCAATGAGAATATTGCATTTTGGAAAACATTGCAAATAGCTATTACTCCATGACAGGAGGAAATGAAGAAGACGAAGTAATAGCATTCATTTGGCCTAGTTTTTCTATGGCTTTAGTATTTATTTTTGAAATCAATATGCCAACTTTTCTTTGTAAAGACATATTTTGAATTTCATGGGATTCTTTCTCAAATTTTTGTATTTATTTATAGAAATTTCTTTTTCATCTCTAATGATTTGGTAGACTACTGCTTACATTGTGAATCTTTGATTTTGTGCTAAAATTCATAGTGTTGTGCTATAGGTTAAAAATGAGGAGTTTTCATCTCCTAGATATTCTCATTGTATGTTTTTCTTTACCATATTTTCTACAAGACAGAGGCTTTAACCCCCATTTTGCAAGTCTTGCAGGTATTTTTACCATCTTAAGTTCTATTAAAATTGTGACTTGAGATTCCTAATATCATAACCATTGGCTTAATGGTACTGCCTAAGATTTTTTGTGGGGTATTTCACATAGAGGTTTGGACTAATTTTCATTGTGAACCTAGTTTATCAAACAATGATAAATATTCATCCAAACTTTTCATTTTCATGTGATACCATTTTCCTAGAATTTTGGTTATTTTTTAGGCCAAAAATATCTAAATACGTTTATAAAACAAAATGAGTAAGAGACCTTGTAGACATTTTTAGCAATTTCATTTTTAAGCATGTTACAAGGTTTTGGGTTTTAAGTATTTGAAAAATTCAGAGGAGGTAAACTATTTCATGGATTTTGTTTTTCCTTTTTTGACATTATTTTGTTATTGTTTTGGGTTTTTACCTTTGTTTTAGAAACCCTAGTAGCTACATCACAAGTGTAACCAAATTTTGAAAGAATATTTTGACAATGTTTTATGCTAGGGTAGAAAATTTGACTATAGGTTATTACTTGGAAGAACTTGATTTTTGTTTTATAGTAGATTTTTCCTAAAATTTTTGGTATGTATACTCGAAAAGGCAATGCAAGAGAAATTTTACATTATTACAGTTTTTACCAAGGAGCAGTATGAAAAGATCCTAGGGTTTCTACATTTTTAGGTTGCATTCCTCCAATCACTGGTTAACTAGGGAAGTTTTGCTAATTAAACAAAGTTTACAACTTCACGGAAGAAAAACTTTGTGATTTTTTTATTTTTTTGGGGTTTTTCCTTTGTTTTGGAAACCCTTGTTTAAGAATCGCAAGTGTAACCAATTTTTGAAAGAATTTTTATGACATTTTTTGGTGCTAGACACAAGTTTTTTGAAGAATTTTTTTGGACAATTTTTGAACAAAAATCATGATTTTCTACATCTTTTCCCTGAGTAGAGTTTAAGGAAAAATTTACAATTTTTCCAAAATTAGTGTGCATTCATAATTCAGGTGACTTGTATTGAACACAATTATTGTTCTTCAATAATGCTATCATAAGTTTGTTTTTTCATCTTTTGGTTAGTTGAGGAATTCCTAGCAAATATATTTACTTCTATAGGTTTCCCCACTTCATTTTTCAAAGCTTCTATATTTCTTTACAAAGATTGATTTTCTAACATCTATTATTTTTCATAAAGTGGTTTTTTTCATGCTCCAAGTGATGCTTCTTGCCTAAGCCTTGTCTGGTGCCTTGTCTGACTAAATCTTGGTCTTAGTTGTTTATTTTTTGTATCAAGTAGACAAATCTTTTGGCCTCTAAAGATTATATTGTTATCTTAATTTATTTTTTTATTATATAAAATATGGGAAATGAAAAATAGAAATATTCCCTATATTTTGATAATCCAAATGCTAGGTTGAGAAATAACAATTATCCTTGCCTTGATGGTTCAAGAGTCTTTTCTTGATGTCACTTTGTCTTTGGTTGATCATTTGAATAGTGCATTTGATAATGGTACCATATTCTATTTTATGTGATCAGACAACTTGTTTGGTTATAGTTTTATAAAATGGGCTTTGATGATATTTTTTACTTGAGATACGTCATTTGCAAGTTCACATAAAAGTGTATTCTCCAATATAATAATTTATATAATTGTAAATTAAAGTAACATTGAAGTTTAATTTTCAAGAAGAAAACCTTTAGCAGTCTATAGTGACATGTGGATGCTTCATGAAAATATAAAAATTCAAAGACAATTACAACATAATGCAAGAAAACATTTTCTGAGGTTTTGGTCCCAAACTGTGTTGTATCTATTGAGAATTGATCGGTACCAAAAAAATCTAATATAAAGATTCATGAGTTTGAAATTTTTGAATAGCTAAGAATAAAATTATAAAAAACATTAAAATATATTATATCTTCCCACTATAAACTAGCTAGGTCATCTTCTATCCAATCTGAAGCTATGAAAACTTAAGAAAATATGTTGTAATATGTATATAAAGGTATTTATTGTTTAGAGAAGTCTATTTTTTGTATCATAGCTAGAAATGAGCATGATTCCTTTTGTATATAATTATTTGGCACATGATCTTAATGGTCAAAAATGTTATTTCCAATTTATGCTCCCTAAATTTTGTATACATTAAATGCTTAAATATTGCAACTAGTATGTATGTGTAAACAAGAAGCATTACTTGCTTTTAATTCCTTTTCTTTTCAACTCCTAGATAGATTCTTCTCTACATATTGAAATGACTTCCAACAACATAAGGCCAAAATGGTAAGTCATGATAATTCGTATCATTATATAGAAAAATTCAGACTAATCTATAAATAATTAATCTCTATTATTTGTAAATGATATAAGACTGATAATTAATCCATGTTGTTAAGTACTTGTTGATTTTTCTCTGACATCCAAGTGTACTAAATTACCTTAGCTTTATTATCTTACACTAGTTACAATGAATTTACTAAGTTTGATTGAATCATTTAGTTTTAAAGTTTTCAACCATTGCATTTCACAATGTCACGGTCTTTATGAAGTACAACCGGTCAACTTAAATTGCCTTCTAGCTAGAACATCAAATCCCTCTAGGAGTCGATGATTAGTCTAAGGAAAGAAATCTTATGGTTTTTCATTTGCGCAAAACTATCCAAATTAACACTTGAAATGATTTAATGAGCTAAATAATAAAGTCAATTTCTTATGCAAGTAGAGTTCTGCATTTGCCAATGTAAGTTTGATTAAAATTTCTATTTGAATCCATATCCATCTTATTTTAAATTCATTGTGTTGTCTTATTGTCTAATGGTCATTCTATAAACTGTATTTTTTAAGGATTTTTCAATCTTTCTGACTATATTTTACGAATATAATGAAGATTGTGAAATATTGTTATAGGAGAAAAAACTTGGTTGGAATATATTATTATTTTCACAAGTATCATACTTCCACATGTAGTTCTTGGCTCATTTTTTCATTACCATGTCATGAACCCTATGACTAATGCTTATCTATTACTGATCGGAAATTTTTTTTGCATAGGTCTGTATTTGTTCATACATTGCATCTAGCTCTATTTGTAAATTACATGTGAAAGAAGCAATTATAGGCAGTAATTTAGACTATATCTTTATGGTTGTGAAGTATATGTACATGATCTAAAGTACCAAGTAGATAATAATTAAAATGTTTTTTGGGAAAAGCCATTAGTAAGAGGGGTTTTTTCTACTTATTGAATCCATGTTCCCATCACAAAGAAAAAAAGTCTTCTTATAGGATATGTTCTTATGTAGTTATGTGTTGTTGTTTCTTTTCACTGAACAAGTACAACTCAGCTAAATCAAATAACTGACCTATATGGTGAAGAAAGCTCAAGAAGAAGGAATTAACTAAATTATTTTGTGTGCACTATGCTTAAATTACATTCTACATTATTTATACACTCCCAAATTTGGGGGAAAATTCAACACACATTTATTTTGTTGTTGTGTTGCTAATTGTAACAATCGTAAAATTTTAAACTTACAGATTGAAAGTGTTACATCAACAATCATCTATTTAGTGCTTATGAACAATAATTCTATAAGACTCAAATCCTGTCATTACATAATGTTAAAATTTACCACTATATATCTTGGTGAAGGAATTAAATGCTTTTTGTGAAGCTTATCTGTGAAGTACCTTCATATAATCACGATGTCACAAAAGTGACTTCAGCATTAATGTTAAAAGTATTCAAATTCTCTCTCTCTCTCTCTCTCTCTCTCT
Source organism: Chamaecyparis obtusa (assembly GCA_027943335.1). Classification (NCBI taxonomy): domain Eukaryota; kingdom Viridiplantae; phylum Streptophyta; class Pinopsida; order Cupressales; family Cupressaceae; genus Chamaecyparis; species Chamaecyparis obtusa. Next base: position 421,057 of record BSBK01001446.1, read on the forward strand.
CTCTCTCTCTCTCTCTCTCTCTCTCTCTCTCTCTCTCTCTCTCTCTCTCTCTCTCTCTCTCTCTCTCTCTCTCTCTCTCTCTCTCTCTCCCTTTATCATCATCTCCTCTTCTCTCCCTCTTAGTCACTCCCTTTATCTTCATCTCCTCTAAGATAAATATCATAATGGCAAGAACTTAACTCTTTGTGTCTCTTTTTACTAAAAGTAATGATATATAAATCTTACAACTTTTAATGTATTTCAATGCAAAAGAATTATACTAGTTAATATTTTTATCCACCATGCAAACTATAAAATAAAAATATTGTATTATTTTGTGTTTATCAAGAATGTATTCAAATGATCTCTTAAAGATATAGTTTGGACATAAAGCTATTAAGATAATTTTCTCTAGCATAGTTAGTGAGATAAAAGAGCGAACTTCGAGGGTATAAATTTTAAACCACAAAGTTGGTGTTTTAATTATGTTGTATTGTTTATGCATATAATTCATGAATAAAAGTTTTGAGATAGGCATATGACCTAACAAAAAAATACATTGTAACAAGGTATATTTCATTTGAACCCAATAGATCTTTAAAATGAAAACTTTTCTACTCCCAGCTCATGTTGTTATTCTTAGATATTTTGGTGTTTTCCATGGGGTAAGTGCACCAAGATTGTGAACAAAATGGAGGTATAAGTGGCCACTTTTTTCTTGAAATCGGGTTAACCTAAACTTCGAAGATAAATTTGAGATTTGTGCACTCAAAATTAGGAGATATGAAAAGAGGGCAAGTGCACCAAGATGGTGTGCCCAAAAGAGGGTATAAATGGCCACATTTTTTCTGAAAGTAGGTAAACCTAAACTTCGAAGAGAAATTTGAGAGTCATGCACTCAAAATTAGATGTGCAAAGAATAATAATTGTAATACTCTGGATCTAGTTTCTAAACTACTCTATTTTTTTAAAAATGGATAAAATTAAGAGGGTCAAACCTGCTGCGCACAAAAAACTATTCCTTATTTTTTCTAAAAAGCATAACATAGTATCTATCATGTGCATCACAAAAGATATAGTTGCATTTAGTATTTTGAAAAACCCTTTGGTAGAATGATGGGTAAGAGTGAGAGATAGAAGTTGTGTATTTTTTTGTAATTTTCTATTGAGTATTTTTTAATGATTTTTTGAAGTGGTTGCATCCTGAAAATCAGGTGTTTGTTCATGCGTTGGGTCTAACTTGCATCAAAGTAATAAAAAATGTGAACTTTTTTTCAAGTGTATAGAATCAAGTCTAGAATCTAAATAATATGTATTTTTTTGAAAATTTGGTCAAGTAGATCAAAAGTTATTAAAAAATTGGTAGACATGTGTCTCTGAGAACTATGGAGACACTGGTAAAGAAAATTAAAGTTTACTATGCTGATGTTGTCCAAAAATAGAAAAATTTATATGGTTAGAAAGCTGAGAAGACATGTGAGATTATGGTGCTAATTTTATAAATACTCACATGATGATGTGTAAACTTGATGATGAGGAAGTTGAAAAATCATCACAGAAGAAAAAAGGATGTGTAAAGGGAGAGAAATGGAGGGAAAAAAGATCTTCCAAGCCTAAGGGGTGTTATCCAACCCTCTTACCTAACCATAACATGATGGGGACTTTAAAATTTTCAAAATCTAACCAATTTATGTAAGAATAAGATAATCTTTCCTACTTGTTCATAACTTGATTGGGTTTCTAAGCACTAAAAACATGATCATGTTATCTAGAAGTAGAAATCACTGTGTATAATTTAGATTTTCCATATGTTTTTAGTTCTACAAAATACAATCATGTTTTGTAGAATAAAAAATGTATGCATGTTAATTTAATATGATACATATAATATGTATATATGTATATATGAATGTGTGTGTGTGTGTGTGTGTGTGTGTGTGTGGCTGAATGTTGAAATTTGGGTATCAATTCCACAGATGTCCTCTTCAAAAAAAATTTGCAATAAGAAATGGGCAACCAATTTTTACAAATCGGGCACCCGTTTAGGGTCGGGAGCCCGATCCATATTCAAAAATCGGGCGCCCATTTAAAAATCAAGTGCCCATTTCAGATCGGGCACCCAAAGCGAAATGGGCACCCGATCTCTACAAAACGGGAGCCTAATTTGTAAAAAGCGGACTCCCGTTTTGGAAATCTATTTAGTTTTTATTTTTTACCGTTTTGTTTGTCATTTTCACTGTCGAGGATGGGATCATGTTTAGCAGAGCTCGGGTGCCCGTTTCAGCTTCTCCTGTCAACCCCTTCTGCCATTTGTTTCATGTTCCAAGTGTGTACTATTGTTTTTTATTATTTTTTTATGATTTTTGTCATTAAAATTTATAGTTTCAAATTATTTTTAATTAAAAAATGCAGTTTAATGTTGTTTTCAAAATTATTGTATAAATTTAATTATATCTTAGGCTTCAAGTAGTTCTTTTTAATTTTAATTTACTTTGTAAATTAGCGTACCAAAGTAGAAAATTGTTAAAACTTTTTATTTAACCCTAGGTAGTAAAATAAAAACGTAAACCTAGACAAAATTAAATTATGAAATTCTAAGTAGAAAGGACGTGTGTAAATAAAATAAAAAACCATAGGTAGAAAAAAAATATATTTACATAAACAAAACTATCTCTCTCTCTCTCTCTCTAAAAAATGTTAAAACATGTTCCTTGAATCAAAACCTTTCAAAACGTAGAGTTTGAAAAACATCAAAAACCTTGGAATCTTTTTTCAACCAAGTAGGTGTACATTCTTAAAAAAAACATTTAAACATTTGTCTTGATTGTCTTTTTAACCTATAAAATGTAAATAACTTATATGTTAATTTTTAAATTATGACATGTAATTAAATTTTTATTTAAGTCTCTCTCTCTCTCTTAAGTTTTAATTATTTCAGTCATTCTTTGTAAGGTAAAATATAATTTACAGTGTGTTAATTGTAAATTATCATGTTTTTATATGTACGCAGATTAAAAATATGGATGATTTTCATATTGATGAGCTTATTGGTCAGCATGCACCACCACTACCTCCACCTCCACCTCCACCTCCACCTACAAAGTTGAGAGATAATATTAGGAGAAATATAGAGGCAATAATGAGAGATGTAAATATTATTAGGAATGATCCCTATCCATCGGCCCAACTACTACGCCTTACAGATAGCATGCAAGGCATAGTAGATTCACTACACACATTAGACTCTAAGATTGATAGTTTCTAGTCATGGAGGGAGAGTATGCATGGATATTATACTAATGACCTCTCTTATAAAGAGGTTAATAATTTAAAAATTATAAAAATTGATATGGCATGCTATTTTTTTAACCCTAAAACGGGTGAGGAGATACTTGGCAAGAATCCACATATTTCTATTAGATGGTGTAGACACCCCGATATAGCAGAGCATTTTTGGGAGCAGTGGTGGATGGTATTTGACCATCCACCACACGCTAATCATGAGGTCCCACTTTATTTTTTGAAAAAATTATGGGCTAAATTTGAATTGGGTAGGAAACCCAATTATTTTGACATGAGAGCATTCCAAGGGGTTGGTCAGGGCATGCCACAGGAAAGGACATGGGAAAAATTGAGTGATAGAACTAGAAATCATGTGTGCAATGAGCCCCTTGTTCCTCTTCCTTCTCCTGTAGTTCCTACACCTATCCATTATCGAGCAGTAAAATCATCTCTCGGTTCTTTGAGTGCCCTTATAGGAAATTTGTTACAGCACTTGACCCAGGTGAGGACTTCCCCCAACATAGCACATGTTTGCATGAGTTGTGGGGGTGTATGTAGGGGTCCCCAGACTGATCCTGATGCTACCCATGATGCCCATGGTGGATATGTTGATGATGATGGTGGCGCACATGGTGATGTCAAAGATGGTGGCACACATGGTAATGTTAAAGATGATATCTCATCATATGTTGATTTTCTCAATGTAGACGATGATCATCCCATAGAGGTAAATTTAATTATAATTTATATAGTGCAATATTAAATTTCATATTTATACAATTATGAACCATAACATGTGGATTTTTTGGTGAACGGAGGAGGTTTGACCCTCCATCATTCATTAGCCATCATCATATGACATCGACACCTCTAAATCTTGGTGCTCCATTCATGGTATGCACTTTGATCTTGATACATTTAAACTTTAAACAAAATAAACTTTAATTGATAAAGTGTTTGACATATTTTTGTGATTTTGTAGGGTCTCTCATGTACCACTGAGATTGGAAGTCCTTCATTCTCTACCCCACCAATCACTGAGAGTCAGCCGCATATACCTGTAGTATGTTTTTCATTTATTAATTTTAAGTGTTTATATCTTACTAATTTATGTACAACTTTGATTCGCACTTATTTTTTTGCAATTGTAGACTTTTGGATTGTCTCATGTTGCACAATCACATTTACATCCAAACTCATCGGTGACATTATCTACATGTCACACACAGGTAATGTACATATTTGTATTCCATAAATTTATAATCAAGTTATATATACTTTATAATTTATGTATATGTACTATAAGTTTGATTCATACTTTATATATGTTGTTTAGGTCGACACCACCATGAGTCTTGGCATGGCTACAGGATTAAACCAAATGCAGCCATCGACACTATCCTTTAAGGTCATGATTAAAAGTAATTTTTCAATGTCAATTATGTATCTAGATCTTTTACACCTAATTATTAAAAATTTGTACTTTAAATGTTTTTATAGGACTTGGCTACATCCACTTTTGATGTAGTTGAGGGAGGACCTTCATGTCCCACTGAGGGTACTCATGACCAGACACAACAATATGAGGGTACTCAGGACCAAACAGAGCATGTTGATGCATCACAGTCCTCTTCACCTGGAGTGAAGAGGGCTGCAGATCAGCTAGATGAGTAGATTTAGATTATGATGACTATTTGAACTTGTGTTATGATGATGATTATTTGGACTTGTGTTATGATGACTTCTTGTCATATTATTTAGATTATGATGATGATTATTTGGACTTTTATTATGATGACTTCTTGTCATATTACCTTTACTTGTTGTTAGAGTAGGACTTACATTACATAGTAGTCAACTTGTTATCATATATTGTACTTGAATTTGTTAGGATTAACAGTCCAAAATACAATTGAGAGGGGGGGTGAATCAGTTGTATGATAGAATATTAAACTTTAAACTTGAAGCTTATCAATATCAGATCCAATGAACACCAACACAACAACACAATATTTTGGTTACGGGAAAACCCTGTTAAAGGTAAAAACCCGGTGGGAATTAGCACCCACTAATGATGTACTGAGAGTATAGTAATCCTTGTTAGAAGATATAGCCCTATTAAGAGCTTGTTACAACATTATAGTACATAGTCCTTATTAGAGGACAGACCCTATTAGGAGTTAAGAACAAAAGGGGGCTCACTCCCCAAAGAAGGTTAAGTCCACCTTCTGAACTCACTAGTTTGCAACAAGTGTATATGAAGAAATACACAATCTTTTGAACTGTTTGCCAACAACTATCTTTGCTTGATCAATTCCAATGAAGTCCACCAACAATCCTTTGCTCTACATATAGTAGACACAAGTTGGCAACCTTCTTCTATCACATATATCCATCCATGTCTTTTCCAAACAAAAGACCTTACATTTATACCTTATTACTTTTTGCCAAGATTAGGTCGGCCCATAAGGCTTTCCTAATTACAAATAATTACATAATCCCTTGATAAGATACACACGGTATCTAAAACAAGTTTACAATGATTATATTACAACAATTTAGGACCGACATCCTTGAATTATGCTTGTCAAAGAAAACACATGCTTCATTTCCTGAGTCCGCTTCAGAATAAGCCATCACCAGAGCACACATCATAGATGATGTCACCAATCATTTTGTACCTTGCGCTAACCAATGAACATCCATCAATACCTCTTTTATCAGCCTTCAAGATCGCATACCTTGAATCCAATCCCTCTGATACCTATATCAAAAACTCAAAGACTAACTCTATAAATTCTCACTATCACAGTCCAGTGACCAGTCTTTACCAAAATAGTCGTATCTTCCTTAATATACACCCATTAATGATGAAATCTCAGATAGAAGATCACAACATCCATTTGAACTCTCATCTAACTTCACAATATCTGAAACATCCGTACACCCTCCGTACACTTTGATTACTAGTCTAATTTCTTCATACAAGCATATGTTGACATCAGTGACAAAACACAAATGACAACAGTGTGAGTGCCCATTCAGTAACATAGTGATTAAACATATTAAATTTCTTAATCATCACCCATGCATTAGCAATATCCAACAATCTCCCCCTTTGGCATTGATGTCAACATATGGGAAAATCTTGTCCCAAAGTTGTATCAACCCAAAAGTCCTTCAACTGAACAACCTCCCCAAAGAGTGAGGATTTTCTCATAACATTACTCCCCCTTTGACAACAATGGCAAAGGGTGTCAAATTCCTTCATAGATAAACTTTCTTCCATGATCACTCCCCCTAAGGAGTAGATCCCTACATCTAGTCTAGAAAATGATGAGGCTCTGAGCACTTCTGGACTGATGCATCTCTACATCATTTAGTTCTGACTAGGAGGGGCCTGAACCCCTAACATACCTTTGAGATATTCAAAGGTGTCTTTCGGTAGTGGCTTTGTAAAGATGTCTACAATCTTCTCTTTTGTACTGATATATTCAAGCTTGATTTCTTTTTCTGCCACCTTGTCTCTTAAGAAGTGATACTTGATAGAAATGTGTTTAGTTTTAGAGTGCATTACCAGATTCTTTGACATGTTTACTGTACTGGTGTTATCACAATGGATAACCATAGGCTCATTAAAAGTTATTCCAATGTCTGTCAGCATTTGTTTCATCTAAACAATTTGAGTGCAATTTATAGCAGCAGCAACATATTCTGATTCAGCAGTAGATTGTGCTATACAATCTTGTTTCTTACTTAGCCAAGAAACCAACTTTTTCCCAAGGAAAAATCCACCACCACTTGTACTTTTTCTATCGTCAATATTTCTTTCCCAATCGACATCAGTATAAGCATGAAGTTCAAAGCTATCATTTCTATCATACCATAAACCATAGTCTATGGTTCCTCTGAGATACCTCAGTATCTTGTTCACATCAGCTAGATGAGTCTCTTTGGGTTCTGCCTGATATCTAGCAACAATTCCAATAGCATTAGAAATATCTGGTCTGGTGTGAGTCAGATATTGTAGCCCTCCAACCATTGATCTATACAGAGTCTAAAAAACACATTTTGATTCATAATCAATTGTTAGCTTATTTCCAGTCACCATAGGTGTTCCTACCGGTTTACAATCTTCCATACCAAATTTATTAAGTAATTCTTTGAGATACTTGGTTTGAGAAATGAAAATACCATTCTCATTCTAAGTTATTTGCAGTCCAAGAAATAATTTCATTTCACCTATCATGGACATTTCAAATTCACTTTCTATTTCTTTTGCAAATTTCTTACATAGATCATCATTACCTCCAAAGATAATGTCATCCACAAATACTTCTACTATTAGAATTCCATCTTCAGTAGTTCTCAAATACAAATTACTATCTGCATTACCTTTTTTGAATCCAAGTCCAAGTAGATACTTGTCCAACCTTGCATACCAAGCCCTAGGAGCTTGATTCAACCCATACAGGGCTTTATTCAATTTGCACACCATGTCTTTGTCTTCGCATAGAGGAAATCCATTTGGTTGTTCTATGTATACTTCTTCAAGATCTCCATTCAAAAATGCAGATTTAACATCCATCTGATATACTTTGAAGTTTTTATGTGCAGCATAAGATAGGAATAATCTTACTGCCTCTATTCTAGCAACAAGAGCAAATGTTTCTTCAAAGTCTATGTCTTCTTTCTGTGAGTAACCTTTACACACTAGCCTTGCTTTGTTCCTTACAATTGTTCCTTCTTCGTCCATTTTGTTTCTAAAGACCCATTTAGTTCCTATAACATTTTTGTTTTTAGGTCTTGGAACCAATTCCCAAGTATTATTTTTCTTTATCTGATCCAATTCTTCTTGCATGGCTTTTATCCAAGATTTATCTTTAAAGGCTTCATCTATATTCTTTGGCTCAACTTGAGAAATTAAACAAATTTCCTCTCTAACTTTAGATCTAGTTAGTAATCCCTAACTGGTATTGCCAATGATTTGATTTTCAGGATGGTTATTTTTTACATACCTTGGAGTTTTAGGAGTAGACTTGCTTGTTTCATCACTTTCTTCGTCAACAAGTTCTTCTTCTTCAGCAGCAGTAGAGGTTTCTTTCACTTCTGATATCTGACTGCTGTCACACATTCTTTCCTGTATTTGAAATTTCTCATCTATTCTTACATTGTTACTTTCAACCATCTTCCTTAATCTCAGATTGAAACATTTGTATGCCTTTATTTTAACAGAGTAACCAAGGAAGATACCTTCATCACTTCTAGCATCAAATTTCCCTATCTCATCATCCCTCTTGATATAACATTTGCTACCAAAAATTTTAAAATATTTTACAGTAGGAGTGTGATCAAACAATAGTTCATAGGGAGTCTTACTTGTGCCATCTCTGATCTGAAGTCAGTTTAATGTGTACACTTATGTTCCAACAACCTCTCTCCAATGTACATGAGATATATTTCCTTCAATCAACATTGTCCTAGAAGCATCAAGTATAGTTTTGTTTCTTCACTCTGCTATCCCATTTTGTTGTGGAGTCCTAGGAGCAAATGTTTTTCTTTTTATTCCATGCTCTTCACAGTATGAATTGAATAAATATGATGTAAACTCTCCACCTTTGTCTGATCTTAAACACTTTATTTTCAGTTCTGATTCATTCTCTACTTTTTCTTTAAACAACTTGAATTTGTCAAATGCTTCTGATATCTCTCTCAAATAAGTAACCCACATCATTCTAGAAAAGTCATCAACAAAGAGTATGAAATACCTTTCACCGTAGTATGACTTTGTTCTTGTGGGCCCACATAGATCTATATGTACCAGATCCAACTTCCCTTTTGATGTAAATGTTTTTCTTTTATGACTATTTTTGGTTTTCTTTCCCATAACACATTCTCTGCATACAGTGTTAGAAGGTTTCATAATCTTTGGCAAATCTCTTACTTCATTGGCCATGCTTGCTTTCACAATATTATCAAAGTTAACATGACAAAATCTTCTATGCCATAACTAGTTATCATCTACCTTTGCAAAAAAACAAGAGGCTCCAAATGTGTTTAGTTCAAATACATTACCTCTAGATCTTGATCTGGTAGCAACTAGTTTTCCTTCCTTGCTTCTAATAGAGCACTTACCATCAGCAAAACTTAACTGAAAGTTTTTATCCATTAACTGCCCAACACTCAACAAGTTGTGTTTCAGTCCTTCAACAAGTAGTACATTATCTGTATTGGTCTTTCCATCCAGAGTGATGGATCGTACTCCTATGATGGATTTTGGGAGATTATCCCCAAACCTTACAACACCTCCATCATAATTTACTAATTTAACAAATTTATTCTTATCACCAGTCATGTGATGAGAACATCCACTGTCAATTATCCATTCAGTTTTATTGTCAACATGAGATACTAAGGCTTTTTCCTCATGAATAGGTTCATCTTTAATAGCAACAAATCCAATCTCTTCATTGTCTAAATCATCATCATCATCAGAGATTCCTTCACTGGCATAATAACATTATTTATCTCTTCTAATCTTCGCATAGTCAGGTTTATATTTAGGAATTCTTGTAGGACATCTAGATGTAAAATGACCTATCTTATTGCATGAAAAACATTTCAAAGGTAATTTGCCTTCAAATTTTCCCTTACCTCTTTTCTCTCTTTTGGCGATTAGTGCAACAAGTTCTCCCATCTTCTTTTATTCTTCCATTATCTTTTCCCATTCCTCAGCATACTCACCAAGCTCTTCTCTCAGATCTTCTTTGCTTGTGCTTGGAAGTGCAGATGCTTTCTTGTGTGTAGATGCCCTAAAAGAAAATTCAACTTTAGGAGCAGCTTCTCCCAATTCTGCAGCTTCAAAAGTGGTTAACTTTTTGATCAACATCTCTCTGCTAAAGTTTGGAGTTAGGGGTATAGTTTCTTGAATAGACATTGCCTTGAATTTGTAAGTAGGAGTTAGAGATCTGAGAATCTTTGCAATGACTTCTTATTCATTATAAGTACCTCCATAATTTTTGATTCCAAGTACAGCTTCTGTAACCCTTTGAACATAGGCTCTAATGCTTTCATCTTCATTCATTTGTAGCTTCTCCATCTTTGTCTTCCAATTTTGTAACTTCACTTGTTTGGTATATTTGTCTCCTTCATAGAGTGCCTCCAGTCTATTCCAAATATCATGTGCCAAATCCAGATCTTTAATTTTAGTAAACTCACCCTCAGATAGTGCACTGATCAATGCTTCTCTTGCGACCATATTGCATGAAAATAGTTTCTTTTCATCATTGGTAGCTGACCCTAAGTCATTCTCAGCCTTCAAAGTTTCCTTCTTTTTCACAATCATCCAATAGTCTATGCCCAAGCATAGCAAATGTGTTCGCATCTTATTTTTCCAACTGTCAAAGTTTTCAGGATCAAACTTAGGACTATCCTTCCTATAGAATGTCATTTTCCAAGATCACCTCAAGTTGTTAAGCTTTCTCTTCGAGGACCACAAGCTCTGATACCAGTTTTTAGGATTAACAGTCCACAATACAATTGAGAGGGGGGGTGAATCAGTTGTATGATAGAATATTAAACTTTAAACTTGAAGCTTATCAATATCAGATCCACTGAACACCAACACAACAACACAATATTTTGGTTACGGGGAAACCCTGTTAAAGGTAAAAACCCCGGTGGGAATTAGCACCCACTAATGATGTACTGAGAGTATAGTAATCCTTGTTAGAAGATATAGCCCTGTTAGGAGCTTGTTAAAAAATTACAGTACACAGTCCTTGTTAGAGGACATACCCTGTTAGGAGTCAAGAACAAAAGGGGACTTACTGCCCAAAGAAGGTTAAGTCCACCTTCTGAACTCACTAGTTCGCAACAAGTGTATATGAAGAAATACACAATATTTTGAACTGTTTGCCAGCAACTATCTTTGCTTGATCAGTTCCAATGAATTCCACAACAATCCTTTTCTCTACATACAATAGACACAAGTTCGCAACCTTCTTCTATCACATATATCCATCCATGTCTTTTCCAAACAAAATACCTTACATTTATACCTTATTACTTTTTACCAAGATCAGGTTGGCCCATAAGGATGTCCTAATTACAAATAATTACATAAGACCTTGCTAAGATACACACGGTATCTAAAACAAGTTTACAATGATTATATTACAACAATTTAGGAATGACATCCTTGAATTATGCTTGTCAAAGAAAACACACGCTTCATTTCCTGAGTCCACTACAGAATAAGCCATCACCAGAGCACACATCACAGATGACATCACCAATCATTTTGTACATTGCACTGACCAATGAACATCCATTAGTACCTCTTCTATCATCCTTCAAGATTGCATACCTTGAATCCAATCCCTCTAATACCTATATCAAAAACTCAGAGACTAACTCTGTCAATTCTCACTGTTACAGTCTAGTGACTAGTCTTTTCCAAAATAGTTGTATCTTCCTTAATATGCCTCCATTAATGATGCAATCTTAGATATAAGATCACCACATCCATTTGAACTCTCATCTGACTTCGTAGCATCTGAAACATCCATACACCCTCTGTACACTGTGATTGCCAGTCTAGTTTCTTCATACAAGCATATGTTGACATCAGTGACAAAACATAAATGACAACAGTATGAGTGCCCATTCAGTAATATAGTGATTAAACATATTAAATGTCTTAATCACCACCCATGCATTAGCAATATCTAACCAAACTTATTTTTAGAGTAGGACTTTGTTTTGTGATTGTATATATCATGAGTTGATATGATAGACATTATGATACATGTAAATTATTTCAGGACTTGTTATGTCATTTATCTTATTCATGGAATTTTAATCCTATTTCATGATTTTTTCAAGTAGTGGTTTGAATGTAGATATATATGAGCTTATGTAATATGATCATTTTTAATATCAATTGTAATTATATTTATCAATATCCTAAAAAAACCATCTATCTAACAATGAGATCTATTAATTCATGTGTAATTGAGAAGAACAATATCTAGATACATTACAAGTAATATGAACACTTTGATTAACTCTAAAAAAAACCATCTATCTAATGATGAAATCTATTAATATATGTAATTGACAAGAACAATATGGATGTTACAAATTTAATATTGACTTTGATAATTAACTATTAAAAACCATATATAGATAGTTCAATGAGATCTAGATTAATTCATCTAATTGACAAGAACAATATCAATGTTACAAGTAATTTATTGACTTTGATGAAATATTAAAAACCATCTATCTCACAATGAGATCTATTAATTTGAACAATAAATTTATGGATGCACAAATAAATCTATCATAATCTATTAAGTGAACATAATCTGACCAATGTGCATAGTTTAATATTTAGAACAAAATTAGGTGAATACAACTATGAGTTTAACTTAAATATTTAAAACAAAATTGTATGAATAAAAGTGAGTTCATTGGATGAATAAGATTTCATTGGACGAATACAAGAGTGCATTGTAGCGCATAAATAGTTCATGTATATGTTCTTCCAGACATCTTGCATCATAAAAAAAAATGTTGAAATGTTAGAATTTATACAAGTTCATTTAAAGTAAATTTTAATTTATTTCAAATCTATATCTCTAAATTATAAATTATAAATTATGACACTTCAAAGAAGACATAGATATTTATATATAGAAAAACATATAAAAATATGACAAATTGAACAAAAACTTCCATGTATAAATTTGATTCAACCTAATGTACCACCAACATCCTCTCTTTTCTGCAATGTGTCTATGATTGCCTCATGCTCTTACATTGAAAGTGTCCATAATATTTTATTAGCAGGTCTCCCTTTGTATCTTTCCAATTTGATATTTGTTGCCACTACCAAATGGGAATAGTGCATAATCTTCTTTTCTGATTGGTAGTCTTCACAAGTTGGTAAACCATTCCTTAATGTTAGGTATTTGCGTATCCATGTACCAACTACTACAACAGATCCAATTGGATACTGAAAATCACCATCATCTACTTGATGACATATCAATTTTTTCTTAGGTTCTACACATCGAGCTAACCAATACTCTATCTTCTCTTCATTATCCTCAGGTGCAACTATTATACACTAAGTTTGCACCCTTGTCTCAAGCTCTTATAGTCTTGATAACCTAGTATAACATGGGAGTCATCTCTAGGTTGTGGGACCTATGCTAACTGAGATGAGACCTCCAGGTTTTAGGCTGGTTCCTCTTGGATAATCACATTAATTTGCTTCTAGACATGAAAGTAAATCTTTTGAGGGAAAGGGATAGAAGGAATGCTTGAAAGGGAAATGACTGAAAGCAAACTATCCTACTAGGTGATACACCGAAAATAAAAGGTTTGAATCTCAGTATAGAGGATGAAAATAATGAACAACTCAGGTCTAGGAGATCACAACTCACTAAATAGGCCTACATAAATATTTCATAGAAGGGTCTGCAATAGAAAAGAGACTATTCAGGGAAAGAGAGAGAGCTTTCACAAACAATAGTATTCCTAAAAGTTTAGACACAATCTACAACCTGCAGACAAACATTCACCTCTGCAACTCGGCATAGGAATGAGACAAGATTGTTAAGGGGTTGAGGTATACCCACAAAAGCATTCACATCAAATCATCCATAATAACACACAATAATTGCAGAAAGAGAGAGGGATTAGACCCCTGAGATATCATTCAAAACATACATATACTTCGATTCAATAAGAGATAATTCAAGCAAGGAAGGATAGGGACATGAAGAATTGTCACAAAATACCTCTGCAATATCTGAATCATCAATGGGAGATTACAGAATGTAGAAAACCAGAGGGCAGAAAAATGCCATAGATAGAGGGATGGAACTGGAACCAGAGGGACAAAAACTGTGCTCGAGCACTTCTTGGAAAGCAGGAAAACTAGGCTAGGAAGCTGGAAGAAAGAAGGAGAAACTAACCTAAACTAACCAGTACGTAACACTGGTCAAACAAAACCATTTACTATTTTTGAAAAATAACTTCCCATCCTTCTCAGATTACAATAATCCACATGTCTCTGGAAAGATATTAAAAGATAAATATAGGAGATATGCAGAATCACCTGCTTGACAAGGATTTGACTGATATGGATTTTAATCACTTGGTCAAGTTGATTGTAGGCACTATCATTCTAAGGAGAAACAACAAGCAGCAATAAGACCTTACTTACTTGGTCAATGGGGACAACAAGCTAATTTGTTTTATTCACAGCCTCAGCTTCTGGTGGAATATCATATTGGGATGCTGGCATAATTTGTACTCCTTTGATAACCTCCATCCTGGCTAAATACCTGATAGGGAAACCATGAGAGATGTTGGACCTGGAGCTCTCCTTGATAAACTTAGGCTCCTGAGGGATTATTTCAATCTGATTGATCTCCTCCTTATGCTGACCAGAAATGACCATCTCATGTAGACTGTAAGTGTTCTCTGGAAGTGTGGGCTTGTCATCAAGATGCAAGCAAAAGTATTCCATCTTGTCCCAAAATTGATCTTCCTCTTCTTCTTCTTCTTCTAGATTTTCTTGTAGGAGAAGTATACCATTGTCAATACAATTATCATGATTTGCTAATAATTCATTTGTCCTAACCTGTTCAGAGAGAGCCTCCTTGAGATCAGCAATCTTCTGTTCAATGCTCTCTTTTTCTCCCTCAAGTTGTTCACATCTCTCAATCTGCATCTGATAGCTTCTTTTATATGTTAGTTGTAGAAGCCAGGAATCTTATATTTTTCTTGAGATCCTGTAGCTCTCTCTCATGAAACTCCTCATGAGCTCTTAGTTCTTTTTCTTTCTCAATCTGGAATTCATTGCCTTTATAAAAAATGGCTTTTATTAAATTCCTTTGGTCTTGAATCATGTTTTCACCAATATTCTTATGAACTTCCAATTCTTCATAGGCATCCCTCTGAGCTGCTAATGTTCTTTGAAAATCCTCCTCTTTTTCAGCTATAACAACACTAACCTTAATCAAATTTTCCTTGTAAACTTTGTTTAGCATTGCTAGATTACTTGCAAGGGCTGCTTGACTTTTTTGTTGTCCTACAATGATCTCCTCACACTGCTTCCATCTAGAATCGAACTGCTTCTTTGCTTGTGTCCACATATTCCTTTTCTATGTTTCCAACACCTCTTGAAAAAAATTATTTTGTGCTTCCAACCCTTCAGTGAGCTTAGCCTCATTTCTCTTGTATTGCTCTGCTAGATACCTCCTATAACCTTGATCCTATTGAGTCAAAGCTTGTTGTTGTTGGATCTGGGCACGATAAGTATGCTCTTTCAAGGAAAGCATCTCTTCTTGAGGTTGCTGATATGTGTATTGATGCTACCATGATACTAGAAGTTGGGTGGGTGGGGGGCAAGCATGAGGTAAATGTTGCCCCATTACTGCAACTGGGTAGTCCTGCATGAAATCAGAAGTACCACTATTCTAATAAAGCTGACCTCCATGAAATGAAGGGATGTCTTCATGGAAAGAAGGATGGTAATCCATCTTAGGTATTGAATCTACTTACAACCAATAAATGTGAATTCAGAGTCACCAGATATGCAAAACAATGACATCTCCAAGGTCTGCAACCTACTAGAAGCATATCAGAACTAGCAAGAACTATGAAAACTATGACCTCTTGGTCCCACCAGGCATGCTATAATTGTTATACACTAATTTTGCACCCTTGTCTCAAGCTCTCATAGTCTTGATAACCTAGTATAACATGAGAATCATCTCCAGGTTGTGGGACCTATGCTAACTGAGATGAGACCTCCAGGTTCTAGGCTGGTTCCTCTTGGATAATCACCTTAATTTGCTTCTAGACATGAAAGTAAATCTTTTGAGGGAAAGGGATAGAAGGAATGCTTGAAAGGGAAATGACTGAAAGAAAACTATCCTACTAGGTGATACACTGAAAATAAAGGGTTTGAATCTCAGTATAGAGGATGAAAATAATGAACAACTCAGGTCTAGGAGATCACAACTCACTAAATAGGCCTGCATAAATATTTCATAGAAGGGTCTGCAATAGAAAAGAGACTATTCAGGGAAAGAGAGAGAGCTTTCACAAACAATAGTATTCCTAAAATTTTAGACACAATCTACAACCTGCAGACAAACATTCACCTCTGCAACTCGGCATAGGAACGAGAAAAGATTGTTAAGGGGTTGAGGTATACCCACAAAAGCATTCACATCAAATCATCCACAATAACACACAATAATTGCAGAAAGAGAGAGGGATCAAGAACCCTGAGATATCACTCAAAACATACATATACTTCGATTCAATAAGAGATAATTTAGGCAAGGAAGCATAGGGACATGAAGAATTGTCACAAAATACCTCTGCAATATCTGAATCATCAATGGGAGATTACAGAATGTAGAAAACCAGAGGGCAAAAAAATGTCACAGATAGCCTTCTAAGAAAGAGACCTTCTTCTTCACAAAATGTGAACTCTGAGCTTCAAAAGCTCCAAAAAACATTATATACATACTCAACTGCATGCAGGCAAGAGTAAAAACCTAACTAGGGTTACATAAATTTCCATATAATAATCACAACGCTAATTCTGTCAAGTCTAATCATAAATGTATCTCTGCAACATCATGGCCGATTAGATATTTTTTTTGAGTGCCCATCCCTATACTAAAACTACCGGCAGACAAAAACCTTTATCCAACTACCTCCTTGCAACTCAAGTTGCCATAACTATCAAATCTGGTACTCTCAGAAGGAAAATCCACCGAAACGGCTGTCTAGATCTCTGCATCACCCTTCTAACTGCAACCACCCCTAAAAACATAAATTTGAACTACCCACGCCCTCACATTTGACCAACAGGAATAGACCAGCAAGAAACCCACGAAAGATATTGCAATCCCTTTTGAAAAGGTCAAAGGCCACATCATCAATCAAGAGCCAATAGAAAATGAGCATGTCATATTCAACCAACACCTCAAAATTCAAGAGAATCTGGACCTTGCATTGGATGGTGGTCGCATGATCGCATGGGATCAGAAGATCCCATGAGATCATGCGACGACTGACCGATTAAATAGATTATCCTTCTTAATCAGGAAGTAAAACACTGCTTAGGATTTAAAAGCTGGGCCCGCCGACAGGTGTCACCCTGTCACATGATCACATGTCAGAAATTCTGACAACCCAGAGTCATGAGATCATGCGACAGCCACAAGTTAAGGGGAAGGCACTTTTGAAAGATTTGCTGGGAAACTTAGGCTTTGCAGGAAGTATTAAAAAAGGGACCCACTCGACAACCTAGTGGCTAACACATGAAGTGGTCACCTTTAATAAAGCACATGCATTTTGAGTGGCTAAGTGGCTGAAAAAGTAACAACCAAATAGAACGAAGGCTAGGGTTTGCAGGGTTTTTGATGAAGGGTGCTCCCCTTAATGCCACAAACACATAACAGAAATAGATAAACAACAACAATAATATGCAAGAACAGAAAATTGGCTTCTTATTATCTCCACAAATGTGGAATTACAAACTTTCAGAATTACAATATGCAAAGCCACATGGGCATTCCCTTACAATATTCTTTAGGACAAAGCCTCGAATCAATACCCAAATCTACTACCCAGAACTATTCTGAACTGCCTAAGACAATAATACAGCCTTCCTTATATAGGCAATTTTCCACCGCCTGGGAAGGTTCCAGAATTTTAGCCAATAAGGCCGACCAACTTAGAATTATTTTATTTTACATTTTATTACATCATAGTCGGCTCAAGATAACCTTTGAAACCTGAACAGAAATTTTGAAGAAAATTATTTTTCGCTATTTCAGGTGGCCCAACTTCCGAAGACCATAAGTCATCACCAGTTGACCCGATCGGCTATTATAACCCCATTTCGGAAACGCCACGAAGTGCTCTACAGGCTTGACCCGCGCAAGTGCCCGTCACCCAAATTTTTGACCTCATCCGGGGCCTCTAAAGCTTTCAAAACTGAGTTCAAAGTTTCTGTACCCTGCTGCCAATACCGAAAATCTTCAATATCTTCCAATATACACTTGATCTGGCAATGAAACTTTACTGGCAGACTTATATGACCAAAATGAACCTCCAAGAAAGAAATAAGATCATTCTGAGCACATACAAAAATTACCAAAAATAGTAACTTTCCATAAATAGCAACTCTGCACAAAATAGCCCTTATTGAATACAAAAACAGAAATATTTTTGGGTGATGCAAGATTGCTCTTACACCCAGGATGCTCCTGCATCAGACACCCGGGGTAATTTGAGAAGTGACCCTGTCACGACTCAGGTGTGCAGAGGAAAACCAAGACGGTTAACCTCCTCCTTTGTTAGCCATGATGAATCTTCAACAGGTCATCCTTTCCACTTGACCAGATATTCTTCATATGTCCTGTTATTTGTGCTTCTTCCAACACGACTATCTAGTATATCTTCAATCTCCTTAGTGTCTGAACTAATTGCTGGAATACTCCACTGTGCCGCTGTGATCTCATCTTCAACACCTCCTTCATGATACTCTGTCAGATCTGAAATGTTAAACACTGGTGAAATATTTAGCTCAGTAGGCAATTCTACCTCATATGCGTTTCCTGAATCATGTTTCTTCAATATCCTGCATGGTCCAAACTTCTTCATTTTCAGCTTGTTATATGTACCAACTGGAAACCGCTCCTTCCGCAAATGAACCATGACTTCATCACCAACCTGAAATTCCTTATACCTCCTTTTCTCATTTGCCTTAGTCTTATACTGTGCGTTCATCTTGGTAATATGCTTCCTCACCTCCTCATGGATGTTCTTCAAGTGTTCTGCAAAATCCTCAGCTTCAGCACTACTTATTTCTCCTTTATCTATCTTCCTCAATTCAGATGCATTTCTTGGACTACTTCCATATACAATTTGGAATGGTGATTTACCAGTGCTCCTATTGACAGAATTATTGTATGCAAATTCTGCCTGTGATAAAATTAAATCTCATCCTATTGGCTTATCTCCAACCAAACATCTCAGCAAATTTTCCAAACTCCTATTCACCACCTCTGTCTATCCATCAGTCTGTGGATGATGTGATGAACTAAACTTCAAATCTGTCTTCAACTTCTTCCACAATGTACGCCAGAAATATCCAACAAACTTAGTGTCCTGATCTGAAACTATGGTCTTTGGCAAACCATGAAGTCTCACTACTTCTCTAAAAAACAATTCTGCTACATGAATAGCATCATTAGTCTTCTTGCAGGGAATGAAATGTGCCATCTTCAAAAATCTGTCAACCACTACAAAAATTGAATCATGTCCTCGCTGAGTCCTCGGTAAACCAAGAACAAAGTCCATACTGATATCCTCCCAAAGCTTCTCTGGTATAGGTAATGGTTGATACAACCCTGTATTCTGCTTCACTCCTTTTTCCATCTGACATACTCTGCAACTCTGTACAAACTTCTTCACATCTTGCTGCAATTGTGGCCAATAATAATTTTCACTAACCAAAGAAAGGGTTTTGTCACGACCAAAATGTCCAGCCAATCCTCCGCTATGCTTCTCCTTGATGAGATTCTCCCTCATAGAATTTCATGGAATGCACAACTGACTCCCTCTGAATAGCATATCATCCTGGATGATGAAATCCAACCATTTTGTCCTGTCTAGAGTAACAGGTTCTGTACAAGCTTTCCAAGCTTCACCAAAATCAGGATCCTCTGGATACAAATTCTTGAGTTCCTTGAACCCAACCACTTCAATCTGCATTTCTATCAGCAATAGTTGCCTTCTGCTAAGAGCATCTGCAACCCTATTAGACTTTCCACTCCTGTGTTTCAAAACAAATTGATAACTCTGCAAAAACTCAACCCATTTCAAATGCCTTTGATTCAACTTTCCTTGACTATTCAAATATTGCAAAGCTTGATGATCAGTATACAAAACAAACTCCTTAGGAAGTAGATAATATCTCCACTTCTTTAATGCCTGAACTATAGCATAAAATTTCTGATCATAAACAAAATATTTCCTCTTGGCATCATTTAACTTCTCACTGAAATAAGCAACAGATTTACCTTCTTGGCTCATAACAGCTCCTATTGCAGTACCACTAGCATCACAATCTACTTGAAACACCTTATTGAAATCTGGAAGTGCTAAAACAGGTTGTTCTGTAACTTTTTGTTTCAATAATTGAAAACTCTTTTCTGTCCCTTTAGTCCACTTAAACTCTTTTCTATCCCTTCTCATTGTTTCAGTCAAGGGTCCACAAATACTACTAAAATTTTTGATAAACTTTCTGTAAAAGCTAGCCAAACCATGAAAAGATCTTACCTCAGTAGCACTCCTTGGAGTAGGCCATTCAAGGATAGCATGTACCTTCTCTGGGTCCATTTTTAGACCTTCTGCTGAAACTACAAATCCCAAATACACTAACTCTTTCTTCACAAAACTGCACTTCTTCAAATTAATCAATAATTTCTTTTCTCTCAACTTCTCAAATACCATACGAATATGCATCATATGCTCATCCAATGTCTTACTAAAGATCAAAATATCATCTAGGTAAACAATGACAAACTTACCCAGAAATTCTTTCAGAACCTCGTTCATGAGCCGCATGAAAGTGCTCGGTGCATTGGTTAGCCCAAAAGGCATGACTAACCACTCATATAGTCCTTCCTTTGTCTTGAAGGTAGTCTTCCATTCATCTCCTTCTCTGATCCGAATCTGGTGATATCTACTCTTCAGATCTATCTTTGAGAAATACACAGCTCCACTCAAACAGTCCATAATATCATCCATTCGTGGCAATGGAAACCTATACTTGATTGTCGTCTTGTTTATTGCTCTGGAATCTATTTACATCCTCCATTCTCCATTCTTTGGTGCTAATACCGATGGTACAGCACAGGGACTCAGACTCTCACGGATCAATCCTTTCTGTAACAGTTCATGTACTTGTCTGTTCAACTCCTCACTTTCTGCAGGTGTCATTCTATGTGCTGCCTTATTCGGCAAACTCGCTCTTGGGATCAAGTCCATCTAATGACTGATCTTCCTGACTAGTGGTAATCCATCAGGCACGTTATCGGATACAATATCCTGAAACTCATTCAACAAATCTGCAACTTCTACAGGAACATCTTCTACTTTCTCTTTACCAGCTTTTGGAATTAAAGCAAAACATACATGCTCATGCCTCATACCATCTAGGAAATTTCTTCCATCAACAAAAGTTATCCTTGCATTACCACATACCTTTTCTTCAGTCTCCTTCAATGGTTTTAGCTTATGCCGCACTCCATCCTTTGTCAGGGAATAGGTATTCGCACGACCATCATGTACAGCACATCTGTCAAATTGCCACGGTCTACCCAATAACATATGACATGCATCCATAGAGATGATATCACATAATACCTCATCTTGGTATCCACCAATCTTGAACTTCACCAGGCATTGTTCATTGACCATGACCTTGTGGTCATCCTGTACCCAGGCAATCCGATATGAATGTGGGTGTTTCTGTCTCTTGAGCTTCAATTTTGTCACCATCTCTTCTGACACCAAATTTTCAGTGCTTCCACTATCAATGATCACATCACAACATTTACCTTCACACTTGCACCTAGTGCGAAACAGGCTCCTCCTTTGCTTAGGTTCATTCTCACCACTCAACAGGACTCTTCTGTTAATCAATGTTTCTCCTCTTTCAGCATCTTCAGAATTTGATGATCTGGCATCTTCATCTACATGTGCAACTCTGGCCTGGCCTTCATTTCTCCTGTCCGTTCTGCCTTGGCACTGAGGACATTCAAATGCCCTATGACCTTCTTCTCCATAGTGAAAATATGTTCCACGGAAGCCACCTCTTCCAGATCCTTGTCCTCTTCCTCTTCCTCTCTGATCTCTATTATTCTGATCCTAGAAGCGATTGGAATTATTTTCATGCTGATTCTGACTGCTACTGGCCTCATCCTTCTTTTTCAGATCTTCATTTCGGCCACCATATGACCGTCCACCAGATCGTCCACCGCGACCTCTTCCGTTTTGTCTGCTCTCAAACTTCTTGTTCAGCTTTTCCTCTACTTTTAGGGCAAATTGGTATGCCTCCTCAATACTGCTCATTCGAACCAGATTCAACTCCTCCTGAATGCTTGGCCTTAACCCATTAAGGTATCGGGCAACTTTCTCCTTATCAGCTTCTGCATGGCCTGTTCTGATGAGGAGTCGATAGAACTCCTCTGTATACTCCTGAACAGATCTTCCTGCTTGCTTCAAACTTTGCATTTTCTTTAGTAGATCAAGCTCATAATCAACAGGAATGAACTGTCACTTCAATTTATCCACCATCCGATCCCATCTCGTGATTTTCTCCTTTCCCCTTCTATTTCGCTCCAACTGAATCTCTTGCCACCATATCTTCGCATGACCTTTCAGTTTGGCCTTCGCAAATTTGACCCTATCAGGATCCTCAACATCTTCATACTCAAAATATTCCTCACATTCATTGATCCAATCGATCAATTCCTCTGGGTTAAGATTTCCAGAAAATGTAGGAACCTCAATCTTAGGTCTTTTCCCAATCTTGGAAATCGCCCGAAAAAGTCTTTCTTCCTCCTGGTTCACAATTTCAACTTCTCCTTCTTGATATTCTTCTTCGGCTTCATCCTCGCTTTCATCTCTGACATTAAGATTCATTCCTCTACGAATCTCTTCTTGTAATGCTCGTACTTGTCTCTGCAGTTCTCTAACCTCAGGTGTTACAACACCAGCTCTTCCGCCACGTTCCCTTCGTGGCGGCATTTTCTCGATGCGCGCTAAAACCCTAGCCACGGTCCTGGTGCAAACTGCTTCACAGTCAGTGATCTATTTACACACTCAAGAACACCTGGCTCTGATACCACCTGATGAAGGGTGCTCCCCTTAATGCCACAAACACATAACAGAAATAGAGAAACAACAACAATAATATGCAAGAACAGAAAATTGGCTTCTTATTATCTCCACAAATGTGGAATTACAAACTTTCAGAATTACAATATGCAAAGCCACATGGGCATTCCCTTACAATATTCTTTAGGACAAAGCCTCGAATCAATACCCAAATCTACTACCCAGAACTATTCTGAACTGCCTAAGACAATAATACAGCCTTCCTTATATAGGCAATTTTCCACCGCCTGGGAAGGTTCTATAATTTTAGCCAATAAGGCCGACCAACTTAGAATTATTTTATTTTATATTTTATTACATCATAGTCGGCTCAAGATAACCTTTGAAACCCGAACAGAAATTTTGAAGAAAATTATTTTTCGCTATTTCAGGTGGCCCAACTTCCAAAGACCATAAGTCATCACCAGTTGACCCGATCGGCTATTATAACCCCATTTCAGAAATGCCACGAAGCGCTCTACAAGCTTGACCCGTGCAAGCGCCCATCACCCAAATTTTCGACCTCATCCGAGGCCTCTAAAGCCTTCAAAACTGAGTTTAAAGTTTCTGTACCCTGCTGCCAATACCAAAAATTTTCAATATCTTCCAATATACACTTGATCTGGCAATGAAACTTTACTGGCAGACTTATATAACCAAAATGAACCTCCAAGAAAGAAATAAGATCATTCTGAGCACATACGAAAATTACCAAAAATAGTAACTTTCCATAAATAGTAGCTCTGCACAAAATAGCCCTTATTGAATACAAAAACAAAAATATTTTTGGGTGATGCAAGATTGCTCTTACACCCAAGATGCTCCTGCATCAGTTTTGAACACCAATGGCTACTTTTATGAGTTTTTTTTTGGACTACAGACCAGGGGACTTAGAAAATTGCAGAGGCTAAGAGACAAGACTTAAAGCCATGGAATTTTTAGGAATGCTTGGCAGGGTAAAACAGAGGCCTAGGGATAGATTTTAGCCAAATTTGTATGCATAAAAAAATTTGGGTAACAGCAACAACATCATACACATGTCCTGCAAAACAAAATTAAGTACATGCACAAAAAAAACTTGTGTAAAGGTTTATAATTTAAATACAATCATAAATTATATGACATACACATATAACTAATATAATTTAAAGTTTGACAATAAATTGAATTAAATTACTAGGTTGTATGAGGTCTGAAACACGATCATAATCTTCTGATGCAAAGGCATGATCCAGGTCTTCATTTATTATATCACCTTCATCTTGTGTCTCACTAGGTGTTAAGAATTTTTGTTGTCATTCTTCAACCCATTATGTATTCTTGCATTCTTCTCATTCACCTACAACACAAAATTGACAAAAACATCCAAGCTCCCTAGTCCATATAGTCCAAGTGTTAGAATTAGAACTCCTAAATGAATGTCATTTAGTCGATCCGCTGATTGTATTACAATCATATCTTGAAAGGATATTCTTCTCTTCAACTAGCCAGAAAAAATGTCTAATTGTAGAGTTCTGACTTGATCTTGTAGACAAACTTATTTTATACCATTCAACAATTGCACATGCATATTTAAATTTTGGTTTTTCCTCAAATTTGATTTTCTCTCTACAAAAGGCTCTCTTAACACATGCATCGGCACCATCATGTTCTCCCTTCCCATGTCTAGCCTCAAAAAAACTCTAGATATGTTGGATATTTATTTTCTTATGTGTCCTACTCAACCAATAAAACATTCTAACATTCTTGTATTGCCCTATGTAATTATCTGACCATATTAGATGTGTTATATGAATTTATCTCTCCCTTAAATTTTCATAAAAGGTCTTAAAGCAATACTAGACAAAATCTAATGAGTGTAACTTATTATCACTCATATAGAAATGGTACTCTCTCAATATTTTTTGATCTTCTTCTGTACTATCAGGTGCATGCCTATAGACAATATGAACAAAAATTGTTACTTGCACTGAATTATAATATTGTGGTTGGATCTCATCTTGTGGTGCAAGTGTGTAGTTCTCTGCAAAGTTAGTGACTGAAAGTATACTACCAATTGGAAATGTATTCTTGCATAGGTGAAATTGTCCATCAAGCCATCTAGAATTTTGAGTGTTTCACATATTTAGGTACGATCTTACTCTTGAATTCATTCATAAAAGCATTAACACTAATTTTTTCAGTTATTAGGTTGCACCATTTTCCAACTTTTCCATCCTTCAATGGATACTCAATAATTTTAAATCTTTGTACATCAACTAATTGTTGTCCAAAATCAAATGAAATATTTTCATGCAAACATTCATCTAATAATGTAAGATTGCCACATACATCACATACACCAAAAACACATGCATTCAAAATATAAAATTGCTCATTATGTGGGTTACAAAACAAATTGGATATAAACTCCTTTATAGTTTGAGGTGGTATATTTATACCACATTCCTGCAATATTTCATTAGTATGCATAGTAGAATGTATAGATTGAAAAATATCATAATGATAATGAAATTGAACATGATTTTTGCAACAACAGGTGATTCTTTCTTTGTTAATCCTTACATACCATGGTTTACATTTTTCAAAAGATCTTTGACTAATATTAATAGTTAACATCTTATCATCCACAAAATTTTTATACAATTCTGTTTGAGTCATATCTAAAAGGTGTTTTGGACGTGGATCAAGAACTTTTGAACCAACTCTTAATTTAGGAACATCTCTGGCATTAGGGGATACTCTTGTATTATCGTGCCAAAAATTTTCAATCAAAGTTTTGACTTCACTAGTAAGTTTCATGTCAGACCTCGGGAGTCTGCCACTAAAGGACCATAAATGGTTTGCTGGATCACTTTCAAAGTTAACTCTTATTTTTACATCTCTTGTTAAATTTTTACAATGAATATTAAGTTATCCACTTATGTTTGAAATCATTATTTTATCAGTAGTAGTTTTATTTACTAAAGCTGTTGTTATTGCTCATCATGCCGCATTACTATTTTTAGAATGACTTTTCTTTCCAATTGTGTCAAAGGAACTAGCAACAGTTGATACAACTTGTTTTAGAGACTCATTCTTCTTCTTGGATTTCACATAAATGTCTAACCTCTTCATCACTTTTCGCATTTTAAATATTTTAATTAATTGTAACATTAATTGACATTTAAATCCAAATTTCTTATTATAAAAAAATTGTCTAAACAATCTTTTCGCATGTGTCCTAATCTATCTCCATGAAACCAAACCACATAGATTGTCTAGCACATAATTTTTTATTTGAAATTGTTCATTTATTTCATTATCATTCAAAGGAGTTTCTTTCTCAATCGGTGTTTCTATGTCTACATCCACATTGTTGATTTTAATTTGAATTGGTGTTTGATTTTCAGTTTCATTCAAGGTTTGACTTTTAGTTCCTTTATCACTATGATTAACATTAATAATTTTCAGAATTTGATGTGCAATTAAATTTGTTAATCTATTTTCAAGAATAAAGTTTAAATTATTTAAATTGTAACCTACTTCTAGTAATTGATGAACTTCTTTATCAGAATAAGTTACATTTGGATGTGAAGACATACCTGTATCCAATACTGGATTAGAAGATGCACCTAAATTTTCTTCTTCAACCTCTACATCCATTATGGTGTCTTCATTGTCCTCCTCTTCTGAAACAATTGTTGAACTTGATGTTCCAACATTATTCAATTTTTGAAATCTTTCTCTTCTTTCCCGTTATC
Organism: Chamaecyparis obtusa; assembly: GCA_027943335.1. Lineage (NCBI taxonomy): Eukaryota > Viridiplantae > Streptophyta > Pinopsida > Cupressales > Cupressaceae > Chamaecyparis > Chamaecyparis obtusa. Next base: position 448,053 of record BSBK01001446.1, read on the forward strand.
ATTTTGCCTCCTCTCTATTTATTGCAACCTCCTCAGCTGTCAGAACCTTCCTTAGCCTCTTTCTGTGTTGGTTTGATCCCATTTTTGCACCAAGATTCCAGTTCAAATGATTTTTTTTGAATTTCAAATCCAAAACAAGACAAAGGAAGAGAATATTGATCCAAATATTTTGTTTGCCTGGTACGGATTGTAAAAAAAATGATTGAAAATTTGTCAATCGTTGAGATCAGGCCCACAGTCCTATTTTTTGGTTGCAATGGCTCTTTATGAAATGGGTGTTTGTTATTTAAATGAAATGGGTGCACGATATTTAAATGAAACGGGCACCCATTTTTTAATATCACAAAACAGGCACCCATTTTTTGAGTTTAAAAAAATGGGTGCCCATTTTGCAAAACTATGAGCAGGAACCATACCCACTGGCTTAGTTTTTGGTTCGGGACAGACTTGGTGGGACCAAGCCTATGCTTGGCCCTATAAAAATATGGCAAAGGCATTACAGTATAAAATTTATGCCTTGCCACATTTTTTTTGACACCTTCCTGAATGAATTTTTCAATAAAATGAAAACCCAATTTAGCTCTTATTGTGCAGATAATAAAAATATAAATTTTATAGTGATATGATAAATTTTAATATTTTTACAATATTTATTAAGCCAACATGGTACCTAAACTTGAAATACTAAGGTTAACTAAAACTTTAATAACTTTTTTAATTTTACATTTTTTGAAAAATAAGTTATATGACATCAATCTACATAGAATTTCATTCAAATTAAAAAAAAATTGAAAAAAGTGAAGTTATCATCAAATTATGGTGGTCATACATGAGAGGTTTCAAAAATGTACTTTATAGTCAATTAAAAATTAATAAAAAAATAAGATAAAATATTCTCATCATATTTTCAGTGTATTAGGTATCTTTTCCCAAAAAGATTCACAAAAATACATTCATTTACTTCAAAAAAAGGTGGTCGTACACGTGTGAGGTGTGGTCCTGAAATAGACATTTTGAAAAAGTGGTTTTTAAATATGCATACTAAAATTTAATTTATACCATGTGGGTATTTAAATAAATTACATATTTGAAAACTAGACTCCGAGCACTAAATTTTATAATACTGAAGTTTTTTAAGATTCAATCTTTAAGTGCCTCAAATTTCGACATCAATTGACAGAAATTTTGAAAAACAAAGAAAACACTTCCACTTTTTGGCCAAAAGTGGGACTCAACTTCTTGCAGCCACCATATATATATATATATATATATATATATATATATATATATATATATATATATATATATATATATATATATTCATGTCTCACCCTCTATATATTCTCTCTCTTGTCTTCCTTCACCCATCACCATCTCTATCTATTTTGAGCCCTCACTATCATCTCTCTCTCTCTCTCTCTCTCTCTCTCTCAACTTGTTATTTTTATCTACCGTATCTCTCTCTCCTCTCTTCTATATTCCTAGATCATCAATGTTATTGAAGATTTTCCTTAGGGAGAAATAACATTTTTAGATAAGAAAAATATGTACAGGTTATATAAGACTATGAACATGGCACATTTAACACCAATATGAATGTTACACATTTAGCTCAATATAACTCAATCAGGTTTTCACTAAAATGATAACCTATAACTAATTGAATATCTTGAAGGACAAAATGGATAATTGAAAGACAATGATTGATGATCACCAAGATACTAAAGTATATGTAAGACAATTAAATCAATCAATGTATTGTCATTGATGTCAACTAGTTTTGACTATACTTATCATGATAGTTACAAACATCTAAAGAAGGAAATGGTAAAGGAATGAGATATCTACATGAAGATGATATGGATATGAAAGATATGGATATGATATACATTGGGTAACTTATTGATGAGTCTATGGAATCATGTTGATGATTTGATTGTATTACATGATTCTATTATGTATTAAAGATCAGGACTGAACAAGTTTATGTGATTGATAAATGAAAAAATTTGTATACACCAAGAAAGTGTAGTGTATACCAAGTATAGTATTAACCAAGTAGGTAATCATCAACGCATTTAGGTATTGATCGAGTGAAGTAAATAAATAGATTTTATAACAACCGACTAAAATGATGAGCTAGACAATTGCTTATGATTCCAAGATAGAAGATAACGTTTTTTATGATGATCTAGCGGCTGAAAAAATTCAAGATTGATCGAATGAAGGAGAATGAAATGTGTTAATAACACAACTACTGAGGAAGGTTAAAGAAGAAAATGAACGGTGAAGATTAAGAGGAAAAATCTATGGATGAAAAAAAAATAGTTTATGATGTCTATATAAGGAGACATGAGATTCATTATTGAGTCTGGGGTTTTGATGCTATGAGATAATTCACATGAAAATGATTTTTTTCATGCAACACTGATCAAACTGGTTGAAGACAAAATCAAGAAGAACTGCAAGTAATACTGAGCATTAGAGAAGCATATACCAAGCAAAATAGAGTTGGAGGAAATGAAGGATTGAATTGATTATTGATCATAGGTATTTTTGAGCTTAGCATAGATCTAAAAGTCTACAAATCAAGTTGTATTTGAATCAAATCATTACTATATCAGTTTAACTATTGTTACAAATAAATCTCTTAACCGAGTGAGACTTAACAGTCTTTTGAATTTCAATATGACATTCAATGAATGTTGATTATTTTCTTGTTGACCCCATAGTGAATGCATAGTCAAAGGAGAACTGTTAGTGATAAATCATCTAACTAGGTTACACCTCACAGTGTGTTTTGTAGCCTTTAACAGGGTTGGCTCCTAACCGCGCTTACTTTAGAAGAGTGAATTATTTTGGGTTACCAGTCCCAGGTGGTTTTTTCCCCTAATAGGGTTTCCACGTTAAAAATTTGTGTTATATATGTGTGATGTGTTGAATTGTTATTTTACTTTACACATTTCATAACTGGATAGATCGGTGAACACAATATGTAATTTACTAGTAATCGGTAGATGAAGAGAAAGACATAGTTGGTATCTTACCAAGTTGATTATATGATTGAAAGTTATAATATATACATCTAGGAGATTTGGGACTATAGGATAACTGGACTTGACTGATTCACCCCCCCTCGTAGTTATCTAACAATTGGTATCAAAGAAAGAGTGCTTGGAAAGAAAATTTTGAAGGATTTAAGCTAAAGATCACAAGATGTATAAGAGAGAGGTACCAAAGCTAAACAAATATAACTTCTCAACATGGAAAAGAAGAATGAGATTGCATCTATCTAGAATTAGAGAATTTTCTATATACTACTTGGATAATGAATTCATCCAGCCTACTAGACCTTTGACTATTGATAAGATGAGAGATAGATATGAACATAATGTTTCAATGATAGAGATTGTTGTTTCCTTATCAAATATTGAATTTGAAGATGTCAAGACATGTACTTCTACTAAACAAATGTGGGACAAACTTGTACTAGTTCACGAAGGAGATGTAAATGTGCTAAGGGAAAATGATGAGAGTCTTAGAGGAAAGTTTGATGACATGAAAATGAACGAAGGAGAAATCATTTCACAATACAACAACTAAGTTAAGGAGATTGTCAATGCTCTCTGAGGAGAAGGAGGTATTATTGAACAAGACACTGTTGTAAGTAAAATTATTAGAACCTTGTTGCCTACTTATGCTATTAGAGTCTCTACAATCCATGAAATGAGATCAGATCCGAGTAATCATCTTACACTTGATAGTCTAATTGGTAAACTGACTAGTTTTGAGTTGAGTAACTTTGATAACAGTATTGTTCCTAATGTTGAGTCTATATTTATGTTGTCCTTGAAAATTGGTAAATAAAGTAGTAAACACATTGTAATGCCCCGCCAGGGAACCCAAAAGAACTTAACCTAACATGCAACTGAGTTTGCGGAATAATTTTTTTAAAAAAGTTAACATACAAGATAAACACCAATGTGGAAGCAATTACCATTAACTCACATAACATAAACAATCAACATAGGTTAAAACTCTCAAGGGTTCCTTGACGATGATTACTAAAGAGTTAATTAATAATAAAGATAAGGGTACAATAATAAAATTCATATAAACCAATAAAAGATAAAATCAACATCACCTAGAAGATAACATAAATACATCTGGTACCATAAGGTATCCATAATAACCTACATCTGTTGCACATGTTGCAGGGTATGTAATACAATAACCGAAATGAAGAACACAAGACATCTCTGATAAACTGATACAAAGATACAAGATCACAAAGAAGAAGATCAAGAAGAAGAACATCTCTCCAACAATGAGGATCAAGAGAGAACAACTGCAACAAGGAAGATCATCCAGCACTGGTGCATGAACATCAAAATTACAAATGGTAAAAGAACCACTACCACCCGACCTCGTGAACCTAAATGGTCCACTCCCACCATGCTGAGGAGATAACAATAGATCCCACTTGGATAACAAACATCAAACAAATCAAGCTAAGGAAAGGATCCTGAAATCTCTCTAACTCAAGGTGAAAAAGTAATAATGCCATGAAAGACTCACTAAACCAGAGGCAACCGACACATGTAGGATAACTAGACTATGCATAGGAAGGTGTCATCATGTACGTCTAACCCTTGAGTCTCATCCTGGTAATCTTGCTGGATCCCGACACCCAAGTGACCTTACACGGTGTCAATGACCTCTCATACTGACGAAGCCATCGACTATGCCAACTCATCCCTTAAAAGGGGGCTAGTCATCTTCTCCATTCCCACCTTAGTCTATACTAGTACTAAGCCAGGGTGAGAAAACCATATCTTATTAGGTTCATTTTTAAATCTCTCAATGTTATATTTAGTTATCACTTGATTAAGATACTTAACAATAAGTGATCTTGGAAGCCACTTGTGGGCCCCGACGCTTATTGCAAGCCACCTCCTACTACATATCTAGGTAAACTACCCTAGGCTCATAGATCTCTCCTAGATCTAAACAAGTATACATCTACGCAACCTCATATCTATAATCACACAAAAGAACTAGATATGGTTATAGAGATACCACAAACAAGTACAAAATAACATGAGCCCAATGGTCAAACAAGAGTGATAATCAAATAAAGTACACACATATCAAAAGATAGCTGAAATGGAACATCTGACACATAACCCAGCCTTTGTATCCTCCTAGGTCATCTAGTACCTAATAACCCATAACAATTATACCAGAAGACACATCAGGCACGATGGATACAACACTCACATTATTGAATACTGAATTACGATTTATAAGCATTTAAGTTCTACATCACACACAATTGATTCCAAGTACAAAAACAAGTAAACCTACTAGGAGAATCTGAATAAAATCATTACAATAATGTCCTAAATATAAAATTTTCTTTAATGTTGGTCTATGGATCCTATAGACAAAAATGCCCAATTTCAGTAGTACCTTGACATTTGACAAGTAACAATTCCAAAACATAACTATTCACATTTACTAATACAAGTCACAAATAATCAATCTATGAAACAAATATATTTCATCCACAAATTAACTTCTTATAACTAATTTTGACTAAGTATATTTAACAAATCAAACTAAGATCTGTCTTGATTAAATTACTTGCATAATCTTTAGCTAATTCAAAATTAAACAACATATTTAATTAAACCAATTTAATTAATAAACAAATTAACTAATCCAACTAAACAAATTTATTAAATTGAAATAATTAATAAATAACAATTTAATAATTAATAACATATATTATAAAGTATAGAATACAAATTAAATAACATAATTTATAAATTTATGCTTGAAATACTTTAAACCTTTTAATAAAATAAAATTAATAAAATAAAATTTACTAATTAAGAACAATATATATTAAAACACTTTTTATATGATTAAATAAATAATAAACAAACAAAAATAAAAAATAAAACATAAAAATTAACACATAGTGGTGGGGGACGTGGCGGTCCCCACCACCCCCCCTTACCACCTGCGCTCCCAAAGGACATGTGCAATACCTGCACATGGCAGGTACTACATGCATAGGTACCTACCATGTGTGGGTACCCGTGCTCTACCCAAGTGATTCCCACTTAAAAAAAATTTAATAAGTTTAATTTTATGATGTCTTGGAAAACGTAAAACCCTTTCACATGCATTTTTATTTTTTGACTAAGAATATAATATATATATATTTTTTAAAGTCAAAGCATACTTTTAACAGAATAAAAAAAATTTTGAAAGGATTTCTGAAAACGGAAATACAAAAATTTGTACATTATTTTCCAATAATAGAAATAGAATTTTCCCAAAAAAATTTTTACACAATAATAATTGAATCAAACTTTCTTTGATTTCTATTGAGCTTTAAAGTTTAATTGAGTAGTGTAATTTTATCTTTTGACTGTATAAAATTTTCAACCAGAGAGTTTTATCCAGAATTGATATTTACACCCAAATTGGGTTTTTCACACAAATTATTTTTCTTCCACAAGGGGATTAATTTTCCTACCAACACTATAATTCTACTATAGTCCAAGATCAATTTTTCATTTTAAAAGCAAACTATAAGCAACCTTAAGACAAAATTTTGCCAGCATAACAATACAGTGCCAAGTGATCATAAAAACATAAAATATCAGATCTGGGGTTTCTCCAATACCCAAAATTCAAGAAAACATACAAATCTAATGAGATAAAACTAAATCTTCTCAAACACAAAATTTTACCAGATAAATTAACAAAGAACACACAACAAGAATTTCAGATCCTACCTTAAATCCAATGCTAGAACTGTAATGAAACCCCTATTGAAGATCTGAGAGAGATTTCTTCCAAAACCAATCTTGCCTGTAGATCTAAAAACTATGCTGAAAACAGGAACCAGATCTAGATGCACAATCAAGCCAAATCAACAAGCAACCACAACAATCCACAAATCTTCAAAAATTCCAAGCACAAAAGCTCTTCCAAAAATCTTCTCCAAAAACCTATCCCATCTCCAAAGAATGCAATCCTCCCTAATTAGAATTCAATTCCCAAATTCATGCAATTCCAAAAGACAACTCAAAAGCTAACTTAGAGTCCAACTCCAAATCAGAAAAATAACTCATAAGACAACTCCTGATCAGACTCTAGCTCCACAATTGAAAATAAATATTAATTAATTAATTAAAATATCTTTTAAATGCACAACACAACTTGACATTTGAAAACTAGTTGTTCACTTTTTGACAACAACTCTCTTCTCAATTTGCACATGTTAATAATTTAAAATACATTTATTAAATAAATAAAATACTTAATGCATCCTAAAACATGCAATTAAATATTTAATTATTTAATATTGCTCACAAATATAATAAAATTCAATTATTAATAAAATAATCAATTAAATCCAAATAATCAATTATTTGATTTTAACTAAATTTCATCAAAATAAACTTAGGACATAATCAATCTTAATTTCTAAATACTCAAATAATCAACTTTAATTTAATTTCCTCAATTAATCATAGGAGCATATTTAATCATAAAATTCAACTATGCACCTAACATTGATAATCACATAAAATAATCTTTATAAACATAATTCAACTATAATCAATTAATGAATAATCACATAACAATCACCCACATAACCACAAATCAACTGAAGCCAAATGAGATAAAATCAAACCAAACCAAAACCAAGCAACACCAGAAAGTGATCCACAAACTTTGCCAACTTGACAAATCCGGATAGGGTATACAGACCAATACTTATCCAACAAGTAGGATAAATGGGTTTGGGTTAGGGTTTTGGATCCGTGTTATCTCCCCTTTCTTACCATCTGAGATATTGCGATAGGGTATGCTCATCTTGACAATTCAGGGAATTTGATGCCCGGTACCTGCGAACCTACATACAAAACCCGCATGTACATACATATACAACTTTATAACAGACAATGGTGGGGATCAGTCGATCGTGTGGATCTCGCAAGAGAGTAACTATGACTCCGTCCCTCAACCACATCAGGCATGTCAAACAGAAATGTAAAACAAACACATCAAGCATACACATGCAAGTATGGGGTTAGTGAAATCATATGCATCAATAATTTCCTAACATATAATCTAACATCCTAGAATAATCTTAACATTTCTAAAATCAGACTAGGGGTAGGGGTACTACACACATAATAAGAAATGAGAGTGATAGTGGCAGTGACAGTGACAGTGATGAGGATGAACTTGATGAGCTTGACGCATTAATGGCTAGAAGACTACATAAAGGTAAAGGAAGATATAAAGGTAAATTACCTTTGGTATATTTTAATTGTAAAGAAATTGGCCACATTGTAGCTAGATGTCCTAACGGGAAAGAAGATGATAAAGATAATGAAAGATCCGGTGAAATAATTTTTGACAGGAGAGATAACCGAGAACATAGAGGCAATCGATAGTATGCCAGAAGAAGCAACTGAGATTACAAAGACAAAGGCAAGAAGGCATGTTGCCTTGTTGAAGATGATGATGATGATGATGAAACTGACACCAACACTGATGAAGACATTGAGGTGGTATTCGTATCTTTGAAAGAAGATTCAGAAGAAGTAGAAGAAAGGTATGTTGAAACAACACTTATTTCTAAAGTTAGCAAGAATGATACTTGGATTATGGATAGTGGTTGTGCACATCATATCACTGGTGATGAAGATAAATTTGAATACCTTGAACATTATAATGATGGATCTGTTAAAATGGGAAATGATACACTTTGTCTAGTAAAAGGAAAAGGATCTATCTTGTTGAATAATAAAATCAGATGTGAGAATGCATATTAGGTGAAGGGACTTAATTATAATATATTGAGTGTAGCACAGTTGAATAACACAAGTCACCGAGTTGCATTTGAAAATAGAAAGGTGAAACTATATGATGAGATTGGAAAGTTGGTCGATACTGGTGAACAATCTAAAGGTAATCTATTTTATCTTGATAATGTTGAAACTTCTTGTTTATTGGCTAGAACTGAAGATGTGTGGTTATGGCATAAAAGGCTATGTCATGTAAATTTTGACAACATGATTAAAATTAGTAAGAAAAGAAGAGCTAGAGGTTTACCGAGCTTATCTAAACCTGACCATGTCATGTGTAAATAATGTCAAAATCTAGTTTTAAGAGAGAAAACTATTCATCTAATGCTATTTTAGAGTTGGTTCATACCGACTGTGTGGTCCTATGAGAACTCATAGTTATTATGGAGATAGATACTTTATCTTGTATGTTGATGACTACTCTAGGATGATGACTGTTATATTCCTAAAAGAAAAATTTGAATCTTTTAAGATCTTTAAATGGTTTAAAGCTAAAGTGGAAAAAGAAAATGGAAAAGAGTTAAAATGTTTGAGATCAGATAGAGGTGGTGAGTTTATTTTGTGATGAGTTCACTAACTTTTGTAATGAGTGTGGGATTAAAATATAGGTTTCTACATCAAGGACACCATAACAGAATGGGATTGTTGAAAGGAGGAATAGCTCTATTGTTGATTGTGCTAGAACACTAATGATTGAAGGTAAAAGCACAAAGTTATGTCACGTTTCAGGAAAAGTTATCAACAAAACTGTTTGAGTATTTCTAATTTTAAAAAAAATTCAAACATATGGTAGATAGCTAGATTCATTAGATAAGTGCTTAAATTTTTCCAATTGGAAATATCTATTAAATGCTTGTTTTATATTAATTTGGGTCCAATTACCAAAGAAATAAAATTATTTTAGAAAATTGATGTTTCAATAACTCCTCTTTTTAATGACATTTTTTTTAGAATATAAAAATACCCTTTTGTAGAGCTCGAAGTCAAGATATTGTCATATAAGTTTTATAGCATTTTGATTAGATCTAATATATTATAATTTCAAAATACTGCAAGTACGTATTTTAACATTCGAGAAGATGATGCTTCAAATAAAGAAAAAAAATAGTAAATCATATCAAAAAAAAATTATATTTATATTTAACACTAGAGGAGAGAGTCCTCTTCAAGAATATGTAATTTTTTTTCTGAATGGTGTAGATTTGATAGGGGAAATTTGACGGGAGATGAAAATTGTCGATTTTAGATAAGTTCGACATTGAGTAGTTATATCAGAGAAAATATACATTGAAAATAAATCTTTCTTCTTTTCTGCACTAGCTATACATGTCATCTATAATAGATTTTGAAATCAAAGGAAAAAAAGATTATTTGTATATACTTGTTTGGCGGAAACTAGATCCTAGATTTTTAGCATTTTTCAGCAACTGAAAAATAGACTTCAAAAATTAAAAAATAGTATCAATTCTAGTTCAAATTTTTTTAAAAAAATCATAGGCATACACTTTATCCAATTTACACATTTCATCAGTTTACATCATCTTCAAATTCTAAACACAAATAACACAATCAAGAACAAAGAACAAAGCATGTACTTGCAAAATTTGTGAGGAGACACCATCCATAGAATTAGATTATTGGAGACAAGAAAGCTGGCATGATGACACGAAGTAAGTTGAGAAATAACATATGCTTAGTTTGTGAATTTGAACCTAAAAATATTAGAGATGCACTTGAAAATGATGAATGCATTAAAGCCATGAATGAAGAAATAGAGCAGATACTGAAAAATAAAACATGGACATTGGTACCGAGACCGAATGATAAGAATGTAATTAGAATCAAATGGATATTCAGAAATAAGTTAAATGAAAATGGTGAAATCACTAGGAATAAGGCAAGACTTGTATGCAAAGGATATGTACAAGAAGAAGGTATTGATTATGGTGAGACTTTTGCACCAGTTGTTAAACTTAAGGAGTTAGAATATTGCTTGCATATGTTACCTACAAAGGATTTAAATTATATCAAATGGATGTCAAATCTGCATTTTTTAATGGAATAATTCAGAAAGAGGTATACTTGAAAAATATGAAGATTTTGTTGATCCAAATTAGAAAAACATGGTATGTAAGTTGCACAAAGCACTATATGGATTGAAACAAGCACCGAGAGCATGGTATGAAAGACTACATTCCTATCTTATCAGTATTGGATTTGTTAGAACAAGTGACAATAGCAATTTATACTTGAAAGGTGAAACTGATGATAAGATTCTTATTGCTGAAATTTTTGTTGATGATATCATATTTTGAAGACATGATAATCTATGCAAATCATTTGCTGATGAAATGAGAAAAGAATAAGAAATGTCAATGTTTAGAGAGATTAAATTCTTTCTTGGTTTGCAAATTTTACAACAAAGTGAAGGTATATTCATTACACAATAAAAGTACATAAAAGAAGTGTTGAATACCTTTGGAATGGAAGATTCAAAACTAGTCAGTTATCTATGATCACAAGATGAAAATTAACAAAGGATGATGATTCAACTGAGGTAAATTAGACATTATACAGCTCAATGATTAGTAAATTGATGTATGTTGTGCATAGTAGACCAGATATTGCACATGTAGTTGGAATTGTAGCAAGATTTTATGCTAATCCTAAAGAATCACATATGACTGTTGTTAAAATAATTTTTGGATACTTAAAAAATATAGAAAACTATGGTTTATGGTACAAGAAAGAAGGAAATTTTGAACTGAACATTTACACAGATGCAGATTGGACTGGAAATATTGATGAATGAAAGAGAACTACTGGTGGAGCATTCCTTTTGGGAGAAAGATGTTAGGAATGAATGCTAAATGTTTGGAAGCCATTCTGTAGTAGTTTTTGTTGCATTCATGACTATGATTGTCATTGATGTCAACACAGTGATTTACCGAAGACTTGCAGAGAAGCAGACAGAGTTTGGATTAGCACACGTGGGTTATTGCCATTGGAGCTATGCGATGTTGAGGTTATACTCTTTGATATGTCATATGTCTATGGTTGAGAGCATAGATATTAATTCATTGATTCATGGAAGTTATGATCATTTTGGTAGAAGCAGTGTTCAGGCAGTGTTCCTGAGTAGTGGTTTGTGGAAATCGGATGATATCTCCTAATCGGGATGGAATCTGGTTTTGTGCAATTAAAGAGAAGTTGGAGACACATTTATAGTGATGTGGATGATAGTGCAGACTTCTAGGTTGCACGAGTGAAGATTTATTGTATTTGGAAGCTGACAGTTTTGTGTAATTTTGGTGTAGCATGTGGAAACTTTTATTTTGTAACTGTATGCTGACTCATTTGTAATTATTTGAGTGTGGTATAAAGGAAGGAATGTATTTCCTTGTTGTGTAGTTTTAGCATGATGTTGTGATTCAAAAGTGTGTAATTATGATATGGTAGCAGCGGTTGTGATGTTGTATGCATGAAGTGAAGAATAGAGCTAAGTATGTGAAGGAAGACATGTGAAGTACAGAGATCTGAAATTGAGATCCGATGTAACAATGAGTGTAGTTTGGCATAGTCAGAGAAGAGGTAACATATTATTCTATTGAGTAATGAAAAGATTATTTGGATAGTGTGTTCAGTGATCTTACCCTGAAGTTGTTTGGGCAGTGGGTCGTTCTATCTTCCATAACTCTTAACCGGGTTAGAATCTTTTAACAGGGATTCAAAATCTCCTAACAAGGATTCATATGTACTAAATGTATTTCATAAGACTTGTAGCAGAGTCCATCCTCTCACAAGGAATATTCATATTAGTGCATCTTTTGTGGGCATCATTCCCACCGGGGTTTACTCTTTGATCAAGAGGTTCCCTAGTCAACATATCTTGTGTCATTGTGTTATTGTGTATGAATATCTTTCTATGGTTGGTAATTATATTTCTTATATGGTTTAATGTTGTTGAAGATGATAAAAGTTATAATTATCTGATAACTGATTCACCCCCCCCACTCTCAGTTATCTTGGTGGACTTTACTTTCTAACAATTGGTATCAGAGCAGCAGGTCCTTGAAGAAGAAGTTTAACAGCTTAAGGAGATCCATGGCAAATTTCAGGAAAGAAAGCCCTAAGTTTGATGGAGTAAATTTTGACAGCTGGAAAGAAAAGATGAAGACACACCTATTATGTTTAGGACCAAGTTATTGGTTGATTACAAAGAATAATAAGACTATCATTGAAGAGGACAATCTTGAAACATGTACTACGGAAGAGAGAGATCTATTCATGTGTAACATACTTGCAAGAGAAACACTTTTGATAGCACTTCCGGAGAATGAGTACAGTCAGGTAAAATATTTGAAAAAATCTCATGAAATTTAGAATGCTTTACACTCTACTTTTGAAGGTGATGAACATGTAAAAAGAGTTAGATTACATAATTGGATATGTGCATTTGAAGATATAAGAATTTTGGAAGATGAATCTGTTAGAAGTTATACTGGTAGAATGTCAAAGATCATTTCAGGTATAAAATCTTGTGGAGGAACAAAGACAGAGAATGAAGTGATATGGAAAATTATGAGGACATTAACTCCTGTATTTAAGCAGACAACACAGATGATTGAACAAGTGATACCTTGTACAACAAACTTTACAAGAGAGACTCTTCTTGGAAGATTGGAAGTAGTAGAAATGAACTTGAGATTATCACAAGACTTACCTAGAATGGAGATAGCATTCAGTGCCCTTAGTGTTCACCCTACTTTTTCAAGAAGCATCAGTGTGAGCGGAGATTATGCTGGCAGTAGCAGATCTAGAAATGAAGAAGACAAGAAGATTGAAGAAGGTATTGCCTTTCTTGTGGAAAGAGAACCAGACGGTAAGAAAATTTTTAAATGTTGGACTTGTCAAGAATATGGTCATTTTGCATCTAAATGTCCTAAGAGAGTTAAAAAGTATAGAAGAAATTTCAAACCTAGAAGATCTAAGGAATGTTATTATGCTAATGATGAAGATCTTGAAGCTAGTATAGAAATAACTTTAAGTGAAAGTGATACTGAAAATAATGATGAGATAGGATTTGTAGCAATTAAAGAAGAAAATCCTAAATCTGATGTTAAGGAAGAAAAAGCCTTAGTTTCTCAAGTTGAAAGAAAGCTAATTGGATTATAGACAGTGGTTGTTCACATCATATGACTGGAGACATGAAAAAGTTCATAAAGCTGAATGAATATGATGGTGGAGTTGTTAAAGTTGGAAACAATGCACCTTGTTTGATTAAAGGTATAGGATCTATTACTCTTGATGGAAAGACTAATACTGATGATGTTTATTTTTTTGATAAATTGAAACATAATCTTTTGAGTGTTGGACAGTTAGTTGATAAGGGATATCAAGTTTGGTTTACTGAGAAAACTTGTGTGATAAAGGATAAGGATGGAAATCTAATTGGAACTGGATCTAGAACCAGAGGTAATGTATTTTAGTTGAATCCTACTGAGATGACATGTTTGATTACAAAGATTGATGATAGTTGGTTATGACATAAAAATTTTTGTCATATAAACTTTGATAACATTGTGAAAGTAAGCACTACACTTGCAGTGAGAGATTTACCTAAGATTATGAAGCCTACTAACATGATTTGCAAAGAATGTGTAATGACTAAATAGAAGAGAAGTTCTTTTCCTAGTAAGTTTACATCTACAAAGAAGCTGGAGATTGTTCATACAGATTTGAGCGGTCCTACCAGGACTAGAGGATTCTATGGAGAAAGGTATTTTATGATTCTTGTTGATGATTTTACAAGAATGATGTGGATTGCATTTCATAAAGAAAAATTTGAAGCATTTGATAAGTTTAAGATTGTTAAGAATAAAGTTGAGAATGAATCTGGAATGAAGATTAAATGTTTAAGATCTGATAGAGGTGGAGAAGTTAATTTTAGAGAGTTTAACAACTTTTGTGAAGAAAATGGCATTAAAAGATAGTATTCAACCCCTAGAACGCCTGAACAAAATGGCATTGCAGAAAGAAGGAATAGATCAGTGACTGAAGCAGCAAGAGCTATGTTGTTTGAGAATGATTTGGCAAAGGTATTCTGGAGAGAAGCAGTGAACACAACAGTATATACAATGAATAGAGTACAAATCAAAGTAGACATAGACAAGACACCTTATGAATTATGGTTTGGACATGCACCCTCGGTTAAGTATTTTAGAATTTTTGGAAGCATGTGTTATATAAAAAGAGATGATAATATTGGAAAGTTTGATCCTAGAAGTGATGAAAGTATATTTCTTGGATATTCTTTGAAAAGAAAAGCATATAGATGTTTCAATAAAAGAACTAAGACTATTGTTGAAAGCACAAATGTTAAAGTTGATGAAAAGTTCAAAATTTAGGAAAGAATGCTTGATTATGAATCTAATGAAGAAGCTCATCCTAATCCTAATACTGGAACTACTGAATTGTTTTATGAAACTAACAGTGATTTGTTGAATGAAAGCCACAGTGAAGTTATTGAAGAACCTACATCTGAGGAGAGATTTGAGACAGTGACACCTAGCAAGAGCTTGTTAAGGAATCATCCTTTTGAGTAGATTATTGGAAGCATCAAAAGAGGAGTTCTAACTCAGAATAAGGCACAAGAATAGTTATGTTTGATTTCTCAAATTGAACCTAAGACTACTAATTAAGCTTGTGAAGATGAAAGTTGGACTAATGCTATGAAAGAAGAACTAGATTAGATTGAAAAGAACAAGACATGGGAGTTGGTCCCTAGACCTAAAGACAAGAATGTTATTGGAACTAAATGGGTATTCAGAAACAAGATGAATGAACAAGGAGAAGTAGTAAGAAACAAAGCAACATTGGTATGTAAAGGTTACTCACAACAAGAAGGAATTGACTATGAAGAGACTTTTGAACCTATTGCAAGAATTGAAGTAGTAAGAATGTTTTTGGCATATGCAGCCTACAATAAATTCAAAGTGTATAAGATGGATGTGAAGTCAGCATTTCTGAATGGAGAATTGGAAGAAGTCTACATTGAGCAGCCTGAAGGTTTTCCTTTAACTCAAGAAGGAAACATGGTATGTAAATTGAAGAAAGCTTTATATGGACTTAAACAAGCACCTAGAACTTGGTATGCAAGACTGGATAAGTATTTGTTAAAGTTGGGATTTATAAAAGGTACAACTGATAGCAATCTATACACAAAAGAAATTGAAAATGGTTTGTTAGTTATAGTTATTTTTGTTGATGACATTATCTTTGGAGGAGAAGATGAAGCTAGTGACAAATTTGCTGATTAAATGAAGACTGAATTTGAAATGAGTATGATTGGTGAAATGAAATACTTTTTGGGATTACAGATAACACAAAATAATGATGGTATCTTTGTAAGTTAAACAAAGTACTTGAATGATTTGTTGAAAAGATTTGGAATGGAGGAATGTAAACTAGTTGGAACACCTATGGTGATCGGACATAAGTTATCTAGCACAGATGATACTCCTGGAGTAGAATAGAAGAAATACAAATCTATGATTGGAGGATTGTAGTATTTGACTCATACAAGACCTAATATAGCACACTCAGTTCGAATTGTATAAATATTTCAAGCTAAACCTAGAGAATCAAATTATGTAGCAGTAAAGAGGATACTAAGATATTTAAGAGGCATAATGGACTATGGATTATGGTATGAAAAATTTGATGATTTTACCCTATGTGCATATACAAATGCTGATTGGGGAGGCAGTATTGATGATAAGAAAAGCACCAGTGGAGGAGCATTTTTCCTTGGAGGAAGATTAGTTTCTTGGCTAAGTAAGAAGTAGAATTGTATCTCACAAAGAACAGCAGAAGAAGAATATGTAGCCGCAGCAAACAACTGTAACAAGATAATTTGGATGAAGCAAATGTTGAAGGATATTGGTATAAAATTTATTGAACCTATTGTTATACATTGTGATAACACCAATATAGTTAGTATGTCTAAGAATCCTATATTAAATTCTAAGACAAAGCATATAGAGATTAAGTATCATGTTGTAAGAGAGAAAGTTGTTGAAAAAGAAGTCAGACTTGAGTACATAAGTACAAAGGACCAGATAGCAGATATATTCACAAAGCCTTTACCTAAGGATACATTTGAGTATCTGAGAGGTATGCTTGGGGTTTGAATAGTGGTAATCTAGAATCACCACTATTTGTATATGTGTGTGGGGAAAATGTAAGATTCACTCCTAAATCTAAATTCCCAAAGGAGAGATCCAATTTGATCAACCAAGAGGTTAATACACAATTGAATCAATCTATGAAGAATATGAAAGAAAGAATAAATTGTATACTTCCCTATAGTTGGATTAAGCTTTAAATCTAAAATAATTGAAGTGCAAATACTAACCTTGAATTAGGGCAAATCTGGAAAATGCTGAATTTTGGTTTCTATATGAACTTTTTGAAGATTCTGTCACCCATTCTAGACTGGAAATGCCAAGGCAGACAAAACCCAAAAATATTTTCTCCAAATTCACATAGGTCAACTTTGACCTTTTAAAAGGTCAAAGAACACATTATTTATTTGAAGTTTGATTCCAATTCTGTTCGCATATCCTGAAAGATTACTGAAAAGGGTATCCAAATTTGCTCTTAGATCTGAGATTCCACACCTGTGCCTACAAGAAAAAATGGTTTTGTTGTTTGTTTGGGGGGGGTTTGCCTTGGTCAAACTCCAGTTTGGAATCAACCTTAATATTGAAATTGAAATAGGAGAATGCTAGCAAGTAGTAGAAATGAATCTAATAATGAAGCTATGCAATTCAATAGATATGCTAATGTATTTGGAATGTAATCAAATATGTAGATATGAAAGCTTGAACATAACATAATCAAACCTCCATGATTGTATGCTTGAAATCCACCTTAAGGAAACAATGATATGGATCTTGAAGATGAACAAAGGATCTTTGAAGGAAGTTCACACCACCATGGTGGCTAGATCTAGGGTTTGAATGATAGATCTTGAATGCTTGAGCCAAATCCCTTCAATAGCTTGAATGCTTAAATCCTTGATCTTCAATGGAGAACTTGGATGAAGAAGAAGACTTGAATACTTGAATGAATGCCTGCTTGATCACCTTGAGAACTTGAGAGCTTGAGAGCTTGAGATGTGAATTGTGAGATATCAAAATGAGAGAGGAAGGCCTCCTTTTATAGTGAACTAGGGCACACTCCTCTAGATGGGCCACCTTGAAGAATTAAATCCCAATTAGGTCCTCACCTTTAGAAAATATACCTTAATTAAATACCATTAAAGGATTTACCATTTTGGAGCCTGAAATAGCTGACCCAGAAGCAGGAAATAACTTTCCCGAAAGCCAAATGAGCGAGAAATGAAACTTTGAAATTCTGGCAGGAGGAGGTCAAGGTCAAAGTTGACCTTGACCTGGTCAGGTTCAAGGTCAACCCTGACCTAGTTAGGGTTGAGGTCAACCTTGACCTAGTCAGGGTTGAGGTCGTCCTTGACCTCAAACCCTAACTTTGTCAGGATTTGCAAAAAAGGTTCCCAAAGATGCCAGAAATGCAAAATTTGATATCTAAGCAGGACCCAGTGTCAGGAATAGATAGAAAATCCTCTGAATGATGTGATGATGGACTAGGAAGTCATATTTCTGAATCCTACGTAGAAAATAGAGCCATGGAAAGAGGGAAATCCAGAAAGTCCTTAAGAACTTAACCCTAATTTCACCTAGAATGAAGAAATCAAGTGCGGAGAAGAAGTGGAAAGTGGGGGAAGCCAAAGATGCCAATCATGACCCTAAACCACTTATTCAGAGAGCTAAACACTCTTAACATGGAAGTGTTTCCATTTTAAGATGATATATTAAGCCCCCACTTTAGCAAGAGTATGGATTCAATGCAAACTCTTGGTAAAGGAGAAGAGAGAAGAGATCCCAGTGGATTCAAAATGAGATAAAATAACACTTAGCTAGAGACACAAGCCCCCAAACCAAGGATTCTAACTCAACATACATACATGAGAGTATACAAAAGAACAAGGGTTAGTACTAAACAACCCAAATCAACTAGCATAAGAAACCTTGCTAAGAAATACTTCTCATACCAATATCATATTTGGAAAGCTATCATAACAACATAAATGATTACATAAGAAAGACAAGAGCAACACTATAGACAACATAGCTTCATGATCCAGTCCTACTAGCATGAAAATGAAAAGAGAGAAAAGAGAAAGTGATTACCTCACTCGGTAAGATGCCCACCTTACCGTGAATCACCCTGGAGGGAGAGGCCAACAGGTTCACCCATAAAATATGCTTGCAATTGTAATGCATCTTCTAACAGCTTCTGGAATACCCATAGATCCACCTTCTTGTATCACTATGAATATAAAATGCATGTCTTCTCAAGATTTAGCAACTTATGTGCATTACCTTCGAAAGATTTAGGATATAGGTGCGTGTCTTTTCAGGATTTAGCAACTTATGTGCATTACCTTCCAAGATTTAGCATATTTGAAATTGGAAATGCATGTCCCTTCAAGATTTAGCAACTTATGTGTGTTACCTTTAGAGGATTTAGCATATTTAAAATTTTGAAAAATGTGTGTCTCCTCAGGATTTAGCAACTTATGTGTGTTACCTTCAAAAGATTTAGCATATAAAAATAAAAAATTATAGTACAAGGGAGGCCCTACATATGCCCCCCTCCTTAATATGGCAAAAAACATACTATTTTGTCATGTTAAGGAAAGAAAGAACAAGGATAAAGCCTTCTACAACATTAAGACAATATCCATAGACAACACTCAGTCCAAGCCAAGAAGGTCACAGCTCCTATGAGGCCATGGAAGAGATGAATGTAAAAGATATCATGCAAGAAGTGAAAAGGAAGTAACCCTTAATGAGAGATAGTACACTATTCAGTTTCCAAGGTGAGAGATGTATCAACCATGGAAACCCAATGTCAAACAACAAATAAGGTTTGCATAAAGGACATAGGTCCGCAAATGTAAACCATAATTTTCATGTATGATTGGATATCGCATAATAGATAGATACTGCTTAACCAAGGAAAGAGGTGAATCCCTAGAAAAGAGGAGAATACTGGATGAAATAACAATGCAGAGATGTGAATAAGATAGAAAATCATACCAAGCCCCCAAGGCTAAAGTACTTCTACCAAACTCACAACCCATATTGGTGACTCCATGTGTGAATGTTTGAAGATAGAAAAGAATGATAAGGCATCTTTGCCCCCCAAGTGTAGGAACAAATATGGAAGAGGATACCTACTTCACAAAGCAAGGAGATATCCTACTTACAACCATGTATAGTATATCCTTAGCGAGAGATATTGACCTCTACATCCAAGAGTATAAATAATTGTGAAAAGGATATGTCACTTATGGAAAAGGATCCTCAAGGAAAGAGATCTTATCACCAATACCTCCATCAAAGAAGAGTGCATTTAGATAAAATATCATCTTTCAAAAGGCGGGAACAAAGATTCAATCATCAAGCCCCCTGTAAAGAAGAGCAAGAGGAATCTTAGGAATGAGGGAAACAACTCTAACACTAAAGCAAAGGTAAGATTTTATAAAGAACATAATTTACATCATAGAGAAGAATTGACGACCTAGGAAAACAACTTCTCATATAAGAAGGTTATCCATAATCAAAAATATCTATCAATATGATGAAATAATATTGCGATATAAACAAATACCACTAAGCTAAGGAAAGAAGTTCCCCTAGAAAAAGAGAAAGAAGGAAGAACCTTGTCCCCCCGAGGGATGAAAGACAAGGGATATTTTTACAAATGACATGTCCTAGAAAATATTTCCTAAGAAGAAAATATAATTCCTAAGAATGGATAAAAACATCATGTAAGACTATGCAAGAAGGAAATATAAAGAATACCAATTAAATCTTAATAAAAAGACCTAATGGATCCTAAAAGACTAGATAAAATGATGTCTCTTGCCCCCCAATCATGAGACAAGAGGATAGGAACATTTACTCTAGCTCTAATGGAGGGGAATCCCCTATATCAAAATTATGAAGAAGTTGTAAGATGACGCGAGAAAAAGGTATAATACCGTGCGCAACCCTCTCCCTAACATATAATTTGAAGTTGTTACAATTGGCAAGCAAATGAGTATTATGATAGTGGAAAGGACATTTAAATTTGTACAAAGCATCAATAGGCATAGGTCGAAATCTTTCCTTCTTAGAATTCATTAACTCCAAATACATTGTTTTAGCATTTTCTTGATGAGTGTTAGGATTATCCATTAGAGGTGTAGAGAGATGAACGTTAAGGGGAGGACAAAGATCCACACCACTTAACTTGACTTGAGATTTAAAAGCTCCAACACCACACATATCCGGTTTAGGAGGTATATTAATGGGGAATTTAATACCATGTTCATTAACTCCTAACCCTAAACCTTTATAGCCTTGTTTAGTCACCATATTATATCCAATAGTGTACATATCATGCAAAGCTTCTACGGGAGGTGAGTGTTTATCATGTTCATGAGTAAAGGTCATATAAGGTGGGATAATAGGTTTGGAAGAAGTTTCTTTATTCTGACCTTGAATATCATCTTGAACAAGAGGAGGAGGTAAATCAAAAAATCTTGCACATCCGCATCTTGCACTATAGCTTGAATCCCATCATAAGTACGGGAAGAGCAAGGATTAACAAATGGAGAATCAGGTATCAGAATAGGAAGATTAGGCTGAAGAGTAGGATTAATAGGAGTAGGATGAAGATTAGGAAGATTAGGAGATGGTGTATCATCTACCAAATTCTTCACATAATCCAAAAGATGAATAAGGCTACCACATAAATCTCTAAGAAAAGTTTTAAATGTAGGTAGAGTAGTATCAGTCAACTTCACAAAAGCATAAGCAAGAGAAAAGTGAAGAGTCATCAATGTTATGAAATGAATAATACCCTCATAAACATCATATGCATTATAAATAGATGCTAGAAGAAGAGTAATAACAAACATGATTATGCACCAAAACATCTTAACAATCTTCATGATAAATAAAAATGCAAGAAATATGTTTTTGTATTTTATTCAATATATAGATTTTTTTGAATTTTTGAAATATAGATGCAAGAGCAAAATGTAAATCTAACACCAAAAAGAAAGAGAGTAAGCTAGTCGGGTTCACCAAAAGGAATAGTGGTAATTTGGAATCACCACTATTTGTATGTGTGTGGGGAAAATGTAAGATTCACTCCTAAATCCAAATTCCCAAAGGAGAGATCCAATTTGATCAACCAAGAGGTTAATACACAATTGAATCAATCTATGAAGAATATGAAAGAAAGAATAAATCGTATACTTCCCTATAGTTGGATTAAGCTTTAAATCTAAAATAATTGAAGTGCAAATACTAACCTTGAATTAGGGCAGATTTGGAAAATGCTGAATTCTGGCTTCTGTATGAACTTTTTGAAGATTTCGTCACTTGTTCTGGATTGGAAATGCTGAGGCAGACAAAACCCAGAAATCTTTTCTCCAAATTCACACTGGTCAACTTTGACCTTTTAAAAGGTCAAAGACCACATTATTTATTTGAAGTTCGTTTCCGATTATGTTCACATATCCTGAAAGATTGTCGAAAAGGGTATCCAAATTCGCTCTTAGATCTGAGATTCCACACTTGTGCCTGCAAGAAAAAATGGTTTTGTTGTTTGTTTGGGGGGGATTTGCCTTGGTCAAACCCCAGTTTGGAATCAACCTTAATATTGAAATTGAAATAGGAGAATGGTAGCAAGTAGTAGAAATGAATCTAACAATGAAGCTATGTAATTCAATAGATATGCTAATGTATTTGGAATGTAATCAAATATATAGATATTAAAGCTTGAACATAACATAATCAAACCTCCATGATTGTATGCTTTAAATCCACCTTGAGGAAACAATGATATGGATCTTGAAGATGAACAAAGGATCTTTGAAGGAAGATCACACCACCATGGTGGCGAGATCTAGGGTTTGAATGATAGGTCTTGAATGCTTGAGCCAAATCCCTTCAATAGCTTGAATGCTTAAATCCTTGATCTTCAATGGAGAACTTGGATGAAGAAGAAGACTTGAATACTTGAATGAATGCTTGCTTGATCACCTTGAGAACTTGAGAGCTTGAGATGTGAATTGTGAGATATCAAAATGAGAGAGGAAGGCCTCCTTTTATAGTGAACTAGGGCACACTCCTCTAGATGGGCCACCTTGAAGAATTAGATCCCAATTAGGTTCTCACCTTTAGAAAATATACCTTAATTAAATACCATTAAAGGATTTACTATTTTGGAGCCCAAAACAACCGACCCGGAAGCGGGAAATAACTTTCCCGAAAGCCAAATGAGCGAGAAATGAAACTTTGAAATTCTAGCAGGACCTAGTTAGGGTCGAGGTCGACCCTGACCTAGTTAGGGTCAAGGTCATCCTTGACCTCAAACCCTAACTTTGTTAGGATTTGCAGAAAAGGTTCTCGGAGATGCCAGAAATGCAGAATTTGATATCTGAGCAGGACCCAGTGTCAGGAATAGATAGAAAATCCTCTGAATGATGTGATGATGGACTAGGAGGTCAAATTTTTGAATCCTACCTAGAAAATAGAGCCATGGAAAGAGGGAAATCAGTAAACTCCTTAAGAACTTAACCCTAATTTCACCTAGAATGAAGAAATCAAGTGCAGAGAAGAAGTGGAAAGTAGGGGAAAGCCAAAGATGCCAATCATGACCCTAAACCACTTACTCGAAGGGCTAAATGCTCTTAACATGGAAATGCTTCCATTTGAAGATGATACAGGGTTATGCCCCAACCTACTTTTGAGAAGTGATGTATTTGGTTACATCCATCCAGTGGTATATGATCCTTATCTTTCTTTTGGATTGGATGTTGGTACTTCCTCTATGGGAAAGTATGTGTATCTGAGCTGAGTCATGAGGACTCTAGTAAATGTATTTTTCTAAAAAGTGTCTTTTGACATTGAGTTGTTGTTGACTTAGTGATGGAATTTTTGTCATTGATGTCAATGGGGGAGAAGTATGCATGAAAAACAATATGAGAGAACTGAATAGGATAACGAAGCAAGATTTGATTGATGAAGAGGATTTGAAGAAGCAGTGTTGCAGTATTGGATTTTTGGAACATTGGATGTTTTTCATCTATGTTGTCATCAATGCCAATGGGAGAGATTGTTAGGAATGAATGCTAAATGTTTGGCAACCATTCTGTAGTAGTTGGTGTGGCATTCATGACTATGATTATCATTGATATCAACACAGTGATTTACCAAAGACTTGCAGAGAAGCAGACAGAGTTTGGATTAGTGCACATGGGTTATTGTAGTTGGAGCTATGTGATGTTGAGGTTATACTCTTTGATATGTCATATGTCTATGGTTAAGAGCATAGATAGTAATTCATTGATTCAAGGAAGTTATGATCATTTTGGTAGAAGCAGTGTTCAGGCAGAGTTCCTGAGTAGCAGTTTGTGGAAATCGGATGATATCTCCTAATCGGGATGGAATCTGGTTTTTCATAGTTAAAGGGAAGTTGGAGACACATTGATAGTGATGTGGATGATAGTACAGACTTTGAGGTTGCATGAGTGAAGATTTATTGTATTTGGAAGCTGACAGTTTTTTGTAATTTTGGTGTAGCATGTGGAAACTTTTATTTTGTAATTGTATGCCGACTCATTTGTAATTATTTGAGTGTGGTATAAAAGAAGGAATGTATTTCTTTTTTTTGTAGTTTTAGCATGATGTTGTGATCTGAAAGTGTGTAATTATGATATGGTAGCAGCGGTTGTGATGTTGTATGCATGAAGTGAAGAATAGAGCTAAGTATGTGAAGGAAGACATGAGAAGTACAAAGATCTGAAATTGAGATCTGATGTAATAGTGAGTGTAGTTTGGCATAGTCAGAGAAGAGGTAACATATTATTCTATTGATTAATGCAAAGATTATTTTGACAGTGTGTTCAATGATCTTACCCTGAAGCTGTTTGGGTAGTGGGTCCTTCTATCTTCCATAACTCTTAACTGGGTTAGAATCTTTTAATAGGGATTCAAAATCTCCTAACAAGGATTCATATGTACTAAATGTATTTCATAAGACTCCTAACAGAGTCCATCCTCTCACAAGGAATATTCATATTAGTGCATCTTTTGTGGGCATCATTCCCACCGGGGTTTACTCTTTGATCAAGAGGTTCCCTAGTCAACATATCTTGTGTCATTGTGTTATTGTGTATGAATATCTTTCTATGGTTGGTAATTATATTGCTTATATGGTTTAATGTTGTTGAAGATGATAAAATTTATAATTATCTGATAACTGATTCACCCCCCCCCCCCCACCCTCTCAGTTACCTTGGTGGACTTTACTTTCTAACAAAAGATTAGTTACTTGGATAAGCAAGAAACAAGGATGCATTTCTCAATCTACTACCAAAGCAAAGCAGAATATGTTTTTGTTGTTGCTAATTGTTCAAACATTGCATAGATAAAAAAACTTTTGAAAGGTATGAATGGAGAGATCACTAATCCAGTGATAATATATTGTGATAACACGAGTGCTATAAACATTTGTATGAATCTGGTGATGCATGCAAAGACAAAGCATATATCTATAAAGTATCACTACTTGAGGGAACAAGTACAAGAAAAGCAAGTGAAATTGAAGTTTGTGAAATCAAAAGAACAACTTGCAGTCTATATATTTACTAAACCCTTACCTAAGGATACATTTGAGTAATTGAGGACTAGACTAGGATTCCATCCCCTATCTGTTAGTCACTAAGGTGATTAGGAGGTTGCATATTGCTCACACTTTAGGTTTCCTAAGGTTGTGAAAGCTAGAAGATGGAGAAAAAACTGACACTGCATATTGGTACATGAAAGGTACTTGATCTGAACTAAACACCAGAGATAATATTTTGGATACTAAAGAGTTTATTCTTTTTGGAAGTTTTGTCAAAGGGAGAGAAGAATCAATGAAATATTATAAGGGAGAGGAAGAAAATGAGGAGTGAAGAATATCAAATCCGCAAGGAGAGTCTGCATGGAATGTTAATTTTTTTAGTGATTAAACATATAAAATATACAAGCTAGGGAGAGCTTACCGAGTTACAACATTTTATTACAGAGTTGTAGAATAGATATTTGGTATTCTATGGTATATTTTATATTATGTTGCCATCAATGCCAAAGGGAGAGATTGATAACCTATAACTGATTGAATATCTTGAAGGACATAATGGATAATTGAAAGACAGTGATTGATGATCACTGGGATACTAAACTATATGTAAGAGAATTAAATTAGTCAATGTATTTTCATTTATGTCAACTAGTTTTTACTGTACTTGTAATGCCCCACTAGGGAAACCAAGAGAGATTAACCTAGAACATGACACTAAGTTTGGTGAGCAATTTTTTTTTATAAATTTTACATACAAGATAAACATCAATGCAAAAGCAATAACCATTTATTCACATTAACACAACATCCAACACATATTACAAAAGTCAAGGGTCCCATGACGTAGAATTATGTAAGAATAAAACTCATCTAAATTAAGATAACAAAAATTCCATAACATAGATATAACATTTACATCATACATCAATAATTACAATCCTCGTGGAATAACCATGAAACCTAAAAAAACTCACATCCACTACACATGTTGCAAGGTATGTAGTAATCACTCTAACAATAATAGTACAATGTCTAGATTAGGTATCACATGCGATACTCTAATACCAGATTACAATAAAAGAAGATAAGAATAATCCACCAATGAAGAATCATAAAGAGTCCAACTACAGAAGCATTATCAAGCACTGGAACTGGGACGTTGAATCTCAAATGGTAAAGAATCACTACCACCCATCCATGTAGATCCACAAAGGTCTACCCCACCATGCTGAGGAGATAACAACAAACCCCACTTGGATAACCAATACCAAAGCAAGATAAAACCACTAAGCAAGGGGATCCTGAAATCTCTCTAACTCCATGTAAACAAAATATAGTGATAGGTAAGACTCACTAATTCAGAGGCAACCGACACATGTAGGATAACTAGACTATGCATAGGAAGGTTTTATCATGTACATCTGACCCTTGAGTCTCATCCTGGTAGTCACTCTGGACCCCAGCACTCAAGTGACCATACATGGTATCAATGACCTCTCATACAGATAAATCCATTAACTATGCTAGACACACACCTCTCAAGGCAGCAAGCATCATCGCATCCTCCATCTTAGTCTATACTAGCACTCAAGCATGGGTGAGGAAACACGTCTTATTAAGTTCATTTAAATACCCCTTAATTACATATTAGGTTTTCACTTGATTAAGTATATTTACAATAAGTGATACTGGCAGCCACTGGTGGGCCCCGACGCTTATTGAAAGCCACCCCCTACTACACATCTAGGTAACCTACCCTAGGCTCATAGATCCCATAAAGATCTAACACAGGTATATAGTCAGGTAGTTCCAAACCCAGAATCAAATGCAAGAACCAAAAATGACTATAGATATCCATTTGCAGAATTTAGTACATGAGCCCAATTGGTCCAATTAGGGTGATAAAGAACAACACACACACACCATAACATAAACAGAAAACATGACCATAAACCTCACTCCCCAGCCTCGGTATACCTCCTAGGTCATCTTATGCCCCATTAACACATTAAGAAAAAGAAATACACACCAGGAAGAATATATATCATTTACACCAAAAGGAACTAAAATTGTTCAAATATGCATTTAAATACAACAATCACGTTTAGGGTTTAAAGTTCATTTCCTCATAGTTTCAAAAAAACATTAAATGCACATTAATCCTCAATTTTAAAACCAATAAAGAAACATATTTTATGTATGTATATATGTCCTAATGTGTATATATATACAAATGTATACTTCATTTAAAACAAATATACATGAAATAAATTTAGATCTATCTACTTAACAAATACTAATTAAATACGTAAAAATATATAATTAAGTAATATTTTAACATACAGAAATTTACTAAACTAAGTATAATTAATAATTCATATTTATTAAAAAAAATATTTAATAAAACTAACTAATAAATAAATTTTATTTAATTTCAAATTATACATCTTAAAGTTTTTGTTTTTTTTAAACAAAGGTGGCAGAGCCACTTGATATATTTATATATATAATTTCAATATTTTACAATAAACTGGTTCAAAAGCTCTTGGAGAAAAGAACCAGGAAGAAAAACTTTGATCATCGCTAAAATCATGAGGAAAAATAAATACATGATTAAACCCTCTAGCCGAAGCTAGTTACAAAAAAGAGTTTCCCACCCAGAGTTCCAACCACAAGGGCCCTAAGGCAGGATACAAATAGCATTTTATGTCATCCTGTAGACAACCCAGGAGAGGATAGATGCACCAAAATAGAAAACTAAACTAAGACTCGATGCCCTTAAGTTGAAAAACATAACCCAAAGGTCTAATTTTAAAATATACAATAACCAAAACTTGTAATCTGGAAGGAAGAGACAAAAAACTGTCTTCTGTCGATGTAGACTATGCTGGAAACAAACAAGTATAATGGGTATGGAAACCCCTTAAAGCACCTTCAAAATAGGAAACCCTCAAAACACCTACAAAATTGTTAGAAGGCGCATAAATGTATCATCTTAAAATGGAAGCACTTCCATCTTGATAGGTTTAGCACCCTCTTTTAGTACATTTATCATGATATACTTGCATTTAGGATGCATTTTGCACTTATCTTCTTCATTCTAGGTGAAATTAGGGTTAGGATCCTGAGGGTTCTCCTTAATTCCCCTTTTCTCATGGCTCTATTTTCTAGGTAGGACATAGAAATAGGTCCTCCTAGCCCTCATCATAGTCATCATATGATTTTTTGTATATCCCTGGCATTATGTCCCTTTCTGGTATCATTTCTAGGTCTCCGGGCATCTCCGGGACCTATCCTGATTCTGGCTGGATCTGGGCCCACAAGGTCAAAATTGAGATTGTTCCTGACTAGGTCAGGATTGAGCTCGATCCTGACTAGGTCAGTTACAACCTCAATTCTGACCTCCTTTGGAATTTGTGCCCCTCTTTCAAAATTTGGTCCCGACGGGCCCCGAAATCATTGTCGGGCCCTCGGATCTGAGTGCGAAAAGGTTTTAATTCAAAATTCATTTAATTATTTTCCCTCCTTAGTTGGTTATTGTGATTTGACCTTAATTTGAGGTGAAATTTGAATTATGGGTCCTCACATTGCTCTAGGAGCCTCACCTTGAAACCTCTATATAAATACTCTCATTTGCATTCATTTTCACCAAGTACACCTGAGCATTCTCATGATCAAGTTCTCTCAAGGAGTCAATTTCATGACCAAGAAGATTTCAAGCAAGCAAGGAATGGTGAAGATGCAAGATAGAAAGAGGATGATATAGAAGATCAAGCCATTGTTGACATCAAGCATCTTTGTGAATGCATATTTGGAGCAAGAGAGATCCTTTCTTCCTTGATCCACCATTATCAACTTTCAAGCATTCAAAGATTCAATCATGGAGTAACAATTATAGATTGTGAGTTTGGTAGAAGTACTTTAGCCTTGGGGGCTTGGTATGCTTTTCTATCTCATTCAAATCTATGCATTGTTGTTTCATACATATTCATGCTAGGGTTTTGATCTAGAGGATTAGATCTTGGCATTACAATTTCAATACATACACACACACATTCTATTCAATCGGCTATTCGTGGAGGTGGAGATCACCAAAATGGGGGTTTGACTAAGGCAAAACCCTATATAGCCACCCCAAAAACTCCTCTTTTTCAGATATCTACAGTTGCTATTTTAGGAATCAGAGGACAAATTTGAGTACCCTTTTAACCAAACTTTCAAGATCTACGAACAAAGTTAGAATTGACCTTCAGAATAAAAATGTAGTATTTGACCTTTTGTGAGGGTCAAAGTCGACCTGCTACCGAAAAGATGAAACTTTTTTGGGTTTTCTCTATCTTGGCTTTCTAATCACAGATCTAGTTGTAGAATCTTCTGAAACCTCACATAGACTTCAGAAAATAGGCATTTCTAAATCAATTTCATGATGAGGTATGTATCTTGACCAAATTAATTTTCAAGTACTTCCAGATTTACTCATGCTATTTCAATTCAAAACAAACAAACAATATTACAAATGAATAAGTCTTGAATGTTAGGTACATTACTAAGCTTCCATTTTACACCTATTCATTTTGGTGAACCTATTTATGACAACTCTTTCTTTTATGGTGTTAGATTTATATCTTGTATGCTTAGAAGATTAGATTTCTTGCATTTATATTCCAAAAATACAAAAATATTGCAAAATTCCTTTAAAAATACAAAAATATTTACATTTTCATGCTTTTAGTGCTTTCTTTGTATTCAACATGTATGATTCTTGTTTTGAGTACTTTGATGAGGCTTTTATTGTACAAGAGGATAGATTCCCTAATGAGGTGCATGGTAGTGAGGATGAAAATGGTTTGAATATGATCTGCATGGATCCTATTCCTATTTCACTCTCCTCCATAACCTCTCAAATTGACCTTTATTATAGGGTGTGTGCATGGTTACCTTCATGTCCCACTATTTGCAACATTGATAAACCTAAAATGATATCTCCTACACCTTTGATGATAGTAAAAGGATGTCCTCGTATAACAATTAAGGGTAAACCTAGAGATCCTTTGGATTTCTTTGATAACATCGATTCTGTTTCACATACTTATCACACATGGAATAACCCTCAGTCTACTATTCTGGTCTCTTTACCTCCTTCTCAACCTATGCTTCCTCAAGCACCTAGGTATCCATCTACCTTTAAGGAGTACAACTTAGTTGATCAATTACGTGCTACTCCTACTAAGATATCTTTATGTGAATAACTTCAAACCTCCCCGACATATCATGAGGCATTGCAAAAAGCTTTATCTACTCTTCCTGCTTCTCCTCCTAATCAAGAGAACATTCATTCTATTTTGGATTGTATGCATACTATGCCTTTTGTACCTCCTATTGTGTTTTCTGATAATGATTTACCTTCCCTAGAGGTGCAGAATCAATATGATGCTCTTATGGTGGCTATTTCTATTAATTAGAGTATCATTCGAAGAACCTTAATTGATAATGGATTTGGACTTAATGTTTGTAGCATGGATATGCTCAAGGTGATTAAGGCTGATCTTACTACTAGTCAACCTAATAATGTTCATATACGTGGATTTGACAATATTGTGAAAAGAACTTTGGGCACTATTACCTTACCTGTTAAAGTTGGTCCAGTTATTCTAAATACTCCTATTCATGTTATGCCTGGACCTCTCAATTATAATCTTCTTTTAGGAAGACCATGGTTACATACTATGCATGTAGTTCCTTCTACTCTTCATCGCAAGGTTAGGTTCATCTATAATAACTTAATGTATACATTACATGCGGATGATGCCCTGAATCCTTGCTTAAATGCTAAATATGCCAAAAACTCTGAACCTATTCAACCTATTAAAGAGATTGAAAAATTATCGGAGATACAAAAATTTGAGATAAAACAACCTGAGATTCAATGACAAGAAGCTCCATCTTCTTCTTCTTTGACTGAGGATGATTGGGGGACAGTGGATTTTAATCCTATGTTTATTGGAGAATACAAGGTCTCTGATTTGGAATTTATGAAGCATCAAAATGAATTTGAGAAAAAAGTATTTATTTCTTCACCGATTTGATTAATGAAACAATTGAAACTATAAAGCCTGATTGTTATGACATTGTGACATATTCCACTCCTTGGACTCCTTCTGACATGACTGATCGATATGGTCCTGGTTATCATTTTCTTAAGAAATCAGGATTTAATGGGAAAGGGTATGGTAAATATGAACAAGGTATACAAGTACCTTTGGATAATGAAGTTTATGATCATACATATGGATTAGGATTCAATCCTTATAGACAAGCATCAGCTTTTCATCTTAATGCTAATCATATTTGTAGTGGATAGTTGAAGTTGGTTAACCCATTGCTTATTGATCTTAATCAACAATCCTCTTTGGATATTTTTCCTAAAGATGAAGCCTTAATGGAATTTTTAGGGATTTATGAGGATTTACCTAAGTTTCACCACAAACAAGGAAAACCTTATTGTTTAAAAACTGATGCTTATTTTTGAGAACATGAAGAATAGGATACTCTTCCTTTACCAATGGATTCTTCGATAAGAAATGATCTATTAATTACTAAAACTATTGATATTCAAGTGGATGAAAATGACTCTAAAAGAATGATAAAAATCAAAAAGTGTTTGAACGAGGATGGCGTGATCAGACGGTTTCCCTTTTGCTTGAATTTAAGGATATCTTTTCTTGGACATATTCACATATGTCGGGTATAGATTCTAATATTTTTACTCATAACATTGTTTTAAAGCTGAATATGAAACCTGTGAAATATAAAATTCGAAAGATGAATCCATGAATTGCTTTGTTAGTCAAAGGTGAAATTGAAAAATTATTGGATTTTGGATTTATCCGTTCTATTGACTACTCAGATTGGATTTCAAACATTGTGCCCATGTCAAAAGGAGAAAATAAGATAAGAATGTGCACTGATTTTAGAGATTTAAATAAGGCATCCTTGAAAGATGATTTCCCATTACCTAACATCGATATGATTGTGGATTTAACAGCAGGCCATGCCTTGTTATCTTTTATGGATGGTTTTTCAAGATATAATCAAATACTTATCCCTCCTGAAGATCAATTTAAAACTGCATTTATAACACTTTGGGGAACCTTTTGTTGGGTCATGATGCCTTTTGGATTAAAAAATGCAGGAGCAACTTATCAGCGGGCTATGACCCTAAATTTTCATGATTACATTCATAAGATTCTTGAAGATTATGTGGATGATATTTTGGCAAAATCTATACAAAGAGAAGACCATGTTACTATTTTACGACAGATATTTGAAATAATTAGAAGTTATAATATGAGATTGAATCCTAAGAAATGTGTCTTTGGAGTTGATTCCAGTAAATTATTAGGGTTTATAATCTCTAAGCGAGGCATCGAAGTAGATACTGAAAAGATTGAAGCTATTGTTAATATGCCTCCTCCTAAGAATATTTCTTAGTTACAAAGTTTATAAGGAAAAATACAAGCTATTCATCACTTTATTTCTAATTTAGTAGACTGAAATATCCCTTTTACTTCCTTTCTTAGAAAGGATACTACTTTCTCTTTGAATGATGAGTGTAAACAAACTTTTGAGAAATTTAAGGAGTATCTTGCGAATCCTCCTATCTTGCAACCTGCTAATTTTGATACACCATTTCATTTATACATTTCAGTGACTCCATGGGCCATGAGTGCGTTGTTAGCTCAAATTGATGATAATGGTAAAGAAAGACCTATGTATTAAATTAGTCGGACTTTACTTGATTATGAAATAAGATATACAGATTTAGAAAGAAAATGTCTAGCTGTAGTTTATGCATGTCAGAAACTTAGGCAGTATCTTATAAATGCTGAAGTTAATGTGATTGTTAAATTTGACCCTTTAAAACATCTTTTCTCACAAACTGATCTCTCTGGCTAGTTGGAAAAATGGGTGATGTTGCTTACAGAATTTGATCTTAATTTTATTTCTCAAAAGTCTATTAAGGGACAAGCATTGACAGATTATCTAGCTGAAGCTCCTTGTCCTCACTCAGCTGAATGTTCTACTTCCATAGAATTTCCTGATGATAATATCCTAGCTATTCAATAGGAGGATATTTTGGAATTGTATTTTGATGGGTCTAAGTGTAAAATAGGTTCTGGTGTGGGTATCATCTTGATCCTGCCTACGAAAAAACTCATCCCTTTATCATATAAACTAACCTTTTCTTGTACTAATAACATTGCGGAGTATGAAGCTCTTATAGTTGGACTATGAGTAGCTTCATCCCTCAATCTCAAACATTTACACATATATGGAGATTCGTAACTAATAGTTGAACAAATTAAAGGAGGATATTAGACTAAAAATGCTAAAATGACACAATATAGAGATTTAGCTCTTGATATGCTTTCACAATTCTCTTCTTATATGATTCAAACATTACCTAGGAAGGATAATCGACATGCAGATGCCATGGAAAGTGTAGCTTCCTTGGTTTTTCTTGAGAACAATGCTGAAAACTTTCAATTTACTATACAAACTCTTAAAACTCCTACAATTTCTGACAAGATTACCTCTGACTGTTTCAATTTGCATTCAGATGAATGGTATTCACATATTTTTCATTTTTTGAAGGATGGTACTTTTCCTGAATCAGCAACAAGGAACATGTGTAATTGTATTAGGAAACTTGCAGCACATTACATCATTTTAGGAGATACGCTTTACAAACGCTCTTATGAAGGATTATTATTAAGATGTATTAATAGAACTAAAATTCTTGTAGCTTTAGCAGAAGCTCATTCTAGTTCTTATGGGGGACATTTTGGTGGAAAATCCCTGGTTAATAAATTGCTTTGAATGGGATATTATTGGCAAACAATGGAACAAGATTCTTTCATGTTTGTTAAGAAATGTCCTCAATGTCAAAAACACAGTAATTTGATTCATGCTCCTACTCGTGAGCTTCGTAATCAAGTTTCTCCATGGCCTTTTAGTGTTTGGGGTTTTGATCTTATTGGAAAAATTTCACCGACTTCTTCTCAAGGACATACTTACATTCTCACTGCTACGGATTATTTCACAAAGTGGGTTGAAGCTGTTCCTCTTCATTCAACAATGGCAGATGTTATTTGTGATTTTATCCTTAATAATATCATAACAAAATTTGGTATTCCTTCGACGATAATTTCAGATAATGGAACCTCTTTTTAAAAAAAAGAAGTCACGAAATTCTTGGAGAAATATAGGATTCAACATAGATTTTCAACTCCTTACTATCTGCAATCTAATGGACAAGCTGAAGCATCAAATAAAAGTATTGAACAAATTTTGAGAAAGATAGTTAGTAAGCATGCGAAAGATTGGCATACTCAACTGACTTATGCTTTATGGGCCTATAGGACTAGTGTTCATACTACCATAGGTACTTCTCCTTACAACCTTGTTTATGGTATTAATGCTATTATGTCATTGGAACTAGAAATACCTTCTTTACATGTTTCGTTTCATGGGATAATTGATAAAGATACTTTTTGTGAACAACACTTACAAGAATTAGAAATGTTGGATGAACAATGAATACATGCATTAGAACATATAAAAGTTTATCATAAATCTATTAAAAAACAATACAATCATAAGTTAATTGAATGAATATTTGTGGTTGGTTATTTAGTCCTTTGTGAGAATCAACGAAATGTGAATGCTTTACCAGGAAAAAAAGGAAAATTTAGCCCTAATTGGCTTGGACCTTTTGTTGTTATTGAAGACTTTGGTTTAGGTGCTTATAAACTTTGTGATATGGATGGTGTTTCTTTTAAGGAACCCATTAATATTATGCATCTTAAATGTTATTATCCTTAAATTCCTTTGTTCCATGTGCATTTATGTATTCCTTATAAAGATTCATTTTATAGGTTATGTAGTTTTAGTAAAAATTACATATTGAATATGTTTATGCACTTTCTTTCTTCCTTTCTTTCTATTAAGTTTTATATTGATAAAAGAATAGTAATCAAACATAGAACTAATTAGTAGAGAAATTTTTTCATTCATCAAAAAGAGTTTTTCAAGTTTTGATACATATGTGGCCAATGGCCCTATCTATCACTACGTTTATCACTATGTCTCTCTGATGGCCGATGACTCCCGGATCTCTTTTCTCTATGCTGGGAAGATGAAGATTTGTGTGTCTGTGTATGGCTCCTAGATATGCTCATAACCTGTACACATCCTAGGAGACCTTGTACATCTACCATCAGCATCTCCTCTCTTTCTCTGCACAATCTCAACTCTCGCTGGATACATACAAAGATGTTGGCATGCCTGCTGGGATCTCTGTGACTGATAGAAGACTCTCACTCGTCAGCTGGTAGTTGGTAGGATATAATTGTATACTTGAGAACCTCAGATAAAAATCTCCTCCACTCTGCTACGCTAGTTGTAGAAAGGAAAATTTTTATCAGTCTAGTATCCTATCTATCTCAAATCAAATCACATATTCAATCAAATTTCATACCGGGGTCTCCCTCCTGGACGTCACTAAAATGTCTAGATGGTGGGGGCATGGAGTGACTACTCTCTCCATGCTCGCTATATCTAGGTCTTGATGGTGGTGTCTCTATGTGAGGCCATGGGGGTCTTCATGATCTCAGTGGTGATGCATGAGTAATAGGTATATCTACACCCATATCACTAGTTGGGGGCATGTCCTCCGCTCTCTCCTCTACTCTCTCATCTACTCTATCTTCTCTCTCCTCCTCCTCCATGGGATCTCCCTTGGGGATGTGCTCCTCCTCATCTCTGATGTCCTCATCCTCCTCTATGGCTCCACTATACTAGTGTGTCCCCTCTGTAAAGCCTAGATCACCTATGGGATAATCCTTGGGAAAGATAGGATGGATCCCCTCCAAACTCTAGTACTTGATGTAATCTTAGCTCACACTTGAATAGGATACATTTGATGGTACCTCTATATCCTCTGGCTCCTCTATATCACTATCCTCTATGTCTTCTATTGATGGTCGGCATATGGTGTCAAGTCTCTGATAGTATCTCATCAGATGTACATAGCAAGGTAATACCTTAGGAACTCCCTGTAACAGGCCAAACTGCCTCATCACCTGATCATAATAGTAGGGCATCACTATATGACTCTGATGACCCTCTAGCAGTTTACACTATTATTAATGTCTCATTTGGAATTGTGTATTAGGCCACTTTGTCATCCAGCAGTAGGGTCTCCATATCACATTGGTGTTGGCAATGTGATGTAGATGTACTCTCCAGTAGAGCATATCCCCAAACTGCCAAACATCTCTCAAAGGATATGTGAAGGCTCTCACTGTACTCACATCTACCATCATGGGAACTCCCTATGGACATGTACATGTGAAATGCTCAAATATCCAAATCTACAGAAGTGTGCATGTCGAAAGACTCTCCTGTTGATATCTCACTAGCTGACCCAGCTCATGGTATAGCTGAGCTAGCATGCTACAACCCCATGAGAATATGGTCCTATCTCTCTCCATCCTCTGTATGAGATGGATCAGAGGTGAACAAAATATGGTACCCTTTGAGTTGGGTAACACAACCAAGGCTACTATACATAGCATCACCTTCCATACTAAAGGTGTAGGGCCTAACAGTACAAAAGATAGTAGGATCTGATCTGACTAGGTCCACATCTGTGGAAGCACTCCTGGGTAAAAGCACAATCAGCTGTCACCTTTTTGGCTAACTTATCAGCACAGCTGAATTTTAGTATTTCTAACTAAAAATTAATTTTGGTCAAACATATGGTCTAGCTAGATTCATTATAGCTAAGTTAGATAAGTTCTTTAACTTTTCCAATCAGAAATATCTATTAAATGCATGTTTTATACCACTTTGGGTGCAATTACCATAAAAATATAATTATTTCAGAAAAGTGGCATTTCAATAACTCCAAATATTTTTAATGACATTTTTTTAAAAATTAAAAAATACCCTTTTGGAGAGATCAGAGTCAAGAATATCCTCATATAGATTTTATAGTGTTTTAATTAGACATTGTTTATTGTAATTAAAAAATATTACAAGTAGGTATTTTAACAGTCAATGACATGTTGATTCGGAGAAAGAAAAAAATAGTAAATCATATTATATAAATTTTAAAAACACATGGTGCACTAGAGGAGAGAGTCATCTTCAAGAATATGTATTTCTTTTTTTGATTGAGATAGATTTGTTATGAAAAATATGTTGCGAGATGAAAACTGTCGATTTTAGTGATTTGGAATTTGGATTGTTATAAAAGAGAAAATATAGGTCACAAACCAATTTTTATTTCTTTATGCACTAGATATATATGTCATCTATGACATATTTTGAAATTAGGAGAAAATATGTTTATTTACATATAATTTTTTGGTGGGAACTAGACCCCTAATTTTCAGCATTTTTCAGCAGCTGAAAAATCATCTTTAAAAATTAAAAAAACATATCAATTATTAGTCAAAAAAAATATTAAAAATATTAATCATAAACTTTATCCATTTTATCACATTTAATTAGTTTACATCATCTTCAAATTCCAAACATAAATGTCATTTTTATACTATTGAAGTTGAACAGCTTTGATTTTGTTAGCCTCTTCCTTTGTAAAAGGGTGACAGCTTATTGTGCTTTTACCCTCCTTTACAATACTCTGTGTCTACATGGATCTCCTAACAACCATGCTATGCTCTAGTTCTGATGGTCTCCCCTTGGACTGGAAGCCACATGATTCTGTAGACATCCTCTAAGGTCATTATAATCTCACCAGAGGGAAGATGGAAGAAGCATGTATCCTCATCCCACCTCTCTATCAGAGTTGATAGCATGGCTCAGTGTAGTCTGATCTATGGAAGGACTGATACCCAGTATAGTCCCACATCCCTCAGTAACTACATCCCCTCATCATCAAGCTTAGACAGTCTCTCTTTGACTTTGACTAGCAACTCCCCAAAAGGATGCTCTCAAAAATAGACCAAGTCCTGGAAGCATAAAAAAACATCATATCAATCATCTATATCATCAAATTAGTAAATCTAACTGAACTAGGTCAAATTCAACCTCAGTTAGGTCAAGGATGACTTTACTAGATCAATGTCAACTTTACTGGGTCAGGGTTGACCTTTTTGGGTCAAGGTCGACCTCATCTCAAAAACTAACAAAAATCCTCTGGTCAATGTCGACTTTCATGGGTCAAAGTTGACCTAGATGGGTTAATGTCAACCTAAATGGGTCAAGGTTGACCTAAAAGGGGTAAATTCAACCTTTCCTATAAAAAATAGGAATTTGGAAAGTACAAAGGTGGATAACAGTAAACTCACCTCAGGTAGTGACCATCTGGTAGCCAGGCTGTGTCCCAGAATCTCCAGGCGTGTCACTCGAAGCTCCTCTCTTCTCAATATCTTGCTTCCTTGTTTCGAATCTGAAAATGGTAAGAATGAGTAAGTATTTCTCTCTTTTTCTTATTTATAAGTTCAAATTAGGGTTTCTTTTAGGGTTTCCTTAGGGTATACTCAAATTTCCCTTCTTATGCATTTTACACAGACATCCACTCTTTTCATCATAACTTGAGTTTGGTAACTTCATTTTCAGTGCTGTCAGTAGTGTTGGAATCATGATTTAGATATCTAACTCCTTGAACTAGTTTAGGAAGGTTATGAATCCTTATAATTGGTTTAGGAAAATACTTTTTCAACACTCTGCATTTCTAGTATATAGATTTTTTCTTATCACACTGTTTCACCCTTCCGAAGTAGAAAGCCGAAACACAGGGGGCATAAGGGGCTCTATACACTTCTAAAATTATCATATAGTAAGCTTTAGGTGACTTAGATATTTTCATTAACCTTATGTGTTGCAGGTTCTAACAGTTTTTTGCAGGATCTTTACATCGAGGACTTGGCTATATCCTTTTTATTTACTATGATGTTTTCTTACTTTAGCTTGCATATTCACGTAGTGTCATATCTAAGATAAAGTGGGGGCTAAATGTATCATCTTAAAATGGAAGCACTTCCATCTTGATAGGTTTAGCACCCTCTTTTGGTACATTTATCATGAGAGACTTTCATTTAGGATGCATTTTGCACTTATCTTCTTCATTCTAGGCAAAATTAGGGTTAGGATCCTGAGGATTCTCCTTAATTTCCCTGTTCTCATTGCTCTATTTTCTAGGTAGGACTTAGAAATAGGTTCTCCTAGCCTTCATCATAGTCATCATAGGATTTTATGTCAATCATTGGCATTCTATCCCTTTCTGGTATCATTTCTAGGTCTCTGGGCATCCCTGGGAACTCCTATCCTGATTCTAGCTGGATCTGGGCCCACATGGTCAAAATTGAGATTGTTCCTGACTAGTTCAGGATCAAGCTTGATCTTGACTAGGTCAAAATTGAGCTCAATCCTAACTAGGTCAGTTACAACCTTGATTCTGACCTCCTTTAGAATTTGTGCCCCTCTTTCAAAATTTGGTCCCAACGGGCCCCGAAATCAATGTCGGGCCCTCAGATCCAAGTACGAAAAGGTTTTAATTCAAAATTCATTTAATTATTTTCCCTCCTTAGTTGGTTATTGTGATTGGACCTTAATTTGAGGTGAAATTTGAATTATGGGTCCTCACATTGCTCTAGGAGCCTCACCTTGAAACCTCTATATAAAGACTCTCATTTGCATTCATTTTCACCAAGTACAACCGAGCATTCTCATGATCAAGTACTCTCAAGGAGTCAATTTAATGAGAAAGAGGATTTCAAGCAAGCAAGGAATGGTGAAGATACAAGATAGAAAGAGGATGATATAGAAGATCAAGGCATTATTGACATCAAGCATCTTTGTGAATGCATATTTGGAGCAAGAGAGATCCTTTCTTCCTTGATCCACCATTATCAACTTTCAAGCATTCAAAGATTCAATCATGGAGTAACAATTATAGATTGTGAGTTTGGTAGAAGTACTTTAGTCTTGGGGGATTGGTATGCTTTTCTATCTCATTCAAATCTATGCATTGTTGTTTCATACATATTCATGCTAGGGTTTTGATCTAGAGGATTAGATCTTGGCATTACACTTTTAATACATACACACACACATTCTATTTCAATCAGGTATTCGTGGAGGTGGAGATCACCAAAATGGGGGTTTGACTAAGGCAAAACCCTATATAGCCACCCCAAAAACCCCCCTTTTTCAGATATCTACAGTTGTTATTTTGGGAATTAGAGGACAAATTTGAGTACCCTTTTCACCAAACTTCTAAGACTGTGAACAAAGTCAGAATTGACCTTCAAAATAAAAATGTAGTATTTGACCTTTTATGAGGGTCAAAGTCGACCTACTACTGGAAAGATGAAACTTTTCTGGGTTTTCTCTGTCTTGGCTTTCTGATCACATATCTGGTTGTAGAATCTTCCGAAACCTCACACAGACTTTAGAAAATAGGTATTTCTAAATCAATTTCATGATGAGGTATGCATCTTGACCAAATTAATTTTCAATTATTTCCAGATTTACTCATGCTATTTCAATTCAAAACAAACAAACAATATTACAAATGAATAAGTCTTGAATGTTAGGTACATTACTAAGCTTCCATTTTACACCTATTTAGTAAATAACATAGCTCGTTATATTTCCATGAAGCTCGGGCCAACATCACTTTGGCCAAGACTCAAATTGAGGTCTAGGAGAGGGTGTTCAACCGCAGGAGCTAGCAATAGTAGAGTCTTGCTCAACATCTTAAAGTTTTTATTAATTAAATTTTATAAAATTTAAAATAAACGTAATTTTAAAAAAACATTTTAAACAACTAAATAAAAACTTTATTGAGAGTCATGTGGGGGGGTACGTACACGCTCCCTCATGTTACTCATGCGGCAGCACTGCTACCGTGCGACAACAGGCTCTATGTAGGTAGGGTACTGCCTAGGTAGGACCACTGCCCACAATAGTGAGTACTGCCATCGACAGTACTTCTACCTTTGGTAGAGGAGTCATGTGTATGGGGGTAGGGGGGTTTGGTGGCCCTCGCACCTATAACACATATTAATTTTTATTTTATTTTTATTTTCTTTTAAAAATGTTTTTCCAGTACTTTTTTTTTCAAAAAATGTGTACACTAATATATTTTTTAAAATAAAATCTGAAGTATGGAATAAACAAAGAAAATATATTTTTAAAAGGAAATCACATATTTTTTAATGCATTTTTTACTTTTCTTATTTTTGTCATTTCGAAGTTTTTATTTTGTTTTTTACTATGTATATTTTTTACTATACATTTTTTTTTCCAGAATGTAAAATTTATGCCCATAATACATTTTATTTTCCCATATTGATTTTCTTTCATTGAGACAATTTATTTTTCTAAACCTAATAGTCCTACTATAGTCCAGATTTGATTTTTGGTTTTCTAAAGGATCTATGATGAATTTTTCAATAAAATTTTGGCAGCATAACCCTACTATGCCAAGTTTTAATAAAATATAAAAATCTCAAATCAAAGGGTTTTCTAATACCCAAAACCATAGAAATAGCAAACAAATCTATAGAGGTAAAAGAAAATTATCCAGATATAGGAAGCCATTGAATTGCAAAACAAAAACCACAAACCCTAACCTTAGATTCAATGTAAACAACTAAATTTAAAGCTTTTGAAGAAATGTAGACACTAGATTCCTCCCAGTATGGATCGAACCTGTAGATCTAAGTCTATATAGAATGCAAGCACCAAAAATCTAGATGCACAAATAAAGCTTTCAACAAGTATCATGCAATCACACACAAATTCTCAAGATGCCAAAATACCAAGCTCTCTCCAAAATCCTCCAAAACCTGTCTCTTCCTCAAATGAATGAACAATTTTCCCTAAAGAGATTCAATTTGCCCATTTTCATGCAAACCCTAATGACAATGCACGAGTCAATCCCTAAATCAACTCCAATCAGAAATTGAAAGAAAATCCCAATTAAATTAAATTAAATAACC
The DNA here is from genome assembly GCA_027943335.1 of Chamaecyparis obtusa. Taxonomy (NCBI): domain Eukaryota; kingdom Viridiplantae; phylum Streptophyta; class Pinopsida; order Cupressales; family Cupressaceae; genus Chamaecyparis; species Chamaecyparis obtusa. The sequence goes on from BSBK01001446.1 coordinate 490,765, forward strand.
TTTATTTGCACAACTCAACTTAGACTCCTAAAGACAAGTTGTTAACTTTTTGAAAATAAATTACTTTTCAACATTACTAATGCACATGTAATTAATTAAAATTTATATTAAATAGATTAAATACTTAAAGCATCATAAAACCATACAATTAAATATTTAATTATTTAATAAAGCACAAAAGTATATTCAACTCTAATTTCAATTAATTAATTAATTAAAGCCAACTATTTTAATATTTGAATTTTAATCAATTTTCTCAAATAAACATAAGAATATAATTAATATTAAATTTCAACTATAATCATTAAATCAATAAATCATATGAAATCACCCACTTATGATATCAATCAAATGAGAACAAACACAATAAAACCAAACATACTCAAAGAAGGGATCCATGAATTCACGTCAACTAGATGAATCTAGGTAAGGTAGTCAAACTGATACTCATCCAATCCTAGGACAAATGGGCTTAGGTTAGGGTTTTGGGTCTGACTATTACCTCCCCTCTTTACCATTGAGATGAATATTTATGGGAACGCTCAATCCTGCCAATTTAGTAAAGACGATACCATGTACCTACAAACCTGGCATCATAAGAACAAACATGTACATCTAATATAATATAGAAGACAATGATACAGTACAGTCAAACATGTGGATATTGCCATGGAAAGTAACTAGGTCTCCATCCTCTACCACACAAAAATGCCAAATAGGTACATACACATAATAACCATACACATGCAAGTATGGGGTTAGTAATATCATAAACCATAATAAAACATAAAACATCACATCATGATAATATCATCATCTAATCTATGAAATCACATGATAAACATATAATAATCATAATCCAAAATCATCATCTACTGAAATAATAACTAATCACATGAAATGTAGCCTAAAATAATTTGGCCAATCAACTGAAATAATAGCCTAAAAGAGTATGACAACTAAAACTGAAAGAAAACTATGAGTGGGTACTACAGTACTTATCATGATAGTTGCAAACATCTAAAGAAGTAAAATGGTAAAGGAATGAGATATCTACATGAAGATGAGATGGATATGAAATATATGGATATGGTATACATTGGGTAACTTATTGATGAGTCTATGGCATCATGTTGATGACTTGATTCTATTACATGATTATATTATGTATTGAAGATTAGGACTGAACAAGTTTATGTGGTCGGTAAATGAAGATTTATGTATACACCGAGCAAGTGTAGTGTATACTGAGTAGGTAATCACCGACGCATTTAGGTATTGACTGAGTGAAAGAAATAAATAGAGTTTATAACAACTGACTAAAATGATGAGCTCAACAATTGCTTATGATTATAAGGTAGAAGATAATGTTTATTATGATGATCTAACGACTAACAAAATTTAAGATTGATCGAATGAAGGAGAATGAAACATGTTAATAACACAACTTCCGAGGAAGGTTAAAGCAGAAAAATGAATGGTGAAGATTAAGAGACAAAATCTATGGATGAAAAGAAAATGGTTTATGATGTCTATATAAGGAGACATGAGATTCATTATTGAGTCTGGTGTTTTGATGTTGTAGGAGAATTCATGTGAAAAGGATTATTTTCATGCAACGCTGATCAAATTGGTTGAAGACAGAACCAAGTAGAACTACAAACAACACCGAGCATCAGAGAAGAATATGCCGAGCAAAATAGAGTTGGAGGAAATGAAGGATTGAATTTATTATTGATCAGAGGTATTTTTGAGCTTAGCATAAATCTAAAAATCTACAAATCAAGTTGTATTTGAATCAAATCATTACTATATCAGTTTAACCATTGTTACAAATAAATCTCTTAACATGGTATTTAATTTACTGGTAATCGGTAGATGAAGAGAAAGACACAGTTGGTATCTTACCAAGTTGATTATATGATTGAAAAGTTTTAATATATAGATCTAGAATATTTGTGACTATAGGATAACTGGACTTAACTTATTCACCCCCCCTTCTCAGTTATCTAACATAAACATAACCCATATACATTCTATTAAGATAAATGTGACAAAGTCATGGCCATAGTTTCCCCAATGGAGATGGTCTAACCATGAAGCAAGAGTCAACACAGCAGAAACAACTGACTTAGAGACAAGAATAGACAATCAAGATGCTACAACATATCTTCACATTATCACATAAACAAGTATTTACATAACATTTTCTTGCAACATGCAGATTATTTTTTTTTACCATACATACCTAATTACAAAAAAATTCCAGACCTAAACCTTAGTGCTAGCCTCCAAAGGTTATCTTCCTCAAAACCTCTACTTAATAAAAGATCATAAGCCTCAATATATAGAGCTTAGCAACACATGTTAGCCAAGAATAGTTACATTTTCCAAGAATAAGTAAATGCAATACAAAAATATAGGTATGGACCCAAATCATAAGATCTCATTGCCAAGATGTATAAATTATGTACAATCCAAGAGATACGTCATCCAAATATCTAAAAACATTGGGATATGAGTCACCAAGCTTTGTCAATTAGGAAATTACTTTGCAAGATTAGAAAACTCCAACTGAATATTTGAACATGAAGAACACGCTAGCATGAACATGAATCCAAGATAACTTCACTTGGAAGAATCCAATCAAGGTGTGAACCCAAACATAAGTAAAACATGATGTCCAAAAGGTACACTAAATTTTGCAATAGAAAATCTTTCAAAACAAAGGAACGCCCCTAAAACTAAGAAAATTTGAAAACACAAACAAATTGAAAGGAAATATTTTTGGGCAATGCAAGATTGCCAACAAGCCAAGGATGCTCCTCAATCAGACACCCCTAGTGAGAAGAATATATTCCATAAGAGGAAATTATGAACATCTTATAGGATTAAAGACATAAATCTCATGCTCATTTATAATCCAAATATCCTCTTTATCTACAATTCTCTTTCTCTGTAACTATGCTCTATCCTGTAAAAAAGGGAAAGTGCACCAATTCCTTAACCGGTTGCACATGCATGATAAAGAGGTTTCCAAAGCTTTTTTTGATGGTTTGGATATGGGAATAGTTAACCTGGTTGGGAAGTCCTTCACGCTTACTCTGGAGCTTCTTGCAAAAATCACAGGACTCCCCCTCGAGGGTATGCAATATTCTAAAGAAATTAAAGTGGGCAACAGAGCTTATAAGGAGTTCTCTATTACAGATGAAGAGTGTACCCTATTGATCAAAGGTAAGAATGATTATGTTGAAATGGATAACATTGAGAATATATGGGGCTCTGTCATTAGGGTTATAATGGAGTATTTTACCCTTAAAGGATGCTTCTCCAGAGTTTATAATTATCACTTTGTCTTGGCTAATCACTTTAGACATGATAAGAGGGTCTCTTTCCTTTTTTTTCTTTTGATCTCATTGAATCAAAGCATTACTGAATATAGGATAAAGAATCACCCTATTCTTCACATTAGACTCATTCTCCTTATAGTTGACTACACCAAGGACCACATTCCTCAGCCCTTCCCTTCCCAAGTCAGCATCAAGAAGAGGAAGAACCTTGTCTCTTCTCTAAAGAAGAATAAACCTCCTCGCAAAAAAGCCCCTTCCTCCTCTACTACTACCATAGAGATAACAGGTTGGAAGGAGGGTCAGGAGGTAGAGAAGGAACCCTCAAGAAAAGATATTTTTGGGATCAAAGAGGAAAATGTGGCCAACAAAGATGATTTTGGGTCGAAAGACTGTCAGGAGATAACGACCGATGAAATGGATAAAGAAGACGTTGTGAAAGAGGACAATGAGAATAGGGAAACTACTGAGAAGGCTACAATTGATGTCTTTGAGTCTATCAAAGATCATGAGGATGCTACCATCTCCTGTACCCAATTTTTTGAAGAGGAGGTCGTGGTGAACCCTGAAGATGTAACAAAAAATATCATTGACATGGTGGAAAGGGCTACTTTGGGACCGAGTAGGAGAAACCCAAAGTGTCTAAGGAAGACATTAATAATTATGATGATATCAGGGAGAAGGACATTCTGAAGACCTCGGCCACTAGTGATGGTAGAAATCATGAGGCTGAGGGAGTGGGTAATCAAGTCCGTGATGTTGAAAAGGAGGGTTTTTTAAGAGGATATCAACATTACAAATGATGATTCTAGTAAAGAGGACCTCAGGGCTATGGATGAGGATATCCCTACTATTTTTTAATCCCCCGTCTCTGGAAAGGACAATGATAATGAGGACTATGAGATTAGTTATGAAAGGCATTTTCATAGCCCCCTTGAGGTTGATCTTAGGAAAAGGGAATCTCATGTTAAGAGAGTTGTTTCTATGACCGCTCTCCAACATGTTAAGAACAAGTCTATCTATAGCTATAACCTTGACAAATGGGTCCAAAACAACCTTGTATAGATGAAGAACAATAGTATTAGGCTAGAAAAAAGGAATGTCATGCTGGAGGATACCATTGAGAATATTAGGAAGGTAATTGCCTCAAACAAAGGTAATGAGGAGGTTTTTGATAAAGGTACAGATGACTCCACTAAGCTGGAGGAAATAATTAACAAAGCTTTGGAGAAAGCTATGATTCTAGTTAATGACAAGATCAGCAAGAATGAAGCTATGTTAAAAAATCTTCTTACTCTATCCAACGCTGGTATGAAAGGTACTCTAGATAATTTGAAGTCGCTGAGAAATGTGCTAGAAGGCAACAACAAGGACATAGTGACTGAGAAAAAAGATATGACTGATCCCAGTCATCAAATGGGTCCAGGGACTAGAACAAGATCTACTACCAGGAAGAAGACCAAGACAGAGGTCCAGTAAATCATGAACCTAAAAGAATCAATCAAGACCATGCAGAGCCAAACGATGGAGTTGGAGTGCTTCTTGAAGACTCTGTCTTGATTCTGCTGCTGGAGGCTTTTTTGGCCCTGTCTTGCTGAGGGATTTTTATTTTTTGTCTTGTTCTCTAGTGTTTTTTTTGTGCTCTTTTCTATTGAAAATTTGGGAAGTTTCCCTTTTGGGGATTGTCCCTTCGTGGGATAGTTTGTTGTCCTTCAGTTTTTCCATGCGTATCTTTTATAATCTTTGTTAAAGGGTTTCGGGGCCCCTTGAAAACATGTTGTTACCTTAATCAAAAACTATTCTCTATCCTCTATCAAATCCATCATCTCAATCTACTTTGTACTTACCTTTCCATACCTCACATCTACAAACTAGAATAAGGGACATTTACTACCACCTCTTTTCTTCTACACATCTTATTTACCTCTTCTAAAAGACTTCATCTGATCAACACCCAAAGTCTTATGATGCTCAACCTTACCCCTTCTATTATTTGATACTAATCAATTCTTAGATCTAAGATCCTAATCTACCTTTGGCTTACTCGATGTACTCTGATTCCTTGAACAATAATTCTTTACAATCCTCAGATTCCTTGCACTTTTCCCTTCTTCCTCCTTTAAGGGAATTAAAGTAAACTTATTTCCATCCTTCTCTATTGTAACCAAGTTATTTCTACAATCATGGGTATCTCCTCTATCATATTTCCAAGGTCTACCCAATAGAATATGACAAGCACTCATAGGCACCACATCACATAACACCTCATCTCTGTAAGCTCCAATTTTGAAGCTCACCGGCTATTGTTATTTTACCTCCACCATATGATCATTTGAAAACCAAATTATCCCATAAGGACAAGGATTTTTAAACCTCTCTAATCCAAGCTTCTAAACAATCTCTTCTAATACCAAATTATTAGTACTACCACTATCCATAACAACATTATGATATTTACCTCCAAATTTGAAAATGGTCCTAAACAAATTCCTCCTTTGTATAGGTCCATCTTCATTCTTACTCAACATTATTCTCCTAAGCATAAGAGATTCTCACATCTCAAGTTCTTCCATACCCTCCACAAGTTCATTAGTAGTTTTCTCCTCATGTGCCACAATATTTTGTCTACCCATGATTTTACTAGATCCTTCAGAATATTGAAAAAATCCATATCCTATGCCACCACATTTAAAACAAGTACATTGGAGTTCTCTACTTCCACTTCCTTTCCAAACTTTCTTCTGATTAGGTTCTATCTCAATGGTCTACTCTTTATCATTGTTTATCACTTTATTATCCTTTCCTCTAGGGTTATTATTATCTCTATATTGAGCATTAATGGATTGTCATTAGTATCAAATGAGTTCAGTCAGTAATCAATAAGTTATTTAGTTGGTAAAGGTTGGAATAAGGAGACAAACAAGTCAGACAGTTAATCATACAAAGCCTTCAGAGTGAGAAAATACAAGGAAGAACTTCAAGCTACTTAAATACAGGCTTAATCAAGCATATTTACCGAGCATCAAGAAATTACCAAGTACCAAGCTAGTGATCACTGAGAATTCATACACATCGAGCATTAGTAATTCACCAAATAGTGAATGCATTGATTATCGAGTTATTTAGGAAATGGCATAGTAATCAGGAATGACACATATCTCTATGTGAATGGTTTACACTGATCTTTAAATAGTTTACCAAGATCAAGACATATTTAATATGGATGCAATCATTAACTTTTGTTATGATTCCTATGTAATGGTAGATCTAGGTTATTTTTGTACACCATTGATCTTAGGTTTTCTAAGATCTTGTAACCCTAATTAGGTCAAATCAGTTTGATATATAATTATAAATATGTAATTATAATCATATAGAGAGAGAGAAGGATCATGAAGCAGTAGCCACAAATAGGGACATCAGGAAATCAGACAAGGGTTTTATGATAGAGAGTTATTAGAGATAGTGTTAGTTTTACTAGAAATATATAAGGCTACCGAGCAGGACTGAAGGTTGTATTCATCACATTGAGGTGATATTTATTTGATACTTCATAGATCTGAATCAGAAAAGTATAAGTTTTCATTTTACATATATTCTGCTGTTATCAATTTAACCATTGTAGCAAATTTAAATCTCTTAACAAAGTAGACTTAACCATCTTATGTAAATATCTTAACCAAGTGCACACTTGATTGTATTGCTAAAATCCTTTAACAAGGTAGATCTAGTCGATCTTTTGTTACTCCTAACTATGTGTGTGAAAATTGTACCTGATCTGTAGACACAACACTTCAGTAAAACATTAGAGGTTAGCTATAATCAAAATCGTGCAAAATTGAAATCTACTCTAACCAAGTGATTTATTGCCTTCTAGTAGGTGCGAGATTAATGTTCTCAGATTGTTATCAAGATCAGTGACCTAGACGACACCTAAATGAAGGATTTGAATGCAAAAGATGGATATGGAATGAATGCAATTAATCTATATTTTTGATATTTTCTATGCAATATGAATGATAAACTTGATATGGAATCTATGTTAATATGGAAATTGATATGCTAAAATGATCTAACAATGATATGAAAAAGAATCTAAATGAATGTAAAAAAACAAATTGATCTCACAATAGCCTTGATTCGCAATAAGCTTTGATCCTTCCAATTGCAATTCTCCAGCGTGATTGTGCAAAAATATGAGATCCTGTGGATGCAAATTTGAGAGATGAATTATGAAGAGCTAAGCCTTATTTTTATAGAAATCCAGGGCTTTGGACGTGCATGAGAAAAAGCCATAAATCACTCAAATAACTCAGCTTGATTTTTGAGTTATTTTTAAATAAAGATAATTAAGTCATGAAAATCATGCAAAAGCACAGTTCAACTCGAATTGGAAGTTTAGATCAACTTTTAAAACTCAAAAAGATGTTGAGTTTCAAAAAGCTAACAACTTGCATTGATTTTCCAATTTGAGTTTAACTGGTCCTTGAATATGCACATGGATAATTATGATTTAATAAATAAATAAAGTGATTTATTCTCAACTTAACTGATTTTTGAAATAAAATAATTAATTTATGAGTTAATTAACTATTTTATCAAACTTTTATTAAAAACTATATTATTAAATAATGACAACCTGCTTTAATCAATTAAATAAGAATTTAATCAATTACTCATAGGATATTAGATTTATTGTCAAAATTAAATAATTCAATTAATAATAGATAGAATTAAATTTAATTACATAATTAAGTGGAAAGATATTAAATCTAATTAATTAAATATGAAAATATTCAATTAATCAAACTTAGGATAAATGTGATTTATCGCCAAATAATCATTAAATTAAAGATAATTAAGATAATTAGGAATATTGCTAGGAATATTCCCCGATGCAAAATTTAAGATAATCAATTGGGATTCGATGATGTTTAGATGTGCCTTAGGTTAGGTCTTTGATGTTGATTTCGTTCGAATTGTTGACATAGGAGATTAATGATCTTATAGCCCATTTTTGGGGTATTACATTTTGCCCCTCTTTGAATTACTGTGCGAAGCGCAGTGGTTCAAAGAAAGTCTGTGTTTGATAGAGATATGAAACAGATTCAAAATTGATAATTGATATGAGATAGAAGCTGATTGATATTGATTTGATATGAAGATAGTAGGTCCTAAATGACCAAGGATAATGTTCACTATAGCAGCGATGAACCGATGATTGCGAGAGAGTGTCAAAACACTTGATTCCAAACCTTAGGATTGCTAAGAAGTGAGTGACCGGTTCTAGACTCAATTGTCTTAGTAGAACTAGCAGGTATCACATCTGAATCCTTCAGTTGCCAAAGAACCAAGGAAAGAACACTATGATCCGATGGTTGCAAAAACTGATACAGTTTACAAGATTAGGAGAATACCAGATTGATATGGATCGACAAATCTGATATGCCCCAAGTGATGATAGATTTTCCCCAAGCGATGAGGACTTTTGATGAATCAATAACTAGACGTGGTTGTTGTCTTGATTACTGAGGAAGATATGATTGAATTTGATTTACAGACTTTGAATGGTGTGCAATACCATGCCCCCTTCGGGATGAAAATTGAAATCTGACAAGAAAAGTCAGCGTTGATAGTTTAGAAGCATGTTAATTGATTTGAGAAGTGGTTAAACACATCCGGGAATGCATTTTGCATCGTTGGAAGGTCCCAAAAGACCAAGTTTGACTAGGTTAAACCATGAGTTGACCATAGTTGACCAAGTTAAAATTTTGATAGTTTGATGTAAGATAATCGGTTAAGTTGAATTATGGATTTTTGTGATGATCGAAGGTCGAATATGCAAGTAGTTAATAATATAAACAATCTCAGATTTTGATTTTGATCCCGAAAAAAGATTCTACTTGCTGTTTCATTGGAGGAACCTTCGTGTAAGATTCAACTCTTGTTAGATTTGAAGATGTAATTTGAAGAATCGTTTAAGCATTGAAGTTCATTTAGCCATTGTGAGATCATGAAAACATGCAAAATGCAAAGAGACATGCAAAATGAAATGCAACCTAAGACCTAGGACCTAGTCACTGATCATATGTTGATTTGTTATCATCATTGAACTTTTAGGTAACCGAATAAATCAATACAATGCCCACTAGCTATGAAACCATAGACATATGAATATCGATTTGTATGCGTAAGAATCAATACAACACCCACTGGCTAGGCAACCATGGACATATGAATATTGATTTTGTTTTCGGAATGTCGGATTAAATATAAGCACCAAGGCATAAATGCCAAGATGACCTGAATATCATATCCATTTTGATATAGCAATTTGTATAAGCATCAAAACATAAACGTCATGATGACCTGAATACACCTTGCATGAAAAACACATCAAACAGTCAAGAGATCATTCTAAATCCCATGTGAATTACCCGTAGTGACCCTTTAATGTTCACATCGTTAGGTAAGATCGCATTCACAATAGGAGAAAGAACTCACTCAAAAAGATAATAGTTAGATCAAACTTCCTTGAATTTTTTGGGTATCAATGGTCGAGGTACACATGGCCATCCAATTTGAGATAGAGGCTCTTACAGTTGGACACTGTTTCAATCTGGAATTTTCAAAGTTGTTAGATTTTCACATACAAGTAGAAGACAAAGAAAAGATTATGCCACTAGTCATCACTCTCTAAATCCTATAAAGGACATCATCGAAGAGCTTGAAGGGACACAAGGTGCAAAAATCTCAATGTGAATCAGTAAGCATACAAGGAGATAAAAGCATGTAAAAAAGCATAGATTGTTTTCAATTTGATGTTTGATGTTGATTGCGTTGTTGTAGATGCAAAATCCTTTCGGGAGACAAGACTGACTGACTGACTCACATGAAGCTTCAAAATGACTCTAACTAGATATGATACGTCTAAGATACACCGGAGACCATAGGATATGACATTGATTTCCCCCAAGTTTGAACATTGATAGGATACAGACACTTGAGCAGATTGGTGGACAAACCGACTTATTGAAAACTGGAAATGCAAAAACAAACCGAGAGATATGTACAAACTAAAGCAAAACTGAAAGCTGGGAAAGACCAAGATTGTGCTGATAGATGGAGCATTTTGAAACAAGTGGCACCCATTTGCTGAGTTTTCACCATCTTGGCAAAGATTCTATTTTTGCTACCAAGGCGCCTGTTTCCAGGTTTTCACCAAGGCACTTTTTTTTTTCTCATTTTTTTTTTTTTTTCATTTTTTTCAATTTTTTTTTTTTGAATTTTTGATATTTTCTGATTTTTTTGTGAATCATCAAGGTGCCTATTGCCAAGTTTTCACCAAGATGTTCATTTTTTCAGGACTTTTTCTAATTTTTATAATTTTTTCAGGACATTTTACCATAGACCGAATGCCTTAGGCATAGAATTTCTTCAGATGGAGAACATTGATTGGTTCTCAGAGGTATTCTCCTTCAGTCGTTAAGAGTTGATAGGCACCAGAGCTAAAAGTAGAAGTGATTACAAAGGGACCCCACCAGTTGGGTTTGAACTTCCCCTTGCGTTCTTGATGGGATTGATTTTTAGGATTTTCTCTCAAGACTAGATCGCCAACCTGAAATTCTCTGTCTCTGAATTTCTTGTTGTAGCCTCTAGACATTCTCTTCTGATATACTCTAAGATGATCATACACTGCTTGTCTACGCTCATCTAGTAGTTCCAGTTCTTGTAACCTAGACACTTTGTAGTCATCATCAATTACTAGACCATGCATTCTAATTAGGAGTGATGGGATTTCAACCTCAATAGGCAATACCGCTTTAGACCCATAAACTAAAGTGAAAGGTGTAGCCCCTGTAGGTGTTCTAATACTTGTTCTGTAGGCCCATAGAGCTAGATTAATTATGAGATGCCAGTCTCTACCAGTTTTATTTACTATTCTATGCAAGATCTTTAATAGATTTTTTTTAGAAGCCTCTGCTTGGCCATTCCCTTGTGGATAGTAGATAGAAGACCAATGTTGGGTGATTTTGAACTTGTTACATAGATCATCGAGGTCTTTATTCCTAAATTTCCCACCATTATCTATGATTATGGAATGAGGGATCTCATATCTGCATATGATATAGTTTAAGATGAACATCGATATATGCTTTCCCATTGCTTGTGTCAAAGGGACCGCTTCTACCCATTTTGTAAAATAATCTATGTCTGTGATTATATGGGTATGTCCATTAGAAGAATGAGGATGAATCATCCTAATAAGATCAAATGCCCATTGATGGAAAGGCCATTGTGTTGTAAAGGAAATTAGATCCCTCCCTGGAGCATGAATTAGGTTTCCATGTACTTGACACTTTTAACAATTCTTAGCAAATTTGATAGCCTCTTTCTCCATTTCAGGCCAATAGTACCCAGCCCTAATAAGTTTTTGAGCTAGTGTTAAACCATTTGAGTGTGACCCACAAATACCATCATGGACTTCCTCTAATGCACATTGGGACTCTTCCTATTCTAAACATCTAAGTAGCATACCATCTAGACCTCGTTTGTATAGATCATTACCAATGATGACATATCGGGAGGCATTATGGATAAGGTATCTCTTTTCATGAACGGTTGAAGGTATCGGGGATGATTTGGTCTTGGAGATAGGAAAATAGGTTTTTATATCGGGATGAATCATGACCTACAACAGTGCAGATCATGCGGGTTTCAAGGGAGTCATATGCAGGATAAGATAGGGCTTCCACCAGAAACTCGTAGCGTAGCTCATGTTCAGGATACTGTAATAAAGTAGATAGTGTTGCCATTGCATCGGCAGCCTTGTTTTCTATTCTAGGAATTTGCTCAAATGTGATAGATATGAAATATTTCTTAAGATCATCTACCATTCTCTTGTAAGGAATGATCTTTTCATATTTAGTTTGGTACACATCATTGACTTGATGAATAACAAGTTGAGAGTCTCCATGAATGTGTAGCTCTATTACTCTCCATTCAATTGCTAGTTTCATACCATTCAAGAGGGCTTCATATTCTGCAATATTGTTTATGCAGGGGAACTTTACTCTGAATGCTTTTGGGATGGAGTATCCTTGAGGAGTTATGAACAATATGCCTTCTCTAGATCCATTCTGTGTATAGTAGCCATCAAAGAACAATTGCCATTCTCTAGAAGATAGGTGCATAATAGAGGAGTCTGGAAATTCCATTTGCATTGGTGTGTCATCAAACATGGGTGCATCTGCTAGTTGATCAGCAATAACTTGACCTTTTATAGCTTTTCTTTCAACATATTCAATGTCAAATTCACTTAGAAGCATGACCCATTTAGCCAGTCTACCTGTGAGGGCAGCCTTGCTTAGTAGGTATTTTAGTGGATCAATTTTTGCTACTAGATGCGTGGTATGAGCTAACATATAGTGTCTCAATTTCTATGATGCAAAGATCATAGTGAGACAAGCTTTCTCAATCATAGAATAGTTCTTTTCATACGCCACCAATGTTTTGCTTATATAATAAATGGCTCTTTCCTTTTTCTCTTCATCATGTTGCGCTAGCAATGCCCCCAGTGATGTGGCCGTTGTGGAGACATATAAGATCAATGGCTTCCCATGAATAGGAGGCATCAAGATAGGTGGATTTGATAGATACTTCTTGATATGGTTAAAGTTGTTCTCACATTCTTCATTCCATGCAAAGGTCACACCTTTATGTAATGTTTTTGTAAAAGGCTGTGATATGTCCGCTAGCTGTGATATGAATCTTCTGATAGATTGAACTCTTCCTTGCAACATCCTCATTTGACTGATATTCATGAGAGGTTGCATTTCTATTATAGCCTTGACTTTAGCCGGATCAACTTCAATGCCTTTCTTTGAAACTATGTATCCTAAGAGCTTTCCAGAAGTGACACCAAAAGCACACTTCTTAAGATTTAGTCGGAGACTAAACTTTTCCATTCTGTCTAGGATCATGCTCAAGTCCTTTAGATGTTCAGTTCTGATCATAGATTTTGCTAAAGTATCATCAACATAATCTTCCATAGTTTGATGCATCATGTCATGGAAAATAGATGTCATTGCTCTTTGATATGTAGCTCCAGCATTTTTAAGCCCAAATGGCATGACATTCCAACAGAAGGTGCCCCATGCACATGTGAAAGCAATTTTCTCTTGGTCCTCTGGAGCAATTTTTATTTGGTTATATCCAGAGAAACCATACATTAAGGAATACATCTCGAAACCCACAGTCATGTCCACTATCATATCAATGTTAGGTAGTGGAAAATCATTCTTAGGGCATGCTCTATTCACATCTTGAAAGTCTGTGCACACTCTAATTGAGCCATCTAGTTTAGAAATAGGTACAATATTAGAGATCCACTCTACATAGTCAATAACTTGGATGAATTTGGCATTTAGGAGCTTCTCTAATTCAGCTTTTACCAAGAGAGCAACATGAGGATGCATCTTTCTCAATTTTTGCTTGACAGGTTTGACATTTGGAGCAATAGATAAATGATGCATTATAAGATTGGGATCCAATCCTGGCATATCTGAATATTTCCATGCAAAGTTGATCTTCTTCTCTGTTAGGAATGTTGTAAATTTTTTCTTCTCTTCTTCTAATAATGATTGTGCTACATGTACCAATTGTGGTTCCTCTGTTGTACCCAAATTGATGGATTGAGTGGGCTCAATTAGAACTGGAGATTTGTCCTGTAAATGACTCAGAAGGACATCAAATATCTCATCCTTAGGCACCTCAAAGAGGTTTTCACCTTTGGATACGTCTTTTATTTTTACTTTTGTAGGTTCTGAGACTGCCACAAAGTGGTTTTCACCCTCAGAACTCTTTTTCTTTTTCTTTTTATTATTGTTTTTCTAACTAAGATATTTGATGTCTGACTCGGTCATGCTGATGCTCAGTTCACTGATGGAAGTACTCATAGGCTCAACTGCATTGAGGTAGCAAGCAAGGGCATAGTCATTTGGGAAGGTATAAATACCATGGCACAGATTTCATGGAGGTTTGATCAATAAGTTCTGGATATTTGATGGTCAAAGTAGGGAAAGATTGGGAGATAGTGTTTATGGATATGGATCTATCATCATTGGTCCTAACCTGATGCTCAAATTCAAAGGTGATACTACAACTTAAGACATCCAATTTGTGAATAGGCTCAATGTCATCGTGGGAGTCCAATTGAGCCATAGGTGGATCAGACTCGATAGGTTCATCATTTCGCTCTAGACTTACGTTGGTTTAAGGTACATATTGGTGAATAATATCAACATGTTTCTCTATAATAAGCTCATCTTCATCTGGTTCTGGAATGGCTCCCCATTCATAGTCATTTGATTCAGCTTCTGATTCAGGATCTCTAGGAAATCTTAGAACATGAGTAAAGTCAGGGTGAATACCCCAAGAAGGGTTACCCTCATATTCTGATTTGTATTCATACTCATGAGAATCTATCTCAAAATCACTACCACTTCCCTCTTCTTGATTGTTTTTGAGATTAGTTGGTTCTTGTGTTGCAACTATCTCTTGATTGATAGTAGGTTCTCGTGTTTCTACTACATTAATGCTTTTGATAGGATCATCTTTATCATCAAGAAGGTCTTTGATCTCCTTAGGCAATTTTTCATAGGGGATGAGTTCTAAACTATCTGAATCACTACCGGATGGTTATGTTTCTTCTTTCTTAAGAAGAGGTTCCCCTGGTGAGATCTACTCTATGACATGAGAGCAATTACCTTTGAGGTGATAGGGTTTCTTCTTAAAGCCTAAGCCAACTTTGTTTTTATTTTCTCTACCAATATGTGGGAGAGGTACCTCAAGACCTTTTCCTTTGATTCCTAGAGGTCCTTTACCTAAATATCCCATCTTAGCTATTAATTTATCTCCTGGACCATATGACTTGGAAGGGAATTTAGAGACTGTAGAGTCACCAGTTTGAACAAATTGAGATTCAGGTTCATCTTTATACAGCCATGATAGCACAGCCTCATCCTCTTCAAATTCTTTCTTGGATACTTGTTCTGCTACAAAAGTCTTTTTATATGCTTCAAGAGGTTCTTTAGAGTCTGGTTTGGATTGTTTCAAAGATTGCCCATAAGATTTAGGTGAGATAGGGAGAGATGTCAAAGATAAGACTGGCTCGATAGTATATTCTCCCATACTATTTTCTTTGATATTAACCTCTTTTGCAAGATCTTCCATTTTAGATGTGGATGCTTCTTTAGTTGGTTCAATAGAAGATTCTCTATTATTAGGTACAAGCTTATCTGCACTTTCTTTCAAGGTGTTGCAAGTTGTATTCAGATCTGCGGGGATAGTAACCTCTACTCCTTCATAAGGAAACTTCAAACATTGATGGTATGTAGAAGGAATAGCTTGCATTTCATGTATCCACGGTCTCCCTAGAAGGATGTTGTAGGCCAAAGGTAGATCAAGCACTTGACAGATGGTATCTTTGATAACTGGACCCACTCTGATAGGTAAGACAATGGTGTCTTTAGAAGATCTTTCTTGTTCATCATAGGCCTTGATAGTTATTTTCTTTCTAGGATCAATAGCCAATTCTGAAAATATCAATTGTGTGATCAAGCTGTAAGAACAAATGTTTAGGCCAGCGCCCCCATCTATCAACACATGTTTGACTCTACGATTCTAGATCAAGACTTCTATATGCAAAGGCTGATTATGTGGGTGACTCAAGGAGTTGTCATCTTCCTCTAAAAAGGAAATATATTGTGGAGATGTAAGATGTCCAACCATAGTCTAGAACCTATCTAAATCAAGGTCATCAGGAACATTGGAACCGAGCAAAGCTTTATCAAGAATGGCTTTATGAGCTGGAGATATTCGAAGCAACTCAAACATGGAGATTTTTGCATTAGTGTGCTAGAGTTGTTGAACAATGCTATAATATGTAGCTCTTTTATCCTTTGGATTGGAAGATTTTGAAGCAGCCTTTTGTTTAGAAGCAGATGAAAGATTGAAGGGAACCTTAGGGACATTTGATGAATATGGGATTTGTCCTTTTAGATGCGTTTGAGCTTGTGATCAAGTAACTGCATTAGCTGAGGAATGATTTCTATCTCTTCATACAATTGTGATGACATTGCAACTTTCAGAGAGACATGGCTCAACCATATTGATGACAGTGTTATTTCCAGGGTAGGCATAGTTGACTTTTGCCCCCATATTAGGCTGAGAAGTTGAAACTTTTTGACCATGTTTCGGAAATGGTTCTGTGAATGTTGTATGATCATTATTGCTCATGGGATTTTTAATTGTGATGTCTCCACTATCGATCAGATCTTGAATGGTATGCTTCAAGTGATAGCAACTACTAGTTTTGTGACCTTTACTCCGATGGAAATCATAGAATTCATTTTCCTTCCACCATATCGGTTTGGGGTCCTGAGCATTTGGTCAGATTGGTGGTAAAGAGATGATGTTATTAGCCAGTAGAGTTTTCATAGCTGATTCTAAAGACTCTCCTAGAGGAGTAAATTTTTTATGTTTATCCCATTTTTTGTATTCTGGCTTCCTTTGAGATGGTGGAGAAGACTTTTGCTCTGAAGCTTTAATGACTTGAGTGCCAAGAGTGAGATTGTAGGCTGGTGCCTTTGATGGGGCATAGATAATGTCAACAACACCATCTGTGATGATGCCTTTGTTCTTGTTCCAATTTTTGTTCTTGTCTTTAGAACTGGATCCAGATTCATACTTGTCTTTTTGAAGTGTGATTTCTCCTTTTTTTACAAGCACTTTTTTTATTTTGATAGCATTATCCACCATCTTGTCAAAAGATGTATGATCTTGCATTTGTAAGGGATAATTGATTTTTGGAACAAGGTTATTGATAAAGATTTCAAGTTTCTCTATTTCAGGAATTGGTCTAGCATATAGAGAGAATTTCTTTCGCCACCTCTTGAGGAAAGTTAGGAATGATTCTCCTGGATATTGCTTGAGATTACAAATATCAATCATGGTGACGGGATGTTGAATATTGTAGGAGTATTTCTGGTAGAACAATTTACTCAATTCCTCAAATGTCTTGATCATAGGAGGCAATCTTGAAAATCATTGAATGGATGCTCCTCCCAGAGATCTAGGAAAAAGATGAATCAGATAGGTCAGTTCATGCATGAATTCCATGGATTGCATACAGAACTCTCTGACATGATCTTGAGGATCAGAGTGTCCATCATACTTATCATACTTTGGCATCTCCACTCTTTTTGGAAATGGTGGCATATACAAGTTTTTGTCAAAAGGAAAAGGGCATAGAGCTTCCATGGAGAACTCTTTGGGTTCCTTTTCTTTCTCAAGGCTGTTAAATTTGACTTGTAAAGCATGTATCTATTTCATCATAGCTATGAGTGGATTTTCTTCCTCATGCATAATGATATCTTCAACATTAAAGTTGGGAGGAAGTTTAGCTCCTTGATGAGCTAGCTGTAAAAAGTATGCTTCTCTATCTTCTTTCAAGAAATGCTTCATCATTCGTTTGAAGTTATCATCATTTTGATATTGAGCAATTTCTTCAGGTGTGGGTTCCTGATCTTCCCCATGTTGAGATTGAGCTCTTTGAGAGCCAAAATTTGTCCCTACTTGAGACATGGTAGGATTTCATGGACTCCCTGGATTAGATTGATGATGGGTATGTTGAGTACCTCCGTGAGTTGATGGAGGAGGTATGTAACCAGATTTCAATCGATAGTTGCCAAGACCATCATCCTCGTAAAGACTAGAATTGATGAGTTTCTTAAGAGTTGGAGTTTGGAGAGTGGTGATAGATTTCTTGTGAGAGGAAGCTCTAGTCTCCACCATTCACCTCAAGTGAAACAAAAGAATAAGATCCAGATAATCAAAAAATGAATTGAATCAAGATGATCAGATGACGCAACCTTGTCAAGGTTTGATTGATTTGAAGATTTGATTAGATGTGGATGAAGGATACTATGCCCTGGATGTATGGGTAGGTTCCCAAAAGATAGCAAACAAGATATCACAACACTTAGTCATTTTGATGATTGATTGAAGATTGATAGTTATGACAAGGTTTTGACATAGGATGATAAGGACTCAAATCGATTAAACAGAAGGCTAAATAGAATTCAAAAGGCCACTTTAGGAAAATGATTGGATTCTTAATAGCTACTACTCTGTTCCTGACACAGTGATTCATTCGACAGATTCTAAAATTAGGCTGAAAAAGCTAATTATCTAGCAATTTTGACAATTTTTTTGACAACTTTCAAAAATTTCCCAAACGACACTCTGCAGACTCGTACGACAGTGGGTATGCTATGAAATGACAGTTGCAAAACTCGTATGACAATTGCAAGAAAGATTTTGACTCTTAGAATTTTCTGGCATCAAAACTCATATGACACTGGGTTGGTTATCATATGACAATTGGGTATCAATGAAACGACAGTTGAAAATCTCATACGACAGTTGGGTAGCAATGAAACGACAATTGAAAATCTCATACGACAGTTGCAAGATTTTGACTTTGAGAATTTGCTGGCAAGGAAACTCATACGACACTGGGTACTCAATCATACGACAAATGGGTTGTAATGAAATGACACTTGATGGAAACTCGTATGACTTTCTGACCTCCTGAGATGACTTTTGACTCCAGAAAAGGATTTTACTTCAGATTTTGCAAATTTTGAATTTTCAGATTTGAATTGTTTGCAAATTTCAATGTCCAGATTTGAGAATTGTAACAGATTTGTCCATTTTCAATAACCAGATAGATAAACAAGCACGCAAAATAGCAAGCAAGTGATTTCAAGCATGTCTGAAAACAATGAACAAGGGAAAAAGCAACCTTGCACATGAACAAGCAAGTGACTTATTCATTCTAATCCTCAGAAGTGCTAATTGTGTATGTTCTAAAAATGTTTTGCAATAATGCACATATACCCTATAAAATAAAAATTTGGCCTCGCTAGGGTTTTTAGTAATGGTTTAACTCTACAACTTTTATGATCCAAAGGGGTGAACTCCAATCCCGGCGCACCAGGGTTTTGACATAGTCTGAGAACTTAATCTTCAAGAGCTGCTAGGGAGATCTAACAACCCAACAATGAACCATACTCATGGAGATTTCTTCCACAAGGACATTTATATAGCGGCTGTCACTACCACAGTAAAAATGGCTATTACCGCTTGAGGTTCCGTCAACATATTTTACCCTATGAAGGGATTGTCCGCTATGGTTAACCCTCTCTAAAGGTGACTCACAATAGTATACCACAATGGGACTTGGCTCCAGATCCAAGGTTTTGATGCCTCTTCACTTTTAACCCAAACAAAGCAAGCAGATTAATCTGACACGCTAAGACAAAGTTTTGCTTCACCAAGGTCTATGATGTCAACTCCACGTGATCTATCAACATCTGCGGGGAGAGAATGTATCAATCAATAAGAGAAGGTGCACTAACCAATTTTGATTCACCAAAGCTTGTGATGTCAACCCCACGTGATCTATCAACCTCTCCTGGGAGAGAATGTATCGATCAATAAGAGAAGACGCACTAACCGAGTTGAATGTGAAATGCACTAAGTATCCTCCCTACCTACAAGGATTCTGTCATCAAGAAGGATTTCACTGGGAATCCAATCTCTCAAGAATCATGAATAGTATTCATAGGGCCTAATTACTATGTGAGCACAGATGTATGTTTCCAAAAGCAAATCTACCAAAAGTACCCAAAAAAGTAGAAAGAGGAACACTTAACGTTTAAAGAGAATATGAGATGAGTCCACAAGGTGGAACACTTAACACCTCACACAAGATAAAATGAGTCCCCAACTTAGAAAACAAGTGAGTTCTAAAAAGCACAAAAGGGTTGCCTGGTGGAACAATTAACTTTTCTCTCCTGTAGACCCCTCCCCTTTATGGCGCTGAGATTGCAACCATGGGGCGGAATGAGGGGCCGGTAGATTTAGCGAGTCCAATAACCCAAGATAGAAATCTAGATGAATCACAAGTATCTAAGACTACTAAATAAATACCTAAGGTGTCACAACCTAGTATCAATTATGCAAGTGTGTAGAAATAGACAAAAGCATGAAAAGATGCACACAAGCCAGACACATAAGAGATTTATTTTAAGTCCAAATCAAAATTTTATAAGATGAAGGAGAATACCTAGGATCCTCGCAATGCGCTTAGTAGATTTTACCTGATTTTTAGCAATTCTTGTTGAGCTTTTCCATGCAAGCAAGTGACGAACTCTCCAACAAGCAAACAAGCAAACAAGATATGCAAAATATATTCAACTTATGAAAACCATAGGGTTAGCTCTAAAAATCAATTATTATCAGCAATAATAACCAGTAATTAACCCAATTGACAACTCATACCATTCATTGAACCATGTAAAAAAAAATCACAAAACTTTATTTTTTTTGCTGAATTTGACCTAGTCAACAAGATCTAATTTTTCTTTTATTATTTTGGCCACAAAAATAGAAATTCAAAATAGAGGCCCCTACTAAAAAATAGAGAGCTTTCCAAAAATGTAAAAATTTTAGAAAAATCTATTCATTTGTGCCGTAGAGACCCGTTTTATCAAAACAGACCAGTTTTTGTAAATTGACTATTTGAGCTATTATATTACATCCAAATTTAAAATACAAAGAATGGACCCCCTATATAATTTAAAGATCTTTCCAAAAATATAAATTTTTTTGAAAAATATGCTGATTTGTGTTAGATATTAATTTTTTCCAGAATTTTAAGAAAAAATTATTAAAAATTCAAAACATCTCAGAAAATTTTAAATTTTTTACTATAGCTTCTCTGATATATGTCCAACTTGCAAAAACAATTTTAGAGAAAAAATCTAAGCTGTTTGAGAGATAAAACTAAATCTTTGAAACTTTAGGCCTTTAGCTCCCCAAAAAAATCAAAACTAGCATGTAAAGGAGGGTTGCCCCACGATGGGCACCAGAAAATGTGTGTGTGAATTTTGTACCTAATCTATAGACACAACACTTTAGTAAAACATTAGAGGTTAGCAATAATCAAAATCATGCAAAATTGAAATCTAATCTAACCAAGCGATCTACTGCCTTCTAGTAGGTGCGAGATTAATGTTCTCAGATTGCTATCGAGATCAGTGACCTAGACGACACCTAAATGAAGGATTTGAATGCAAAACTGATATGAAATATGAATGCAATTAATCTAAATTTTTTATATTTTCTATGCAATGATATGATCAAAACTGATATGAATCTATGATATGCTAAAAACTGATATGCTATACTAATCTAGAAATGATATGATATGAGAAAGAAAATTCTAACAATAATATGAAAGCTATGAATTTGAAATTGATCTCACAAAGGTGTCGATTCGCAAGAGCTTTGATTTTCCCAATTCCAATTCTCCACCGTGATTGTGCAAATTTGTGGATGATTTGTGAAGATCTGAGCCTTGGTTTTATAGAAATCCAGGGCTTTGGAGGTGCATGGAAAAAAGCCATAAATCACTCAAATAACTCAGCTTGATTTTTGAGTTATTTTTAAATAAAGATAATTAAGTCACGAAAATCATGCAAAAGCACAGTTCAACTCGAATTAGAAGTTTAGATCAACTTTTAAAACTCAAAAAGATGTTGAGTTTCAAAAAGCTAACAACTTGCATTGATTTTCCAATTTGAGTTTAACTGGTCCTTGAATATGCACATGGATAATTATGATTTAATAAATAAATAAAGTGATTTATTCTCAACTTAACTGATTTTTGAAATAAAATAATTAATTTATGGGTTAATTAACTATTTTATCAAACTTTTATTAAAAACTATATTATTAAATAATGACAACCTCTTTAATCAATTAAATAAGAACTTAATCAATTATTCATAGGATATTAGATTTATTGTCAAAATTAAATAATACAATTAATAATAGATAGAATTAAATTTAATTACACAATTAAGTGGAAAGATATTAAATCTAATTAATTAAATATGAAAATATTCAATTAATCAAACTTAGGATAAATGTGATTTATCGCCAAATAATCATTAAATTAAAGATAATTAAGATAATTAGGAATATTGCTAGGAATATTCCCCGATGCAAAATTTAAGATAATCAATTGGGATTCGATGATGTTTAGATGTGCCTTAGGTTAGGACTTTGATGTCGATTTCGTTCGAATTGTTGATATAGGAGATTAATGAACTTATAGCCCATTTTTGGGGTATTACACTAACAAGGTAAGATCATCAGAAGTGATCAACAATTGTAGCCTTAACTGGCATACTTTATTTACTATAGTGGTGAAGAATTTGTGGGTGTCATCCCCACTACAAGTTTTACCTTCTAATAAGGGTTTTTGCGTAACCAAAATATCTGAGTCATGAGTTAAGATTTTCGTGTATGATTTATTATTTTGTTTACATGCACTTTACATTTCCAAGTTATATGAATGTATGTTACGTTAGAATAACTGAGAGGGGGGTGAATCAGTTATCCACAGTCCCAAATACAAAATGTATATCCAAAAACAATTTTAAAAAAATTATGTAGCTCGGTAACATAGAATAGTAAATTGTCTGTGCTTTTACCAATTACCAGTTAATAACTTAGTAACTACCGATCGAAGAAAATATGCAACATGTAAAGTATGGTATCCAATAATCATCACAATCAATACATAACACGAGAGATTTAACGTGGAAACCCTATAAAGGGAAAAACCACCTGGGATCGGTGTATCATCTTAAAATGGAAGCACTTCCATGATAAGAGCATTTATCCCTCTGAGTAAGTGGTCTAGGGTCATGTTAAGCACCTTGATTAGGTCTTTTCATGTATTTGGCTTTCTCCCCACTTTCTACTTCTTTTCTACTTTGTTCTAGGTCAAATTAGGGTTAGGATCCTAAGGATTCTCCTTAATTTCCCTCTTCCATGGATCTATTTTCTAGGTAGGACTTAGAAATAGGTCCTCCTAGCCTTCATCACATTCATCATAGGATTTTATGCCTATCCCTGGCATTCTATCCCATTCTAGTATCATTTCTAGGTCTCTGGGCATCCCCAGGACCTCCTATCCTGATTCTGGCTAGATTTGGGCCCACAAGGTCAAAATCAAGGTTGATCCTGACTAGGTCAGGATCAAGCTTGAACCTAATTAGGTCAGGATTGAGCTCAATCCTGACTAGGTTAGTTACAACCTTGATTTTGCCCCCCTCTTTCAAAATTCCAAATTCCTTGATTTTCGGGTATCGGGTTTTGGGATATTTGTTTTCGCACCTCCGAGTTGGCTATTTCAGGTTTTAGAATGGTAAATCCTTAAATTTCATTTAATCTAGGTATATTTTCTAAATTTTAGGACCTAATTGAGATTTAATTCTCCAAGGTGGCCCCTCTAGAGGATTGTGCCCTAGTTCACCATAAAAGGAGGCCTTCCTCTCTCATTTTCACATCTATTTTTCACATCTCATCTCAAGAAATTGCAATCTCTCAAGATCTCAAGTGCAAGCAAGAATTCAAGCATTCAAGTGTTCAAGCATTCATCCATCAAGGAGACCCATTGTTAGCCATTGAAGGATTCAATCTCTTTGGAGCCCCCTTGAAGAGCCATCCTTCTACATTCATCCAAGTCTTCTCATATGAAAAGATCAAATGCCATTGATTGGAGACATCCTACATTCATTCTACATCCATTGAAGCATTCCTATTTTTGGATTTGAGGATTCAAATCCTCTACAAGGACTTCAACATAAGCGAGGTGATTTATTTCAATTACTTTGTTTATGCACACTATATTTCAATTCAATTTCAAGGTTAATTCCTAAATTGGGGTTTGACCAAGGCAAACCCCCCATACAAACAAAAACCCCCATTTTCTTGAAGGTACAGGTGTGGGATTTTGGATCTAAGAGCGAATTTGGATACCCTTTTCGGTGAACTTTCGAGATTTGTGAACAAAGTCAGAATTCACCTTCAAATAAAGAATCTAGCCTTTGACCTTTTATGAGGGTCAAATTTGACCTAAGCTCATCTTGGAAAAATATTTTTGGGTTTTCTCCATCTCGGCATTTCCAGTTTGTAACAGGTTGCAGATTTGCCTGAAAGTACACACAGACATCAGAAATTAGCATTTTCCAAATTTGTCCTAATTTGAGGCTACTACTTGCATTTCAATCATTTCAAATTCTAAACACTTCAATTCTACCATAGGGAAATATAAGGTTTTTCTCTCTCTTTCATATTCTTCATAGATTGATTTGATTGTGCATTAACCTTTTGGTTGATCAAATTGGATCTCTCCTTTGGGAATTTGGATTTAGGAGTGGATCTCATATTTCCCCCACACATCATACCACATACACATTTGAATAGTGGTGATTCCATTTTACTACTATTCATTTTGGTGAACCCGACATACTTATTCTCTTTTCTTTTGTGGAATTAGATGCCTTATTGTGCTTTCCTTTTATCTTGTTAGTATTAGATTTTTCCTTTATGTTAGATCTTGCATACTAATTAGATTTCAAAAATACAAAAATATTCATTCTTTATGTTTTTTTAGTTTAGTTCATTTGCTTTGCATTGGTTTATGAGCTTTACTACCACTAGTCCTACTTATAACATTCCGATTAGAAGAATTCGTAGACTCATGGGTGCCTTTGATCCTAAATCTTCCTCTCCTTTCCTTAGGATCTCAGATGATAACTTGATTCTTCATGATTCCAATCCTACAATGGAGAAAAACTCTTCTCACTCATCTCATGATGAGGATGACACTTTAAGAGTTCCTCCTGAACAAGTCCAAAAAATTTCCACTAAACTTGATAAAATGGGTAATTGGCTTATTCAAGAAAACCATAATCGAGATTCTATTCAAGCTATAGAGGCTCTTAAGAAAGTTCTCTATGATAGTGATCAAGGTGTTAACCTCTTGCATGGTATCACTCACCTTGTGCATTCAAATGTTAAACCTTTAGCTCAAGAAGCTCAAGATTTAGGGTGTATTCCTCCTATCACTAGTGTTGAACCTCCTTCTCATCCTTTACCTCGTATTCCTACCTATACTCCTTCATTGGTGATTGTGATGGTTCCCTCTACTCCTATGAGTGTTCCTCTTGTGTCGCTTCCTACATCACAACCTTCATATCATAATGTTCCTTTCACTTATTCCAATCCACTTCCAACTGTAGTTCCTAGTGTTCCTCCAATTGTGTCTTCTATTCCTGCAGCTTCTTACACTTTACCTAGTGTGTCTAATGTTTCTACTCCTCCTATTTCCTCTAACAATTCAACAATAATCAGTTTGTCTCAAACTGTATCATCCTTACAACAACAACTTGCTTCCTTAACTCAAAACAAGTTTAGTGTTCCTACATGTGACATGGGAAGTCCCTTGTCCTGAGAAATTATTCGTACTCATGTTCCTCA
Source organism: Chamaecyparis obtusa (assembly GCA_027943335.1). NCBI lineage: Eukaryota > Viridiplantae > Streptophyta > Pinopsida > Cupressales > Cupressaceae > Chamaecyparis > Chamaecyparis obtusa. Next base: position 516,576 of record BSBK01001446.1, read on the forward strand.
ACAAGGTGAGATGCCTTGTCTTGAGAATTATAATGGAAAAGGAGATCCTGTTCAACATGTTAAAACATTCCAAATCCTTTGTAGTGATTATGCTCATGACAATAGGATTTTAGCCAAACTGTTTGCTAGAACCTTCCATGACAAGGCCTTACAATGGTATTGTTCCTTGCCTCCTTATTCTATTGATTCCTTTCCATAACTTGCTAATGCCTTTATTCAACAATTTCAAAACAACATTGGCTCACAAGTGACTTTGACTAATTTAATGCATTGTAAACAAAGTGCTAAAGAAAAATTAACTGAATTTAGTGGTAGATTTAAGCATTTGTATGCTCAGATTTCCTATCCTATTCCTGATATGGATATTTAATGTATGTTTATTTCAAATTTGCAAAAGGATATTAAAGATAAGATTCTGCTTACTAAATTTAACTCTTTTCAACAACTTTGTGCAGTGCTTCATCATTATGAATTACAAGTGAGTCAATTTGAGAGCAACACTCCAATGGCTCCTATTCCAGTTGATAAGAGTGATGCTACTCCTAATCCAAACAAATTTCAAAAATTCAACAACTATGTCAAGATAAACAAACAAACAAATGCAATTGCTGATCAAGTTGTTGTTGCATCTCACAATGCCACTTCTGCATCCACTGCTTTTCCATTAAATTGTACGTTTACTCCTCTTTCTAAATCTTTATATGCTATTATGAATAGGTTGTTAATTTCTAATATGATTACTTTACCTCCTATTCAACCTATTTTACCTGTTATGATTGCATTTAAATTTTTTGATCAAAATGCTTTTTGTCAATATCATCGTCGGAATGGTCATGATACTGAGAAATGTTATTCTTTAAAACATAAGGTTCAAGACTTAATTGATTCTAAGGATTTATCTATTGATAATCTTGATGGTAGTGGGAACAAATTTATATCTCCTCCTAATCAAAACCTTCAAATCTATACGAACCCTTTACCTACACATGATACTAATACCATTGCTCAGCCATCTACTATGGAAATTGTGTATGAGTCAAAGATGGATGATCTCAATCATGTTGTTAATCAAGAGGAGCATGTTGGTCAATCTGTATCTCCACCTCAACCTCAACCTCAACCTCAACCTCAGATTCAATTTCAAGTTCAATCTCAACCTTGACCAAAACCTAAACCTAAACTGAAAGCTCAACCTAAACCTTGACAACAACCTAAGAATAAAAGACCTCGGCAACTTTTGATTACCTTTGATGACTCTGAGACTATTAAGGCTCCTGATGGTCCCCTTTACATTGCTGCTAGGATTTCTCAGATACCTACTCATGGTTGTCTTGTTATCCTACATCCTTAGTCAATGTTATTACTGAAGAAAATATTTTTATGAAAATCTTACAATGTGATTCTTATGATACATCGGATGTATGGATTCAAACTTGTAATGGTTTTCTTTGTCCATCATTTGGTTCTATTACTTTACCGGTTGAACTCTGTGGAAAGATTGTGAACACTACCTTCGTTGTTGTTCCTACTTTTGATCAATTTCAAGTTAAGCTAGGTTTGCCTTGGTTGACTACCATGCATGATGTTGCTTCACCTATCCATAAGTGTCTTAAGTTCATTCATGATGAAGAATTGAATATGATTAATCATAGTTTATATCAACCTTCTAGGCCTAGAGATTGTGTTGCTCTTGATTTCTTTTGGCCTTCATTACCTAATTCATGTCCTCCTCGACTTGATAATCTTTTTCGATCATATCAAGCCTATAAACATCATAAGATTCTTGAATTAAGCATACCTCCTATGGATCTTAATCGTGGTCTTTTTCCTACACCTTCTATACCTCCTTGAACTATGACTTCTCATTCTGTTAATCAAGTTCCTTCTATCAAACCTATTAAAGATCTTGTGATTGTTTCTCCTATTGTTAATAATCATATTGATCTTCCTAAAGAACCTATGAAGGATCCTGTGATTGTTCCTCCTAGTTCTCAACCTATTTCAAATAAATCAAAATGTAATCGATCTGCTAATGAACATCGTAAAAAGCATCATGCTCATGCTAAAGCTCATAATTCTATTCTTCAAAGATCTCCATCTTCTTCAAATAAAACTATGCATGATATGTTAGAAGTTGTTACTAATAATGATGTTCATATGCATGATTATGATGATTCTATTTGTATCTTAGATCCTATTTTGATTAATTTGGATGAAGAAGATACTCTTGATGATACTGATGATGTTAATGATGAATATGAGACTATTGACATTAACATTGATTTACCTAATATGCTTTCATCACAATTAACTCTTACACCTAGTGTCGAACATTGTGATTCTCAAGCGGATACTTTTTTGGAACTGACTATCATTCCTACTATGTTAGATATAGTCCCTCTTGCTAGTTACCCACCTTCCCTAAATGATATACAACGAGATGGGGAGAGTAGGTAGCATGCTTGATCGGCTTGTCCTTCGTGGTAGCTTTGTTGTGTGTTTTCCTGTTGTACTGTGTTTCTCCCGTAATGTGTTTGCTAAATGTTGTTAGATTATTTTATATGATCCTTGTTACTCATTATATGCACCCTAAAATGGTCGCCTAGACTTTGGGCCCCCATTCAGCAATTTATCAAACCCCTGAATCAATATTTTCAAAAATCAACATTTTTCAAATATCAATTTCCTTGATCAAATCCTATTCTATCATTTATTCGATTATTTTCTATGGGCTAACCATTTTATCCTAAAGTCTTTATTTATTAAAAGGAATTTCCTCCCCTTTTATTAAATTAAAAAACCCCCACTTTTCCTCTTATCCTAAGTTGCACAAATAAAGCATTATTCTTATTTTATAAAAAGAAGAAAAGCACTTTTTGTCTCATATGGACACAAAATTCAACTCTTATTTTCTCATTGGAGGATATTTGAGCACATGGATTTCTCCTCTTTCAAGCTCCACCCTTGATTAAATATTTTGCCTCTTAATCTCCATGGTCTATTCCTTTTCAATTCCTTTAAAAGGAGAGCTCTTTTCTCAATCTTAGATCCCAACTTTGAATACTAATCTTATGTTGTAGGATTTCTTGGAGACTTTGGAGCTTTTGGAGATCATTATTTCATTCTAGTTTCATTCTTGCATCATAGCTTCATGTTTATGCTTTCTAGCTTAGTTTCCTTTATGCTCTAGATTAGCTCACATAGCTTAATTAGAAAGGATTTGTAATACTTTTCTTTCATAGCTTAGCTTGCATCTTCATTCTTAGCATAGTTGCATTGCATTTCCATTTTTTATTCTTGAGGATATTGGCATTCTTTCCCTTGTCTCTTTGAATCTCCCATTGTGTGGTTTACTAGAAAGGTTGCATGCTTCAATAGCTCTAGCTGAGAGCACCATCAACATCCTTGTGACTCCATGCCTAGGGAGCTCTAGGTCATGTTCTCAAGGTTTCCCATTCATGGATTCCCTTGGAAGTAATGACTTAGAGAAGTGCACTATTTAGTGTGTACACTCAGTTGGTGCAAGGTGATGAAGGAATCAAAACTGTTGTTCAAATTCCTCTATATGTATCTCTATTCTTCTATGCGTTGTTCAATGTTATGTTGTAACTGTGCTATTGTTCGTAATGTTTCCTTGTGTAATCTACTTGAATTCAAGATATGGTAGCACTAATTCTTTTTGGTCTCCATTTCATGGTCTGAAAAGATTCTCCTTTGTATATCTTATGTGATCTTTCCTCCTTTTGTGATCGTAGTTCTACTTTCTTTAGGGAATGATGTTAATTCATTTGCAATAATATCATATATATATTATCTTATGATCATACTGACCCCATGGTAGGTAGATCCCTTCTATGTTCTTTGTATGTTTCTATGATATTTCCCTTGATTTGTCTTCGTCTGGGGGCATCTCGACGTGGAAATGTAATCAGTGGGGTTGTTTATGTTTCCGTTAAAGCCATTGCTCTTGTTAAAGTGTCACCAATGACTTTAACGTGGGGGCATACACTCTGCTCACCTATTGCACACACGCACTTTTTGATACGCACATATTTTTCAAAATACCTTTTCTCCCTTTTTGGATTAGTAACTAATCCTCAAAGCATGGATTTATATTTTAGGATCTCTTGATCCCTCCAGTTTCAAATATACATATATTTTGATCCCTTAAGGTCGGAGGTGTCCTTAAGATTGGATCTCTTTATTCTTTTTTGGTTTTATTCTTATGGAATAGAATATTCCTAAGGATGAATCCTTGATGGGTTGACTAGTGAGTAGCCACATGCACTAGGAGGTTCAATTCCATCTTTCCAGTTGCGTTGTTTCCTTGTGTGGTTCACAATGAGACATAAGTTTTCATTGGGAAAGGTAATCACACCTTCTTTCTCTCTCTAGAGATGTCTCTCTTATTGTGATCTAGGAGTCAACAAAGACTTGAGTCCCTGGGGGCTTAAGGCTTCCCTTTGTCCCTTGGATTACGATAAGATTATCTTTTCATGCTGATCTCCTTTACCAAGAGTTTGCATTGAGTCCATACTCTTGCTAAAGTGGGGGCTTAATGTATCATCTTAAAATGGAAGCACTTCCATGATAAGAGAGTTTAGCCCTCCGAGTAAGTGGTCTAGGGTCATTTTAAGAGCCTTGATTGGGTCTTTGCATGTATTTGGCTTTCTCCCCGCTTTCCACTATTTTTTTGCTTTGTTCTAGGTGAAATTAGGGTTAGGATCCTGAGGATTCTCCTTAATTTACCTCTTCCATGGCTCTATTTTCTAGGTAGGACTTATAAATAGGTCCTCCTAGCCTTCATCATAGTCATCATAGGGTTTTATGCCTATCCCTAGCATTCTATCCCATTCTGGTATCATTTCTAGGTCTCCGGGCATCCCCGGGACCTCCTGTCCTAGTTCTGACTGGATCTACGCCCACAGGGTCAGAATCGAGGTTGATCCTGACTAGGTAACCCAAAATTGTTCACTCTTCTGAAGTGAGGTCGGTGAAGAGCTGACCCTATTAAAGGTTACAAAACACACTGTAAGGTGTGACCTTGTTAGAGGATTTAACACTAACTGTTATCATCCAACTAGCATTCACTATGGGGTTGACAGGATAACAAATGTACATTCTATGAATGACATTACAAGACTTTCTAGTCTACTCGGTTAAGAGATTTATCTGATTACAATGGTTAAATTGTAACAACAGGTGATCTGAATACAATATAACTTGATTTACAGATGTACAGATCTATATTATTCTCATTCAAATCCTTTGATCAATATATCAATTGTGTTCAACAATATTAAGTAACTTACTATCTCTCGGTCATACCTTTATGATGCTCAGTAATCTCTATAGTTTGGTTCTCCTTAACCAGTTTGATCAGGCATGCATGAAGCTTGTTCATGCAATATCTCTATAGTATTCTCTTCTCTGACATAAGTTTCATAATGAAACCCTAGTCTCTTAAATAGACAAGTAAACCATTTTGTTCTCATCCATTAGATTTTTTTGCTTCATCTCCTTCATTGATTTTTCCACTTAAACCTTCCTCGGCTGATGTGTAAGTAACACATTTCAATTATTTCCTTTAGATCTTCCTTGAATTTTTCTAGTCATTGATCTCGTAAAAAACTTTATCTTTCCACCTCGTGATCATACACTTTATATCTCATCAACTTCTATTAGCTAAACTAATCACTTAGTTCTTTTGTTCATTCTCAGTTAACAAATAAATGTGTTGGTGAACACAAGCTCGGTTTATACTGTGCTCAGTGTATACTAGAATGCTTCATTAACTGACCACACTACTTTGTAATAGTTTTCTCCCAACTTCATAATAGATTAATGCAACATAATCAAGTTAAAAATATGAAGTCATAGACTCATCAATAAGTTACCAAAGGTATTCCTTATCCTCATCTATCATATCCATCTTCCACCATGTAGATATCTCGGTTCTTCATCTTTCTCTTCTCTACTACAAATGTGTTAGATATTTGCAACTCCATGATAAGTACTGTCAAAACTAGTTGACATCAATGACAACATAAAATTGATTCAATTATCTTATATAGCACTTCAGTTTTCGGTGATCTTTAATCACTTGTAGCTCTTCAATCATGTTCTCAATCAATTGTAGTTCATCAATCTCTCCCTTTGGCATTGATGGCAACTCAAGCAATATGAAGTATACCATACACATACCAAACATGTATTCTACAACTCTATAAGAAAATGTTGTAGCTCGGTAAGCTCTCCCTTAGCTTAATATGTTTAATCACTATGTTACATAACAGCATTGCAAGTGCAGACTATCTTCTGCATATATGATCTTTGCAGCTCTCAAATTCCTTCTTGTGTTCTCAGCAACTGATCTCCAACACTCTCCCTGACTTTCTTAGATTGTCTCTCCCTTAGATTGTTGTTCTCATATTCTTCATAGTTATCATATTGTTTATCTCTCCCTTTGACAACAATGCCAAAGAAACACATAAACATACAGCTCTGTAGTAGCCATGTAACTCTCTGTTGTCCAGTTCATTTACTGTATCTCAGTATACTAATTATGCCATTGGTTTCTGAAATCTTTCACAACCTTAGATAGACATTCAAAGTGTGAACTATGTTGCATCAACATGAGTGATCTTCTGATAAGATTAGGCTGATGCAACCTCCAGATCACATTAGTGACCGGTAGACAAGGGACGGACCCCAAGTCTAGTCCTTAAGTATTCAAATGTATCTTTTAGTAGAGGCATGGTAAATATGTCTACAAGTTGGTCTTTAGATGTAACAAATTCTAGCTTCACTTGCTTCTGATGTACTTGTTCTCTTAAGTAGTGATACTTGATAGATATGTGCTTTGTTTTTTAGTACATCACTGGATTCTTTGAAATGTTTATAGCACTAGTGTTATCACAATATATAATCACCGGATCAGTGATTACCTCATTCAATCCTTCCAACACTTTCTTGATATAAGCAATATTTGAATAGTTTTTAGTAGCAACAACATACTCTACTTTGGTTTTATACTGGGAAATACAAGACTGCTTCTTACTTGTCCAGGTAACAAGTCTTTCACCAAAGAAAAATGCTCCTCTGGTGGTACTCTTTCTGTCATCCATAATTCTAGCCCAATCAGTGTCGGTGTAGACTTTGAGTTCAAACTTGCCTTCCTTTGGATACCATAAACCATAATCTTTTTTTTTCTTCAGGCATCTTAAGATTCTCTTTTTAGCAACCATATGTGACTCCCTAGGATTTGCATAAAATCTTGCAACAATCCCCATAGCATGTGTAATATCTGGTCTACTATGTACTACATAAACCAACTTACCAATCATTGATCGGTACAATGTCTAGTTCACCTCTATAGTTTCATCCTCTTTAGTCAATTTGCAGCCTGTGACCATTGGTGTTCCAATTGGTTTAGCATCTTCCATGCCAAATGTTCTCAGTACTTCTTTGATATAATTGTATTGTGTGATGAATATTCCATCACTTTGCTGAATAACCTACAATCCTAGAAAGAACTTAATCTCTCCAAACATAGACATTTTGAACTCTTTTCCCATCTCATTAGTAAATGATTTACATATGTGATCTTGTCCTCCAAAGATAATATCATCCACAAATATTTCAACAATTAGAATAGTATCATCATTATCTCCCTTCATATACAAATTGTTGTTCTCACTAGTTCTAACAAATCCAATACTTAACAAATAAGTATGAAACCTTTCATACCAGGCTCTCAGTGCTTTCTTCAAACCATACAAAGCTTTATGTAATCTACATACCATATATTTCTTGTTTGGATCTACAAACCCTTCTGGTTGTTCTATGTAGACTTCTTCTTCAAGTATCCCATTCAGAAATGCAAACTTAACGTCCATTTGATAAACTTTAAATTTATTATGTGTTGCATAGGCTAGTAACATTCAAACTCCTTCTAGTCTAAAAATAGGTGTAAATGTCTCACCATAATCAATTCCTTCCTCCTGTGCATACCCCTTGCAAACTAGTCTGGCTTTATTCCTTGTAACCTCACCATTTTTATTCAGCTTGTTTTTGAAGATCCACTTAGTACTGATAACATTCTTATCCTTAGGTCTAGGTACTAAGGTCCATGTCTTGTTTTTCTTTATCTTTTCAATCTCTTCATTCATTTCATTTATCCATTCTTCATTCTCCAATGCAACTTTAATATTTTTCGGTTCATATTCACAAACTAAGCATGTACCTTATCTTGACTTACTTCTTGTTTGTATGCCAACTTGCTTGTCTCCAATGATTTGGTTCTTAGGATGATTTCTTCTGACAAATCTTGCCAGCACCCAATCTCTTCTTTCTTGTTCATCTTGTTTAGGTTCATTTTCTTTCTCAGTAGGTCCTTCCTGCTCATTAGTTTCTCTTTCCTGTTCCTCGATGTTGTTTTCCTGCTGACTGGTTGTCACTGTCTAGAGCTTTGGTAGATACTTTGGTTGTTCAATTTATGTGAATCTATCATAGTCTTTCAGTTCCTTTGTGCTTTCTTCTGCATTCTTTTCATCAAACTCATCAACCCTAACATTAGCACTTTCAATCATTTTATTAGTTACTTTATTTAGACACTTGTATGATTTTATTTTAGCAGAATATCCAAGAAATATCACTTCATCACCTTTTGAGTCAAACTTTCCATTTCTTTCATCTTTCAAGATAAAGCATTTACTTCCAAAAATTCTGAAATAACTTACAGTGGGTTTGTGTCCAAACCATAACTCATAGGGTGTTTTATTAATGTTCTTCAATTGAACTTGGTTCAAAACATAAACAGTTGTGCTAACTGCCTCTCTCTAGTATGTTGGAGCAACATTTTTCTCTATCATCAGTGTCCTTGCACAATCAACAATTGACCTATTCCTCCTTTCATCAATTCCATTATGCTGAGGTGTTCTCAGTGCAGAGATCTATCTTTTTATACCATGCTCATTACAATAGTTAGTAAATTCATCATAAATAAATTCACCTCCTCTGTCAGATCTTAAGCATTTTAATTCTTTACCAGTCTCTTTCTCTACTTTTTCTTTAAACCACTTGAACATTTTAAATGCCTCTAATTTTTCTTTCAAGAACATGACAGTCATCAATCTAGTGTAATCATCAACAAAAAGAATGAAATATCTATCTCCATAATAACTCTGTGTTCTCATGGGACCACACAGGTCGGTGTGAACTAACTCAAGTATTTTCTTTGTTGAATAATCTTTTCTTTTGAAACTAGATTTTTTCATTTTACCTTTTTGACATTCATGACACATAACATGATCAAGCTTTGATAAGTTAGGCAGACCTCTAACCTTTTTCTTTTTACTGATCTTAATCATGTTATCAAAGTTTACATGACATAACCTTTTATGTCATAACCAAGCATCCTCATTTTTCATCATTAAACAAGAAGACTATGCATTATCAAGATAAAAACAAGTTACCTTTCGATTGTGCTCCTATTCCAACAAGTCTTCCTCCATCATCAAATATTTTTACTTTCTTGCTCTCAAAAGCTACTCGGTGACCTGAATTGTTCAGTTGTGCCACACTTAGCAAATTATAGTTTAGTCCTTCTACCCAATAAGCATTATCACATTGGATTCTATCATTTATCAGTAAGGATCCCTTTCCTCTAACCATACAACGTGTATCATTACCCATTTTTACAGATACTCCATTATATTTCTCAAGATGATCAAATTTTTCTTCATCACCAGTCATGTGATGTGTACAAATACTATCAATGATCCATGTATCATTTTTATTAACCTTAGAAATTAGTGTTGTTTCTACATACCTTTCTTCTTCCTCAGAATCATCCTTCATAGCAACAAATACTACTTCTACATCATCATCTAAATCTGATTCAGATTCATTCTCTTCAGCAATGTAACATACCTTTTTGCCTTTATCATTGTTGTCTCGGTTGTCTTTGTTATATTGTTGGTAACTTCTATTTCCTTTTCTCCCATAGCTTCCTTCACCAGATCGGTCCTTGTTTCTATCATCTTCCTTCCTATTTGGACATCTAGTAGCAATATGACCAACTTCTTTGTAGTTAAAACATGCAAAAGGTAATTTGCCTCTATATCTACCTTTTCCTTTAGGTAATCTAATGGCCATAAGAGCTTCAAGCTCATCAAGCTCATCATCAATATTGCTATCACTATCATCCTTATTATTTCTACTACTAGACTTACCAATCTTCAGAGAATTCATAAAGGAAGATTCAATAGTCGATACAACATTATTATCATAGTTTAGTGCAAAATTTCTTAGCTTACCAATCAGATTATCAAGAGTGAGAGTACTATTAGGTGCTGACCTATTTTCATGTATTGCAGATATTCTGATTGCATAAATAGGCAATAAAGTCCTTAGAAGTTTTCTTGCCACAGTATCTTCATCAATAACACCATTAGATCCTCTGATAGCATGAACTACCTCCTTTATTTGGTTTGTGTACTGCACAATATTTTCTCCTTCTTTCATCTTCATATCATCAAATCTTCCTCTTAAACTTTTAGCTCTAGCTCTCTTGACATTTGTATCACCACTATAAACTTGAGCAAGTTTATCCCACATATCCTTAGTAGTAGTGCAATCTTTGATATCTTCAAACTTGGCATCTGTTAGAGCAACATCAATCTCCATCATAGTAATGTTATGCTCATATCTATTTCTTAGTTGATCAAGAGTCAAAGGTCTAGTAGGTGGTGCAATGTAGCCATTCTCTAATAGTGTGAGCGTAGAATTCCCAATTCCAAATATATGCAGTTTCATTCGGTTTTTCCGTACTGTAAAGTTGTCCTTGTTCAGCTTTGGCACATCCCTCTTATATATTTTGTGATCTTTATGCTGAAGTCCTTAAAAATTTGTTCCAAGAAACCAATACACTCTGATACCAATTGTTAGAATAACTGAGAGGGGGGTGAATCAGTTATCCACAGTCCTAAATACAAAATGTATATCTAAAAAAAATTTAAACAAATTTCTGCAACTCGGTAACATAGAATAGTAAATGTTCTATTCTTTTACTGATTACTAGTTAATAACTTAGTAACTACCGATCTAATCAAATATGCAACATGTAATGTATGATATCCAACAATCATCACAATCAACACATAACATAAGAGATTTAACGTGGAAACCCTGTAAAGGGAAAAACCACCTGGGACCGATAACCCAAAATTGTTCACTCTTTTGAAGTGAGCTCAGTGAAGAGCCAACCCTGTTAAAGGTTACAAAACACACTGTAAGGTGTGACCTTGTTAGATGATTTAACACTAACCATTATCATCCAACCAACATTCACTATGGGGTTGACAGGATAACAAATGTACATTCTATGAATGACATTACAAGACTTTCTAGTCTACTCGGTTAAGAGATTTATCTTATTAAAATGGTTAAACTATAACAGGAGGTGATATGAATATAATATAACTTGATTTGCAGATGTACAAATCTATATTATGCTCATTCAAATCCTCTAATCAATATATTAGTTCTGTTCAACAATATTTAGTAACTTACTGTCTATTGGTCATAGCTTTCTGATGCTTGGTAATCTCTGCAGTTTGGTTCTCCTTAACCAGTTTGATCAGGCATGTATGAAGCTTATTCATGTGATATCTCTACAGTATTCTCTTCTCTAGAATAAGTTTCATAATGAAACCCTAGTCTCTTAAATAGACAAGTAAACCATTTTCTTTTCATCCATCAGATTTTGCTGCTTAATCTCCTTCATTGATTTTGCTACTTAAACCTTCCTTGACTGATGTGTCAGTAACATGTTTTAATTTTTTCCTTTAGATCTTCCTTGAATTTTTCTAGCCGTTGATCTTGTAACAAACTTTATCTTTCCACCTTGTGATCATACACTTTACAGCTCATCAACTTCTATCGACTAAACTAATCATTTAGTTCTTTTGTTCATTCTCAGTTAACGAATAAATGTGTCAGTGAACACAAGCTCAATTTATACTATGCTCAGTATACACTACATTGCTTGATGTATACTAGAATGCTTCATTAATAGACCACACTACTTTGTAACAGTTTTCTCTCAACTTCATAACAGATTAATGCAACATAATCAAGTCAACAATATGAAGTCATAGACTCATCAATAAGTTACCAAAGGTATTCCTTATCCTCATCTATCATATCCATCTTCCCCCATGTAGATATCTCAATTCTTCATCTTTCTCTTCTCTTCTACAGATGTGTTAGATATTTTCAACTCCATGATAAGTACTGTCAAAACTAGTTGACATCAATGACAACATAAAACTGATTCAATTATCTTACATAACACTTCAGTGTTTGGTGATCTCTAATCACTTGTAGTTCTTCAATCAATTGTAGTTCATCATGTTACAAACAATGGAATTAGTCAATTAGTTGAGTTCCAATATTGCATATTGTTAAGCATTAAAATATTTGAGGGTACTGATTTACCGCTCCCCTCTCAGTACTTTATCTTTCCAATCCCAAAAATTGGTATCAGAGCTAGATCTATTGTTTTGGAAGTTTAACCACTAAAGTGAAAAGATCTAAGGATGGAAATATATAGGTTGGACAAGACTATTGAGAATTAAAATATACAGATGAAAATCTTCATTGAACAATACAAGCAAGCCAAATATGAACTGAAAAAGTTACTGATTTAGAGGAAGGATATGGCAATTCAGTACAGTGAAACTGATTACCATGAAGAGATAGATGACCCATTTGAGAACACCGGATCTGAATCAAGTAGTATATCTGATGCATCTAAAGGATCAATATCTAATTTATTTGAAAAGAATCTACATCTTACTGAATAAGTCAAAGCCCTGTAGATCGGTCAAGAGACACAAATGGTTAGAATGATTGATGTCATGAACAATGCTAGGAAAGCTAAGAAAGAAAGAAACTTGGTTGTTGAAGATAGAAGATAGATGACTGAGAAGCTACAAGAGAAGGAATCTGAGATACTAAGACTTACCGAGCATCACTTTGAAATTTCTAATCAGATGGTTGTCATAAGTTAGGAAGTTAACTGAGTGAATAGTGAGCTTACAAGAAAACTTGAAGACATCAGTGAACTCAGAGAAGAAAATGAAAGATTGAAGAATGAAGTCAAAATGCAACAACAACATAATGAGATGATCAAGAAAGCAGAAGAAAGTTCTAAGAAAATAGATGAATTCCTGATTAGTCAAAGAGGACTTGGTAGCACTACTAGATTAGGCTACACCAAGCAAGGAGAGTCATCAAAACAAGCTGAAAAAATGAATGCCCACACAAATCAAAGAAAAAATAAGCTATCATGTTATCATTTTGGAAAACCGAGCCATACATCCAATGTTTGCAGGAGAAAAGAAGAAGGTATTCATAAATATACTCATAAGTTTAATGGTTATTGTTATAATTGTAACAATTATGGACATCAAGCACATGAGTGTAGATCTAAGTTGAATAGGACTCCTGAGAAACCCTACATGGAGAAAAACTATCACACTTGCAAGATGCATGGATACATATCACAGGAATGCAGGACTAAGATGAAGCAAGTTTGGACACCAAAAGAATAGAACAAAACCTATCAACTGAGAAGACAATGTAATACATACACTTGGGATTATAATACATGGGTAAATTACACAGCATGTGGAAGATATGGACATATTGCATTAAATTTCATGAGAAAGAATTGGAGAGATAGATCTCACAACTAGACAAACACTGGTATGGCATGTTTACATTGTCACAAGGTTGGTCACTTGAGTAAGGATTGCAGAGACTGAGCACCAGACATAAAAACTTATGAAAATGATAATAGAATTGAGAAAATCATGAGGATAAGAAACACAATGTGGAGAAAAATATCAAGTGATGATGTTGAGTCAAGCAATGTAGTCAGTGGCACCTCGTCCATTGGATTGGGTTGGCAATGAAAAATTAGAAAATCAGGTTTAGGCAAGTTGACATAAAAATTTGAACATGTTATAAATATTATATCAAAAATATGTAAGAAGAGAATCTGTATAAAATTGAATTTAGTTTCTAAGATACTGGACCTTTTTTGAAAAATAATTATTCTATATGTTGAAAATTTCAAATTTCAATGTAGTAGTACGAAAATTTTAGGAAAAAAATAAGAAGTAGGTGTATGTCTGACCACCTTAAATACAATCAAATGATATTTTTTTCTTACAGGATTATAGATATAAGTAGTAGACTCATGTCCAGATGTGACATATTTTTTTGTAATTTGTTTCCAAGTAAATAATTAATTATGATTTTTCTTCTACAAATTTTCCAGAATACAAAAACTCTCGTGTCTAACCACATTAACTTAGTCTAAACTTTATCAAATTGAATTTTATTTTTATTTTTCTTGTAGTAGGAAAATCATAGAATGTGACACATGTTTTGGATTTCAAAAATGTTATACAGTTTGAAAGTTATAGCTATTTTTCAATAAGTATATCAATCAGGACTAGAAAGATAACAAGTAGGTGTATGTCTGACCACATTAAACAAATTCAAATGATAATATTTTTTTATAAGATTCTAGATAAAAGTAGTAGACTCGTGTCTGAATGTGATGTATATTTTTTAGTATTTTTTTCCAAGTAAATAATTAATTATGATTTTTCTACTACAAATTTTCCTGAATATAAAAACTCTCATGTCTGACCACCTTAACTTAGTCTAAACTTCATCGAATTGAAAGAATTGTTTATTATTATTGTATTAGGTGAAGCATAGAATGCGATGTATATTTCAAATTTCAAAAATGTTATATTGTTTGAAAGTTATAGTTGTTTTTCAAAGAGTCTATCAATCAGGACTTCTTTTTCACGTCACCACTTTTTGGCATACCATGATCCTGCACATATCCATGTATGGAACTACAAATTCAAATTGGTTATATCTAACAAATAGTTCCTTATATCTAGTGATTGAATACCAAATTTGCATGAGATAAGATGCACTACATATTTTTTCAGCCTTAAATTTATACAATCGGCATAAGTAAGACCGAGTGAGAAGTTGCTAGTTGGTAACTATTGGAAAGATTAGCCAAGTCATGATATTAACTGAGTGATATCTTAGTGTTAACCAATCTTATGATGTTTTTGAAGTATACACCGAGTGCAAATATTCTTATCAAACTGTGTTAGGTCAAGCATTTAATGCAAAAAGTTTGAGCGGGAATTTGAAATATTGCTATAAATACACCATGGACTTAGTTATTTTTCACATTGCAAAAATAGAGAACGGAGAGATTTCGAGGGAGAATTTGAGCAGAATATTTACAGAGCAGTTGAGCACAGATTTGAAGGTTTTTTAGCAGATTTATCTAAGTATCAAGTAAGTTCCATCTTCACCGAGCTATTTTGTTGTCAATTCTCGAAGCCCTAAATTGAAGAAAAATGGCATCCTCATTGAAAGTTGACAAATCCAACACTGGAACTAAGAAGAAGGTCAATTTAATCATGTCTACAACATGTAATAAACCAAAGTACAAGTTATATCTTGAAGTTGTATCACAAATTAACAAAACTCAATTATTTTTTAGTATACCACTTGTAGAAGTTGAGAAATCCAACTTCACAAAATGCCAAGAACACCTGCATGCAAATAACATGTTGCTAAAAGGAAAGCAAGAAGACAAAAAGCAAGGGCTTGGAAAATCTCAGCAGTGTGAGAGAAATTGTATTCCAAGATAATGAACAATAATTACAAGAGTTCAACCTATAAGGTGAAAGAAACCCTAAAAGGAAAAAAGCTAGGTTGCGCAATATAATTAATATAAAATATTAATTATATGCACCTAAGAGATAGCTTAAGTGAAAATAGAGTACATAGACAACTTAATAATTAAATCAACATGATCTAATTAATAAGTGAATATAAATAGATACTCTAGCACCCCCCCTTAAGTGAAGCTCAGGAGGTAAGCTAACCTAGCACAGCTATGAAAGTAGGAAATGGGTCCCACCAACAAGGCCTAATCAAGTACCCAATACAAGGAAATCTCTGTAAACCGGAGACAAAGGAGAAAACCCAGTGGGAAAAACCCCTCTCCAAAAAGAGATAGAACAAACATGCTAAAAAAACATGAAGGAAGGAAGGCCTCAACAAGACCCCCCAAGGACAACTTCCATCACCCCAAGCATAGAACGCAACTGAAGATAGCGCAGAGATGCAAAAGGTTTGGTGAAGATGTCAGCAACCTGCGCATCAGTGGGAATGTACTCCAAAGAGAGAACACCATCCTAAATCTACTAACGGATGAAATGCATATGAAGCTCAATGTGTTTAGTGTGTTGATGCTCCATTGGGTTGCAGGAAATGTGAATAGCACTCTAATTATCACACCATAGAACCGTGGGTTGATCAAGAGGAAACCCAAACTTAGTCATTAACTATCGAAGCCATAAAATCTCCCGGCTAGCATGCATTGTTGCTCTGTACTTAGCCTCTGTAGATGAAAGTGTGTGAGCATGCTACTTCTTGCACAACCATGTGATAGGACCAAAGCCAAGACAAAAGACAAAGTCAGAAGTAGACTTCTGATCATCAACATCACCAGCCCAATCTAAGTCAGTGAAGCCAAAAATGTGAGGAACCCCTAATGTGTAATGAATTCCATACATAAGAGTGCCCTAAATGTATCTCAAAATATGCTTGGCAGCTTGCCAATGACTCTCATGAAGCTCATGGGAGAATCGAGAGACTAGACCAGCTACAAAGGAGAGATCATGACAAGTGTGAGTCAAGTACAACAAACTACCAACCAACTACCGATACAATGTAGAATCCACTGAAGGCGAAGTGAAAGAGGTAGACAAAGTGACACCAGACTAAAAAGGTGTGGGACCAGGCTTGTAATCAAGCATATCAAAGCATCGAAGCATGTCAAGAGCATACTTATATTGGTAAACAAAGATCCTAGCAAAGGACTAAACAATCTGAAGACCAAGGAAGTAGTGTAACAGACCAAGATCAGTCATCTCAAACTACTCCATTAATGCTCGCTGAACATCCTGAATCATAGAAGATGAGATACCTATGATGAGAAGATCATCAACATAGAGCACAAGGATCACAACCTCATCCTCAAGATGCTAAATATAGACTGTAGGATCAGAGTGGCATCGGGTGAATCCTGTGGAAAGAAAGAAGGACTCCATCTTCTCATACCAATCTCGAGGGGCCTGTTTGAGACCATACAAAGAATGTTGAAGTCTGCAAACCAAGGAGGAGTCCTGCACAAATCTTAGAGGCTGCTCCATGTAAATCTCCTTAGTGAGATCACCGTGCAAGAATGCACTCTTCACATCCATTTGAAAAATGGGCCATCCCTGAGAAGCTACGAGGGATAAGATAAGGTGGATAGAATTCATCTTGGTGATAGGGGAAAATGTCTCAGTGTAATCAATACCCTCAACCTATGAAAAACCCTTCACAACAAGACATGTCTTGTACTTATCAATAGAACCATCAGCAACAAACTTAGTATGATACAACCACTTGCATCACACTAGTTTTCTTCCTTTAGGAAGAGAACAAAGATCCTAGGTGTGATTCTTCATCAAAGAAGAATACTCCTCCATAGCATTATCCCACTTAGTATGTCCTATCACTATTGAAAATGTCTAAGGATCATCACAAATGGAATGACTCAAGAGACTAGAACCCACAGTATGAGACCAGGTGCGACGGGAAGTGGAAGGGTCACTAGCTAGAGATCCTGCAGCATCAACTATAACACAAGTCCATCTAGGAATCTATGGAGGATCCTATGGTGGAGGTAAATAGGGATCACCAAGATCATCATCCTCATCATCCTAAAAAGAAACTGGAAGAGATGAGGGAGTAGCAGTGAGTGAATTAGACTCTGGGAGCAAGGTATCTACTGCAGGAAGGCACTCATCAAACTGGACATCCTATCGAAATAGGAACTCTCTGGAGTCGGGATCAAACAACTTGTAGGCCTTAACATCCTCACATTAGCCAACAAAAATGAGGTGTTGGCTCTTCTACGCCATCACTCTCCTCTAAGCATCAGGCACAAATGCCCATGCTTCACTACCAAAAACTCAAAATGACAATACATCAGGCTTGTCATGAGACCAAGCCTCCTTAGGAGTCATATGTCAAACTACCTTGTGAGGCATCTGATTCTGAATATAGTTGGCACAATTGACTTCCTCTACCCAAAAAGATGAATCCATGGACCTAGACTGTATCATACAATTAGCCATCTCCCGAAGTGTTCTGTTCTTTCTCTCTACCACACCATTCTGCTGAGGGGTGTAGGGCACTGAAAATTGATTCTGAAGACCATGTTCAGAGAAAAAATCCCTGAAAGCTTGGTTCACATACTCCCCCCCATTATCTATGTGTATCTGCCAAATAGAAAGACCAGATTGCTTCTCCACAAATGTCTTAAAGACACGAAATGAATCAAAGACATTAGACTTGTACTTCAAAAAGTACACCCATGTGCACCTAGAGAATTCATCAATGAAAGTAAGCACATATCTGTCACCAGAAAAAGGAGTAGGAAATGGCATGAGGTCACTATGAATCAACTCCAATGGTGCCAAAGCACAAGTAGCTCATCCCTAAGGGAAACGATCCCTATGTTGTTTGCCAAGAACACAACCCTGACAAACACCATTAGTGGAAGAAATTTGAGGAAGCCCAAGAACAAGTTCCTATGTGCTCATTTGCTGAAGATATCTGTAATTGACATGGCCCAAATGCTCATGCCAAAGTCTGCTCACTGAATCTGCATGTGCGATAAGATAGGAACCTATGCTATCAGAAGACTCAAATCTGTATAGGTAGGATGCAGTGTCAACACTCCCAGTAGCCACAATCATATTAAAATCATGTAAATCCTGAATAACCACATCATGTGGTGAGAACTCAACTATCTTACCAGAGCCAGAGTGGCAAATCTGATAGATAGACAATAGGTTCGTCGAAATGTCAAGGACACAAAGAACATCCTGAAGAGAACCCCCAACTAATGCAACAAAACCAGAACCCAAAATAGGAAGATGAGATGAGTTTCCAACAGTAATCTGTGAAGTAGCACAAGGAGAAAGTGAGGTGACCAACTGTTGAGTGTGATTCATGTGGTGAGAGGCACCAGAATCAAGAATCTAGGTGGGCCCAGAGGTCATTGCTCGTGTAGTAAGAGCATGACCTTTCCCTATAGGGAAGGATGTGGACTGAGGGGCTGAAATGTGATGCTCCTACATGGCTTCCTCTAAAGCCTCCAAACATTTCCAACACCTAGAAACAGGATGTCCATCCTTTCCATAAAAGCTATAGGTTTTAACTGATTTCTTCTTAGTCTTGGAGGTAGACTCAACAGACTTTGAAGAAGATTTACCCTTTGAAGGGTTGGCTGGAGGTTTTGAATCAGTTTTCTATACAAGGTTGGAAAAATATTCATTGCCTACTGAATCTTTCTTTGGTTTGGCTTTCTATTTTGGTTTCCCCTGTGAAGACTGAGCAACCAATGCTTGGCTTGAAGAGCCAGAAGCATCCATCTGTTGGATCTTTGCCTATTCCTATGTCAATTGATCATAGAATCTCTCAAATGATGGCATGGTGTGTCTAGTACCCAAAGCATCCGTGGTGGAGTAGAAAGTGGAAGAAAAGATCTGAAACTATCCTCGCAACTTTGAGAGTATCAGAAAGATACACTCATCATCTGTCTTGATTTTCCCACATCCCTAAAAAACTATACGCAGAGACTTGAACTTCATCAAGAAGTCCTTGATAGTGGGGAAATCAATAGGAGTTAAAGAGGTCAACTCTGCATCAAGCTAAAGTTTTTGAAATGTGTTCACTGTACCAAACAAGGTTGAAAACTTGCCCCAAATAGCCCTAGGAGTGGTCAAACCTTCCAGGTGAAATAGGAGACTGTCAGAGATGTTCAGTGCAATCAAGCCCATGGCTTCATCCATTTTGTTTCTATGCTAAAGAATCTTAAAGGGACGCTCCAGGATAGGTTGGTTTTCATCCAAACATGACCATAAGCCACGTGACATAAGAAGCTTGGTCATGTGTGCTTTCCAGGTGTGATAATTGTGTGGTGTCAGCCAAGCCATAGAGGGGTCCGACATTGAGAGAAGAAGAAGATGGAAGTAGAAGGGTCTTTTCTGACGTAAATTACAAAAAGGAAATTGCACCCCCCCACAATATATAATTCTATCCCCCGTACAGCAAAGAAACAATTACTGAAGGCACAAAACATGAGGAGAAAACTTGGACGCCAAATGCAGAGATGGAGGAAATAGAAGCCTCTACTTTGACACCAAAAATGCAAACTCAAATGGCTGAATCAAAAAATCAAATCAGCACCATTTTCTCTGGCTCGGAAAGAGCTTTCAAATGATATTTTGATTTCCGAAAACGGACACCGTATGCAAAATTTACAGCCAAAAAACCAACTACACCTCCGAAAATGAGCTCTCTGAAAAAAACCAGTCACAACATAAAATTTGATAGCCATCTGACCGTCAAATGCCCATCTGTCAGAAAAAATGGCCAGTCACTGAAAATTTTGAAAAACTGCCAGAAAATCTTCCGGCAGGTGACATCACCTACTGTGCCGGGTGGCCGATGCAGAGGCCGGGTGGGGGTGGCGTCAAGGTGGCGCACTGGTGATGCACTGGTTGTGCCCTAAAAAACATCAAAAATTGCATGATTTTTGAGATTTTTTTTTAAAAAAATTCTCATTTTGCATGTTGTACGGCCCGAATAGGCTAGAAAATTCACCTAGAAGCCCCGAAGGCCAAATAGATTGAGTTTTATATGGAAATAGGGGTTTTTGGGCCTTCTTAACGCAACTGTGAGGTCTATTTTTTCCCAAAGTGATCCAAAAAAAAGAGACCCCCTAGATCCAATAAAAAATAATAGAGAAAAGACCAGAGGAGCGGTGGCTTTCGTCTTCAAATCACGGCTCCAAAAGCTCAGACCAAGCAGCAGCAGGGAAGCTCTGATACCATGTAGAAGTTGAGAAATCCAACTTCACAGAATGCCAAGAACACTTGGATGCAAATAACCTATTGTTGAAAGGAAATCAAGAAGACAAAAAGCAAGGGCTTGGAAAATCTCAGCGGTGTGAGAGAAATTGTATTCCAAGATAATGAACAATAATTACAAGAGTTCAACCTATAAGGTGAATGAAACCCTAAAAGGAAAAAAGCTAGGTTGCACAATATAATTAGTATAAAATATTAATTATATGCACCTAAGAGAGCTTAAGTGAAAATAGAGTACATAGACAACTTAATAATTAAATCAACATGATCTAATTAATAAGTGAAGATAAATAGATACTCTAACACCACCTAGGGTTTTTCTAGTCAAATACATCCACACATACATACACTGTAAAATTGGAGAGGTAGGTGATTTGAGCTCCAATCCACCTTTTAGGAGCTAATTATTGATGGAAAGCTCAAAGATGAGCACACACATTTGAGGGTGAAGGGTTTGTGATGCAGAGCACACAGTGGTAGAAACACCAAAGGCCGATAGTAATACAAAATTGAATAAACATTTGTTAAATCTTGACTCCAACTTAATAATCTGACTACATTCAAATGGAAATTATTGTGATAGTCGAGGGTGATAGTTGATAGTTAACCCACTCACCAATGTAACATACTTTGCGGGACTGTGGTTGGATTCTCCATTACCATGTGGATTCATCTCAAACTTGTAGATAACATAACCCACGCCACCTTTACCATCTTCCAATGTCGAGCATGAAACCTAACAACATTCGCATAAACCGCCACCCTTCTTATCTTCAAGATGACTGTCGAGAAGTGTATCTCAGCTCCTCTATGTAGACAGATCTAACTTCAACATTTAGTGACCTTCACCCCTTTCTAGCATCTCCTTAACACCGAATATAAGCATGGGGATCTTCCGCTTATTTCAATCATTCCTCGCTGCAACCACAATGCTCACGGGTCCATCCATTAGCATGGTATCTGGCATGGCTCTTCCACCTTACAATGAACAATTTCCATCAACACGGCATTCCTAGTTCAATCCCAGCGTGACTGTTGAATTCAATGTTCGATATCACTATGAAAATGGTTATGTGGAAAACCATTATTAACTTAAATTTGTTCACCACCCTACAAACAAACAAGATACATCCTCATACATGACTCTCACAAATGTGACTCTTGGCTTCAACATGGTTACAGACACTTCGCAAGCTATTTATTGATATTAACTATTTCAGAATTCAACACCATCATGCAAACTGATAGAATGGTTCTTTACATCACTTCCCAAATTTGTGAGCTGACCAATAGACAAAACGTTCACCATGAACTACAACCAAAGTAAACTTTGAATACACCTAGTCTCGTGATACTATTAATCCACTATATATTTGATGTGCTACAAAATAGAGTAAACTTTGAATGCCATTCACAATGTTAAGAGCATAGAAATTGCAACCAAAACATCAAACTATTTCAACAAAACCCGATACATGTATAACTGTTCTATCTTTTCATAGCAAGTGAAACATAAAAATATATCAACACCAGTATCTCCGACTTTCATCCACACATCAATAAAGAACTCCAATAATAACTAAGTTCTACAACATTGTTTAGGCCATTTACATTGGCGTAATCATATAAGAATTAAAGAACATAGGAAATAGAAGTGATATAGGGAAGAACCAAAAGTGATAAACTGAGAATTGCATCCTTTCATTTATTATTTTGTTCTCTATTACATTCTTCCCTTCTTCGATTCTCCACTCCCGTACTACCATTCTACTCTACTACAATACTCCACTACAATCCCTTTTATTGGTTTTCAAAATGTATATATAAAAAGAATGTGCAAAATTGACTTGAACCAATAACTAACTCAAACTAAATCATAAAACTAACTCGAACTTCCACTTATTCTATCCGACTAAAAATGACCGATGTGGATACTAATTAAACTAGAAAGATAGGTCGTGGATTATACACCTTATTATTCACTATATCTAAGACACTTAAGACTAAGACTTAACCTTCATACCCAATTATAACAATAAGACCCGAAATGGCTTACCAAGCCATATTACAATATAATTTAACCCAGAATAATCGAGAATCTTCAAAATATCTTCACTTTCTGGATGCCCCTGCATCATACTCCACAGCTTTGAAAAATTTCCAAGTCCTCTTGGAAACCTGCAAAGAAACATATATCAGTAAAAACAATAAGGCCTTCATCTTGACCTTAAGAAAATATAGGTCCTCTTGGAACCATGCAACTCTCCCATGTATCTTCATCTTGCATCTAGGCTTTCTCTCCTTCATCAATGTGAACATTTCTTTCCTTTGTTGCATCTTCTTAATCACCATCATACAAATCTGTATCTCTAATTCCACTTGTACCATCTCCATGCTAGGAGAAAAAAATTTCATGTTTTGAGCCTCCTCATGGCCCATCTCTTCAAATTTTATCTCTTCATTGAATGCTGCTCCCTCATGTGCCTCCAAACTACCTCCATAACTCTGTCATTCCTCTACTATTGCAGCAAAATCATCCCACAAATCAACCTCATCTTCAAGACCCTCTAGGCCTTCCTCTATGTCATCTCCTCCAGCATCTACCAAGGCTTCTTTATAATCCTTTACACCTCTCATCATAGGTGCATCTTCCACTCTAAGAGTACCCTTCTTAGTATCCTCCTCTTCCATATTTCTCTTCATCCTTGCTGCTGCAACTAGTTTCTGAATAGGCCATTTCATCTTCCTCTTTACTCTCAAGTGCCAACTTATAGAATCCTTGAGTATCTTATTAAGTTTCTTCAATCTTGTTTCACCTTCTTTCAAGTCTATTTCTAGACTTCTTATCTTTTCTTCCTACCGCTTTCTCTCTTCTTCCTGCTCTTCCAAAACCCTTCTTATGCTTCTCAACTCTTCTTGTCTCATCCATTCTATTTCTTTCTTCCTTGTTTCTTCTTCCTTCTTCTTTCATTCTCTTTCTTCTCTCTCCTTTTTATCTCCATATAAGTACTCCTTCAATGCCTTCACCATTTCTCATTTGCTTCTTGTCAAAGCCATCTCTCACTCCAAGAATTCTTTTGACACCTCTGATATACCTTTCAACTTTGGAACACACAAGGAGGGAATGGACACTCCATGGTCTCAACAAAGGGACCGGTATACTCAAGATTACAAAAGACTTCTTTCTCTGTGATGATGAAATCTATAACTCAATCTTCCATCAAATATGAGCCCAAAAAGATCTTGTTGTGCTCTGATACCACTTGATGCAGAGCACACAGCAGTAGCAACACCAAAGGCCGATGGTAATACAAAATTGAATAAACATTTGTTAAATCCCGACTCCAACTTAATAATCTGACTACGTTCAAATGGAAATTATTGTGATAGCCGGGGGTGATAGTTGATAGTCAACCCACTCACCAATGTAACATACTTTGCGGGACTGTGGTTGGATTCTCCATTACCATGTGGATTCATCTCAAACTTGTAGATAACATAACCCACACCACCTTTACCATCTTCCAATGTCGAGCATGAAACCTAACAACATTCAAATAAACCACCACCCTTCTTATCTTCAAGATGATTGTCAAGAAGTGTATCTTGACTCCTCTATGCAGACAGATCTAACTTCAACATTTAGTGACCTTCGCCCCTTTCTAGCATCTCCTCAACACCAAATATAAGCATGGGGATCTTCGGCTTATTTCAATCATTCCTCACTGCAACCACAATGCTCGCAGGTCCATCCATTATCATGGTATCTAGCAGGGCTCTTCCACCTTGCAATGAACAATTTCCATCAACATGGTGTTCCTAGTTCAATCCCAGCGTGACTGTTGAATTCAGTGTTCGATATCACTATGAAAACGGTTATGTGGAAAACCATTATTAACTTAAACTTGTTCACCACCCTACAAACAAACAAGATACATCCTCATACATAACTGTCAAAAATGTGACTCTCGGCTTCAACGTGGTTACAGACACTCTACAAGCTATTTATTGATATTAATTGTTTCGGAATTCAACACCAGCATGCAAACTGATAGAATGATTCTTTACATCACTTCCCAAATTCGTGAGCCGACCAATAGACAAAATGTTCACCATGAACTGCAACCAAAGTAAACTTTGAATACACCTAGTCTCATGATACTATTAATCCACTATATATTTGACGTGCTACAAAATAGAGTAAACTTTGAATGCCATTCACAATGTTAAGAGCATAGAAATTACAACCAAAACATCAAACTATTTCAACAAAACCCGATACATGTATAACTGTTCTATCTTTTCATAGCAAGCGAAACATAAAAACATATCAACACCAGTATCTCCGACTTTCATCCACACATCAATAAAGAACTCCAATAATAACTAAGTTCTACAACATTGTTCAGGCCATTTACATTGGCATAATCATAAAAGAATTAAAGAACATAGGAAATAGAAGTGATATAGGGAAGAACCAAAAGTGATAAACCGAGAATTGCATCCTTTCATTTATTATTTTGTTCTCTGTTACATTCTTCCCTTCTTCAATTCTCCACTCTCGTAATACCATTCTACTCTACTACAATACTCCACTATGATCCCTTTTATCAGTTTTCAAAATGTATATACAAAAAGAATGTGCAAAACTGACTTGAACTGATAACTAACTCAAACTAAATCATAAAACTAACTTGAACTTCCACTTATTCTATCCGAATAAAAATGACCGATGTGGATACTAATTAAACTAGAAAGATAGGTCATGGATTATACACCTTATTATTCACTATATCTAAGACACTTAAGACTAAGACTTAACCTTCATACCCAATTATAACAATAAGACCCAAAATGGCTTACCAAGCCATATTGCAATATAATTTAACCCATAATAATCAAGAATCTTCAAAATATCTTCACTTTCTAGATGCCCCTGCATCAGTTTGGTCAATGCCCTATATTTCCTGAGGGTTTTTAAGAATGAATGGATCAAGATCATTTTGAGTCATGTGCATGAGGGAAAATTATGGTTGTATGAATCTATTAAGATCACCAAGGATATTATACATGTAGTTACCGGTTACCCTATAACCGATAAGGTGAAAGCACTAAGGAGTGCACCAAGAACCGAGATTGAAAAAGTTACAGGAGCTGAATGGGATGGTAGAGGCATAAAAATCAACACCATTGTTGATCCCAAAACTAGCTTTGGTGCATATGCTATTGGTTACAAAATATTTCAATCTAGTAGACCTAATAGCATGCCATGTGGAGCAGTGGACATTGCTTATAAGATAGTAAAGAAAGGTTTTCAATTGGACCTCGCCGAGCTCTTATTGAAGCAGTTAGAAGAGAACGTGAAAACCATTAGGTTAGAAAAGTCTAACACATGTAAGTTTGGTTCACTGCTACTTTGTATATTTTTCTATGTGCAAAACTTTTTCCCCTCCATCGGTAATGTTGATTGGAATGCTGATAAACTGATCACTCTACAAATTAATGATTTTATTAAAATTTTGGGATAATATTTTGAACTAGTATCATGGATAAATATTTTGATAAATTCAATGACCGAATGAATCTAAGAAGCAGGATATTAGGACAGTTGGTTGAGGAGTATAAGGATGATATATGTTTCTTAGTGGACACCGACCACACTTTGATAAAGGTTTTTGAACCGAGAACAAAATGATTGGCACCAATGGGCTATGAAATTGACATTGACCGAGATTCTAGGTTAATAAAGGCTCTACTAGCCGAGCTGAAAGATCCTAAGGAAACTAGGTTTGGAACCTATGAAGAGGCTAAAAAAAGGATAAAAATGGATCTGGTAATTGGAAAAGTGACTAAGAAGTCTAAGAAAATAATGGAAAAGCTAATAAAACTATTTGGAGATGATGCAGAAGATGATGAAGCATCTGAGTATATTCCAGTTGAGGTAGCAACTGAGGATCAGTTACTCCTAGCTAAAAGTGAGTATGATGTGGGCCACAGGTAAAATTCATTCAGTCTTCACCAGTCAAGGCCACAAGTAAGAGGAAGCAAGCATAAGTACAGACAAGAGCAAGGACAAGGTCTACAATATTTGTTTCTCTACCTCTAAAGAAAGGAGTAGTGAAAATATCAAGGCCCACTCATACTAAGACTCACCAAAAGAAAAAGAGAGGTGCACAAGCCACCTCTGACCCACCAAAGAAGAGGAGAAAGCTAATAAGGGAAAAGGATGAAATTGATGATGAAGAAGAGGAAGATCAAGATCAATTCAAGGTATTTGTAAATAAAAATCAATCTATTGATGAGTTAGCAGAAACAATAATAGAAACTAGAGGCCTTAGTAACCTGAAGTTAAGTTGGTATGTACATTTTTCTACCGAGAACCAAGAAAAGATAGAAGAGGCCTGTTGGGAGTATTCTTAAATTTCTGAGGTTGTTGTCCAAACATTGGTTTAGTCCTCTGGTCTGTGAAGTTGTCCTAGGTACAGGTGCCAGAATTTCTTCAAAAAATTATCATAACCCTATTTCAAAAATCCTTACCCTAGGTCTTGTCCTTGAAGAATTTTGAATTCATGTCAAAAACCCCAAAATGTTTGCCATTTTCAAAATAAATCCTAAGTCAATTACTTCATTTCTTTTCGAGCGTAACTTTTTTAAGTCACTTAGGTCCATTAAAGAGCACATGCATTTATTTTTATGCAGGGGTTATATTTCTTCCTAAGTCTAGAAACCCAGTGGTATAAATTAACATTTCTTATATCCTAATTACCTTGTATTCTAATGTTTCAAACTTCATCCAACCATGAATCTTCAAAGAAGATCTAACGGCGGTCGCGTGTTCACATGGAATATTTCCAAGCCATGCGAACATGCAAAATAACCATTGATTTTATAACAAAGCCTGATGCGGAAACAAGGTGGGACCACTGACAAGTATCTCACAAGTGGCGGCCTTCTATTTGCCAAGAACAGTAGGGCCAGTAACAGAAGAATCTCCAAGGGTTTAAAGCAGTAAAGAGAAGATCGAACGGTTGTCGTATAATCGCATGGGATCTTTTAAGCCTATGTGATCATGTGACAAGTTGTTGATCTTGCGTTGAATCAAGTGCAATTCTCTAGTGAAACCTTTGACAGATGTGCATAAATAATGTTTTCTCATTGGTTAGTGTCAGCAGACACCAGTGCTCGGAAAGAAAGAAAGTACCTGACATTCTGCCAGGTGTTGCAAGCGTGGAATTTCTTTATTAACAAAGGCAAGGTGGGACCGGTGATATAAAAGAAGACAGTGACGGTGAATGCTAACGGGTTTTCACATGTTCGCATAAGCTTCTTTTAAGCTATGAGATCATGCGAATAGCATTTTATGTTAATAGAGGAAGTTACAAGAGACCGCCAAAAATAGAAAGGTAATGTGACGGTTAGTCGCATGTTCACGTGAGTGTTTTTTACACCATGCGATCATGCGATAGGTCATTAGATCATCTGCTAATGAGGATCGATGGTTCTCTTTCAAAATGAAGATAAAATGATGCAAAGTTGAGGCTTCCCGTTGAAGAAGTGACAGTTCGCTCTTCCAGAGGAGTAATTATTTCAATCATGCTAAATTAATTGTTGACAGGACTACTTTAGTGGCTCATATATCAGAATTTTGTGCACTTTCAGAAGCACAAAGAGATCAAAAATTTGTAGAGACTCAGGCGTGAAGAATTCTAAGGTTTGGCTGCTATTCCCGGGTGGTTTCTGAGAAAAAAGGTTGGTGAAATTCTTGTGCGATTTTCTTCCTTACTAAAAGAATCACAGTTCTATATTTTGTCTATCTTGCAAAGGTTTCTTTTAAAGATAAACTTTAAAATGGCCCCAAGGAAAGAATTGTCGAGTAAAATAGAGTATAGTGAAAGAGGTTTGCACGAAGATTTATTGCAGTTACTTCCCAGCTCTTCCACTACCCCAGTGAAAAACAAGAGTTTGATTCCCAAAGATCCTAGGGTAAAAATAGCAGAAGGTTTATATGACATGGAAAGTTTTATTAGAGAGGCAAAAATTGGTACTATCAACGCAAGAGGTGACTCTGATACCGCAGGACTGGAATTATTCAAAGTAGGTTTTAGTCAGAGAAATGCCCCTCACCCTGCAAGCAATATATGGCAGTCTGACCTAGGAAAACTTGTCGTGCCTGGTATCTTTTTAGATGTAGATTTGATGACCCAGGTTGCAAAGAATTATGATCCAATCACTAAAGAAATTAGGGATGCAAAGGGAGTGTTATTGTTTAAAGTTTCTGCTGAAGAAATCAGGAAGGTGTTCAGGTTAAGTGAACCCTCAGAAAGTTTAGAGAGCATTAACTTTGAAGAACTAAGGCAAGTGTATAATGCACAAAGGAACTATTTTGGAGGCAAGTTTTTGAAGGATTTATGCACCAAAATTGGAAAAATGGTTGTTGTGGGGCAGAACACTCCGGAGCCTTTTAAAATAGAATATTTTGGTCTCAGAGCTAGGGGTGCATATTGGTCATTATGTCAAGTTTTTGGAGAGGATGTTAGTGAAAGGATGCCAATACACTTGATGTGCATGATGATCCAAATTTTACATGCACACGTGTCTATCACTTTTGATTTTGCTCCTTTTATTGCTGAATTAATCCATAATGGATTAGTAAAGATTCAAAAGAATGAAGGTGACAGGCCCTTTTGCTGGTACTCTTTCATAATGTACATGTTTCTGTTCAAAGGAGCAAGCTATTTTGAACAAGAAATGGAATTGGTGAGAAAGAAGGATGGTGAAGACATGCCAGTCCAACTATGGAACCTCACAATGACCTAGGATAAGAAGGATCATAGTTTCATCAATTTTGATAAATGTTTTGCAGCTAGACTCAGGAAGCTGTTTGTCTTAGACAACCCAAGAATCCCAATAGTGTTGGCACAGCTTGTTAGGCCAAACCAGTTTGCTAAGAACCTGAACATCATACATAATTGGGGAGATGTTATTTTCTACAATGTATCAACTGTTATCAGGTTGTATGGTTTCAGGGGGACCCCTTTTATATTTCCCTATCAGGTACCCCTTAGGATTGGAATTGCAGAGTTCTTGAGGCAATTAGGAGATATTGAGGAGTGTGCCCTCACTAGGAAAGGCAAGGGAACTTTATTCCCAAATGTTACCATTGCCCATCAATTCATAATTACCAAGGGTAGATGGGTTTACATGGATAAAATTTTGGC
This sequence comes from Chamaecyparis obtusa, assembly GCA_027943335.1. Classification (NCBI taxonomy): domain Eukaryota; kingdom Viridiplantae; phylum Streptophyta; class Pinopsida; order Cupressales; family Cupressaceae; genus Chamaecyparis; species Chamaecyparis obtusa. Next base: position 546,901 of record BSBK01001446.1, read on the forward strand.
TCCATACCATATGGCTACTGCAATTGCTAGAACAACAGATCCAGAAGGTTTCTATAATGAAATATTTAAAAAGAGAGCCAAGTGTGCCATGATCAACCATATTTTTAATTTCCCTAAAGATATTATCAGGAATGTAGCAAAGATACAGGTTCAAGAGGTTATGAAAGAAAAATGGTTGGTATACAGGAAGACACTAGATTTTATCCGGCAATTTGATTTGGGATGGGATCCCCTAAAAAGCATAACTCCAATGGGGAAGAAAATAGACACTCTCATGAATTGTTTTCAGGATATTTTTTAGACCTTAAATGAGAAGAAGGGAAAGGTTATGAAGGATGATCCAAAAAAGGCTAGAGATTTGTTGAGCAAGCCTGTGTTTGCAAAAGGGTTACCCCCGGGGAGGTACATGGTGCAAAAGAAGACTGGTTATAATGTGGTGATACCAGAATAGAGCCAATAAAAGCAAATGGATAAAAGGGATATCCCATCAACCTCACAATAGGTTGGAAAATGAAAGGAGATTGTGGAGATCCCCGATTCTCCTCATCCTCAAACTTTTGAAGATATACTTGATTCTCCACCCCCATCAAAAAGGCAAAGATTGGAAGAGAGACCTACTCATGTGGAAAAGGAGTACTCCCCATCACAGTCTCCTATAAGAATTTTTGATGACCAAGAGATTGCAGAACAAGTACAGCAAGTAGATGCTCTAGGTCAAATCTTTATGACTTATGAAGAAGTAAATGAGGGAGTGCCAGAGCTACCAGAAGAACCCAAGTTGGATTTAACAGCAGGGGAGTTAGCAGGTACTGAACTAGACCCTGTAATCAAGCAAGCTTGTGAAGAATTTTTGGTTGATGACACTTTTGTTAAAACTAGCTCCTTTATGCAATTTCTTTGGAAATTAAACATCAAACAATTTCAAGAAATCTATGAGAAGAGACATGAAGAAAATCTGGAGAAGGATTTACAAGTCATAGAGGAAGAAGTGAAAATAGAGATGACTGCAAAGTTTAAACAAATCACTCCAGAACAAGGAAGAGATATGGTAAAGATGTCAGGAGTACTGATCCTCCCAGAATGGGATATAGCTGATGCAGTAGTGTTTGATGTAGTTAGAAAACAAACCACTCCTCTCCATAGAACTCTAGAGGAAGCAGAACAAGTTATTAAGGGAGTCACTTTCAGTGATAATTATCAAGCATTGGTAATGTGGTCTTTAAGGAAGAATGAAAGTGATAAAGGAAAGCAAATTGTCAAAGATAACCTCTTAGGGAGTTTAATTGTAAGAAGAGTTACTGATACTTCTTTGGTGGAAGCATCAGGTATGGTAATGGCCACAGCACAATTAACAGCAAAGGTGGTAGAAAAGGAAGCTAAAGAGAAGGAAGAGCTCACTGCAAAACTGGAAATAGTTTTGAAGGTTTATGGTGAGATGAAACAGGGGATTCTTGAGAGAGATATTCTAATTGCAGATTTAAGAAAGAAATTGGGAGAACAGGGCCCAATACAATTATCAAAGCAAATTCAGATAGCTTCCTCCTCTGCAGGGCCTTCCTCATCAAGCCCTATTATTGAACTTCCCCCTTCCCCTTTTCCTCCTTCCATAGATGAAGAGGATATTGATCAAAAAGTAAAGGATAGGTTAGGTGAGAATATAAAAGATGTTGTGTCACATTTTGTTACAAAGGTGAGACCTAAAGAAATATACAAATCTGCAAAACAATTGGCAGATGTCTTAGCAATTTTTCAGAAAGAGGTGGCTACTATGGACAAAATTTTGGAAAGATGGACTGCAAGAAAAGATAATCTAAGGTCATGGTTTGATCAAAATAAGGATAAGTGTGTTGTAAATATTGAGCTAGCAAGTACTTATAGGGTTATCAAGGATCTTTTTGACTTTGAGGTAAATAGGGAGAGTATAAGAAGAAGGTCAGAAATCTTAAGGACAAGATATTTCCAGGATGATTTCCAAATTTTCCCTGGTCTTATTAAGGTAGATGGGGTAATCAAAGATAAAGGTCAATGGATGGAGAAAATAGATAGAAAAGTACTGACTAAATTAAATGCCATTGTATGTATGGATGATAATACCCCATTCGTACATTTTATTGAACTCCTTCAGGATGCTAGGTTATACTTTGCTAATGTGAGAATAGAGGTTTATCAGTTGGTTGCTGAGTGGGAAAAGTTGTCCCCAAAGAAAGATGAGGTCCTTGCCTTTCATTGGCCAAGTGAAGAAATGTACATGATTTGGGAATCCACATATCTATCAGAAGATTCAAAAAAAAGGGCAATCAAGTGAAGAAGCGGCAGGTGCTAGTACTCCAAACCTTTGGAGATCAAGGTAAAAAGGGACAAAGATGTCAAGCAAGTTATCATAGACACGAATGTGACACCTGGCCAAATTTGAATTACGTATGGAACTTGATACAGAATTGGAGGAAGAGCGGTTTCAAATAGAGGATGATGTAAATTAGCCAGATGGTGGTCATCATTCATGCGACAAATTTAGCAACTGCTCTAAAATATCTTTAGACAAAGTGCCACCTGCGGGATTGTTGGAAATAAGATATTTGTAATCTATTGTTGCAAACAACTTTCTCTGTTTGTAATCTTTTTTTTAGTGCAAGATCTTTTAACAGCCATCTGAAGCTTATTGCATCCTTTCGAGGATTCCAAGATGGCTGATTGGTATAAGTAGTAAGTCTTTGTTCATTTCAAGAGAGGTTGAAAAATATATTGTAGAGGCTTGGCTCCATTGTTGAAATCTTAGAATATTTTATCAGATTTTGAAATGTATTGATACAGTGAAATTTTATTGGAATACAATAGAATTCCCTTGCATGATTTCAATTGTCTTCTTGTTTGAATTATGTGGCTTTTGTATATTGAATCTATAAGGTAGTTTTGATATACCATTTACAAGGTATCTGTGATTTTAACCTATAGCTCCTTTCAAGGAAAGGGTAATGTCTTTAGGTAAATCTCTGAGAGCTTAGGAATTTGGGAAGAATTTGATGATCAAATGTGTTTAAGAGAAGATGAATTGTAAGGTGTTTCATCTGGGATTTGTTTGTGTTTCATTTAGAAGATTTTTGTAAGTATATGTTTCACTGTTTGACTCTATACCCGAAGATAAGGCACTGGTCTATCCTTGATTTTGCAGAGATCTCACCCTCAACAAAACTTAAATAATAATTTACTTTTGTGTATGTTTGAATGATTGAGAAGATAAAGTTTGTATCAAGGATATAAACTAGTGTTGTGATCCTTTCAAGAAGTAGATTTGACATGGGTTAACCTGCCTGAGTTCAAAGCTCAAAAGAAGGAGTTTATCCTTGTCACACTTGCCATTTTTCTGCAATGAGTGTTTACTTCCGTTAATATCATTATGGAGCATTGAGTCTAAAGATAGGTACACCCGCCTGGGTCTGTGGAGCCCGAAGTAGAAGAAGGACTTGGTCCTTATCAATTAGCCTTTTCCCTGTAAGAATCCAGAGTTGAGAACCCGAGAGTCAAGTTTGAAAACCATATTGGCGATTCTACATGAAAAAGAGCTAACAAGGCCATCATATAGATGATGATAAAATTTAAAAAGGTACCATTTGAAATTGTAAAATATGTACCTAAGAGTTTGTATGAAAAAGTGTCAGCAAGATGGACATATGTCTTTCACACTAAGAAAAAGATGAGGGAACACTCATTGATATTGACTATGCCCACATTATCAGTTCCCAAGATAGAAGACTTGATGAAACAATATTCTAAAAGATTTTTGGTGAAAAGTAGAGCATTGAACATTTTGGCTAGAAAGCTTGAGGAGGTAGATGAGAAAAATTAACTCCTATGGACTTCAATCCTCCAAGCCCGAGCAGAAGTAGATAAGTTGACACTAGTAGTGATACTCAAGAAGAAGAGCAAAAGAAAAGGTAAAGGTATACACTCATATGATGTTGATCTACATACCAAGGAACCAATTGATCTATCTAACACTAAGGTACCAAACACTACCATTGCTACTGACTTTTATCGAGTAGGTTATAGAGAAGTGTACCAGGATCCTCCCAAGAAAGTAACAATAAAAGGGACAAATGATGTTCTTATTGAAGACATCACAAATAGAGATCTTGATGATGTCAAGGATGATGAAGATGTCACTACTGCTTTTGATACAAATGAAGAGACTACACCTACTAAGGCAGCAACAAGTGAAATACTAGGTAATTTACCAATCTTAGTACAAGCTGTTGATATATTATCACAAAAGGAACCCAAAGGCTTGACCCCCGAGAAAAAAAAGGACACAACAGATGGTCAAGGAACAATAGATACTAATGAGCCTAACCAAAAAGAGTTAGTTTGACAAGCACCAAAGGAACCCAAACCGACAAATACAAAAAACACAAACACCACCACCGAAGCCTTGGGGTAGTCTACCAAGACACTGGTCATGGGGTAGCAGAAAGAGGAAAGTGTGTATACCAAGATTGAGTGGGAAAATATAGAGACTAAAGCTCTAGTTCCAATTATCAAATCATCACCATAGGAGAAGAAGAAGAAGAAAAAGAAACACGGTAAAGGACCTATTACACTAGATGAAATCATTGAAATATCAGAATGTGATCCTAGAACTTTAGACCCCAAGGAACTTAGAAAACATGGGGAATTGTGCAATAGGAAGGCTACACAAGAAAAATTAAGAAAGGAGAGAAAAAGTAGAAAAAATTTAGAGGAGGTTAGAGACATTCTTCAGCAAGTAGTTCCTGAGATCAATGTTAGTGAGGATATTCCTATACTTCTCTGTTAGAAAGAAAAGATCCCCAAGATAACTGAGAGGGTGGGGGGGTGAATCAGTTATCTAATAATTAAAACATTTATCAACTTCAATATCAACTTCAACAGCTTTAAACCATATAATCAGTGTAGTAACCAACCATAGAAAGATAATCATACACAATGACACAATAACACAAGATATGTTAACTAGGTAACCTCTTGATCAAAGAGTAAACCCCAATGGGAATGATGCCCATAAAATGATGCACTACTATTAAAGTTCCTTGTGAAAGGATGGACCATATTAGGAGTCTTATGAAATACATTCAGTACATATTAATCTCTGTTAGGAGATTTTGAATCCCTGTTAAAACATTCTAACCCTGTTAGGAGTTATGGAAGACAGAAGGACCCACTGCCCAAACAACTTCAAGGCAAGATCTTTGAACTCACTGTCCAATAGATCTTAGGATTATTCAATAGAATAATATGAAATATGTTACCTCCTTCACACTGTGCCAAAACTGCACTCTCTTCTACACAATATCACAAATCCAGATCTTTGTACTTTGCAAGTCTTCCTTCACCATTGAATTAGCTCTATTCTTCACCTCATGCATATATTCGCATCACAACTTTCACAATTTCATATCACAACTATTAAAATCCCATCATACAACAAGGAAAAAATTCCTTCCTTTATACCACACTCAAATAATTACAAATGAGTCGGCATCCAAATATAAAATAATAATTTCAACACGCTACATCAAAATTACATAAAAACTGTCAGCTTCCAGATACAATAACTTTCCAATCGTGTGACCTCAAAGTTTGCACTATGAACCACATCACCACAAATGAGTCTCAAACTTCCCTTTAACTGCGTAGAATCAGATTCCATCCTAATTAGAAGATATCCTCTGATTACCAAAAATTGTTACTCAAGAACACTGCCAGAATACTGCTTCCACTAAAATGCTTATAACTTTCATGAATAAATGAATTTCTTTTTGTGTTGTTAACCATAGGTTAATAACACACCAAATAACATACCATCAACTACACATAACTTAATTTTCAATATAACATGTGTGCAAAACAAAATTGTGCCTCCTTCTCTGCTAAACTCCAAAATAACACTGTGCTGACATCAATGACAATCATAGTCATGAATGCAATAACCACTGCTATAGAATGATTTCCAAAGGCTTTAGCATTCATTCCTAAAAATCTCCCCCATTGGCATTGATGGCAACATAGATGAAAAACATCCAATGTTCCAAAAATCCAATCACTGCTGCTCAACTACTCTGCTGCTCTTCATCAATCAAATCTTGCTTCGTTATCCTATTCAATCTCTCCAAAAAATGTAGTTCCTCAATGTTTTTCATGATTCTCTCCCCCATTGACATCAATGACAAAAATTTAATCACTATGTCAAACAATAGCTCAATGTCAAAAGACACTATTTAGAAAATACATTCACAAGAGTCCTGATGACTCAGCTCAGATACACATACTCCCCTATAGAGGAAGTACCAACATCCAATCCAAAAAATAGATAGGGCCATAAACCACTGGATGGATGCAACCATCTACATCTTTACCCAAAATTATGTTGGGGCATAACCCCAAGCATACCTCTTAGATACGCAAATGTATCCTTAGGCAAAGGCTTTGTAAATATATCTGCTATCTACTCCTTTGTGCTTATGTACTTCAGTCTGACTTCTTTCTCAGCTACTTTCTCTCTTACAACATGATACTTGATCTCTATATGCTTTGTCTTAGAATGTAATACAGGATTCTTAGACATACTAACTGTACTTGTATTGTCACAATGTATGACAATAGGCTCATCAAACTAAATTCCAATATCCTTCAACATTTGATTCATCCATATTATCTGGTTACAATTGTTTGCTGCTACTACATATTTTGCTTCTACTGTACTTTGTGAGATACAATTCTGCTTTTTGCTAAACCAAGAAACTAATCTTCCTCCAAGAAAAAAGGCTCCACCACTGGTGCTTTTCTTATCATCAACGCTACCTCCTTAATCAGCATCAGTATATGCACATAGGGTAAAATCATCAAAAGTTTCATACCACAATCCATAGTCCATTGTGCCTTTAAGATATCTCAATATCCTCTTTACTGCTACATAATGTGACTCTCTAGGTTCAACTTGAAATCTTGCTACCATTCCAACTGAATGTTGTATATCTAGTCTAGTGTGTGTCAAGTACTGCAATCCACCAATCATGGATTTGTATTTCTTTTTCTCAACTGTTGGTGTCTCATCTTTACTAGATAGTTTATGTCCTGTAACCATAGGTGTTCCAATTGGTTTACAATTCTCCATACCAAATCTTTTCAACAAATCATTCAAGTACTTTTTCTAACTTACAAAGATACCATCTTTATTTTGTGTTATCTGTAATCCCAAAAAGTATTTCATTTCTCCAATCATACTCATTTCAAATTCTATCTTCATTTCATCAGCAAATTTGTCACTAGCTTCATCTTCTCCTCCAAAAATAATGTCATCAACAAAAATAACCAAAACTAACAATCCATTCTTAATTTCTTTTGTGTATAAGTTACTATCAGTTGTTCCTTTTGTACATCCCAATTTTAACAAATACTTATCCAATCTAGCATACAAAGTTCTAGGTGCTTGCTTTAGTCCATACAATGTTTTCTTTAGTTTACATACCATGTCTCCTTCTTGAGTCAAAGGAAAACCTTCAAGCTGCTCAATGTAGACTTCTTCTTTTAATTCACCATTCAAAAATGCTGACTTCACATCCATCTGATACACTTTGAATTTCTTAAATGTTGCATAAGCCAAAAATATTCTTACTACTTCAAGTCTTGCCACAAGGGAAAAAGTCTCTTCATAGTCAATTCCTTCTTACTGTGAGTATCCCTTACATACCAATCTTGCTTTGTTTCTAATTACTTCTCCTTGTTCATTCATCTTGTTCCTAAATACCCATTTAGTTCCAATCACATTTTTGTCTTTAGGTCTAGGGACCAATTCCCATGTCTTGTTCTTTTCAATCTGATCCAATTCTTCTTTCATAGCTTTAATCCAAAGTTCATCTTCACAAACTTCATTAGTAGACTTAGGTTCAATTTGAGAAATCAAACATAAATGTACCTTCTTTCTAGTCATAACTCCTTTGTCCAAACTGCAAATCACTTTTTCAATAGGTTGATGTCTTGATATATACCTGTTAGGTGTCATAGTCACTGATCTTTCTTCAACTATAGATTCTTCTCTATTTTCTTCAACGTGACTTTCATTCAAAAATTCACTGTTAGTCTCAAAAAATTATTCAGTAGTTTCAATGTTAGGCTGAGGGTTAGTTCTTTCATTAGATTCATAATCAAGCATTCTTTCTTGAATTTTAAACTTCTCATCAACTTTTACATTTGCACTTTCAACAATAGTCTTAGTTCTCTTATTGTAACATCTATATGCTTTGCTTTTAAAATAATATCCAAGAAAAATTCCTTCATCACTTCTAGGATCAAACTTTCCTATATCATCATCTGTCTTAATATAACATTTGCTTCCAAAAATTCTAAAATACTTAACTAAGGGTGCATGTCCAAACCATAATTCATAAGGTGTCTTGTCTATGTCTGCTCTAATTTGTACTCTGTTCATTGTATATACTATTGTATTCATTGCTTCTCTCCAAAATGTCTTTGCCAAATCACCTTCAAACAACATAGCTCTAACTGCTTCAGTCACTGATCTGTTCCTTCTTTCTGCAATACCATTTTTTTCATGTGTTCTAGGGGCTGAAAGTTGTCTCTTAATACCATTTACTTCACAAAAAGTGTTAAACTCTTTAGATGTAAATTCTCCACCTCTATCAAATCTCAAACATTTAATCCTCATTCCTGATTCATTCTCAACTTTATTCTTCATGACCTTAAACTTATCAAATGCTTTAGATTTTTCTTTCAAAAATGCAATCCACATCATTCTTGTAAAATCATCAACAAGCATCATAAAATACCTTTCTCCATAGAATCCTCTAGTCCTATTAGGACCGCTCAAGTCTGTATGAACAATCTCCAACTTCTTTATAGATGTGAACTTCTTGCTAGGAAATGAACTCCTTTTCTACTTATCCATCACACATTCCTTGCAAATCATGTTAGTAGGCTTCATAATCCTAGGTAAATCTCTTACTACAAGTGTAGAACTCACTTTCACAATATTATCAAAGTTTATATGATAGAGCCTTCTATGCCATAACCAATTGTCATCAATATTAGTCATCAAACATGTCATCTCAGTAGGGTTCAACTGAAATACATTACCTCTGGTTCTAGATCCAGTTCCAATTAGATTTCCATCTTTATCCTTTATCACACAATTTTTCTCAGTAAACCAAACTTGATATCCTTTATCCACTAACTATCCAACACTCAAAAGATTATGTTTCAATCCATCAACAAAGTAAACATCATCAATATTAGTCTTTCCATCAAGAGTAATAGATCCTATACCTTTAATCAAACAAGGTGCATTGTTACAAACTCTAACAACTCCTCCATCATAATTGTTAAACTTTATGAACTTTCCTTTATCACCAATCATATGATGTGAACAACCACTGTCTATAATCCAATCAGCTTTCTTTTCAACTTGGGAAACTAAGGCTTTCTCTTCCTTAACATTAGATTCAAAATTTTCTTCCTTAATTTCTACAAATCCTATGTCATCAAAGTTATCATTATCACTGTCGCTCAAATGTCTTTCAATTCCTGCTTCAATTTCTTCATCATTTTCATAATAACATTCTTTAGATCTTCTAGGCTTGAAATTATTTCTATACTTCTTAACTCTCTTAGGACACTTAGATGCAAAATGACCATATTCTTAACATGTCCAACATTTAAAGATTTTCTTACCATCTAGTTCTCTTTTCACAAGCAAGGCAATACCTTCTTCAATCTTCTTATCTTCATTAGATTTGGATCTGCTACTACTGGCATAATCTCCATTCACACTTGTACTTCTAGACAAAGTAGGTCTGATGTTAAGAGCACTGAATGTTGTCTCCACTCTAGGTAGTTCTCCTAATAATCTCAAATTCATCTCTGTTGCTTCCAATCTTCCAAGAAGAGTCTCTCTTGAAAAGTTTGGTGTACAAGGTATCACTTGTTCAATCATTTATGTAGTCTGCCTAAATACTGGTGTCAATGTTCTCAAAATCTTCCATATTACTTCATTCTCTATCTTTTCACCTCCACAAGACTTTATTCCTACAACAATTTCTGACATCCTACCAATATAGCTTCTAACAGATTCATCTTCCATCATTCTTATGTCTTCAAATGCATAAATCCAATTATGTAACCTAGCTTTCTTTGCATGTTCATCACCTTCAAAAGTAGAATGTAAAGCTTTCCGAATATCATAAGATCTAGTTAAACCTTTTACCTAACTGTATTCATTCTCTGGGAGTGCTGATAAAAGTGCTTCCCTTGCAAGTATGTTACACATGAATAGATCTACCTCATCTTTAGAACTTGATTCAAGACTATCTTCTTCAATTATAGTTCTCTCATTTTTTGTAATCAACCAATAACCTAGTCCTAAACACAAGAGATGTGTCTTCATCTTTTCTTTCCAGCTGTCAAAATTTACTCCATCAAACTTAGGGATTTCTTTCTTGAAATTTTCCATAGATCTCCTTAAGTTTTTAAACTTCTCTTTCAAGGACCTGCCGCTTTGATACCAATTGTTAGAAAGCAAAGATCCCCAAGATAACTAAGAGGGTGGGGGGGGGTGAATCAGTTATCTGATAATTAAACCATTTATCAACTTCAATAGCTTTAAACCATATAATCAATGCAGTAACCAACCATAGAAAGATAATCATACACAATGACACAATAACACAAGATATGTTAACTAGGGAACCTCTTGATCAAAGAGTAAACCTCGGTGGGAATGATGCCCAAAAAATGATGCACTAATATGAAAGCTCCTTGTGAAAGGATGGACCCTGTTAGGAGTCTTATGAAATACATTCAGTATATATGAATCTTTGTTAGGAGATTTTGAATCCTTGTTAAAAGATTCTAACCCTGTTAGGAGTTATGGAAGACAGAAGGACCCACTGCCCAAACAGCTTCAAGGCAAGATCTTTGAACTCACTATCCAATAGATCTTAGGATTATTCAATAGAATAATATGAAATATGTTACCTCCTTGACACTATGCCAAAACTACACTCTCTACTACACAAGATCACAAATCTAGATCTTTGTACTTCGCAAGTCTTCCTTCACCACTGAATTAGCTCTATTCTTCACCTCATGCATATATTCGCATCACAACTTTCAAAATTTCATATCACAACTATTACAATCCCATCATACAATGAGGAAAACATTCCTTCCTTTATACTACACTCAAATAATTACAAATGAGTTGGCATCCAAATATAAAATAATAATTTCAACACGCTACATCAAAATTACATAAAAACTGTCAGCTTCCAGATACAATAACCTTCCAATCATGTGACCTCAACATTTGTGCTATGAACCAAATCACCACCAATGAGTCTCAAACTTCCCTTTAACTACACAGAATCAGATTCCATCCCGATTAGGAGATATCCTCCAATTACCAAAAATCGCTACTCAGGGACACTGCCAGAATATTGCTTCCACTAAAATGCTTATAACTTTCATGAATAAATGAATTTATTTTTGTGCTATTAACCATAGGTTAATAACACACCAAAGAACATACCATCAACTATGCATAACTCAATTTGCAATATAACATGTGCACAAAACAAAACTGTGCCTACTTCTCTGCTAAACTCTAGAATAACACTATGTTGACATCAATGACAATCATAGTCATGAATGCAACAACCACTGCTACAGAATGACTGCCAAAGGCTTTAGCATTCATTCCTAACATGATCAACTTTCTTCTTTAACAAGTCACATAAACACCCCAGAAATTGATGCAGAAAAGAGAATAGAAGAAAGGGCTGAAGAAAAGATACAACTGAAGCTAGCAGAGAAAATCATCCAAGAACTGGCAATTAATAAAGTTAAGTTATCTAAGTTAATAATTGAGCTTGAATCTATTACTTAAAAAATTATTTAAATTTTGTTTAAACTATGCACTGTAGACCAATTCACTATCAAGATTAGTGAGAAGATTAAGAAGTTAGATGAAGAGATCAAGGTTTGTGCAAACTTATCTCTAACCAAGCCAAATTCTTTTCACAAGCATATATTACAAGTTCAAGAACTTAGGCGGTTGAGATCAGATCTAAGGAAGTAGGAAGATACCATAAGTGACCAAGTCACCGAGATACAAGCTAAGCTACTTCTCCACCTAAAAATTATGGTGAGACATATAGCCTTAGTTACTACTTATTCAAGATTTCAGTTTTGGAGAAATTTTTTGATATGCATGCACAAGTCGGTCTAGAGCACATTGCTCTTAACAAATTGAAGGAGGAATGGGAAAACCTCTTGGTGTCACTATAGTTTTCCCACAAGCACATATTTGACAAGTTGTAAGTACATTTTTATTATTAGCATAAATTTCAAAAAGGGGGGAAATCATGTATATATGCCACTATGTACTTCACACTACTGAGAGCATGCACAAAGAGGGGAGTTATTCAGCATAGAAAGAAGTCAATGTACTGTTGTATAGTTAGTAAATTTTGAGTTTCTATATTTTTTGCTATTGGTAATATATACATAAGGTTTTGATAATAATGCCAAAGGGGGGGATAGTTATCTATATATTGAGCATTAATGGATTTTCATTAGTATCAAATGAGTTCAGTCGGTAATCAATAAGTTATTCAGTCAGTAAAGGTTGGAATAAGTAGATAAACAAGTCAATTGGTCAAGCATACAAATCCTTCACACTAAGAAAATAAAAGGCAGAACTTCAAGCTACCCAAATACAGGCTTAACCAAGCATATTTACTGAGTATCAGGAAATTACCAAGTACCGAGCTAGTGATCATCGAGCATTCATACACACTGAGCATTAGTAATTCACCGAACAGTGAATGCAGTGATTACCAAGTTATTCAGGAAACAACATATTAAATGAGAATAGCACATATCTCTATGCAAATGGTTTACACCAATCTATAAATAGTTTACCAAGATCGAGACATATTTAATATGGATGTAATCATTTAATTTTGTGATGATTCCTATGTAATGGTAGATCTAGGTTATTTTTGTACACTGTTGATCACAGGCTTTCTAAGATCTTGTAATCCTAATTAGGTCAAATTAGTTTGATATATAATTTTAAAGATGTCATTGTAATCATATAGAGAGAGAGAAGGATCATGAAGTAGTAGCTACACACGGGGACATCAGGAAATCAAACAAGGGTTTTATGATAGACATTTTATCAGAGACAGTATTAGTTTTCCTAGAAATATACAAGGCTACCGAGAAGGATAGAAGGTTGTATTCATCATATTGAGGTGATATTTATTTGATACTTCATAGATCTAAATCAGAAGGGTATAATTTATCATTTTATAGATATTCTACTGTTATCAATTTAACCATTCTAGTAGATTTAAATCTCTTAACAAAGTAGACTTAACTGTCTTATGTAAATCTCTTAATCGAGTGCACACTTGATTGTGTTGCTAAAATACTTTAACAAGGTAGATCTAGTCAGTCTTTTTTTACTCCTAATAGGGTAAGATCATTAGAAGTGATCAACAATTGTATCCTTAATTGACATAATTTATTTACTGCGGTAGTGAAGAATTTGTGGGTGTCATCCCAACTGAAATTTTTACCTTCTAACAAGGGTTTCTGTGCAACCAAAATATTTGAGTCATGAGTTAAGATTTTCATGTATGATTTATTTTTTTGGTTACATGCACTTTACATTTCCAAGTTATATGAATGTATGTTACAAAAAATGGAATCATTCGGTTAGTTGAGTTCCACTATTGCATATTGTTAAGTGTTAAAATATTTGAGGGTACTGATTCACCCATCCCCTCTCAGTACTTTATCTTTCTAATCCAAACAGTTACTTAGTCTCCTCTTCAACTTATAATCTACCTTCAATGCATAATGATAATCATATTCAACTGTATAAATTTGTAACATACTCAGCTCATCTTGAATATTAAATGTCAAACCATTAATATATCTAGCCACCTTCTCCTTAGATACCTCTCAGTGTCAAAATATGATTGCCATCTTATAAAAATCCTCGTTGTATTCCTTCACACTCATGTCCTTCTACTTCAAGTTGTATAACTTCTTGAATAATTATAATTCATAATCCTTAGGTATGAATTTATATTTCAATATAGAAACCGTCACCCTCCATCTATTTATTTTCATTTCACCATGCTCCTCCCTATCTTTCTGCAATTCTTTCCACCATAAGGTAGCATGACCCTTCAACTTAGTATGTGCTAACCTAACCCTTTGTGGATCTCTGATATCTTCAAGTTAAAAATAATCTTCTATTTCACCAATCCAATCTATCAAATCCTCAGAAGGTAATGAACCAGAGAAATGAGAAACCTTCATTCTTTGACTTTTACTTGTGTCATATCCCTCAACAATATTTCTTTATCTACAAGGATTTCAGCATCTATAGTCTCAATATCTTTAGCAGCTTTCTCATATTCATCCTTAGTCTCAGGATTCCTTCGTAATATATTCAATACATTTTGGATCTCATTCCACATCTCAATCTTGAAGTCCTCCATTATTTTCTCTATCCTTCTAGGGTTCATCCTTCTAGGTAGAATATATGAGATCCTTAGGTGCAACTTCCTTATATTCAATGATATAATTACAAGGTTCTAATTGCCTCTAAATCGATGATCTATCAGACACGCTTGCATCCTACCTCAAACTTGGCACTCTATTTACCCTTGGTATGCCTCCAAAAAATTTCTCAACCAGTAAAAATATCCTCTATAATCCCCTTTTGTAACTCCTTTGTAATTGTAGGATAGATCCACACTCTAGCACCATATAACCAATACATCTAGGGCTTTGCAAGCTCAAGAGCTCAGATCTACTAACACGAGAACATCAACATTGATCTGATACCATTTGACATAGTCATGGCCAAAGTTTCTCTAATTGAAATGGTCCAACCATGCAACAAGAGTCAACAAAGTGGAAACAACCAACTCAAAGACAAGAATAGACAATCAAGGCGCTACAAAAAATCTTTTCATTATCACATAAACAAGTATTTACATCACATTATCCTGCAACATGTAGATTACAAATTTTCAGCATACATGCCTGATTACAACATAATTCTAGACCAAAAACCTAGTGCTAAGCTTCAACGGTTATCTTCCTCAGAACCTCTTCCTAAAAAAAGATCATAAGCCTCAATATATAGATCTTTGCAACACATGTCAGCCAAGAACATTTACATTTTCCAAGAATAAGAAAACGTAATACAGAAATATAGATCAGGATCCAAATCATAAGATCCCATTGCCATGATGTAGAAATGATGTGTTATCCAAGAGATACGTCAGGAAAAGATCCATGAACTTCAGGATATGAATCACAAATATTTTTTGATCGGGAAATTACTTTTCAAGATCAAAAAACTCCAACTAGTTGTTAGAACATGAAGAACACACTGGCCCAAACTTGAATCCAAGATAACTCCAATGCGAAAAATCCAAATGAGGTGCAAACTCAGACATAATTAAAACATGATGTCCACAAGGTACCCTAAAATTCACAATAAAAAATGATCCAAAATAAAGGAACGCCCCTAAAACTAAGAAAAATGGAAAATAGGAACAACTTGAAAGGAAATATTTTTGGGTGATGCAAGATTTCCAACAACCCAAGGATGATCTTGCATCTAAATGTCATTCTCCATGGCCTAAAAAATAGTATTGTAACTTGTTCTAATTTTCCCACAACATGTTTTCATGTCTTTCTATGACAATATCAGATAGGTTTTCATGTCTTTATCCACATATGATTTCAAATGATTGATTTCTCTTATTTTTTTAGTTTGTTCTTGAGTTTTTTTTTATTGTTAATGCTTTTGATTATAACAAAATGATGATAATTTGTAATTTTTTTGGTAATTGATTGTGTATTTTCATCATGATATTATGTTTTCTTTTTTCTTGGAGTTATTTTTATTGTTAATGATATTATGTAGGAAAATTGATACTAACAATAGGAAAGAAAGAGAGAGGAACAATTGAACAACGAGAGGTAACAAAGGAAAGGAAAAGGGAGTTGTTTTGTGTAAATTTGTGTACCTTTCTAGAAATCACAACTTCAGTAGGATATTCGATCAATGAGTTAGTACATCAAAATCACAAGAAAACTCATGAAAGATATCCTTTTACTTCCTATTAATGAGGATTTCTTAATCTAATTCATTGCTCTCAAAATGCATATTAGATCTTTATGAATGCCAACTCATGAAATGAAAGATTTAACATGGAAATGCATCTAAATTGTGCAAATTTGATTAATATTTCATGATAAGTGGTTGAATTATTCTAAATGGATACAATTTGACACTAAATGATACAATTCAAGATGAAATTGATTTGAGATGCAAGCTAAAACTATGCAATTATGAAGCTACATGATCAAATTAGATGATGAACAAGCTAAAATGATACAATTAAACTAAAATTTTGATCTCTCAATGCAAATTTAAATCTCACACTAACCTAATCTCCATAATGAAAATTTCTATATGCAAATGACTTGATTTGATGTGGATTTATAGATTCTCAAGGCTTCAAACGAGTGTATTTTTAGATCAATGGACAAGATTCATTCATTTAAAATGAATGGTGGAGATAGAAAAGACATGTGAGCGATCCTTATATTTTTCTCCTATTGGTTGAATTATGCCAAGGTAGTTATTCCCTTTTAAACTCATTGATTGACAAGTGAAATTAATTGGGGGAATATTTGGCATTTAATTAAATTAAAGTAATTAATTTCTTTAGCCACATGTGATTTTTTATTTTGATATAATTAATTGACTAGGAGAATTAATTGATTATTGATCATTGATTATTATGAAATTAAATTGATTAAATTTAATTACACAATTAGACTTTGGAGTTATTTGATTTAATTTGATCCATTTTTGGGATTTAATCAGTTGATTTATCTTGACCATTTTTAGATGCATACATTTTCTAATGCAGGAGCATCCATGAAGACACCTAGGAACATGAAGACACCAAAGGATCAAAGCATGAAGAATAACATGAGAACTATTATCTCTATTTGAGCATTACATGTTGTCATTAGTATCAAATAAGATTAGTTGGTAATCTAAGCTAATCAATCGGTAAAAGATGTAATAAGGAGCTATAGAAGCTAGTCAGTTGAACCTAAGAATCCTTCATACCAAGTAGTCACAAGGGAGAAATGAAAGCTAAATGTATATAGGTATAACCGAGTATGTTTATTCAGTGTCATAGTTTACCGAGCACCGAGTCACTAAACACCGAGCATTCTACACACTGAGCATCAGGTTATTCACCGATTAAAGAATGCAGTGTTTACTGAGTTGTTTAGGAAATGGCATACTAATCAAAAATGGCACATTTATCTATGCAAATGGTTTACATGGATCTTTAAACATTTTACCAAGATTGAGGCACATTTATTGTGGATGTAATCATTAAATGTTGTGATGATTCCTATGTAATAGTTAGATCTAGGTTATTTTTGTATACCGTAGATCTTAGGTTTTCTAATATGTTGTAAACCTAATTAGGTCAAAGAAATTTTCTATATAATAGTAATTAATTTCATTTGACATAACCGCATGACAAGGAGATCATGAAGAAGTAGTCGCTTACAAGACATCAGAATTCAGACAAGGGTTTACATGACAGAGCAGTTATCAAAGATAGTATTTAGTTTTATCAAAAACATACAAGGCTACCGAGAAGAAAAAAGAGTAGTATACTACACAGCAAGGTGATATTTATTCAGTATATCATAGCTCTGATTCAAACAAATTTAATTTTTCATTTACAGATATTTTATGTTATCTTCTAATCATTATAGCAGGATTATAAATCTCTTAACAGAGTAGACTCACTAGTACATTTGAGACCTTTTCCCGACGGTCGAACATCTAAATTTAGATAGTAAACTATTGATTAAGTGACACCACCCATCGTCGCAATTTTATAGTTAGAAAAATTGATGGTTCTGTCAGGCATCGTAATTATGAAAACCTTGGTCATCACTAAAGAGGGTGCCCACACAGTGAGCCTACCGTCAGACTTATTTGTGGCCATCACAATTGGGATGCCTACCTGTCGCCAAAAATAACAAATGACAGTGACCCGTCAGAAATCTCCGATGGGTAGCCATCGTTTGTAACATGTTCACCGACAAAAATGCTTTTAATGCAATGGATATCCATCAAAAGTTTAAAATGAATATCCGTCGTTTGTGGTTTATAATGACGACTATGTTGTATGTGCGATGAACATGCGTTGGACATTTACAATGGATATCCGTTGTTTATGGTTATTTTCTGACAATGATTTTGTTAATGCGACAGATGGATGTCGGATGTTTGTGATGGAAAATTGATGCTATTTTAAAGCCGTCGTAGTTACGACGACAATGAGTTTTTTAAAAAATATATATTTTTGTTGATCGAGTTGGTATCAATTCAGAATGGTGTTCTTGCAGATCTGGTTCCTGCTCATGATTTAGCTATGGATTATTGGGAGATAACTTTGCAGTAGATTCAATAGCGGCTCATGGATTATTGAGTCAAGTCTAGAGACATGGATTTGGAATGGATCCTACCGAATCAAGACTTGTGACAGCGACTGCTCTAGCACAATTCAAAGATAACTTTGTAGTAGATTCGGTAGCAGCTTGTGGATTATTGAGTCAAGTCTAGAGACTTGGATTTGGAATGGATCCTACTAAATCAAGACTTGTAATAGTGACTTCTCTAGCACAAGAAGCTAGTGCAGTGATCAGAGATGCATTCTTCCTGATGTGTTCATGGGATATATGCGGACCTGATTGCATTCAGATCTGATTCGAGTGACTTCTTGACTTCTTTGGTCTGAATTTGATGTGTGGGTTCGCAGTGCAATCGATATATATTTGTTGTACGTGGATTGAGATCTTAAATTATTGAGATTCTCTTTGTTTTGAGAATAGTTTAACATTCTCTACTTAATAGGGCCAACCACATGAAGGTGGAAGCTTATATGACCCCTCCTAGGAGCCTCTTATGACCCTTTACAACATTTTAAGATCTCTAAGATGTATTCTTAGGGATTGTAAATGATCGTAAAAGGTCATAAGGGGTCCTGGGACACAACAGCTGAGAAACATAAATGTAGACATCATGGTCACAATTTTTTGGAAACACAACATAATTGAGTGGTATACCCAGATGATGCAACGCAACTACTCCTCCAGTTCCATGTCTACATTGTGTAAACAAAACCCAAAGATGAAGAATAAATTTAGAGAGTGCAGGAGGAGAGTGATAATGACTAAAATAATATAGGGACCTGTATTACTTTGGTCATTCTCTCTCTCCTCCGCTCTCTAAATTTATTTTTTATCTATGGATTTTGTTTACCGCAGTGTAAACTTGGAACTAGAGGAGTGATATATAGTTGTGTTGCATCATCTGGGTATACCATTCAATTATGTTGTGTCTCCAAAAAATTGTGATTATGATGCCTACATTTTTGTTTGTTAGCTATTGTGATATCTACATTTATGTTTCTCATTTGTCATGTTTATGTGCATGTTCTTTACGTGTATCTACTAGAAATTCTAAAAAAAATTCAGTACCTACAATAGCCCTCTGTTAACCACATTTACGCATATGGTCCCAACAAAGTAGTGCACAAACTACACAAAGAAGGCATCGCAAAAATATGATTTATGCTTTCGTCATTGAAGCGATCTTGGCGACACTAGCTTCCTCTTGAGCCTTGCACAAATTGCACTCATTTCCTACATCAGGTATAGATGTAGATGAGGTAGATGTAAATGTGGTTTGATCGACCCACCAAAAGTATTGACATCTAGTATTTCCCTGACAATACCAAATGTACATCAGTTCTTCATAAAATGATTAGTTGTCACATTATTTTAAAACATAAAATATAATTACATATCCAGACCTTTTTCCTATTTGGGCAAACCCAAAATTGATGCCTAGGATTACTTTTTGTGCGTGACATCTTCAACATGCATGGGCCAACACCACATTGATAGATAGGCACATTGATCGAAGTCATCAACACTATTTCAACAAATATTGCATTGTCATTATTTTGTTCATTCATACTAATTATAATTACAATAAAAAGAAACATACTAATGTAGACTTGCACATTTTTTGGCTAAGTCAAAGTCTTTGATTTAAATTACTAGACACTCAAAACAAAATGACAAAACAAAGACAACCATGCAATTGTAAAGAAAGGTAATTTTCTTAATCACGTCACTAATTTTCGCATGTCTAAATATTGGTGTCTTTCAAGTGATTTGATTCTTATCATGCCCACTAAAAATGAGAACAGTCTTAACTAGTGAGGTTGTTTAAGCATATAGAGATTAAATACACTCTTTTAGAATGAAATTTCTCTTAACAAAATATCAAAGATATATAAGTAGGACATATAAAACAAGGTGAATAAGAGTAGTACATATAAAAAAATCATTAGAACATGCCAAACATCTGGCATAATTGTACATTTCCATCATGTCATTGATATTCTTCTTCATCCATCTCATCATCAAGATCATCATCGTCAACAACATCATCACCACCACTATTGTCATCATCATCATCATCACCATCACCATCATCATCATTGTCATCCTCATCATCATCATCATCATCAGTAGCAGCATCATCATCATTAGTAGCAGCATCATCATCTTCTTCTTCTTCATATTCTTCTTCAACTAGCTGTCAATCGTGATCTTGTTCTACATCATCTTCCACTTCTTCATCTTCCTCAGTATCTTCTTCCATCACATTATACTTTATCGATCTTCCTCTTAGATCATGTCTAACAACAAATGACCAACCTGGTTTATGTGGAACCTTTGAGTAAAATACCTGCTCACATTGGCTTGGAAGAACATAGGGCTCTTCTCCAACTGGCTCAAACAACCTTGTATTAATCATTGGAAATCCATTGTCATGTTCAATAACAGTTCTATCAGGATCATTTTTATTGAGTCATAGTTTGTACCATTTCACAACGAAGAGAACTAATTTGAAGGAATTGAATTCACAGTCAAGTATATCAACCAAAATACCATAGTACCAATTTTGCAACTCTCGAGGATGTAAGTCATTTCTAGATGAAATATTAGTCACCTGGAACACTACACTTATCCCAGAATCACAAGTTCTCTTCGTGTCATCCAAATTTTTGATGCAAAATTTATAACCATTGCAAAACATATCCTTGTGGTGTTTCACCTACAATAATGTCAAACATGTATAAATTATTGCATCACGAGTTGAAAAACATACGATTGATTAATTAACAAATTTGTAAGTACTTGGTGATCTCTTAAACCATATGCTAAATCTATTTCCTTTTGTGTAACATTGGGATCTCCATTGTGATGAGCTTGTATAACCAATGAAGACACAGATTCCCATGTTAATCTATGACCATCATGTTGACATCGTTCAATCCATGTCATCATCCAATCTTGATTATTTGCAATAAACAAATGTATTACATCCCACTCTTTAGCAGTTGTACAAAAGTAAATAGATGACTTACAACAGATTTATTTTGAAGATTAAGAATTAATTTACTACAATAACATCTCATAATTTATTACCTTTCAGTTTCCTAAATATACCGTTGCCCACCAAGTACTCTCCTTCAAAATTTTTAATTGAGTCGAGATCCCAAATGTAATCTATATGGGTCTTTGCTCCAAGATTAAGAAGATATTGAGTAACTTACACCATCATCCGGTATACCATATATCCCTCAACCATAGAACCCTCTGGACATGCTCTTTTTCATACCAAACCTTTCAAAAATTTCAAGTGTCTCTCAACCATCCACATTGACCTAGCATGTACAGGTCCACACAATTCAATCTCCTCAACTTGGTGTATGAGGTAGTATTCTTGTGCATTGAAAAAAGCTAGAGGTAAACACTTTTGCATTTCACACATTAATCAAAAAAAAAATTTCTTCTAATATTTTATATCTTCTTTATAGATTTTTTTAGATGACAACCACCTACAAGGGATTCAAAACATAAATATATAAATACAAGGCTTTACAATATATTACTTGTTTGATATTATTGTTTGATATATTGAAAAGATATCACTGCTTACCTCATGTATTTTCCAAGATCATATATCACTTGTTTGATATTATTGTCGAAGTTCTTTGGGAGAGATAGGGGTAGAAAATACTGCAACAATTGTCAACTTCTCATTTCATACAATGAAAATTGAATGCAATTACACAAATATATTGTAAATACAAAAGACTGACTTACCTTGATGAAGGTATGCCAATCATGTGTTTTCATCCCTGACACAAAATCATTTTTCTTTGATATGAGATTGCTTATATTTGCAGAAAATCCTGTAGGAAATTGAATTTTTTGGATCACTTCTTTTATGGCATTACTTTTTTGCTTTGTTAATAACCAAGGAAGAGCACTTGCATTAATTCGGTCTCCATTTCTATTTGATTCAATGATATTTTTCATTTCATGATTGGAATCATGAATGCCACTACAAATTTTTTCAAGTTTTTCTTTGTCACGCCTTCTGTCCAATATTTTCCATAGCGTCTCTATTACATTCTTTCCAATATGCATAGTATCAAACAAATGCACAATTTGTAGATGCTTATAGTAGGGAAGCCTACTAAATTCTCTGGGCTAACATTTTAGTCCCTTTGGAAGATGGTTGGTGATGCCTTCATGACCTTCAAGATCATCAACTACATAATTAGCCAACAAAACACAATCAAAATATATATTTTTTAAACATCGACCATTGCGTGGAATGATATTACCTTGAATTCTATTATATTCCAGCTTTCATAGGTGAGGTGTCATTCTTCGGGGCTTTGATGTAGTCTCTTCTTTCCCATTGAAAAGATGACTTTCTGCACTTCAATACTTATGATTTTTGGGTAGGAATTGCCTATACTCATCAAACACCTATTTTCTTAAACTTTTGGAATGACAGGATTTCATCTTTGGACCACACATTGGACATGCAAATTTTCCCTTTGTTTGAAGACCTACAAGATAATGATAAAATTGGATTAAATATATATATTCTTAAAATTTGAATTATCTCGTACAACTAGAATTCACCATAACATACCACAGAAATATGTCAACCCTGGAGCATCATGAATTGTCCACACAAGAATTGCATGGAATTGAAATTCTCTTTGTCCAATTGGTCGGGAGATGTCATACATAGTGAAACCATTCCATAACACCAACAACTCATTGATAAGAGGTCCAATATATATATTCATATCTTTCACTTGGTACTTACCTAGTTGAATTAAAAACAACATCAGATAATTATTGTGGCCATTTCACTCCAAGACTTATAATTACATGTAGATAACTATAAAATAATAAGATACCTAGAACAATCATTGCCAACATAATGTGCTCCCTCTTTATTGATATCCATGGAGGAAGGTTATTGTTTATAACAAAAATAGGCCACACCAAGCAAAAAAATCTCATCTCTCCATGTGAATTGACATCGTCTGCTGCTAGAGAAAGCCTAAGTTTTTGAGGTTCCTCTTTAAAATGCGGCTACTTTTCCTCTATGTCCATAAATGATGAACCATCCACAGGCATTCAAATAATGTCATCTTGACTCCTACCACATGCATGGTAATCCATAAATTGTGCCAAGTTATTGCACTTGAATAATCATTTCAAATGTGGAATAATGGGGATGTGATGAAGAACCTTGCGAGGCACCTTTTTTGTCACTTGATCATCTCGATATCTGCTTGTATGGCATTCAAGGCATTCTATTACATTTTCATGTTCTTTATAATAAATAATATGATCTTCAAGACAAGCATCTATTGTTTGATACTCCATTCCAATATGTTTCATAGTGGCACATAATTCTCGGTACGAGTGAGGGAGAATATTTGATGGTGGTAACAGAAAGTCACCTATCAATCTACAACAAATAATATAAGTCATTATATAAACAATCTTAATGGTACATGTTTCACCTTTTATAGATTTTAATGACATATATGACAAACCTTAGCATATGTGACATTGCTATGTTGGATAAACCATTCATAACCTTCAAATTCACCAACAACAATACAGCAGAGAGAAGAGTAGATTGGGAACCTTTGTAAAGGGCCGTGTCCACCTTCTCAAGTACAGGTATATCATGGATGTCATTGATTTCATCCTCATCATAATCATCATCAGCACCAGCACCAGTACCAAATGTGTCAATGATCAATGCATTCATACCATCATCTTCAAATGTGTTTTCTGGGGCATGATCATCATCTTCCATGGGATCATGATCTTCAACTTCAATACTCGCACCTCCATGTTCCTCTATATTCACACTAGGGAGATCGACTTATATAAAAATGATGATAATCAAACCTCCTTCCATAGTCCATATGTATATTAATTGTGAAAACAATATAACAAACAACTTACCACTGGATTATAATCAAACCCCCCTTCCATGTGACCATTCTCCCTACAATGTCTCTTTTCTATTTTTATTTTGATTCTTCTTGTCTTTAATTCGTTACAACTCTTGCATGGACAATAACATTTGTCATCGGCTTCTCTTTGAAAGTTAGACAACAATCTAGTGATTGTCTCCCTATTTTGATCGAATTTGCTTGTATTATCTGACATGATCCTTCATGTGTATATCTACAAAACAAATTGGAGATGCCTCCTTTCATTAGCTTCATGTCACCTTCTCATAGCTTCTCATTTTTTGACAGACTTCGCCAAAAGCTTTGTAGGAAACCAAGTAAGAGGTATTCTTGAGTTCAAACACATTGAGCTACTACAACAGAATTATAAATCATGAATTCACTATAAAATTAAAATTGAATAGGGACATAAGTAAGACATTTAATGCATTATTACTTCATCATGATGATAAAATTTTCATTGGCTCAAAGCACATAGTGGTGCAGGGGCACCTAGAGCACATAAGGAGTTCACAAAATCTATGGAGTTCAAAAAGACATCAGTGAACATGAAGATATCCCATGGCATCAATTGGAGCATTTTGGAGCCTACAATGACCTATAAGGTTAATACCTGTAATAAATTGGCAATAAGCCCTTAAAGGCCTAATAAGCCTTAGGACCAATTTAGGAGTCTAGGATGAGTTTTTGAGTTGCAAGCTTATAATAGTTTAGATTTGGTTTTAATAAGGTTTAATAAGTTTATTTAGATCATATCCCAAGGTCTTAGGATTCAAAAATCTTAAGAAATGTTTCATTTGAAATGTTGTTAATTTAAATTTTTGAATAACAACGGTCACTTGTAAAAGGAGGGAAAAGGGGTTTTTATGTTTAATTAGTCTTAATATAATTTTCCAACCACCAAAGTTGGTTGAACAGACTTAGAGGAAGTTATAAATTAGAGGATCAAGCCATTATATGATAGATTGGAATGAGACACTCATAACTGTACGGACTGCTATAGAAAATTGAATAATGTTAAGATTATGGTCTTGACGGCAAAATCAAGTATACCAAACAATATAGTTATTTGTTAAAGAGCCTAATATTGATATATAAATAATGATATTAACTATATAATATATTTAATATCTATTGTTTATTTAATTTGATTTTAACACTAAATTAATTATTTGGGCCCTTCAGTTGGCTCTCTTGAATTATTCATTCAAGTCGGCCCTCTTGGCTTTCTCCCTTGTCTCCTACATATAGGAGGATGATTCTTAGAAGAAGAGCACCCAAGACATAATGTGTCTCTTCTCCAAAGAATCACATAAAGAAGCAGGTTTTAGCAGCAGAAGAAGTAGGTCAGCAACAAAAATAGGACAGCTGCAAGTCCACCTAGGGTAGCAACAAACTGACAGTCGTAAGTCCACCTAGGGAAACAAAGAACTCTCTTAAGGCTGTAGTAAATGCCAAAATCCATAGGATAGAATTAGATTCCATTAAACAATAGTCAATTCAGACATTGTAGATAAAGCGAAGTTCTCCATAGAAGGGCATCAACTTGGAATCTTAGTCTTAATTACAGTATACATAGAAGCAAATTCTGGAACAGAATTCTATAGAAAATCTTAAGGCAGATCTTAGACTACTTCAAGACTAATTCATTCACAAAGGAGGGACTAATCTGAAGATCAATTCTATGAACTTTAGAAGCTGTTTATTCCTAGGTAGAATCTGGAAAATATCAACAAATAAAAGTCTGATTTTCTTGCAAATTTGAAAGGATTTTTGGTATGATTCAAAGTTTTTAATGATTGGAATGTTTTCTACAATGTTTTTATCCTTATATTTCATGACTTTGAAGTCATTCATGCTCTAAGAATACTATTCTAGTCGATGTTATTCCATTTTGGGACTGTACAGTCATTGAAAATCTAAATTAGGACTATTTTCTTGAGTTTCTTTCATTATGAATGTCATTCTATGAATGTAGATTACTGGTTCTCATATAATGGCATCCAATTAACATGTATTATAATCCTCTAACTTTGGAAATGCAATTTTGATTGACTATTGTGGTGATCACCATAGGGAATACTAAGAAACTAAGTGAATTTGGAGGATAGGTTGAAGGATAGAGAGTTCTGGCCAAACAAGGACTATTTTATGATTGAAAGTGTATAGACATGTTAAGTACAAGGTGAATCAACCATTATTTGTTGTAGGAAACCTTGGGAAATGTGACATTGAGGAATCCCTAGATTTAATAGTTTTGAGGGCACAAATTGGGGCTTTTGTATCTAGAAACCCCTTGGAGTCAAATTGACTTCATATTCCTTTGATTTGAAACATTCATGACATTGTGCAAAGACTTGGAGCCTGGGAGTTTGACTGGTTAGTACTTCCTTTGTAAATGCATGATTTTTAGGCCTTAAATATCTAAGAAACAATGTAAACAATCATATACCTTCCAAAGCAACCTACCCTATCCTTTTCACATGTTAAGGTACTCCATAAAGGGTACTCAAATATCTGATAGCATCAATACAACAAATAGAGCACCGACCAATCAAATAGGGACATGAGGTGCTCAAACAGTGAGCTCATAAAATAATATATTTAGTCTTAATAAAATCTTATAAAGCAACATATATTGTGTGAAGTGTTTGATCTCTCTTTATTTGTTTTGTTGTTGATATTCACTATGTGGTACTCCCCGTTTATGATCAAATAGACAAAGCTTGAATGTCTACCTCAAGTGACAGTGCCCTCTTCCCACACGGTGTCAGCCTCTTCGGGCATGCCAAACTCGAATGCCCTCTTCGCGCCACGCAAAAGTGTAGTTTCATCTTCGTGGAAGCTCTTTGAATTCACAAATTAAAAATGACACTTTCTTTTTCTTTTTTTTGTTTATAACCAAATGGGTGTCGCAATTTATGAGCTCACTATTTGAGCACTGGCCAATCAAATAGGGACATGAGGTGCTCAAACAGTGAGCTCATAAACAATGCATGATGCCCTATTTGTAGGTAGTTATCTCTTCTATAATGATGGAGGAGTGAAAGGTAATGTTCAATGAGGTTGTTTCTATTAGATCATACATTAATACACTTACTTCTTTGAATTTGAGCTCGGGCATCATGCAATGTTATTGTTGTCATTGCATGCTTGCTACTGTTATGCACCATATATTGTTTTATACACATAGAATAATAGATTTGGGGACTTAGACTTATGTTCAATCCTTAGTAATGGTTTGGGGAGCTAATTACTAGATGAGTGACTATAGTACCCTAGTTTGCATTATTAGATGATCTTGCTTAATTTGTGTTCATTTCATGCAAAGATACATGTAAAGGAAAAGAAATTTTTTCATCTAAAAAATAACTTGTATATATTATACAAGGAAAATAACTTTCAGAAGAAAATGCAAGAGTACAGGCATACATAAGAGGATGAACATAAATAATAAGGGTGCTAGGCATTGCCTAAAGTGATGAATTTTTGACCCAGGTATAAATCTAGTGTGCCCCTATGTGAGTCAAAACCTGCAAAGAAAAGATAGATGGGGTTAGATAAAAAAATATCTAAGAAATGAATGGCATCCTATTACTGATCCTCATCTACAATTATGCATGTGCATAGTCAAGCCATACACTTCTGAAAGAAAAACCAAGCTCACAATCTCAATGAAATAAACAGTGTATAAAACAATATATGGTGCACAACAGCAGCAAGCATGCAATGACAACAATAACATTGCATGATGCCTGAGCTCAAATTCAAAACAGTAAGTGTGTTAATGTATGATCTAATAGTAGCAACCTCATTGATCATTACCTTTCACTCCTCCATCATTATAGAAGAGATAACTACCTACAACTATATTTCATAATTCCTCATTTGGAGTATATATATATGGACATGAGGTGCTCAAACAATGAGCTCATAAACAATGCATGATGCCCTAGCTTGCAGCCCGCAAGCTATGAAGACATTTCCTCATGAAATGATCATAAACGGGGAGTACCACATAGTGAATATCAACAACAAAACAAATAAAGAGAGATCAAACACTTCACACAATGCCTTGAAGGTAATAGAAATGATGCCCTAGCTCTCAAAGTTCGTGGGTCATCAAGCATTCCAAATGAAAATATGTAAACAATGTCAGTATTAAACAGTGAGCTCATGAACCATGTATGATTCCCTAGCTTGCAGCCCGCAAGCCATCAAGATATTTCCTCATGAAATGATCATAAACGGGGTGTACCACATAGTGAATATCAATAGAAAAACAAATAAAGAGAGATCAAACACTTCACACAATATATGTTGTTTTATAATATTTTATTAAGACTAAATATATTGTTTTATGAGCTAACTGTTTGAGCACCTCATGTCCCTATTTGATTGGTCAGTGCTCTATTTGTTATATTGATGCTATTAGATCAAATAGGGACATCAGTAATAAAATAATACACGTATAGTTTTGAATTTGATCTCATAAAGATTAACTTTCAAAAGAATATGAATGAATGCAAACATACATAAGAGGATGAACATAAATAATGAAGGTACCAGACATTTCCTAAAGTAATGAAGTATTTACCCGGGGTTCAATCCAATATGCTCTTGTATGATCCAAAACCTAGAAGGAAGAAAAAGATGGGGTTAGATCCAAAGGATCTAAGCAATGCCTGGCACCCTATTACTAATCCTCATCTACAATTATGCATGTGCAATGTGAATAAAAACTAAGAGTATTGAATTTTATCATGTAATGTTATTGTTGTCATTGCATGCTTGTTGTCGTTGTGCACCATATATTATTTTATAAAATGTTTATTTCATTGAGACTGTGGGCTATTGTAGTTATTGTATTCTTTTGGGGTTTGATCTATTGTAGTTGTTTCTTTTTTCTTTGAATCATTGTTTACAATTACTTTTGATGCAATATTTGTGTGAAGAACAAGAACAAAATGGTGAACGAGTGTATTTGACAAAGATAAACATGACACATTTTTTTGGGCTGATTGGGTTGGCCTGGTACCATTTTCATTATAGAAGAGATAACTACCTACAACTATATTTCATAATTCCTCCTTTGAAGTCATAGGTTAGTTTAACTATTGGACAATGAGCTATTAGGAGTTTTGAATAGATTTGAATAAAAACTAAGAGTATTAAATTTTATCATGCAATGTTATTGCTATCATTGCATGCTTGCTACTGTTGTGCACCATATATTGTTTTATACACTGTTTATTTCATTGAGACTATGAGCTATTGTAGCTGACTATATTCTTTTGGGGTTTGATCTATTGTAGTTGTTTCTTTTTTCTTTGAATCATTGTTTACAATTACTTTTGATGCAATATTTATGTGAAGAACAAGAACAAAATGGTTAACAAGTGTATTTGACAAAGATAAACATGACACATTTTTTTGGGCTGATTGGGTTGGCCTAGTACCATTTTCATTATAGAAGAGATAACTACCTACAACTATATTTCATAATTCCTCCTTTGAAGTCATAGGTTAGTTTAACTATTGGACAATGAGCTGATAGGTGTTTCGAATATATTTGAATAGTATTGAATTTTATCATGCAATGTTATTGATGTCATTGCATGCTTGCTTCTATTGTGCACCATATATTGTTTTATACACTATTTATTTCATTGAGACTATGAGCTATTATAGTTGACTATATTCTTTTGGGTTCTGATCTATTGTAGTTGTTTCTTTTTTCTTTGAATCATTGTTTAAAATTACTTTTGATGCAATATTTGTGTGAAGAACAAGAACAAAATGGTGAATGAGTGTATTTGACAAAGATAAACATGACACATTTTGTTCGGCTGATTGGGTTGGTCTAGTACCATTTACGTGGCCTGGCCAAATATTAAACAATGAGCTCATGAATAATGTCAATATTAAATAGTGAGCTCATGAATAATGTATGATGTCGTAGCTTGCAGCCCGAAAGCCATCAAGACATTTCCTCATGAAATGGTCATAAACAGGGAGTACCACATAGTGAATATCAACACCAAAACAAATAAAGAGAGATCAAACACTTCACACAATGCCTTGAAGGTAATAGAAATGATGCCCTAGCTCTCAAAGCTCATAGGTCATCAAGCATTCCAAATGAAAATATGTAAACAATGCCAGTATTAAACAGTGAGCTTGTGAACAATGTATCATGCCCTAGCTTGCAGCCTATGAGCCATCAAGACATTTCCTCATGAAATGATCATAAACGGGGAGTACGCACATAGTGAATATCAATAGAAAAACAAATAAAGAGAGATCAAACACTTCACACAATGCCTTGAAGGTAATAGCAACAATGTCCTAGCTCTCAAAGCTCACAGGTCATCAAGCATTCCAAATAAAAAGATGTAAACAATGCTAGTATTAAATAGTGAGCTCATGAACAGTGTATCATGCCCTAGCTTGCAGCCCATGAGCCATCAAGACATTTCCTCGTGAAATTATCATAAATGGTGAGTACGCACATAGTGAATATCAATAGCAAAACAAATAAAGAGAGATCAAACACTTCACACAATGCCTTGAAAGTAATAGAAATGATTCCCTAGCTCCCAAAGCTCATGGGTCATCGAGCATTCCAAATGCTAAGATGTAAACAATGCCACTGAAATTGATTTAATGAGAAGACAAAGCTCAAATGCCTACCTCAAGTGCCAGTGCCCTCTTCCCACACACGGGTGTCAGCCTCTTCACGCATGCCAAACTTGAATGCCCTCTTCGTGCCATGCAAAAGTGTTGTGTCATCTTCGTAGCAGCTCTTCGAATTCACAAATTACAAATGACACTTTCTTTTCCTTTTTTTTGTTTATACCCAAATGGGTGTCACAATTATGATGATATTGTCGCTATTACGACACCATCGGGGGCACTTGCAAAAAAATACACAAATTGTAGTGGCATCGCAAATTGGCATCAAAATTTGACCCGAAATGTTGTAGTGACTTAACAGTATGATGTAAATCTCTTAACTGAGTGCACACTTATTCAGTGTTGCTAAAATACTTTCACAAGGTAGATCTAATTGATCTCATGTTACTCCTAACAGGGTAAGATCACCAGAAGTGATCACACTTGTAGCCTTAACTGGCATACTTTATTTGGTGCAATAGTGAAGAATTTTTGGGTGTCATCCCCACCGCAATTTGTACCTTCTAACAATGGTTTTTGTGTAACCAAAATACTTGTGTCATATGATTACATTTCATGAATGTTTTATTATTTGTTTTCATGCACTTTACATTTGCAAGTTATTTGAATGTATGCTGCAAACAATGGAATTAGTTAGTTAGGTAGACACTACTATTGCAGATTTTTTATTTAGTAAAAAAATTTGAGGGTACCGATTCACCCCTCCCCTCTCAGTACTTTATCTTTCCTATCCCAACAATTAGTATCAGAGCTAGATCTCTTATTTGGAAGTTTAATCACTGAAGAGGAAATATCTCATGATGGAAAGATATAAGTTGGATGAGACTATTGAGAATCAAAAGATTCATATGCAAATCTTCATTGAACAATACAAGCAAGCAAAGGATGAGTTGAAGAAGTTACTGGTTCAGAGAAAAGATATGGCCATTCATAAATGTGAGACTGATTATTAGGAAGAAGATATTAATGACCTGTTTGAGATTTTTGGATCTAGTTCAGGCAGTATATTGGACATATCTGAAGGTGCAATTTCTAATTTATCTGAGAAAAATCTTCATCTGACTGAACAAGTTAAAGCCCTGTAGATTGTTCAAGAAGCACAAATGGTAAGAATGATTGATGTGATGAATAATGCTAGACAAGCTGAACAAGAGAGAAATTTGGATGTTGAAGATAGAAGACAAATGACTAAGAAAATACAAGAGAAGGAATCTGAGATACTGAGACTTACCGAGCATCACTTTGAGATATCTAATTATATGGTTGTTGTAAGTCAGGAAATCAACCAAGTGAACACTGAGTTAACAAGAAAACTTGAAGACATTGGTGAACTCAGAGAATAAAATGAAAGATTGAAACATGAAGTGAAGATGCAGCAACAACATAATGAAATGATGAAGAAAGCTTAAGATAGTTCCAAGAAAATTGATGATTTTATGATCAGTCAAAGAGGACTTGGAAGTACTACTGGATTAGTCTATACCAAGAAAGGAGAATCATCTAATCAAGTTGAACATGTGAACACCTACAATAGTCAAAGACCTAATAAACTATCATTTTATCACTGTGGTAAACTGGGCCACACATCAAACATTGGCAGGAGTAAAGAAAAAGGTAATCCTAAATCCACTCCTACGTTTAATGGTCATTGTTATAGTTGTAACAAGTATGGACATCAAGCACATGAGTGCAGATATAAGTTTAATAGGACTCCTAACAAACCCTACATGGAGAAACATTGTCGCACTTGCAACATCCATGGTCATACCTTAGAAGAATGAAGAACAAAGATGAAGCAAGTCTGGACACTGAAAGGAAAAAACATGACCTATCAACCAGAGAGACAAGGAAATGCTTATACTTGGGATTATAACACATGGATTAACTGTACACCTTGTGGAAGATATGGACATATTGCAGCTAATTGCATGAGGAAGAATTGGAGAGGCAGATCTCGTACTTGGACAAGTACTAGTATGGCATGCCTACACTGTCACAAAGTCGGTCATTTGGCTAAAGATTGCAGAGATCGAGCACCAGAGACATAAATCTATCAAAATGGAAATACAATTGAAGATATCATGAGGATAAGAAATACTATGTGGAGAAAAGCATCAGGTGATAATGTTGAATCAAGTAATATAGTCGGTGAAACCTCGTCCATTAGATTGGGTGACATTGCCACCTCCACTTAAGCTGAAAAGGTATGTATGGAACTAATAATTCTAATTAGTTGTATCTATCATACAGTTCCTTATATTAAGTGTTCTCATACCAAATCTGTATGAATCAAGATGCACTATGGTTTTACAAGTTTTGAGCTTTAAGTGTTTACAGTCGGTATATGCTAGACCGAGTGAGAAGATGTTAGTTGGTAACTATCAGCAAGGTTAACCGAGTGCCAGTATTAACCGAGTAAAATTTCTTATGTTAACCAAGATTATGTATTTTGTGGTATACACCAAGTGTGATGGTTGTCACTGAGTTGTGTTAGGTCGAGCATTTATTGCAAAAAGGTTTGAGTGGGAATTTGGAAAATGCTATAAATACATGGTGGACTTAGCTTATTTTTCACACTGTAATCATGAAGAGCTAAGAGTCTATAGAGAAAATTTGAGCAAAATATTTTCAGAGCATTAGAGAAAATATTTTAAGGATTTCGAGTGCTTTTATTATTATTACAAGTAAGTGTTGTCATCACCAAGTTGTTTATTTGCTACTTTCTAAAACCCTAAATGAAGAACATGGCGTTTGCATCTAAAGTTAAAATCTCCAATTATGTAGATGAGCAGAAAGTGAGATTAATTGTTTCTGCTACTTGCAATGAGCTGAAGTACAAACTTCATCCTGAAGTTGCTTCACAGATTGACAAAATCAGAGCTTTTTTTAGCTTGCCACCTAGGGTTTTGCTGGTAGAAGACTTACATTCCTACATTCACTGCAAAATTGGAGAGATTAGTGATTTTGAGCTTATAGCTACATATCAAAAGATATGTGTTGATGAAAAGCTAAAAAATAATCACGAGCATCTGAGTATCAAGGGTTTGACAAACGCCCTACATTTTCTAAAGGTTTTCAGGAATGAATGGATAAGAATAATTTTGATTCATTACCATGATGGGGTACTTTGGTTGGATGAGCCCATAAAGATCAAAAAAAGATATCATACATGTAGTGATAGGCTACCCTATCACCGAAAAATTCAAAGCACTAAGGAGTGCACCTAGAACCGATCTAGAGAAAGCTAGTGGACCAAAATGGGACGGTAGAGGATTGAAATTTAACACAATCATAGATCCCAAAACAAGGTTTGGTGCTTATGTAATTGGGTATAAAATATTTCCATCGAGCAAACCCAATAGTGTACCGTGTGGTGTAGTTGACATTGTGACATTGCATATAAAATGGTGAAAAAGGGATTTCAACTAGATCTTGTCGAGTTGCTGTTAAAACAGGTTGAGGGAAATATGAAGAATATTTGGTCGACAAAATCCAACCCATGTAAGTTTGGATCTCTATTGCTTTGCATATTCTTTTATGTGCAAAACTTTTTCCCTTCAATTAGTAATGTTGACTGGACTACTGACAAACCTGTGACATTACAAATTACTGATTTGATAACGAGTTTGGGTGAAAATTTTGTAAGTGTGGTAGACATTTATTTTGATCAATTCAAGGATAGGATGAATTCAAGGAGTAGGATACTGAGAAAATTGGTAGAAAAATATGAACATGACATCTGCTTCCTAGTGGATACATATTACACATTGATTAAGGCAGTAGAACCTAGAACAAAATAGCTAGACCCTATGGGTTATAAAATTGATATTGACCAAGCCTCTAGGTCAATCAAGGATTTATTAGGTAAGCCTAAGGATCCAAAAGCTACTAGGTTTGGTGCATATGAAGAAGCTAAAACTAGGATAAAAACTAACCTAGTCATTGGGAAAATAACAAAGAAATCAAAGAAAATGATAAGCAATTTGGTAAAGAAGCTTGGAGAAGATGTAGTTGATGCTGAAGAATTCGAGGACATTTCGATCAAAGTAGAAACCAAAGGTTAGTTACTTCTTACTAAAAAATAACATGATGATGAGGCAATTGAGTCTGACAAAGATTAAGATTCTACACCGGTTAAACCCACTCCAAAGAAGAAGCAGGCAGAAGTACAAACTAGGGCATGAACAAGGTCAACCACTGTAGCTTCATGACCACTAAAGAAAGGAGTTGTCAAAATATCAAGGCCCACACCAAAAAAAACTTATCAGAAGAAGAGAGGTACTAAAGCTACCCCCAAGGCACCAAAGAAAAGAAGAAAGATGATAGAGGATAGGATGACATCGATGATGATGAAGATGACACATATCAATATAAGGTTGTTGTGAATAAGGATTGTTCCATTGATGAGGTTGCAGAAGACATAATAGACACTGGAGGTCTTAGTGACCCAAAAATAAATCAGTTTGAACATATTTCAACTGAGGATCAAAATAAAATAGAAGATGCAGTAATACAAATGATGATAAAATTCAAGAAGGTACCAATAGAGTTCTCAAAGTATGTACCAAAATCTCTATATGATAGAATATTAGCCAAATGGACTTATGCATTAAATACCAAGAAAATAATGACGGAACAATCCCTAGTAATGGCAATGCCAACATTGACAGTCCTTGAGATTGAGGACTTGATGAAGACATATTCTAAGAGATTTTTAGTGAAAATTTGAGCACTACAAATACTTGATGAAAATTTGGTGGATATTGATGAAAATATTCAATTATTTTGGTCTTCTATTTTACAAGCCTGAGCTAAGGCAAATAAGATGTCTTTAGCCATAATACCTATGAAGAAGATAAGAGGAAAGGTAAAGACATCCATTTTGATGATATAGATCTGGCACCATAGAACACCATTGAGATATTAGACATCGAGGTACCTGATACTACTAATGCCACCGAGTACCTAGATATAATCCAGGATGCACCCATGCAGGTAACAATATAAGGAATCAATGATGGTTCAAATGATGTACTCATTAAGGACATCACTAATGGTGATCCTAATGACATAAAGGATGATGAGGACATTATAGTTGTTAGAGCTCAACAAGAAGAACAATTCCCCATTGAGCCAGTAGTAAGTATTATACCGGGTGACCTTCCTATACTGGTTCAAGAAGTTGAGATAATAACACAAAAGGAACCCGAAGGCTCAAACCCTGAGAAACTAAAGGATACATCAGGGGAACAAGGAACAAGCACTCAAGGCACTAAAAAATCAAATGAGCCTAAAGAAAAAGAGGCTGACACATAGGCACAAGAAGATCTTAAGCCTATAGATTCTACACTCACTAACATTACATCAAAGGCTCCAACCCAACCAACTAAGACTCAGGTCACCGAGGAGCAGAAGAAGGAAGAAATAGTGTTAACCGAGCTAGACAAGACAAATGTAGAGGTAAAAGCTCTAGTTATGTTCATTAAGTCATCTCCACAAGAGTCCAAGAAGAACAAGAAGAAATATGGAAAAGGTCCAATCACTCTAGATAAAGTAATTGAGATTCTTGACTGTGACCCAAGGAATTTGGACCCCGAGGAATTGAGAAAATATGGAGAGTTGTGCACAAGAAAGGTAGCACAAGAAAAAATGAGGAAGGAAAGTAAGAGCAAGCAGATTCTTGAGGATGTAAGAGACATTCTGTAGTAGGTTTTCCTAGATGTCCAAATCAATGAAGACACACCTATTTTGGACCAACTTGCAACTCTTACAAATCATATCAATTCCCCAAATATAGATTGCTAGAAAAAGATAGAAGAAAGGGCAGAGGCTAAAATATAATTCAAACTTGCAGAAAAGATCAGCCAAGAAGTGGAAATAAATAAGGTAAAGCTTTATAAGGTTATAACCAAGCTCCAATTAATAACTCAGAAGATAATGCAAATTTTGTTTAAATTATGCACTATGGAAACCTTCACTGTCGAGGTCAGTGAAAAGATCAAGAAGCTAGATGTAGACATCTTAGCCAGTGCAAATGTGCCTCTAACTGAGCCTAATGTTTTCCATAAGCATATCCTTAAAGTATAATAATTAAGGTGGTTGAGAGAAGATCTAAGGAAGCAGGAAGAAAACATAAGTGACCAAGTCACCGAGCTCCAAGCTGGGCTGCTTCCTCACCTCAAGATCATTGAGAGACACATTGTGAAGGCACAAGCTAATGAACTAAAAATGATTTAGAAACTGAATGAAGAATCTATGATTAAAATATCACTGAGGAGTTGCTAATTAGATATGCAAGATGATTAAATCAGTATTATGTTTTCATTGATGTCAACTAGCTTGACAATACTTATCTTGTAAGTTACTATACCGAAACATCTGAAGAAAGGTGAAAGAGATGAAGAACATAAATATCTACATGAGGAAGATGTATATGTCAGATGAGGATAAGGAATACACTAAGTAACTTTTTGATGAGTCTATGACTTGATGATATCAACTTTATTATGTTGTATTCATCTATGATGAAGAATAGAGCTGAAAGACACAAAGCAGTGTTGTCGGTAAATGAAGCATTCCAGTATACACCAATAGAGTGTAGTGTATACTGAGCACAGTGTTAACCAAGCTTGTGTTCACCGACACATTTCTTTGTTAACCAAGTAGAACAGAAAGGAATTAAATGATTAATTTAGCTGATAAATTGATGAGCTTGAAAGTGTATGAAAGCGAGATAATAGATAAGGTTTGTTATGAAGATCGATGGCTAACATAATTCAAGGAAGATCTAATGGAGTAGATTGAAATGTGTTACTGACACATCAACTAAAGAAGGTTAAAGAGGCAAAATCAATGAATGAGATTAAGCGGCAAAATGTGATGGACAAAAAGAAAATGATTTACTCATCTATATAAGAGACATTGGTTTCATTGCTGAAACAACGCCAGAAGAAGAAGACACTACAAAATTATCACGTGAACAAGTTTTCATGCATTATGATCATACTGGTTAGTGAGAACTGAACTGCAAAACAATTACCGAGCTACATAGAGTAATTACCGATAGACAGTAAGTTGATATAGTATTGAATCTGAAGTGATATATTGATTAGAAAGATTTGTATGAGCTAAATATTAATCTGTAAACTACAATTGAATTTGTTTCAAGGTAGACCATCTACTATTACATATTTAACCATTGTACACAGTCAAATCTCTTAACTGAGTGGACTAAGAAAGTCTTTTTATGTTTCATTCATAGAGTGAACATTGTTATCTTGTCAACCCCAGAGTGACTGTTGGTTGGACAATAACTTCTGGTCTAAAATCCTCTAACAAGGTCACACCTAACAATGTGTTTGTAACCTTTAACAGGGTTGGGTCTTCACCAACCTCACTTCAGAAGAGTGAACATTTTTGGGTTTTCGATCCCAGGTGGTTTTTCCCTTCACAGGGTTTCCACGTTAAATCTCTTGTGTTATGTTTTGATTGTGATATTTTTTTTTATCATACTTTTCATATTACATGTTAGATTTGATCGATAACTACTATAAGTTTTAGATTGATAATCGGTAAAAACATAGATAGTGAAAGTATTTTATGTTTACCGAGTAGCAAAAGTTGAAGAATTTGTTTTGGATTATATATTTTGTTTTGGGACACTAGATAACTGATTCACCCCCCTCTCAGTTATTCTAACAATTGGTATCAGAGCTATGGTTTCTTAGAATAGAGTTTTAAGGACTCCAACACAAAGATCTCAAGATGTATAAGAGGGAAGTGCCAAAGCTGAACAAAGAGAACTTCATAGTATGGCAAAGCCAGATGAAGTTGCACATATCTGGAATTGGGAACTCAACACTTGAACTAATGCAGAATGGCTACATTGAACCGACACCTGGTCCCTTAACCCTTGATCAACTGAAAGATAAGCATGAACACAACATTACTATGATGGAACTTGTTGTTGCCTATACCGATGCCAAATTTGAAGACATTAAGGGATGCACTACTACCAAAACCATGTGGGATAAACTAACTCTAATATACAGTGGAGATTTGAATGTGAAAAGAGCCAGAGCAGAAAGCCTAAGAGGTCGATTTGATGATATGAAGATGAAAGAAGGTGAGAACATTGTGCAATACACAAATAGACTAAAAGAGGTAGTACATGCTATTAGAGCATCAAATGGAATTATTGAGGATGAAACAGTGATAAGAAAGATTCTCATAACTTTACTGTCAGTTTATGCAATCAGGATCTTTGTAATTCATGAAACAAGAGCTACATCCAACCTTACTCTTGACACACTGATCGGCAAGCTTACAACCTTTGAATTGAATAACTTTGACAATAGTGTTGTACCATCTATT
Source organism: Chamaecyparis obtusa (assembly GCA_027943335.1). Classification (NCBI taxonomy): domain Eukaryota; kingdom Viridiplantae; phylum Streptophyta; class Pinopsida; order Cupressales; family Cupressaceae; genus Chamaecyparis; species Chamaecyparis obtusa. The sequence continues at coordinate 586,542 of BSBK01001446.1, forward strand.
GAATCCGCTTTCATGTCTTCTTTAAAGATTGGTAAATCTAGTAGCAGGAATAATAAGAATAATGATAGTGATAGTGATACCGATGAAGAACTTGATGAGCTTGAAGCTCTTATGGCCAAAAGATTACCCAAAGGTAAAGGAAGGTATAGAGGTAAGCTACCTTTGGCATGCTTTAATTGTAAATAAGTTGGCCACATCACTGCTAGATGTCTAAATAAGAAAGATGATGATAGATCCAAAGAACGATCCGAAGGAAGCTATGGGAGAAGAGACAATAGAGGCTACCAACACAACAATAGAGATAACCGAGATAGCTATGACAAAGGGAAAAAGGTATCTTACATAGATGAAGATATTGAATCTCAATTTGATGATGATGATGATGTAGAAGTAGTATTTGTTGCTATGAAAGATGACTCAGAGGAAGAAGAGAAATATGAAGAAACAACACTGATCTCTAAAGTAAGCATAAATGAAACATGGATCATAGATAGTGGTTGTACACATCATATGATTGGTGATGTAGAGAAATTTGATCTACTTGATGAATATGGTGGAGGATCTGTTAGGATGGGAAATGATGCACCCTGTATGGTAAGAGGTAAAGGTTCACTAATGATTAATGATAGAATAAAATGTGAAAATGCATACTGGGTAGATGGACTGAACTATAATTTGTTAAGTGTGGCATAGCTAAATAATTTAGGCTGCTGACTTGCTTTTGAGAGCAGAAAGGTAAAAATCTATGATGATGGGGGAAGACTTGTCAGAACTAGTACACAATCTAGAGGTAATCTTTTTTGTCTTGATATTGATGAGTCTTCTTGTTTATTAATGAAGGATGAAGATGCATGGTTGTGGCATAAAAGGTTATTCCATGTGAACTTTGATAACATGATCAAGATTAGTAAGAAGAAAAGAGTTAGAGGGTTGCCTAGCTTGTCAAAACCGGATCATGCTATGTTTCATGAATGTCAGAAAGGTAAGATGACTAAGTCTAGTTTTAAAAGAAAAGACTACTCAACAAAGAAGATACTTGAGTTGGTTCATACCAACCTATGTGGTCCTATGAGAACTCAGAATTATTATGGTGATAGATACTTTATTCTTTTTGTTGATGACTATACTAGACTGATGACAGTTATGTTCTTAAAAGAAAAATCTGAAGCATTTAAGATGTTTAAATGGTATAAGGCAAAGGTAGAAAAAGAGACTGGAAAAGAATTAAAATGCTTAAGATCTGATAGAGGAGGTGAATTTATCTCTGATGAATTTACTAATTTTTGTAATGAGCATGGTATCAAAAGACAGGTCTTTGTACCGAGAACACCTCAACAGAATGGGATTGCTGAAAGAAGGAATAGGTCAATAATTGACTGTGCAAGAAAACTAATGCTACAAAAGAATATTTCTCAGACATACTGGATGAAAGCTATCAGTACAGCTGTATATGTGCTTAACCGAGTACAACTAAAGAAGGACACCAACCGGACACCCTATGAGCTATGGTTTGGACACAAACCTACTATAAGTTATTTTAGGATTTTTGGAAGCAAATGTTTTATTCTTAAAGATGAGAGAAATGGAAAATTTGATTCAAAAGGTGATGAAGGAATATTCTTAGGATATTCTACTAAGAGTAAAGCATATAAATGTCTAAATAAGGTTACAAATAAGATAATTGAAATTACTAATGTCCGTGTTGATGAGTTTGATGACAAGAACACAAAGGAAAGTAGAAAGTAACCAGAAGACTATGGTAGATTCACTTACATTGAACATCCTAATTATCTACCAAAGTCGCAACCTGTGATAACCGGTCAGTAGGAAAATAACCCCGAGGAAAAGGAAAGGGAAACTGATGAACAAGAGGGAGCTACTGAGAAAGAACATGAACCTGAATAGGATGAACAAGAAAGGAGAAACTGAGTACTGGCTAGTTTTGTCAGAAGACATCATCCTGAGACAAATTATTGGAGACAGACAAGCTGGCATGCAGGCAAGAAGAAAAGGAAGACAAGGCACATGTCTAGTTTGTGAATTTGAACCAAAAAAATGTGAAAGTTGCATTAGAGAATGAAGAATGGTTTAATGCAATGAAAGAGGAAATAGAACAAATAGAGAAGAACAAAACTTGGTCCTTAGTACCCTGACCTAAAGATAAAAATATTATCGGTACTGAGTGGATATTCAGGAACAAATTGAATGAAAATGGTGAGGTGACAAGAAATAAAGCTAGATTGGTATGCAAGGGATAGGCATAGGAAGAAGACATTGATTATGGTGAGACATTTTCACCTATTGCTAGATTGGAAGGAGTTAGAATTCTACTTGCATATGCTGCACACAAAAAATTTAAATTTTATCAAATGGATGTGAAGTCAGCATTTTTGAATGGTATACTTGAAGAAGAAGTCTACATAGAACAACCTGAAGGATTCGTTGATCCAGAAAATAAAGACATGGTATGTAGATTACATAAAGCTTTATATGGATTGAAGTAAGCACCAAGAGCCTGGTATGAAATGCTACATACTTACTTGTTAAGTATTGGATTTGTAAGAACTAGTGAGAACAGCAATTTATACATGAAAGGTGATACTGATGACACTATTATTATTGTTGAGATATTTGTTGATGATATTATTTTTGGAGGTCAAGATCATGTATGTAAATATTTTTCTGATGAGATGAGAAAATATTTTGAGATGTCTATGTTTGGAGAGATTAAATTCTTTCTAGGACTACAAGTGATTTAGCAAAGTGATGGGATATTCATCTCACAATCTAAGTACATAAAGGAAGTTTTGAAGACATTTGGCATGGAAGATCCTAAACCTATGGGAACACTGATGGCTACTGGAAGTAAATTGAAAAAGGAAGATGAAACTATAGAGGTAAACCAGACACTTTACCGATCCATGATTAGTAAGCTAATGTATGTAGTTCACAGTAGACCAGATATAGCACATGTTGTGAGAATTGTTGCTAGATTTTCTGCTAACCCTAGAGAATCACACATGATTGCTACTAAAAAAATATTAAGATACCTAAAAAAGATAGAGGATTATGGATTATGGTATCCTAAGGAAGGTAAGTTTGAACTGAAGGTCTATACCGATGTTGATTGGGCTAGAAATGTAGCTGACAGAAAAAGCACCACCGAAGGAGCATTCTTCTTTGGTGAAAGACTTGTAACCTGGACAAGTAAAAAGTAGGCTTGTATTTATCATTCTACAGCTGAAGTAGAGTATGTTGTTGCTGCTACTAATTGCTCAAACATTGCATATATCAAGCAAGTGTTGGAAGGAATGAATGAGGTAATCACTGACCCGGTGATTATATATTGTGACAACACAAGTGCTATTAATATTTCAAAGAATCCAGTGATACACTCTAAGACAAAGCATATATCAATTAAGTATCACTACTTAAGAGAAAAATTGCAAGAGAATCAAGTGAAGTTAGAATTTGTTACATCTAAAGAATAGCTTGCAGATATTTTTACAAAGCCTCTATCGAAGGACACATTTGAATACTTGAGGACTAGACTTGGGGTCCATCCCCTGTTTATCAGTCACTAATGTGATCTGGATGTTGCATTAGCTTAAACTTATCAGAAGATCACACATGTTGATGCAGCATAGTTCACACTTTGGATAATGTTCAAGGTTGTCATTAAGTTTGAAGAACTGAAATAGATTGGTATATTAGTATACAAAGATACCAAAGACTGTATTGGACAATAGAGAGTTACTTAGCTACTACAGAGCTGATTATCTATTTGTTTCTTTGGCATTATTTTCAAAGGGAGAGATAAATAATATGAAGTAAAGTTAAACATGCACTGATGAGAACTATATAAGGGAGAGATAATCTGATAGAAACAGAACATTGAAGATCAGTTACAAAGAATAGAAATAGGAACCTGAGAGCTGAAAAGATCATATCTACAGAATGACAAAGTTTTATTTTATAATGTTGTTTAGTAACGTAGTGATTAAACATATTAAGCTAGGGAGAGCTTGTACAACATTTGTTCATAGATTTTTAGAATACATGTTTGGTATGTGTATGGTACACTTCATATTACTTGAGTTTCCATCAATGCAAAAGGGAGAGATTGATGAACTACAACTTATTTAGAACTTGAATGAAGAATCTATGATTAAAAGATCACTGAGGAGTTGCTGATTAGATATGCACAATGATTAAATTAGTATTATGTTGTCATTGATGTCAACTAGCTTGATAGTACTTATCTTGTAAGTTACTATACCGAAACATCTGAAGAAAGGTGAAAGAGATGAAGAATAGAAATATCTACATGAGGAAGATGTATATGTCAAATGAGGATAAGGAATACACTGAGTAACTTGTTGATGAGTCTATGACTTGATGATATCGACTTTATTATGTTGTATTCATCTATGATGAAGAATAGCGCTGAAAGACACAAAGCAGTGTTGTCGGTAAATGAAGCATTCTAATATACACTGAAGGATTGTAGTGTATACCGAGTGCAGTGTTAACTGAGCTTGTGTTCACCAATGCATTTCTTTGTTAACTGGTAGAAAGGAATTAAATGATTATTTTAGCCGATAAATTGATGAGGACAGTTAGTGGATAAGGGATATCAAGTTTGGTTTACTGAGAAAACTTGTGTGATAAAGGATAAAGATGGAAATCTAATTGGAACTGGATCTAGAACCAGAGGTAATGTATTTTAGTTGAATCCTATTGAGATGACATGCTTGATTACTAAAATTGATGACAGTTGGTTATGGCATAGAAGCTTTTGTCATATAAACTTTGATAATATTGTGAAAGTGAGTACTACACTTACAGTAAGGGATTTGCCTAAAATTATGAAGCCTACTAACATGATTTGCAAAGAATGTGTGATGGCTAAGCAGAAGAGAAGTTCATTTCCTATTAAGAAGTTCACATCGGCAGAGAAGTTGGAGATTGTTCATACAGACTTGAGTGGTCCTACCAGGACTAGAGGATTCTATAGAGAAAGGTATTTTATGATTCTTGTTGATGATTTTACAAGAATGATGTGGATTGCATTTCTGAAAGAAAAATCTAAAGCATTTGATAAGTTTAAGATCATTAAGAATAAAGTTGAGAATGAATCTAGAATGAAGATTAAATGTTTGAGATCTGATAGAGGTGGAGAATTTACTTCTAGAGAGTTTAACACCTTTTGTGAAGTGAATGGTATTAAGAGATAATTTTCAGCCCCTAGAACACCTGAACAAAATGGTATTGCAGAAAGAAGAAATAGGTCATTAATTGAAGCAGCAAGAGCTATGTTATTTGAGAATGACTTGGCGAAGACATTTTGGAGAGAAGCAGTGAATATAGCAGTATATACAATGAACAGAGTACAAATCAAAGCAGACACAGATAAGACACCTTATGAATTATGGTTTGGACATGCACCCTCAGTTAAGTATTTTAGAATTTTTTGGAGCAAATGTTATATAAAGAGAGATGATGATATTGGAAAGTTTGACCCTAGAAGTGATGAAGGTATTTTTCTTGGATATTCTTTGAAGAGCAAAGCATATAGATGTTACAATAAGAGAACTAAAACTATTGTTGAGAGCGCAAATGTTAAAGTTGATGAGAAGTTTAAAATTCAGGAAAGAATGCTTGATTATGAATCTGATGAAGAAGCTAATCCTCATCCTAACATTGAAACTACTGAATTATTCTATGAGGCTGATCATGAATTGTTGAATGAGAATCATACTACACAAGAAACCAAATAAGAATCTACAGTTGAAGCAAGATCTATGACTATGACACCGAACAAGTTATATTATAATTATTAATTAATTTTATATATATATTATTTAATTATAATCATTGATTATATATCATTAATTAATATTTTATAATTTATTAATTAGTTAATAAATATATTAATTAATTAATATATTATAATTATTAATTGAATTAATATATGTTTATTTAATTATGGTTATTGGTTTAATTGATTATTTATTTTTATATACAATCTTTATATATTGACAATCAAATTATAATAATCGATTTGACATTAATTTATATATATAGAAAATTATTAATCTATATATATAAGAATATTATTTAATAAATATTCTAGGAATATTCTTTTTCTCTTTGAAAATCTATATGATTAATAGATTAACGTTTGACAAATTGTTCATAAATTTGATTAACGAAACCTTTTAATATTGAATTTACACTTAATATCTTAATTAAAATAATTATGCTTATTAGACCTTTCCTGATTGAATTCTAGATGTAGCTAGTAGGGTGATCTAATCATGATTTGTGCACCCTAACCCCTTTGAAACTCGGTTACAACTTCTCTCCCTAGATTGGATTCCTCGCTAGAACTTTCAGCTAGTAACTTATGAAAACAACTTTGTAGAGGTATTGTCCTTTTGACTCTTTTGAACTTTGTCATAGACACCTATTAACCCGCATCATAAAATTGGAACTATTATCCTTATAAAAAAAAAATTGTCGGTTGTGTTTTGGCCCAAATTTTTGGGCATTACAAGATGATGATATTGGAAAGTTTGACCCTAGAAGTGATGAAGGTATTTTTCTTGGATATTCTTTGAAGAGCAAAGCATATAGATGTTACAATAAGAGAACTAAAACTATTTTTGAGAGTGCAAATGTTAAAGTTGATGAGAAGTTTAAAATTCAAGAAAGAATGCTTGATTATGAATCTGATGAAGAAGCTAATCCTCATCCTAACATTGAAACTACTAAATTATTCTATGAGACTAGCAGTGAATTGTTGAATGAGAATCATACTATAGAAGAAACCAAAGAAGAATCTACAGTTGAAGCAAGATCTGTGACTATGACACCGAACAGGTATTTATCTAGACATCATCCTATTGAAGTTATTGGAAGTTTGGATAGAGGAGTTATGACTAGAAATAAGGTACATTTATGTTTGATTTCTCAAACTGAACCTAAATCTACTAATGAAGCTTGTGAAGATGAACATTGGATTAATGCTATGAAAGAAGAACTAGATCAAATTGAAAAGAATAAGAAATGGGAATTGGTTCCTAGACCTAAAGACAAGAATGTGATTGATGTAAGGAAACTCAGGTGCGGAAACAGCTTCCTACGCTAATCTCTATAGGAGAGTATTGTGCAAATTCTTATAAATCCTTACAATTTCAGATTTGTTAACTACTTTAACAAAGATATTGCAACCACATACCATGCATACAGAAAAATAGAGAATGACACAATGATATACCCTGGGGAAACCTTTCGGTAAAAACCCCAGCACTCCAAAACCTGCACAATGTATTGATCAAAACTATTACAGCTTACAATACACTTGCAATGGCAGTTCTTTCAGAAAATTTCAAAACCCTTGAAGACAAATCACGCTAGCATAAAATGTTCCAACAATACACTCGCATCACATCTCTTCACAACCCTAAAAAAGCTTATATCATGTGCTTCACTTTTTAGGGCTACTCCCAAAGATAACCGTATTAGGGTTTTACCATTCTCTGAGAAAATAGGAACCCCAAAAAAAAATTTGGGGCGATGCCCCAAACCCCACGATTGGGGAAGAGTGTATAGTACTCAAATTTATCAGTTGCCACATGTCTTCACCTATCATTGAATCTTCCTGACATAGCTCTTACGTGTCATAGGAATCCATCATAACCATTTTAGCCATGATCTCCTTACACACAATTCAAGATGCTGACACATCAACATTATTTGCAAGAAATACATTTTACAAAACAAATAATAAGAATAGGAATTATCCAAGGTTGAGACACCTTATTCCTAACATTCTCCCACTTGTCAAACACCTTGTAAGAGCAACAGGAACTAACCGCTATAGGCCAAAAGGCCCATAGACTCTAAACACCATCTGAACTTCTCAGTGCCCACTAGTTTCATTAATGCATCTACAACATTCTTCACAGTATCTACCTTCTCCAAATTTACCTTTCCATCTTCCACAATATCTCTCACAAAGTGAAACTGCACATCAATGTGCTTCGTTCTGGCATGGAAAATTGGATTCTTTGCAAGGCAAATAGCGCTCTGACTGTCACACCAAATAGTAATTTGTTCTGCATCAACACCAACATTAGAACACAATCTTCTAAGCCAAATGGATTCTTTACAAGCATGAGTAGTAGCCATGTACTCAGCTTCTGTAGTGGACAAAGCAACCACAGGTTGTCACTTACTCATCCAACTAATGGCACCACTAAACATAGTGAACAAATAAGCACTAGTGGATCTCCTGCTGTCAATATCACCTACCCAATCTGAATCCACAAACCCACGAATACAAACTGAATGTGGAGATCTAGAAGAGTTTCCATGATAACATATGGAGTAATTTGATGTACCCCTCAAATATCTGAATACTCACTTAACTGCATCCCAATGTACCCATCCAGTGTTAGCCATAAACCAACTCAGGACTCCCACTACTTGGGCAATGTCTAGTCTAGTACAGACCATAGCATACATAAGACTGCCAACTGCACTAGCATAAGGTACTCTACTCATGTCCTCCACCTCACTAGGAGATTTTGGACAATCATCTACAGATAACTTTGTTCCCACAGAAATAGGAACACATAGTGGTCTACAATCTTCCATGTTGAACCTGTCCAACACAGACTTCACATACTTACTCTGACTCAACCAAAGTTTTCTGTTAGACCTGTCTCTACTAATTTCCATACCCAAGATGTACCTAGCTGCCCCAAGATCTTTCATCTCAAACTGTGCTGACAACTGAGATTTAAAATCAAAAATCATACCCTTACCCTTCCCAAATAGCAACATATCATCAACATATAATGCAACAATAAGAAGGCAATCATTTTCAACTCTGAAATAAACACAATGATCTGATTTTGATCTTACAAATCCAATTGACAACACAAAGGCATCAAACTTAAGGTACCACATCCTAGGAGATTGCTTCAAACCATATAGAGATTTCTTTAATCTGCAAACTAAGGATTCTTTACCTTTAACAATGTAGTGCTCAGGTTGTGACATATAAATCTCTTCCTCCAAATCACCATGAAGGAAAGTTGTCTTCACATCCATCTATTCTATCTCTAGATCATATGATGTAGCAAGAGATAACAGAAATCTAATGGATGTCAACTTTGCAACAGGAGAGAATATTTCACCATAATCTATTCCCTCTACCTTTGAATACCCCTTTGCAACCAATCTAGCTTTGTACCTTTCAACACTACCATCTGCACAGAATTTCTTCTTGAACACCCATTTACAGCCAATAGATTTTCTCCCTTTAGATACAAGATCCCAAGTTTTGTTTTTCTCCAATGAAGCCATCTCATCATCCATAGCCTCAATCCAGGAACCTGCATCTTCCATGCCCAAAGCCTCTTTCATAGATCTAGGCTCATCAGTGTTAGTAATCAAAGCAAAGGCACAACTGGAAAGTAACATAGAATAACCAAACCTTTCTGGTTGCTTTCTTTCTCTCGTGGATCTCCTCAAGGGTTGTGGTTGAGTTTGTTCTTCCTCTTCTTCTGAACTATCAGAACAGCTAGAGCTCTCCTCATCATTAGGCCCAACATGGTCTCTCTGTTCAGTCTTCTCAGGTGTAGGAGGCAACTGAAAAACATTTTTTTCCTTTTCTTTTTACGAGAAGATGTTAGCTCTTTGAAAATAACATTTCTACTATACAACACCTTACTAGTCACAGGATCCCAAAGCTTGTATCCTTTCATACTAGCATTGTATCTGATGAAAATACATTTAACAGCTTTGTTTTCCAACTTAGATCTTTTCTCCTTTGGAACATGTTCATAAGCTTCACAACCAAAAACATGAAGATGTCTAATTAAAGGCTTCTTACCAGACCACACCTCCATGGGTGTCTTACCAACAAGGGCTGATGTAGGAGATCTATTAACTAGATAGCAAGCAGTGGCCATAGCTTCGGCCCAAAACCTTTGTTCTAAACTAGCTCCACTAAGCATACTCCTAGCCTTCTCCATTAGTGTCCTATTCATTCTCTCTACAACTCCATTTTTCTATGGGGTATAAGGAGTTGTCTTATGCCTCTTGATACCTTGTTCTTTACAGAACTATTCAAACTCTGCTGAGCAAAACTCACCACCATTGTTAGTTCTCACACACTTAATCTTCTTACTAGTCTGATTCTCTACAAGAGCTTTAAATTCCTTGAACTGACTAAAGACTTGTGTCTTACTTTTAAGGAAATAAATCCATGTCCTACTGTAATCATCTATGAAAGATACAAAAAATACAGACTTGGAGATTGAAGGAACTTTTATAGGACCAAATACATCAGAATGAATAAGATCCAAAACATCAGAAGATTTGTGAGAACTAGAGTAAAACTGAACATGATTTTGTTTACCATAGACACAGTGTTCGCAGAAGTCAAACTCTAGATTGCAATCATTTAACCCCTCAATGAGATTTTTATTTTTCAGGGTTCTGAAACCCTTTTCACCAATGTGGCCAAATCTCATATGCCACAACATTGTCTTTTCTGCAGGAAGCTTACCTTCTAAAGTGTTTGCACTACCATTAGAACCAATAGCCACAAAATTCTTCACTACTTGTTCAGATGGTGAGGATGAAGAACTATTACATAGAGGAATACATGCATCTAGCTAAAATAAGGTACCTCTCCTAGTACCCCTTGCAAGCACTATCGATCCTCTCATCATCTTGCATCCTTCTTTCAAAAAAACAACTTGCACACCTACATCATTCAGCATACTTACAAATAATAGGTTTCATGCCAAACCTAGAATGTGCATAACTCCATTGATTCCCTTTACTCATCCATCAGGAAATTTGATAGTGACCCTTTCGCCTCCAACTATCTTTAGGTGAGAATCATCACCCAAGTACACCTTTCCACCATCGAACTCTTCATATTTTGAGAACCAGTTTTGATGAGAGGTCATGTGAAAAGATGCACCTGAGTCAACCAACCACACATCATCAGATGCATGGGCTGCCAAAGCTATGATGAATGCATCGCCATCTTCTTGAGATCTTTCTGAAGCTGAATCTAAACCTTTCTTCTTCTTCTTCGGCTCTTTGCAGTCTTTACAAAAGTGCCCAGATTTATCACAATTCCAACATTTTGCCTTGGACTTATTGGAAGTCTTTGACTTCCCACGAGATTTTTATCTACCCTTATTGTCAGACTTATTGTCATTTTTATTCCCTCTTTCAGTGGATCTCCCACGAACAGCAAGGGATTCTTTTTTCTGAAATAGAAGCCTTTCTCCGCATCTCCTCTGATAGCAACAAAGACACCACATCATCCATTTTGAAGGTGACTAACGTGCTTCCAAGAGCCATCACAAGATGGTCCCATGAATCCGGTAAAGAACACAAAAGTGTGTAGCAACGATCCTCCTCCTCTAACTTGACACCAGCTGATGTCAACTATGCAGCCAGCAGATTAAATGCATTTAAATGATCTATTAAGGATCCACCTTCCTCCATTCATAGAGAGTAAAACTTCTTCCTCAGGAACAACTTGTTCACCAAAGATTTGGCCTGATACACGGCCACAAGTCTTTCCCACAAACTATTTGCAATTTTCTCATCTAGAACATTCAGAAGAACTGCATCGGTTAAACAGAGTCTTATGAGACCCTTAGCTTTACGGTCTTTGATATCCCAATCTACTTGAGCTATAGTTGCTAGTCTTATAGCACTTGAAGTCTCTTCCCATAGGTCACGATCTTCCAACATGTCTTCCATTTTGATTTTCCACAACTTGAAATTAGTGCCATTAAATTTCTCCACCTCCATTCTTCCATATGATGAACTTGCCATCTCAATCTACAAACAAGATTCAGAATGCTCTGCAAAAAACTCCCACTCAAACTTGAGATTAGCTCAAAAAACCCTACCCAACAACTAGGATCAAAAGTTGATCAAGCTCTAATACCACTTGTAAGGAAACTCAAGTGCGAAAATAGCTTCCTACGCTAATCTCTATAGGAGAGTATTGTGCAAATTCTTATAAATCCTTACAATTGAAACTAAATGGGTATTTAGAAACAAGATGAATGAACAAGGAGAATTAGTAAGAAACAAAGCAAGATTAGTATGTAAGGGATACTCGCAGCAAGAAGGAATTGACTATGAAGAAACCTTTGCACCAGTAGCAAGACTTGAAGTAGTGAGAATGTTTTTGGCTTATGCAGCTTTTAAGAAATTCAAAGTGTATTAGATGGATGTGAAGTCCACATTTTTGAATGGTGAATTGGAAGAAGAAGTCTACATTGAGCAGCCTGAAGGTTTTCCTTTGACTCAAGAAGGAGATATGGTATGTAAACTAAAGAAAGCATTATATGGACTAAAGCAAGCACCTAGAACTTGGTATGCTAGATTGGATAAGTATTTGTTGAAATTGGGATTTCCTAAAGGAATAGTAGATAGTAATCTATACACAAAAGAAATTGAAAATGGAATGTTAGTTATAGTTATTTTTGTTGATGACATTATCTTTGGAGGAGAAGATGAAGCTAGTGACAAATTTGCTGATGAAATGAAGACTGAATTTGAAATGAGCATGATTGATGAGATGAAATACTTTTTGGGATTATAGATAACACAAAATAGTGATGGTATCTTTGTTAGCCAGACAAAGTACTTGAATGATTTTCTGAAAAGATTTGGAATGGAGAACTATAAACTGGTTGGAACACCTATGGTTACAGGACACAAACTATCAAGCAAAGATGAAACACCAGTAGTTGAGCAGAAGAAATACAGATCCATGATTGGAGGATTGCAGTACTTAACACACACTAGACCGAATATACAACATTTAGTTGGAATGGTAGCAAGATTTCAAGCTGAACCTAGAGAGTCACATTATGCAGCAATAAAGAGGATATTGAGATATTTAAGAGGCACAATGGACTATGGATTATGGTATGAAAAATTTGATGATTTTACCCTATGTGCATATATAGATGCTGATTGGGGAGGTAGTGTTGATGATAAGAAAAGCACCAGTTTTGGAGCCTTTTTTCTTGGAGGAAGATTAGTTTCCTAGTTGAGCAAGAAGTGGAATTGTATTTCACAGAGTACAGCAGAAGCAAAATATGTAGCAGAAGCAAAAAATTTTAACCAGATAATTTTGATGAAGCAGATGCTGAAGGATATTGGAATTAAATTTGTTGAGCCTATTGTCATACATTGTGACAACACCAGCACAGTCAGTATGTCTAAGAATCTTGTATTACATTCTAAGACTAAGCATATAGAGATCAAGTATCATGTTGTAAGAGAGAAAGTAGCTGAGAAAGAAGTCAGACTAGAGTACATAAGTACAAAGGAACAGATAGCAAACATATTTACAAAGCCTTTGCCTAAGGATACATTTGAGTATCTGAGAGGTATGCTTGGGGTTATGCCCTAGCCTACTTTTGAGTAATGATGCAGTTGGTTGCATCCGTCCAGTGGTATATGAGCCCTATCTTTTTCTGGATTGGATGTTGGTACTTCCTCTATGGGGGAGTATGTGTATCTGAGCTAAGTCATGAGGACTCTTGTGAATGTATTTTCTGAAACAGTGTCTTTGGACATTTAGTTGTTGTTGACATAGTGATGAAATTTCTATCATTGATGTCAATGGGGGAGAAGTGTACATGAAAAACCCTATGTACCATCTATTGGAGAGAACTTAATAGGATAACGAAGTAAGATTTAATTGATGAAGAATATTTGAAGAATTTTCAGAGTATCAGTGTAGCAGTGCAGCAGTATTGGATTTTTGGAACATTGGATGTTTTTCATCTATGTTGCCATCAATTCCAATTGGGGAGATTATTAGGAATGAATTCTAGATGTTGGCAGTCATTCTGTAGCAGTTGTTGTTGCATTCATGACTATGATTGTCATTGATGTCAACACAGTGATCTTCTGGAGACTAGCAGAGAAGCAGATAGTATTTTGATTAGCACACATGGGATATTATAGTTGGAGCTATATGATGTTGATTTTATACTCTTTGATATTTTATTTGTCTATGGTTAAGAGCACAGATAGTAATTCATTGATTCATGAAAGTTATGAGTATTTTGGTAGAAGCAGTATTCAGGCAGTGTTCCTGAGTAGCGGTTTGTGGAAATCAGATGATATCTCCTAATCAGGATGGAATCTGGTTTTGCACAGTTAAAGGGAATTTTGAGACACATTGATGGTTATGTGGTTCATAGTGCAAACTTTGAGGTCACACGAGTGAAGATTTATTGCATCTGGAAGCTGACAGTTTTGTGTAATTTTGATGTAGCGTATGGAAACTTTTATTTTGTAATTGTGTGCCGAATCATTTGTAATTATTTGAGTGTGTTATAAAGGAAGGAATGTTTTTCCTTATTGTATGTAGTTGTAATATGAAAGAAGTGTGAGCATGGTTTTGGTTGCATGCGAATGCAAGCATGAAGTGAAGAAAAGAGTCTAAGAGGTTGTGAAAGTGAAATTGTGAAGGAAGACATGCGAAGTACAGAGATCTAGAATTGAGATCTGATGTAGCAGTGAGTGCGGTTTGGCATAGTAAGGAGGTAACATATTTCATATTATTTTTCTGAATAATATTAAGGTTATTTAGACAGTGTGTTCAGTGATCTTACCCTGAAGTTGTTTGGGCAATGAGTCCTTTTGTCTTCCATAACTCTTAACAGGGTTAGAATCTTTTAACATGGATTCAAAATCTCCTAATAGGGATTTATATGTACTGAATGTATTTCATAAGACTCCTAACAAAGTCCATCCTTTCACAAGAAATATTCATATTAGTGCATCTTTTGTGGGCATCATTCCCACCAGGGTTTACTCTTTGATCAAGAGGTTCCATAGTCAACATATCTTGTGTTATTGTGTCATTTTGTATGAATATCTTTGTATGGTTAGTAATTGCATTGCTTACATGGTTAAATGTTGTTGAAGATGATAAAAGTTATAATTATCTGATAACTGATTCACCCCCCCCCCCTCTCAGTTATCTTGGTGGACTTTACTTTCTAACAATATTGGGTAATGTTCTCTTCATCGTTCATCCTCATCTCATCATATTTTCCTTTGAGGCTGTCAACCTTAGATTTTTATACTTGTTGATCTCCTCTATAAATAAGTGTAATCCTATCCCACATCTCTTTTGAATTAGCATAGTCCTTAACATCATTGAATTCAGCATCGGTCAAATAAGAAGCAATTTCAATCATTAATGAGTTGTGTTCTTTCTTTTCTCTCATCTAATCAACTTTCATGGGTTCAAGAGGTGGTGGAGTATAGTCATTATCCAAAATATTCAGTGTAGATATTCTAATCCCAAATAGATACAATCTCATCTTGCTTGGCCATGTTGAGAAACTTTCCTTATTCAACTTAGGTACTTCTCTCCTATACATCTTCGGATCTTTTACTCAAGTATTTCAAACTTATCTCTTTAGAGTACTTAGCTCTGATACCAATTGTTGGATTATAGAGAGGGGGGGGAGAATCAGTAATCCTTGATTCTTTGTACCTTAAAAAAAATTCTCTAATTAACTCAATTAAACATAATTCACTATTTACCGACAACAATAAATAAACTTTAACAATCAGTAAATCAATCACATAAATCATTTATCACATGTAACACCAGTATTTAATGTGGACACCCATCTTTGTAAAAAACTATTGTGGGAATTGTCACCCACTAAGAAAATACTCTTCTGAAGTATACTCGATTAAGAGTCAATCAAGTTAAGAATTACAATACACACTGATAGGTGTGACCCGGTCAAGGGATTTCCCTCAAATCTATTAGGATCTTCACCCTATTAGGAGTGGTCTTGTTAGAGGGCTTCAAACACTCTTTATAATTTTACCTTTTACAAGGATTTTAAAATAAGACTTTTAATTCTACTCGATTAATAGATTTCTCTATTACAAATGCTAATAAGAAATAGTAAATAATTTGACCTATAAATTTGAAACTATCTTTGCATAACCAGATCCTTTGTGTGCTCTTTTATTTTCACTTCAATCCTTTACTTTCCACTGGCTTCAACACTTCATCAGATTCTACTTTATGACTCAGAATCTACCCTTTCCTTCTTCATTATATTAGTCAATGACTCTTCAATTTGCCAGCCATTTTCTTATACAAATCCATCCTTTATATAGATAGTTTTAGCCGCTTAATCTCCTCTATTACATTTTCCTTTGATTAATCTTAACCATTGAATTCATTATACCTTGATTTTGGATCTCAGTAACACATTTTCTTTTTACCTAGGAACTTGAACTTTCTTAAAACTTGTTCCTTTTGTTTAAAACCATTTAGATCTAAGTCATAGATCATCACCTTGAATTTTCCTAATCATAGATCTCATAACTAAATTTCCTTAGCATCATGATCATCTAGCTCATCATAGCTAATCATTAAATTTCATTCTAATCCTTATTTAATTCATGTTCCTTGCTCAGTGGCTTATCTTGAATTTTGGTTAACTTCTCTTGGTATCTAAAAATTTCTTACTCGGTAACTTGTATTTCTTTTCCTTTACCAAAACATACTTCCTTTTACCTTTTTACCTTTACCAAGTGATTTTTCCTGCTCGGTAGCCAAAACTCTTTTGCTTACCAACTTGACAAATCTCCACTACCATACTTTACCGACTTGATATAATTATATGTTATATAGAAAAAAAATTACATCATCACAACCTTACCATTGTCTAATTTGTATCAGTTGCCCAATTAAATTCTTTACCTTTATAACATCTCACTTCTTCTTCTCCTTAATACATTCACACTTATATCATAAATAGAATGATATGGAAACACAATATAAACCATATATCAATTGCTTGACATCAATGACAAGATAATAATTGATCTAACCTTTCTACTATCTCGTATTCCTCTAATCTTGGTCAGTCTTCATCATCATTTCCATCGATTATAGTAGCATTGTATATCCAAGATCTTGTTGCATCAATCAAGGTGATACCTTCCATACAAATTGGCCTTGTTTTATAGCCATCTACAAATGATTTGGTATGTTCTTCATCATTTTCCTCATTATTTATTTCTACATGTTTGAAAAATTTATGTGAGACATTTATACTAACAAACCTTCTTCTACTCTCTACCAATGGAAGCTCTAACAACATATGACATGTTTCTTGGGCTCCAATGTCCCTCTCTATAATTGTTTATGTGAGAATCTTTTTGTATGCTTGTGCAGCTAAATCATCAGGATTTTCTAGGTTTGACAAATGCATCAACATTTCAAAATAGGTTTATGAGGTTCTCTCATCTTTTATTGCATTCTTTGCAATGTCTTTAATAACTGCATGTTTTGAAAGAATAGATTGCCAATCTATATTTTCCCTCCATATTTGTAGTATGTACCAATTATGTGAAATGACTCTATCATCATTTCTAGCTGGCTCAAATTTTGTTTCACCTTATTATCTATCCTCATATAACTTGGATCTCTCCAAATTCAATGGCCAAGGAGCATTGTACCTAAGACAAAGGCAATTGAGTATTTGTTTTGATTAAGTTTTCTAAATAGTTGATATATAATATTAATATAAACCTTACTATTCGATGAAATAATTACCTACAAACCATTCTTCCCATTTTTTTTACATTGACATGCACCCTCCTTACAGATCATGTGTCATTCCACATAGTTTACTATCTCTTTATAGTCATGGTCAATATCCATCTCAGCTAGTTGTGTACTATTTTTGAGACATGGATGTTGACCAAAATGTTGGAAACCCTAAAAATGGTTGTGGGTAATATATCATATTAAAAATTTATAATAATTATATGGAAATATATATGAATATATATTGTAAACATCATGTTATACTGATATATATGATCAAATTACTTTAAAAGTACCTATAAATTTATTTGATGAGGAACATATCTAGGATTCCATGCATGAATAATGGAATGAAAATATCTCTCAGCACTTTTTTCGTTCCTCCTCATTTGACCAGTCAATAGTGTCCATTTTTTATTCTCCTTAAAGCCATAAGAATCCATGTACATGAGGTGAACCCCTATGTTGCAACTCATATCTACACCAAAAATCTTTGACTTTCATACCATTTTCAAGTATTTCCTTTCTGAACATTGTATGCCTTAAATGCATGTAATGTGTAATTATATGAGGATAATCAATAAAATTCTATCTTCTCCATTTTTTAGCCTCTTGTGGATCAGTTGGTGGTGTTCCTAGCATCATCAGATGCAAATCAAGCCACTACATATCCATTGCACTTAAGGTGAATAAAATTGTTGGAGTGCCAATTTGGTCAAGTAGATCTGCTAATTTTTATTTACATTGATACCAATATGATCTTGTGCATCTTAGAGTTGTTTCAAATCTCATCAACCTATCTGCCAAATTATTATGTGGCATATTTTCTATATGTTCACGTAGCTCATTAATGGTAATTGGCATGTCTTCAAAACTCTTTTTTACAAATACAGTAGATGAATTTTGTGCACGATGTCTCATTATCATGTTCATCATGAAATACCTAAACCTTTGATGTTTACCAAATCGATGATCCCTATATTGCAACAAATACATCATAAATTCATACAGATGAGTTATCCTCATTTTTTTCTCTAACCAATCACATCTTCCATTAGGAAAAAATTATGGAAATGTCATATCTAACAATCCCGATGTGAGATATTCATTTATGGGTGATGTTTTTGGGATTATTCAAAGGTAAGTTACTAAGAGGGGGGCTGAATCAATAACCCTAAAAAAAAAATTTATTTATCCTTAAGATAATGTATCTTATTAATTGATTGTCATGTAAACATTTCATCCATCCATAACAAATTGAAAATAAGAAATGCTTCTACTGAACCTTCATACACAATACACAAGTACTTTGGTATCGCACAAACCCTTGTTAGAAGGTAAAAACTGTGGTGGGGATGACACCCACAAAACTTCACTAACTGCAGTAATAAAGTTTTATGGTTAAGGATACAATTTTGAATATCACTTCTGATGATCTTACCCTATTAGGAGTAACAATAAAGACCTATAAGGATCTACCTAGTTAGAGGATTTAAGCAGCACTGTTAAGTGTGCACTCAATTAAGAGATTTAAAAAAGGACTTGTTAGGTCTACTATGTTAAGAGATTTAATTATGTCACAATTGTTAGAAATTAATAGTAAATTTGACCTATATGTAGCAACTTACTTTGTCTAATTTCAGATCTGATAAGTTCTTAATTTATATCACCTTGTTGTGATATATTTCTTCTCTAAATATTGCTCAGTAGCCTTCTGATTTGCTTCTGAATATAATCCTTGAATGCTTTATCAAAACTTTAACTTCACAATCTTATCTGATCTTCATATGTCTCTTTTAGGCGGCTACTTCATGTTGTTGGAAAGTTGGCTATACTAATGTATATGACTTAATATAGTGTTCTCCTTATGGCAACAAAGTCATATAGCAGTTTGGAGTCAGCACACTTGATGAGAAGATCTGAAATTAGTTAAGTGTTGAAGATTGGATAGTGTACAGAGTTCTTGCAGCTCAGAGCATCAGCACACGTGTGTACGATAAAGTTATAGTGTGTGCCCTAGAAGTTAAGTTAGTTAGACTATATTCATGCTTATTCTATGAGTGCATGATCAGATATAAAAGTATGAGAAATATACAAGCAGTTGAAGTTGCATAGCCAGTATGTGCCAATGAAGAATACAGTAAGCAGTCGACTATTAGCATTTTGAGTTGTAGTTATAATCTAATAATACAAAGGCTATGCACCTATTGTAATTAGGTTTCTGACATATGTATATGTTTTTTTGTAAACACGCTTGAGCCAATTTTTTTGGAAGCATTGTATGTAGTAGGTCTAAGGGCTGACCTAGTTGTTTATTTTGTATGTACATATAAATATGAGATGCGCCCATTGTAAATAGTATGAAAATTGATATAGAGTTGTGATAAGCAGAGTAGAAGTATGAAAAGTGTCTATAAGATGTATTAGAGCTTTTCAAGTGGTCAAAGCATCAGTGCATCAAAGGAACTGATCTAACAAGCAGTGTCACAGTGACAGTTCATCCAGCATATATAGTGTGTATCTGAGATCAGAAGGTTGTAGCCTTCACCACTTAAGCAATGAGCTCTAGGATAGTTCCTCCACTCCCCTAATAGGGACTATTGTAAAAGACTCCTAACAGGGTCTGACCCTTGACAAGGTCTACTATACTTAATACATTGTAAAGAAACTCCTAACAGGGTTAAGGATCTTCTAACAAGGATCACTAAACACTAGTACATAATATTAGTGGGTGTCAATTCCCACTAGGATTTTTACCTATTTGGGTTTCCCCATAACCATATTGGTGTTATATGTTGATTTCATGTTTCATGTTTATGTGGATGTTCATTTCAGTACTTAAGCATTTAATTTCAATTTAAAGATTAAGTAAAAAGATAAATATACAGTGAACACTGATTCACCCCCCCCACCCTCTTAGTGTTCCCATTCCTAACAATTGGTATCAAATCTCTGGTCCTCAGCAAAGAAGTTTAACCACTTGAGGAGATCATGGACAAAGCAGAAATGAAACATCTAAAAAGAAATCTGGAAGCTTCTCTTGAAGACCTAGACAAATATGAAAGAGAAACTAAAGAACTAAGGGAAAAACTCAGTGATGCTCAATTAGTCATCAAAAGGATAAGGAAAGATTTGAAAGAATGCTCTACCAGTGATCTAGGGATAATGGTCAAGAAGCTGAATGAAGAAAATAAATCCTTAAAAGAACAACTTGAAGAATTTGATGATAAACTGACTAACAATCAGGAAGTCTATGATGAACATGTCAAAGAGAACCTTCAACTGAATGAAGAATTGAGGCAAGAAAACATGGAAATCTTAGAACTAAGAAACAATAAGGAAAGATTAGAATCTAAATTGAAAGAGGCTAAGAATCACATTGATAAATTACACACCAGTTCTGATTTAATAGAATCTCAGTTATATGCAAGAAGAGCTAAAGGAGATACTAGCCACATTGGATACAATGAAGCATAGAATCAAATTGATAACATGCAAGAAAGAATGAAAGCACCATGGAACCTCAGATACTAAAGAGACTAGAAGTCAGACCAAGGATCATACTAAACCACCTAAGAATGAGTGCAAGCCTATAGACCGCACTTGTTATGCATGTAACAAGCATGGACACATAGCAAAGAACTGTACAGAGGTAAGACCTTTCAATGGTTACTATTATTCGTGCAATAAATTTGGTCATAGAGCTATGAATTGCAAGACAAGCCAAAAGAACATGACTCATAATCAAAGAAATCAGAATCAATCAAATATAAGTTCTCAGAATGTTACATGTCAGATATGTAACTATAATGGTCACTTAGCTAAATAATGTAATATGGTGACTCATGTCAATGCACCAAGGAACATAAGGCCTCCAGTCATTTGTCACTCTTGTAACAAGGTTGGACATGTCTCAAAGTTCTGTAGATCAAGGATGCAAGGTCAGGAAAGCCCTAAAAAGCCCAAAGAACTAGTTTTGGATCCCGAAGGAGAAGTCAATTTTGTGAAAGCTTCAGAGGATGCAAGCTTGATTTGGTCAGAAACAAAGAAGGACAAGGTTGATGAATATGTGTTGGATGCATCCACAGTGGACACACCCTCTACATTTGGATGAATGGCCCTCAGGGTCATAGGGGGAGCTAATTTAGCTCTAGACCCCTACATGGCTTGTATACTCACTCTCAGAGTATGCGCCTTTGGACTTAAGCTTTTGGAGACTAGAGAAACCTTCATGTAAGAGTGCACTAGCTGATTCTTTGTATAATGGAAGATAGAAATTTTTAAGTAACAATCTGGTTTACGCAGCAAGCATTAATGGCAAAATTTTCACTTTAAGTACACAGAAAGTTTTTTTATTACTCATTGCATTCGAATTCAGAGCGATTGGAGAGTAGAAAGATCTTTAGAAGTTATTGTAAAGACTTGAAAATTGATCTATCAGTGATTAGCAGTTCATTTGATCGGTTGCAGAAACCCTAGCTCATCGCGTCGATTCAAAAGTCTTCAGATTATCTCAGAGAACATTTGGAAAGCGATAAATCAAGTAAGTGATGGCCACTCCCCTAGTATTTGATGTTGCAAAAAAGAAAATATATGTGTTTAAGAAGCATCCATTTAATTCTACGCTAGATGACTTAGAGGGAGCATTCTCCCGCACGCCTATGGGCATTATGCATGTCAAAGACATTAGGGCATACATTTACTATAAGAAGGAACCAGTAGGATTGGATAGACTAAGGGTGCACATGGGAACCATGCTAAAACCAGACAAAACCTTCATGGATGAATATGCAAAGTGGAATGATCACCCTATAGTGGAGTATGCTATGGAATATGAGTTCTATGAGACAGAATTGATTAAAATACTATCAAACAGAATTCATGATTACCTATTTTGGATAGGTGATGTGCCAGTAAGAATCACTAGTGACCTAATATATGAGATGACATGCCTATCTAAGTCTGGCATTGTCCTTCCTATGGGAAATAATGTTAGAAAAATTGTTGAGAAAACATGTAATTCAAGGAGTGATAGGCACGGGATGACAATTGAGCCTATTGAGCAAGATGACATCAAATTGATGTCCATGATACTTGGATACAAGTTTCAACACACCAGTAGGGTGAATAGTGTGTCTACGGCCATAATTCTAGCAGCCATTAGACTTATGAAGGAAGATGGAGAGTTCAATCTATGTGAGATCTTACGTGCACAATTGATTGATAACATCAAGGCAATCAAGCATGATAAGACCAAGATATTCAAGTTTGGGTCTTTGATCATTTACATGTACCTTCATATAGTTAGGAAAGTTTTAGATTCATATTTGGACAAGTCCATTCCAACCATGCCACGAATATCTTACAAGGCATCCACTGAGAGTACATTAAGATATTACATTACATTGGAATTGAAGACCTTCAGGGCCAAGATGCAAATGAGGTACATAATTCCAAAGAACATTGTTGAGAAATACAAGGATAGTATTTGTTTTATGGTTGAAACAAATACAACATGCATGGAGGTAGTTGTACCTAGAACAAAGTGGATTCATCCACTTGGATGTGAAGTAGAGGAACAAGTTTTAGAAGCATATGCTCAAGTATTTCTTTCAGCTCCTACTGACCCTAATGAGCCAAGGTGGGGAACTTGTGAGGAAAAGACAAGAGAGATTGATGCTAAACTAAATAGTGTAGCAACAAAAAGAAAGGTGCCAAAGTCACATCAGAAATCTTGAGAATACATGGAGTATCTCAAGAAGATCTAGACAAAGCAAAAGAACAAAAGATTTCTTTGGAATTAGAGAGCGCAGATGCAACAAAGGAAGAATCACATGATCCCAAGTTGAAGAAGGTAAAGATAGAGAAATCTAATGTATAGAAGGATAAAACTAATGATACTCCCTCTATGCCCAAGGAAACCATCGACCCTACTCCTCCTCCAGAGTATAAGGCATTACCAAAGAGGAAGAAAGAGATCAGCACTAGTCATCCATCCTCAAGAGTCACAAGAAATAGAAGGAACTCGCAAGCACCTCCTGAAGTAAGTTTCAAACCTAGTCTCAGTGTGCTAAGTGCAAGAATAATTGATGAGGGAAGAATTGATCAAGTAGGGAAGTTTTATGAAAAATATAGTGAAATAGACAAATTTGAGATACATAGTATGATAATCAAACACATGTTGAAGTTCAAGAAGATAGTCTTGGAACTTAAGACTATGATCCCTGATAAGGTATGGAACATTCTAGAATTTCTAAAGAGATAGGTAGTTGAAGAAGATCTATGGATAAGAGAGAAGATCTTAGATGAAACTCTTCCTATATGTGAGCTAGAAGAGAAGAAGTTGTTGTTAGATTTGGTGAAGCCTCACCTCAAGACCAAGACAATAACATTGAATATAATGGATAAAAACTATGAATTAGTTGCCAAAGAAATAGAGAAAGCCTTTGAGAAGGTCTTTATGAACAAGCACATGTATCCACCTACTGTGCCCAAAGCACAAGTACCCAAAAAGGAGGTAAAGGTGGTAGAACCCACTAATGCATTAGTAACAGGTCCTCAAGATTCAGTGCCTGTAGTAGAAACTCAAACAAAGGTAGATAAGTATGTGCCCATGATAGAGTCACTAAAGGATAGCACCTTTATCATTGATAATGTAGAGATAGCCATGGTGGCCACTGACACTAATTTGGATAAGTTTGAAGAAGCTTTTGTGAGCACACATGAAGCTGAAATTTTATGCAGCAACACACCTCCCACTCATCAAGAAGAAGTATTGATTGAAGATGAGAAAGAAGAAGAAAAGAAGGAAGAAAAGAAAGAACAAAAAATAGAAAAAATAGAAAAGAAAGAACAAGAAAAAGAAAAATTAGAAAAAGAAGGAAAACAAAAAATAGAAAAAGAAGAAGAAAAGAAAGAAATAGAAAAAGAAGAAGAGAGTAATGAACCATCAGTTGAACTAGTCAAGGTAAAACAAGAAGTGATGGATAGCACTCCCATCACTCCCTCAATAGCATTGTTGTCAAGTTTGACACCTAACACATCCAGTTTGGACTCATGGAGAGAAGAAGATCTGATAAAATTCAGCATCCTAGCCATGGAAAAGGCCAAAGAAAAACAAGTGATGAGGAATCTCCTCCTAGTAGAATCAGTAAAAATTCTGAAAAATTTGTTGCTAGAGGACAAGAAAGTGTCAAATATACACTTTTTTGATGATGTGAGTACAGTTATCTCACATTTCAAAAGTAATTTCTCAAGCCTTGAAGAATCTGTATCCCTAGTTGTAGAAGAAAAGTACCTAAAGAAGAGGTTGAGTGAATTAATGAGCAACTTTGTACTTAATCTAAGCTCACTTAAGACTGGTCAAGCATCTTTAAAATAATTTGTAGATCAAGGAAGAAGAATCATTGCAGAATGCATGGATTAGGATAAGCTTATTGATGCCCACTTCAAGAAAATAAAAGAGGTAGAAGCTATGATTAAGTAAGTCAAGAGTTCAGTGAAAGACACATCCACAGATGTAAACATGTGTAATAATGTGTACCAAGGGAAAATAGATAAGATTGAGAAGGCAGAAAAAGAAATGTCAAAGACCAGGGTAAGGCAAACACAGCTCAGGAATGCTCTTGTGCCCTCATTAGATATACTCAATCAGAACATCAAGGACATAGATACCACAATAGTAACATATGATCATGGTCCTAGCACTGACTTGGTGAATATGGAGAAGCTACAGTATGCACTCTACACCCATCTCTAGATAGTAAACTCTTTGATCACATTTTAGAAGGAGATCCAAAACCTAAAGATAGCATATCCGGATGTTTTCCCTTAGTAAGTATGTGTAGATATAGTTTTTGAAACACCTTTATCATTAATGTCAAAGGGGGAGTTGTGTATAGAATATGGATCATAATATGTATAGGGAGATATAAGTATATATATAGAAGACAAAAAAAAATTGTGTTAAGGACAGTTAGCAACTTGGCCATATTCCTTTGTTGCCATCAATGACAAAGGGGGAGATTGTTGGCAAGTTGGCTATACTGATGTATATGACTTAATATAGTGTTGTCATTATGGAAACAAAGTCATATAGAAGTAAAAGCTATGTGCCTATTGTAATTAGGTTTCCGAAATATGTATATGTTTGTTTGTAAACACGCTTGAACCAATTTATTTGGAAGCATTGTATGTAATAGGTCTAAGGGCCGACCTAGTTGTTTATTTTGTATGCGCATATAAATATGAGATTCACCCATTGTAAATAGTATGGAAATTGATATAGAGTTGTGATAAGCAGATCAGAAGTATGTGAAGTGTCTATAAGATGTATTAGAGCTTTGCAAGAGGTCAAAGCATCAGCGCTTCAAAGGAACTAATCTGACAAGAAATGTCATAGTGATAGTTCATCCAGCAGATATAGTGTGTATCTGAGATTAGAAGGTTGTAGCCTTCACCACTTGAGCAGTGAGCTCTAGGACAGTGCATCCACTCCCCTAATAGGAACTATTGTAAAAGACTCCTAACAGGGTCTGACCCTTGACAAGGTCTACTGTACTTAATACATTGTAAAGAAACTCCTAACAGGGTTAAGGATCTTCTAACAAGGATCACTAAAAACTAGTACAGATCATTAGTGGGTGTCAATTCCCACTGGGTTTTTTACCTATTTGGGTTTCCCCGTAACCATATTGGTGTTATGTGTTGATTTCATGTTTGATGTTTATGTGGATGTTCATTTTAGTACTTAAGCATTTAAGTTCAGTTTAAAGATTAAGTAAAAAGATAAATATACAGTAAACACTGATTCACCCCCCCCCCCCCTCTCAGTGTTCCCATTCCTAACACATGTGTGCTCCCTCTCTTTTTTCATGAAAATGACATCTTGACAACTCTTATATCAAAATATTTTGACCTAATTAGGGTTATCATCTCATCTAGAAAACCTTAGATCTATGACCCAAATGAATAACCTAAAACATCATTACATAGGGATCATCAATCATTTAAAGATTACATCTTCATTTAATCTTCACCTCAATCTATGTAAACCATTTTCTATCTCAATATAAATTGTTTACCTTATTTTCTGTGTCATTACATACTTCTATGTCTTTCATGTTTTACTCAGTGTATACTACATTCATGACTTGGTAATATATTGATGCTCGGTATATATGAATACTCAGTTATAATTGTACTCAATTCTTGGTAATCATCTGGCTCAGTGTGTGTGCTCAGTCAAGACTATGCTCAGTTAATATGTTACTCTACCTTGTGCTCTTCTCGATTACTATACTTAGTGTGTTGACCAACTAACCTATTTTCTTCCTTTACCAATTGTATGTGTGACACTAATGACAACTCATAATCTAACATTCTCCCCCTTTGGCATTAGTGACAAAAATACATATGTATGTCATAATTTAAATTTTTAAAACTTCAAAATTGTAGACTCCCTTGTCTATATGCCTTGGTAATTATACTATAACTATACATATTTTTCCCTCTTTGTAAGTATACATATATTTTCCCCCTTTTTTGGTAATAATGCCAAAACTAAATATACTTATCGATGACCTACAACTAATTGAATATCTTGATTTAACTAAAGAGACATTGATTAGAGATCACTAAGCTATTAAAGTGATATGTAAGATGATTAAATCAGTCAATATGTTGTCATTGATGTCAACTATTTTTTACTATACTTATCATGATAGTTACAAACATCTGAATATCTGTAGAAGGAAGAAATGGTTAAGAAATGAGATATCTACATAAGGAAAAGATGGATATGACAGATAAGGATAAGGTATGCATTGGGTAACTTATTGATGAGTCTATGGCTTTATATTGTTGACTTGAGCATGTTACATTATTCCATTATGCAGAAGAGATTTGAATTTCACAAGTCAATGTGATCGGTAATTGAAGAATTATGTATACACTGAGCTAGTGTAGTGTATACTGAGTGACAGTAATAATTGAGTTAGTTATCAATGATGTATTTCAGTATTAATCGAATATGGATGAAAACATTAAATGCTAGGAACAGCCGGCTGAAATTGATGAGCTGGAAATTGTTATGATTTTGAGGTAAAGGATGAAGTTATTTATAAGATCCATAGCTGACATAATTTAGATATGATCTAAAGGATGAGATTGAAATGTGTTATTGACACATCTGTCAAGGAAGGTTTAAGTGGAAAAATGGACGAAGGAGATTAAGAGGCAAAATCTAATGGCTGATATGAAAATGGTTTACTTGTCTATTTAAGAGACATGAGTTTCATTATTGAAACATGTCAGACGAATAGAGACTACGGAATATTTTGCATGAAAACAATATTCATGCATTCTTGATCAAATTGGTTACAGACAGAACCGAGCTGCAAACATTACCAAGAATCAGAGAACTATTCACCAAGTGAAGTAAGTTGGGGAAATAGTGAGGAAGTGAATTGATTAATAATCAAATGAGTTTTATGAGCTTAGCATAGATCTGAATTTTTTCAATTGAGTTGTATTTGAATCAGATCAGAATTGTATCAATTTAACCATTGATTCATAAAATTCTCTTAACCGAGTGGACTTAATAGTCGTATGTATTTCCATATGACATTCCTTGAATGTTAATTGTTATCTTGTTGACCCCATAGTGAATTCCAGTCAAAAGTTAACTATCATTAATAAATCCTCTAACCAGGTCACACCTAACAGTGTGCATTGTAACCTTTAATAGGGTTGGCTCCTAACCAAGCTCACTTCAGAAGAGTGAAATATTTTTGGGTTACCGGTCCCAAGTGGTTTTTCCCTTAGCGAGGTTTCCACATTAAATCATTGTGTTATGTGTTATTTTCTATGATTTTTTTGCTATCATACTTTACATACTGCATAGTTGATTTAATCGGTAATCACAGTTTGGATAATTAATGGTATTCGGTAAATGAATAGACAGATTGATATTTTATCTTACCAAGTTGCATAGATTGTTGAAAAAATTTTGAAAAATACATCTGAGAGTTTGGGATTGTAGGATAACTGATTTAACTGATTCACCCCCGTCTCAGTTATTCTAACAATTGGCATCAGATCCTATTGATTGCTTGGAGGAAATTTTCAAGGACTTGAGAAAAAGATCACAAGATGTATAAGAGGGAAGTTCCAAAGGTGAACAAAGATAACTTCTCGACATGGAAAAGCAAGATGAGGCTTCACATATCTGGAATTGGATAATCTGCTATCACACTACTAGATAATGGCTACATACAACCGACTATTGGACCTTTGACAATAGATTAGTTAAGAGATAAACATGAACACAACATAACTATGATAGATATTTTTTCTGCTCTATCTAATGCTGAATTTGAAGATATCAAATGATGCACTACAGCAAAAGAAATATGGGACAAACTTGCACTAGTTCATGGTGGTGATGTGAATGTAATGAGAGCTAGAGAAGAAATCTTAAGAGGTAGATTTGATGACATGAAAATGAAAGAAGGTGAGAGCATCACACAATACTCCAACTGAATCAAAGAGGTGGTCGATGCTATCCAAGTAGGAGGTATTATTTCTAAAGATACTTTTGTAAGTAAAATACTGAGAACCTTGATGCCTATCTATGCAATTAGAATATATGCTATTCATGAAATAGGATCTGCACCTAATAGTACTCTTACCCTTGATAGTCTAATTGGAAAGTTGAATACTTTTGAGCTAAATAATTATGACAATAGTGGTGTACCAGGTGTTGAGTCTGCTTTTATGTCTTCCCTGAAGATTGGTAAATCTAGCAGTGAGCATAACATAAAGAATGAAAGTGACAGTGAAGATGAGCTTGATGAGCTTAAAGCACTTATGTCCTGAAGACTTCAGAAAGGTAAAGGAAAGTTACCTTTAGCTTGTTTTAATTGTAAAGAGATTGGCCATATTGCTGCTAGATGTCCTAATAGGAAAGAAAAAGATAAAGAGAATGACCGATCTGGTGATGGAAAGTTTGGCAGAAGAGATAACAAAGAAAACTGACACTATGATAGAAGAAACAAGTGAGATTACAAAGACAAAGGAAAGAATGCATGTTACCTTGTTGGAGAAGATGAGAATGACACTAACATTAACACTGATGATGAAATTGAAGTGGTATTTGTTGCAATGAAAGATGATTCAGAAGAAGAGGAAAGGTGTCTAGAAACAACTCTTATTTCTAAAGTTAGCAAGAATGATATTTGGATCATTGATAATGGATGTACACATCACATGACTGGTGATGAAGATAAATTTGAATACCTTGAACACTACAATGGAGGATCATTCAAAATGGGGAATGATACACCTTGTCAAGTGAAAGGAAAAGGGTCTATCTTATTAAATGATAGGATTAGATGTGATAATGCATATTGGGTAAAAGGACTTAACTAAAATTTGTTGAGTGTAGCACAGTTGAATAACTTAGGTCACCAAGTTGCATTTGAAAGTAAGAAGGTGAAAATCTATGATGGAACCATAAATTTGTGTTAGGAATAGTCCCAAGAGATAACTTAGAGGGGGGCAGTGAATCAGTAATCTACAAGTTTCAATTCTTTATCCAATTAAGTATACTTAAACATAAAGCATAAACACAATGAAAGAACACTTGAACACAACACCAATATTTTGGTGACGGGGAAATCCAAATAGGTAAAAACCTTGGTGGGAATTGACACCCACTAATAATCTGCACTAGTGTATTATGATCCTTGTTAGAAGATCCTTAACCCTGTTAGGAGTTGTCTTTACAATGCATTTAGTATAGTGACCTGGTCAAGGGTCGGACCCTATTAGGAGTCTTTTACAATTAACCCTGTTAGGGGTGAGGATGCACTGTCTGAGAGCACACTGCTCAAAGGGGTGAAGGCTGCAACCTTCAAAATAATAGATACACACTATATCTAGATCTTGGTGAACTGTGCTTTGACCTACTATCTGGATCAATTCCAATGTATAGCACAAATACTTTACTTGGTCACATAGACCTTCTACTAATGGCTCAACACTTCGCACACTCTGCTCTGCTCTTCACAATCAACTCTGAACCCCTCCTTAGCAATCACAAATGACTACTTATAAATATCTTTCCACTAAATGATATAATCAAGTCAACCTATTACAACCACCTTGAAATCATATTAGAGAAACCATAACATACTCCAATAATAATTATGTCAGCTCTACTAAGCACGCAACACATTCTGGGACCTGTCCAATATTAATAAGTGTAGATGCACGCTACACACTATCGGCTCTACCAAAGTAACTGAAACTTTCTCCTCAAGCTGAATTACATCATGAACTCTTAACCAAACATTACTCACTCTTCTCCAAGCACTAATCCAAGGGTGCATACCAAAATGATGGGCGCAACTCCTGAACCAATATAATCTATGTCGACTCTTCTAAATAAACACAGGAAACTGGTATTGGTGAATAGCGACTGCATAACTTCACTTCTATTGATCATCAGACTCTGTGTCCATGAATGAAACATCACTAACATGTTTTCATCACATATCAAAATGCACAAGGCTCCATCATAACTATACAGACAATCATTCACAGAGCACTGCCTGTAACTCTGTCAAGAACACTACTGACACAAGTTGCTATATAACTATCTGTACTAATAGTTAACCTCTGCATCCATGATATCATGTTGATAGCATGTCCATGATGTATATACTATAAGCTTACTACATAAGTCTTCCATGCATGCTACTTACCATATGTTTTCATCAATCACAAACATATAGCTAGCACTGGCTTGCTAGCAAATCTCCAACAAGCTAGTCGGTACTAGTGGGTAATCAAAAGGTAATCTATTCTATCTTGAAAATGTTGAAACTTCTTGTTTATTGGTGAAAATGAAGATGTATGGTTGTGGCATAAGAGACTGTCATGTGAACTTTGATAACATGGTTAAGATCATTAAAAAGAGAAGAGTTAGAGGTTTACTGATTCTAACCAAACCTGGTCATGTTATGTGTAATCAATGTCAGAAAGGAAAGATGACCAAATATAATTTTAAAAGAAAACACTATTCATCTAAAGTTATTTTGGAGTTGGTACATATCGACTTATGTGGTCCTATGAGAACTCAGAGTTACTATGGTGACGAATATTTTATTTTATTTTTTGATGACTACTCTAGGATGATGACAGTCATTTTCTTAAAAGAGAAATTTAAGGCTTTCAAGTTGTTTAAGTGGTATAAGGCTAAATTTGAAAAAGAAACTGGTAAAGACTTAAAATGCCTAAGATCTGATAGAGGAGGTGATTTTATTTATGATGAATTCACTAATTTCTGTAATGAGCATGGAATCAAAAGATAGGTTTCTACACCAAGGACACCACAACAGAATGGAATTACTGAGAGAAGAAACCGATCTATTGTTGATTGTGCTAGAACATTGATGATTGAGGAAGATGTTGCATAAATGTACTAGAGAGAATCAGATAGCACTACTAAATACACCTTGAACTGAGTTCAACTGAAGAAAGACACAAACAAGACACCTTATAAGTTATGGTTTGGCTATACACCGAATGTAAGTTATTTCAAAAATTTTGGAAGTAGATGCTACATTCTAAAAGATGATAGAAATGGTAAATTTGACTCTAAAGGTGATGAAGCCATATTTTTAGGATATTATACTAAGATTAAAGCTTGTAAATGTTCAAACAAGGCTACTAATAAAATGGTATAAAGTTCTAATGTAAAATTTGATGAGTTTGCTAAAAATAATGATCAAGAAAGTAGGAAGGAACCGGAAGACTATGGTAGGTTCACATATGTTGAGCATCAAGACTATCTATCAAAGCCATAGGCTAAGTCTACCGAGCATTAGGAAAATGCTACCAAGACTCCACAAATGCAAATCAAGAACCAGGAAGAAGCTACCGAGCAAGAAAATGAACCTGAACTGAATGATGAGCAAAGAAGAGAACAAGTGCTGGCAAGATTTGTTAGAAGACACCATCTGCAAAACTAAATCATTGGAGAAAAGAAAGCTAGCATGATGACCTAAAGTAGGTTAAGACAAAATACATGCTTACTTTGTGAATTTAAGCCTAAGAATGTTAGAGATGCACTTGAAAATGAGGAATGGATTAAGGCTATTAATGAAGAAATTGAACAGATTGAGAAAAATAAGACATGGACATTCGTACCAAGACCGAATGATAAAAATGTGATAGGTACTAAGTGGATTTTCAAAAACAAGTTAAATGAGAATGGTGAGGTCACTAGGAATAAGGCAAGACTTTTATGCAAAGGATATGCACAAGAAGAAGGTATAGACTATGGTGAAACTTTTGCACCAGTAGAAAGACTTGAAGGAGTCTGTATATTACTTGCATATGCTACACATAAGGGATTCAAAGTATATCAAATGGATGTGAAATCAATATTTTTGAATGGAATTCTTGAGGAGGATGTCTACATAGAACAACTGAAAGGTTTTTTTGATCCGAATCAGAAGAACATGGTATGTAGATTGCACAAAGCTCTGTATGGACTAAAACAAGCATCGAGAGCATGGTATAAAAGACTACATGCTTATCTTATCAGTATTGGCTTTGTAGGACAAGTGATAATAGTAATTTGTACATGAAAGGAGAATCTGATGATAATATCTTGATTGCTGAAATTTTTGTTGATGACATAATCTTTAGAGGACATGATTTGATTTGCAAATCTTTTGCTGATGAAATGAGAAAGGAATTTGAGATATCAATGTTTGGAGAGATTAAATTCTTTCTAGGTTTGTAGATTATACAACAGAATGATGGGATTTTCATCACTCAATCAAAATACATAAAGGAAGTATTAAAGACTTTTAGCATGGAAGATTCAAAACCGGTAGGAACACCAATGGTGATAGGATGTAAGATAACAAAGGATGATAAATCAACTGAGGTAAATCAGACACTATACAAATCAATGATTGGGAAACTAATCTATGTGGTACACAGTAGGCCTGATATAGCACATGCAGTTGGGATTGTAGAAATATTTTCTGCTAATCCTAAAGATTCACATATGGTTGTTGTTAAAAGGATTTTGAGATATTTGAAGAAGACTGATGACTATGGTTTATGGTACACAAAGGAAGGAAAATTTGAACTCTGAGTTTACACAGATGCAGATTGGGATGGAAACATTGATGACTAGAAGAGCACAACTGGTGGAGCATTCTTTTTAGGAGAAAGGCTTCTGACTTGGATAAGCAAGAAACAAGCATGCATTTCTCAATCTACTACTGAAGCAGAGTATGTTGTTGTTGCTACAAATTTTTCAAATATTGGTTGGATAAAATAAGTGTTAGAAGGAATGAATGAGGTGATCACTGAACTAGTGATTATATATTGTGACAACACAAGTGCTATTAAAATTTCAAAGAATCTGGTGATGCATTCAAAAACAAAGCACATATCTATTAAGTATCACTATTTGAGGGAACAAGTACAAGAGAATAAAGTCAAACTAGAATTTGTGAAATCTAAAGAACAACTTGCTGATATTTTTATCAAGTTCTTACCGAAGGACACTTTTGAGTATTTGAGGACTAGACTAGGACTTTGTCCCCTATCTATCGGTCACAAAGGTGATCAAGAGGTTGCATCAACCTATAATTTATTAGAAAATCATTCATTTTGATGCACATATCTCACCCTTTAGGATTCCTAAGGTTGTGAAAGATTGTAGAAGCTAGAATAGAAAACTATTTATCAGTACATGAAGGTACTTGATCTGGACTGAACAACTGAGAATTACTTGGTTTCTGAAGAGCTGTATATTTTCTTTGGCATTTTTTTCAAAGGGAGAGGAATGAAATAAAAGGAGAGAAGGACTTCATATGAAATATCTGTTGATGAGAACATGAGAAAGAATCAGAGAGCTGAAAAGATCAAATCTGTAGGGAGAGTCTGCATGGAATTTTTTTATAGTGATTAAACATATTAAATATCAAGCTAGGGAGAGCTTACAAGGATACAGCATTTACCTATATAGTTTTAGAACACATGTTTGGTATGTGTATGGCATATTTCATATTATTTGTATTGCCATCAATGCCAAACGGAGAGATTGATGACCTACAAATGATTGAATATCTTGATTGAACTAAAGAGATAGTGATTAGAGATCACCAAGCTATTAAAGTGATAAGTAATATGATTATATCTGTCACTATGTTGTCATTGATGTCAACTAGTTTTGACTATACTTATCATGATAGTTACAAACATCTAAATATCTGTAGAAGGAAGAAATGGTGAAGAAATGAGATATCTACATAAGGAAAAGATGGATATGATAGATAAGGATAAGGTATACATTGGGTAACTTATTGATGAGTCTATGGCTTTATATTGTTAACTTGAGCATGTTACATTATTCCATTAGGAAGAAGAGATTTGAATTGAACAAGTTAATGTGGTCAATAATTAAAGAATTCTGTATACACCAAGCCAGTGAAGTGTATACCGAGTGACAGTAATAACTGAGTTAGCTATCACCGATGCATTTTAGTATTAATTATGGATGAAAACATTAAATGCTAGGAACAGCCGACTAAATTTGATGAGCTGGAAATTGTTATGATTTTGAGGTAAAGGATGAAGTTATTTATAAGATCCACAGCTAACATAATTCATAGATGACCTAAAGGATGAGATTGAAACATGTTATTAACACATCTGTCGATGAAGGTTTAAGTGGCAAAATGAACGAAGGAGATTAAGAGGCAAAATTTGATGGCTGATATAAAAATGGTTTACTTTTCTATTTAAGAGACATGAGTTTCATTATTAAAACATGTCAGATGAATAGAGACTATGAAATATTTTGAGTGAAGACATTATTCATGCATTCTTGATCAAACTGGTTATAGACAGAACTAAGCTACAGACATTACCGAGCGTCAAAGAACTATTCACCGAGTGAAGTAAGTTAGGGAAATAGTGAGAAAGAGAATTGATTAATGATCAAATGAGTTTTATGAGATTAGCATAGATCTAAATATTTTCAATTGAGTTTTATTTGAATTAGATCAGAACTGTATCTGTTTAACCATTGATTCAACAAAATCTCTTAACCGAGTGGACTTAACAGTCTTATGTATTTTCATATGACATTCCTTGAATGTTAATTGTTATCTTGTTGACCCCATAGTGAATGTTGGTCAAAAGTTAACTATTAGTGATAAATCCTCTAATGAGGTCATACCTAACAGTGTACATTATAACCTTTAACAAGGTTGGCTCCTAACCGAGCTCACTTCAGAAGAGTGAAATATTTTTGGGTTACCGGTCCTAGGTAGTTTTTCTCTTAGCAGTGTTTCCATGTTAAATCATTGTATTATGTGTTATTTTCTATGATTGTTTTGCTATCATACTTTACATACTACATAGTTTATTTAATCGGTAGTCACAGTTTGGATAATTACTGGTATTCGATAAATGAATAGATAGTTTGATATTTTATCTTACCAAGTTACATAGATTGTTGAAAAAGTTTTGAAAAGTACATCTGAGAGTTTGGGACTATAGGATAACTGATTCACCCTCCTCTCTTAGTTATTCTAACACTTACAACTTATCAAAAATGTTCTAATGGGTTTTTTTCAAATTGGCTAAGAGGTTTTCCCATTCCTCTTTTGAACTTTCTAGTGCAATCTCCTCCAAACCAACTTGTGCATGCATGTCAAAAATGTGATCTACCACTGATAACTTGGGAGTGGATACAAGATGTTTTTCTTTCTTCACATGTCATTGTATCACCTCAATGTGGGGTAACAACTCTTCCTATAGCTCGATGTTTGATCTTTTATCTTATCTTCCTCTCTTCTCAATTCATTCCTCAACCCATATGCTTGAATTTAGCATAATGCAACTTGAATGCATGGGGTTCTATAATCAAGATTTATGCACTCTTCTATAAATCATTATCTAGTTTCTTTATCTTTTCTTTTATTTTTGTAGTGAATGAGTTTATGGTGCAAAGCTTTTTCAAAATTGTGAGTATCTACTGAATAATATTTTCAATGTCACTTACAGTCTTAGATAGCTTCACCTTGTGAATTTTCACTATTTGGTTGATCTTCTTAGTTATTTTGAATTTTATCTTGGATTCTTCTCTCTTCTATCTTCTTTTTAGCATCGGTATTGGGAGACTTGATGTTCTCAATAAGTGTTGCAAGTTAGTAAATGATGGGAGTGGCCTCATCAACATGGACATCAGGTACAACTTGCATTAGCATTTATCTCACATCCTCAAACACCTGTTTATGTTTAATTTCTTGCCTTAGCTTTTCCTGAGCTACTTGTCTGGTGCATAGTTCTGCATACCTTCTAAGAGCTTTGGGGTCCAAGGTTCTAGGGTCACTAAAGGTATTTCTATTACTTCATCCAGGGTGACCGGACCTTTTCCATGTTTCTTCTTTGTTTTCTTCTCCTATTTGCTAGATGTGGGGGATTTCCCATAAAGAACTAGAGCCCTCTGCTCTTGATTTGACTTAGGTGGCTCGGTGGATACACTTTCCTCTTTTTCTTTCCCCTTTACAATTCCCTCAGTGTGAGGTCCTTAGGCTTCTAGCCTTGTGTCCATTGTAGAATCATCTACATTTGGTTCATTTACAGTATCTTTTACTTTTGCCTCTTTATTTTTTGTCTCAGTGTTCTCTTTTACTCCTTCTTCACCCTTTCCTTCGGTTGTATCCAAAGGTTTCTCCGGTGTAGTTTCCTTTGGTTTCTCCTATGTAGCAATATCAATGGCTTGTACCAAAATTGGTAAATTACCCGGCATTTTTGCTCTTATTGCCTCGGTAGTCTTTTATTCCACTATGATCTTGGAAGTAGCAGTAGTGACATATTCATCTTCTTTTTACTCATCATTGGGGTCACCTTTAGTGATATCCTCTATTAAGTCTTCTTCATTCCCAGTTATTAGTGATATCCACTTTTTCGATGTAACTAGCAAGATAAAAATATTTTGCATATGTGTCATCCTTTGGCTTCTCGGTGTTTGATATGTGAATAGGCTCTTCAATTGGTCTTTGTGTAGTAATATCTACATCATCAATGTTTACACCTTTTCCTTTTCATGTGACACCTTGCTCAGGAATAACTGTAAGTGCAGTTTTCTCTGCTTCATCTTTGGACTTCAAAATTTTAGTCTATTTCTCTTTTCTCTCCTCATCAACTTCTTCAAGTTTACCTTGTAGGATATTCATTTCTCACCCTTTCATCAAAAAAAAATTTGCATACTCTTTCATCATATCATCAATCTCTTTAATAGATAAATTTGGCATTGCCAAAATCAATGGTCTTTCTCTCATTTTCTTCTTGGTATGCAAGGCATATGTCCATCTTGTTGATACCTTGTCATATAATTCCTTTGGAATATAGGTATAAAATTAAATTGGTAACCTTTTAAATTTAATCATCATGATGATGATTTCTTCCTCTAGTTTATCCTGATCCTCAGTAGACATATGTACATATTTGTATATCTTAGGGTGACCTAGTCCTCCCTTTTCTTTTATTTCCTTTACAATGTCATCAATAGATTGAGATTTATTTACAACTACTTTGAATTTGATGGTATCCTCCTCATCTAAGTCTATATCATCCTTATTTCTTATTAACTTCCTCCTTTTCTTAGGTGCCTCGGTAACTACTTGAGTACCTCTCTTTTAATAATATGTCTTGGTCGGTGTTGGTCTAGTTATCTTTGCAACTCCATGTTTTAGAGGTGGCAAAACACCTGTAGAGGACCTTGTCATTTCTCGTATGGGGGTTTCAGCATATTTCATTTTTCCTTTTTCTTCCTTCACTAGTTATTCTTGTATTTCCTTGTCTGACTTGGTCTCTTCATCATGATTTTCGCTATTATCGATCAGAAGTTGTTCTTTGGTTGCCTCTTCAACCGACTTCTCTACTTCTTCTTCATCAATTATTTTTCAAGTGTGTCCATCATTTTCTTTGACTTTCTTCTCACTTTTTCTCTAACCAAATCCATTTTGATCCTTTTTTTGCCTCCTCATAGGTTCCAAATCTTGTTGTGTTCTTATCTTTAGGTTCTACCAAAAGTGCCTTTATTGACCTAGTTTCTCGGTCAATGTCAAGTTCATAATCCATTGGTGGTAACCATGCAGTGCTTGGTTCAACTTCCTTTATGAGAGTGAATTTTATGTTCACTAGAAAATAGATTTCATCCTTATATTCTTCCACCAATTGTGCTGGTATCATGCTTCTTTTGTGGTTTCTTTCCTTGAATTTTCCAAAATAATCATCCATGACAGGTTCAAAGTTCTGACCTAAAATTTTTATGAAATCATCAATTGGTATGATGACTGGTTTGTTAACACCCCATTGCACATCATTGATTGATGGAAATGAATTTTGCAAGTAGAAAAATATACATACTAGAAGTGATCCAAACTTGCAAGTGTTGGACTTAGCAACTCAGATTGTTCACATGTTTTCCTCTAGTTGCCTCAGCATCAACTCAGTGAGTTCTAGTTGTAGTCCTTTCTTTACTATCTTGTATGCTATATCAATAGCAATGCAAGGAACATTGTTCAGTCTGCTAGATTGGAATACTTTATAATAAATCATGTATGCTCCAAATCTAGTCTCAGGGTCATTGATAGTGTTAATATGCATACCTCTACCATCGCACTTGACTCCATTAAACTTTTGAATCTCTCTCTTTGGAGGGTGCCATAGGGATTTAGCTTTATCACACATAGGATAACTAGTGATGGTATGAATAACATCCTTTGTGATCTTTACCAGTTCATCTAGCCACATTTTTCCCTCATGTACTCAGCTGTGTACTATCTTGATCCACTCAGTTTTGAATACCTTTGAGAAGTGAAGGGCATTGCTTAAACCTTTGATTTCTAGATGAGTATGCTCATCCTTCAATTTCTTATCATTGCATAACTCTTGGTAAGTGGATTGTAACTCGAAATCACTAATTTCATAAATCTTACAGTGAATGTAGGACCGGATGTCCTTTACCAACATAACCCTAGGTGGAATCATGAGAACGTGCCTTTCTCATCAACCTGTGATGTGACCTCATGGTCTAGTTTGTAATTAGGTTCTTCATAAGTTTCCCTCTTGATTAGTGTTACCTTCTTCTCATTATCGGCTTTTCATTGAGTGTTCTTCAAGGTAGATGTCATCATTTATAACAAATTGGGGCTTCATGAAAACTGTATTCAAATAGCTCGATTTTCTTCAAACTTACTTGTACAGCTTCCAAACTATTTGAGAAATGCTCAAATCATAGTGAATAGCTTGGAATATTGTTGATCAAATCTTTTCTCTTTTCTCTCTAGTTTTGCAATGTGAAAAAATGAGTTGGCTCAACTTCTATTTATACCCAAAAACCTTTCCCACTAAAAATACTTTTCATTAAATGATTCATCAACCACAACTTAGTTAATGATAAAATATTTAGTTGGCTCTGTTAGAAACTTCAGCTCGGTGAACACTACCAATGCTCAGTTGACTATGAAATTTAGTTAACCTTAACACTTTCACCGACTAAAAAACTTTCACTCGGTCATTCTTTACCGACTATACTCATTTCAAGTTCAAAACATATAACAACTTATTCCATCTTATTTCATGTTGATTTGGTATTCATGCAATACATATAAGAAATTGTTGTAAGATATAACTGATTAAAATTCAATTCCCATACTTGATTTTCTTAGGTGGAGGTGGTGAAATCACCTAATCCAAAGGATGAGGTGTCACCGAATGTTGTGATTTTCTTGCATTATCTTCAATTGATCTTCTCCACATTTGACTCATTTTATTTTTAATTCTATCAATGGTATTCTCATTCATATCAGCATTCAATTCTGGTATTCGACCTCTGTAATCTTTACTTAAATAAATGACCTTGTGATAGTGTAGACATGTCATTCCATAATTTTTCCAATTTCTAGATTTTCCTCTCTAGTGTAATCTCATACAATTTGTTATAACATGACCATACCTACTACATGTTGAAAAATTAACCCAAGTGTTGTAATCCCAAGTATAAGAATTACCTTGCCTTCTTAGTTGATAGCTATTATTTTATCTGTTCAGTTTCCAAAATTGTTTCAATTGTGCCCTGCATTCCTATGATATATGACCACGCACAACAGTTCTTTACCACATAGTGTCTCTTAGGTGACTTGTGAAGGATCTGATAACCTCTAATCCAAAGAAGCACAAGAACACCTACATGCAAATACCCAGTACAAGGAGGAAGCAAGAAAGAGAGAAAGGGCCAAACTTAGAAATTCTCAAAAAATGAGAGCTAATTGCTAATCCAAGTAACTGAAAAAAGAAATACAAGGTTCAACCTATAAGGGTGAACAAAACCCTAAAGCCTAAAAAATCTAGGTTGCACATTAATAATTAATAAAAGAATTAATTATTAATGTGCCTAAGAGAAAGCTAAAGCACCAAAGAGTAATAACTTAACTAATTAAATCAATATGATTTAATTAGTAAGAAAACTAAATATTACTCTAACACCCCCCCTTAAGCTAAGCGCAAGGGGTAAGCTAACCTAGCACAGCTATGAAAGTAGGAAATGGGTCCTGGCAACAAAGCCTGATTAGGTACCCAATACAAGGAAATCTCTATAAACCAGAGACAAAGGAGAAAACCCAGTGGGAAAAAATCCTCTCCAAAAAGAGATATAAAGGAAAAAGAAAAAAAAAATGACTTCAAGAGATTCTCTCAAAGCCTTAAGTACAATGTGTGCTGCCAATCCCCCTATGAGAGAGGATCAAGGCTCCAAAGCCCCCCCGGAATGAAAGAACCCCTAGATCAATGAACAAACCACTATGACTCCAATGTAGAGGAGTGAAATTCAGTGGATACTGAAGAGGTAACCTCAAAAGATGACGTGCCACTAGAAGGCCAAGATGATGCTCGAAGGAGTAAACATGAGGATCCTGAAAGGGAATCCCCAATGTAGGTGGTGTGATAGGTGTGCTGACACTGTCATGAAAGAGGAGATGAATTTCCTCTATAGAATCCTCAACAAGTGCACCTGGTGGCTCTTAGTCTTCTATTTCTCCTTCTTAGAAGAAGATGGTGGGCTAGTAGAGTGCTGAGAAGAGGAATCTGATATCTGCTTTGGCTTCTACTTTTGTATACCTTGAGGTATCTTGGCAAGCAATGCTTGTGACTGTGAACTTGTAAGTGAATCCATCTAGGTGAGATTGGACTGCTCATGAGTCAATGTGTCATAGAATGTCTCAAAAGAAGGCATAACATGTCATGCACCCAGTGCATCCATAGTGGAGTAGAAGGTAGAAGTGAAAATATGATAAGGACCTCGAAGCTTTGAGAGTATCAAAAAGATACACTCATCATCTAACTTTGCCTTTCTAGAAACCTGTAAAATAGATCGAAGAGACTTGAACTTCATTAAGAAGTCCTCAATGTTGGTGAATGATTTAGGTGCCAAGGAGGTGAACTTTGCATCTATCTGTAGAACCCTGAACTCATTCATTGTGCCAAAAAAGGTGGAAAACTTGTTCCACATAGCCCTGGGTGTGGTCAAACCATCCAAGTGGAACAACAAACCATCTGAAATATTCAATGCAATGAGGCCCATTGCCTCATCCATCCTATTTCTCTGCATAAAAGCCTCATAAGGCCTCTATAGAATTGGTAGAGCCTCATCGAGGCATGACCATAACCCTTTTTCCATAAGAAATCTGGTCATCTGTCATTTCCAAGTGTGGTAGTTGTGAGGTGTAAGGCGGGTGATAGAAGAGTCTATCATTGAGAGAAGGTAGACAACAGTAGAAGGGTCTCTTTGAAATAAATGATAGAAAGAGAAGTTTCACCCCCCCACAAAATATTATACTATCTCATGTACACTTCAAATAAGTATGTAAGCACAAAAAAACAAGGAAAAAACATGATTTCCAGATGCAGAGAGAAATGAAAAATGAAGCCTCCACTTTGATGCAAAAAATGAAAGAGCTTTCCGGTGATATTTTGTTTTCCAAAA
Organism: Chamaecyparis obtusa; assembly: GCA_027943335.1. NCBI lineage: Eukaryota > Viridiplantae > Streptophyta > Pinopsida > Cupressales > Cupressaceae > Chamaecyparis > Chamaecyparis obtusa. The sequence goes on from BSBK01001446.1 coordinate 629,297, forward strand.
AATGATACTGTATGCAAAAGCTATAGCCAAAAAACCAACTACACCTCTAAAATGGAGCTCTCTGGAAAAACACAAAGACGAAAAAAAATTTGATGGCCGTCTGCACATCACGGGCCTGTCTTGCCAGGAAAATTTTTGGTTACCAAAAAAATTGAAAAGGTTGCCGTAAAAAAAAGAACTATCTAGGAAATGACATTTGTAGTCGGAATGCTGATGTCATTGGCAGCTTGCAGCTTGTGAGCGGAGCACAAGTGGCGTAGCTGGGTGGAGGTGGCACTGCGACTAGGCGGAGGTGGTGCCGGAGCAGAGCTCGAGTGGTGGCCTGGCCATGATGGCTCCCGAGTGGGCCGCTGGTGGTGCGCTGGGTGCGAGCCAGGCATGGGTGGCGTGCTAGCTACACATGGGTGGCACGATGGCAGGGCATTCTGCCTGCACCCAAAAAACCTTTAAAAAACAAAAATTATTTTTCTCAAAATTTGTGTCGTACGGCCTAGGAGAGGGAAAAAAAATTCCCAGAGGCTACTGTGGCCAAAAAAAACAAACTTTATATGAAAATTGAATCTCCCAAGCCTTCTAAGCACGATGGTGAGGTCCATTTGAGCCCAAAATGCCTCCAATAAAAATATTTCCCCATATCCAATAAAAAAACTCTTGAAAAACTTGAAACCCTTAACCTCAAAACCTACTTCATCAAAAACATCAGAACAGGCAACAGCAGGGGAGCTCTGATACCATGAAGGATCTAATAACCTCTGATTTGAAGAAGCCCAAGAACACTTGCATGCAAATATATGGTACAAGGAGGAAGCAAGAAAGAAAGAAAGGGCCAAACTCAGAAATTCTCAAAAAATGAGAGCTAATTGCTAATCCAAGTAACTGAAAAAAGAAATACAAGGTTCAACCTATAAAGGTGAACAAAACCCTAAAGCCTAAAAAAGCTAGGTTGCACATTAATAATTAATAAAAGAATTAATTATTAATGCACCTAAGAGAAAGCTTAAGCACTAAAGAGTAATAACTTAACTAATTAAATCAATATGATTTAATTAGTAAGAAAACTAAATATTACTCTAACAACTTGTTCATCTTTGATCTACACTCATATGTTTGATGTCCATACTTATTGTAATTATAAAAATAACCATAAAATTAAGGAGTAGAGATAGTGATGAAGAGGTGGGGGATGTCGGTGGAGTTCCTTCTCAAACTCATCAAAATAAAAGGTTCAAACCCTTACTAGGCCTTCTAACCCCAAGGCTTCCAAATAGCCAATACCACACCACTGACTCACACACTTTCCCAAACACCAAGATGATTTTTTATGACCTTAATAAGGTGTATTCAATAATAATTACCAATTTTTAGGTTTTTACATAATACCCAACACCCTAAACCTTTAATTTGTCTACTTGGCCCAATTGTTTCCCTAGTAGGTCTCCAGTGATTCAAAAGTTGATTTTCCTCACAAGTTCCTCAAAACACTCAATAAAAAAATAAGGGATTCAGATACCCTTTTCAACCTTCTTTAACATATCTCAACCTTGGTATAGGTTGTTTTGGACCAATATACCCAAACTCGGATTGTACCCATATTCCAAGCATAAAAATGGGTCATTTTCCAAAGAAAGTACAAGATATTCTTAATCCCAAGACACAAGACTCTTAACAGTCCCTCCAAATGGTTTATAACAAAGGATTATCAAATCAGATAGGACCTTTTTTCAATGCAAATACAAAATCCCCAAAATGGTCACTCCCAAGCCCTTAAAACAAAGGTTTCTCCAATCCACAACCTCCAATCCTTTCTAGACTCAAAAAATGGTGGATTCACCATTAAATTAACATATCAACACTTTGCAAGTCATAAAATATACCCCTTATGAAGGTAGACTACTCATTGGTGTACCCATACCTCCATTTTCTCCACCAAAATCATGCAATCAGTCACTTCCCGGTGATCACCCTGCATTCAAGTGTTATACTTGCATCAAAAAAGGTTAAATAAATAATGTAAAATATTAGGATTCATCCCCATATCATAGTAATCATAGAATGGGGATGAATTTTCAATCCATATCTTAAAAACCTTGTCAAAATAATGATTGTCACGGCACAGTCATCCTTATGGGCTTAAAATCCAATCAAAATGCTTTGTAAGGAATTAAAAACAAGTTTTAAAACATCTAACAACATTATCCTTTGATTAGATTTAAAGGAACATCAAAGAAAGACAACAAAATTACAAGTAAAACTCTTATTTATTGTTCAAAATAATGTACAACCCTGCATATTGGGGATCAGTCTGTACAATCTCTTCACACCTACAAACTTATGATTGGAACTAGTCTAAATAGATATCTATTAACTTCCCAAACTGATCCCAATTGATTGGAAGTCTTTAAACTCTCTAAACAACATTAAACTCTAATTTCCCACCCTTTCCTACCTAGTCATTAGGATTTGAAAATTCAAATTCTAACTTACATTTTAATGCAAATTAGACCTCTAAACTTATCCAACCAAATGGATTTCAACATCGTAGGATTAAACATCCTATCCAAGACCAAGACCATAACCACTCATTTTAATCCCATGGAGCACTAATGGCTCATTTTACATCATTTTTCTCCTAAGGTCCTTATCAGGCCCTTTAGGAGTTTTACCAATTCTATCAAATTGATCATTGCATATGCTCATTATAGGTTTCAAGATCTTCCTAATTAACTTTGAGATATGTCTTCATGTTCTTATTAACACTATGATCAATAGGTAGCTTTATGTTCTTAGGTGTCTTCATGGATGCTCCTGCATCATACACCCTATCTTCAAAAGTGCTCTTATCTCAAGAGCCAATGTTCTTTGTCTTCAAACTACCCATCCTCCTAGATGGTATTCTGCATCCTTGTTCCCTTCTAGACATATAAAAAATATCCTTATCACCTACATTCATATTGTTAGCAAAATCATAACATAAAACATGTTCATCATCTACACTTCCATGTTGTTGTTTGGAACATTTAGAATGTTGATTGTTTTCCTGCCTTCCAAGGCCCATACAAACATTATTTTTACCTTAAAATGCACTTTCCTTCCTCCGATCAACTAGAGGACACCATAATTTACCAATAAACACACCATGTTTTTGATTGTCATCGACATCCTTCATGTTGTCAGCAGCATCATGCTTCATCATTAACAAAGACTTGTTCATAGTCTGATCCTTAACCAAGGACTGGTTGTTAATGCCTCCCAAGTAATCTCTCTAACCAAAACAAACAATTTTAACCTTACCATCACAAGGTAAAGGTGTTAGAATGAATTTCTACCCCTTTTGACACACAACATATGTATTTTCAAACCCATAATGTATTGTTCTCCTAGAAGACTGCCAAGGCCTATCTAGGATAATGTGGCAACATTGCATCAGTACAACATCACAAAGTACCCTATCATGATAATCTCCAATACTAAAATTAACATATTTTTTCTCTCTAATCACTAAATTCTGATCATTATTTACCCATGACACACTTTAAGGATGCTCAAGGGGAAATGTTTTCAAATGAAGTTTTCTCTGTTAGGAATGGGAACACTGAGAGGGGGGCTATGAATCAGTGTTCACTATATTTAACCTTTTTACTTTACTCTTTAAACTTAACTTGAATTCTTAAGTACTGAAATGAACATTAACATAAACAAGATGGATGAACACAACACATAACACCAATATGGTTACAGGGAAACCCAAATAGGTAAAAACCCCAGTGGGAATTGACACCCACTAATAATCTGTACTAGTGTCTTATGATCCTTGTTAGAAGATCCTTAACCATGTTAGGAGTTGTCTTTACAATGCTTTTAGTACAGTGACCTTGTCAAGGGTCAGACCCTATTAGGATTCTTTTACAATAACCTTGTTAGGGGTGAGGACACACTTTCCTATAACTCACTTCTTAAGTGGTGAAGGCTACAACCTTCTGATCTCAGATACTCGCTATATCTGCTGGATGAACTGGCACTGTAACACTGCTTGTCTAATCAGTTCCTTTGATGCACTGATGCTTTGACCTCTTGCAAAGCTCTAATACATCTTATCAACTCTTCGCACACTTATGCTCTTCTTATCTCAACTATCTATCAACTTCCATTCCTATTACAAAGCGTGCATTTCATATTTATATGCGCTACTAAGACAATTAACTAAGTCAGCCTATAACCAATTACATATAACACTTCCAATTGAATTGGATCAAGAGTGTTTACACACAAACATAATTACATGTCTACAACTTAATTACAATAGGCACATAGCCTTTGCAAAATAATATTATAGTCACTAATCAAATTACCATCATTCGGTTGCATACACTATTTTGTTCTAGCATTCACTATCTGTGTAACTTCAACTATCTGTATCTTTTTCATATTGAATCTTTTGATCATGCACTCTTAGACTAAGCATGAATATACTCTTACCATATTATCTTCTAGGGTGCATACCATAACTTGGTCATACACACGTGTGTTGATGCTTTAAACTATTGGTGCTCTGCCAACTATCCAGTCTTCTATACTTAGCCAATTTCTGATCTTCTGATGATGTGTGTTGACTCCAAAACACTATATGACTTTGTTTCCATAATGACAACACTATATCTAGTCATATGCAATAGTATATTCAACTTGCCAATAATCTCCCCCTTTGTCATTGATGGAAACAAAGGAATATGGCACAATTATTAACTATTCTCTTATACAAAAAAAATTTTGTCATACTCTATCTTATATCTCCCTTATATTCTTTACTATACATCTTCTTTACATGTATGACTCCATATTCTATACACTACTCCCCCTTTGACATTAATGACAAAGGTGCTTCAAAAATGTATCTACAAGTACTTACAGTGTTAGAACATCCGAATATGCTATCTATAAGTTTTGGATCTCTTGCTTCCAAAATGCAATCAATGTATTAACAATCTGTAGATGGGCGCATAATGCATATTGTAGCTTCTCTATCTTCTCCAATTTTGTTCTAGGACCTTGATCATATGTCACCATGGTGGCATCGATCTCCTTGATATTCTAATTTAGAATATCTAGAGAGGACGCAAGAGCATTTCTGAGCTATGTCTGCCTTGCCCTTATCTTAGACATCTCTTTCTCAGCTTTTTCAATCTTATCCATCTGCCCTTGGTACACATTATTACACATGTTGACATCTGTGGAGGGATCTTTCACTAATTTCTTTACATTTTCTATCATTGCCTCTGCCTCTTGGATCTTTTTGAAATGATCATCTATCAGCTTATCCTGATCCATACAGTCAGCAATAATCTTTCTTCCCTTTGATGCAAACCCCTTCAAAGATGCTTAACTAATCTTTAGGGAACTTAGGTCAAGTGCAAAGTTTCTAACCAATCCATTTAACCTCTTCTTCATATACTTCTCTTCTACCACTTGAGATGCAGACTCTTCCAAGCTAGAGAAGTTGGTCTTGAAGGCTGTAAGGATGTTGCTAACATCATCAACTGTATTAAAATTAGACACTTTCTTGTCTGAAGGTAATAAATTGTTCAAAATGTTGACTAATTCAACAAAAAAGGGGTTTCTCATAACTTGTTTTTCTTTTGCTTTCTCCATGGCTAAGACACTGATCTTGATCATGTCTTCTTCTCCCCAATAATCCAAACTGGTGGTGTTTGGTGACAATCTTGTCGACAATGATGTTGAGGGTAATGGAGTGATAGGAGTGTTATCCACCATTTCTTTCTTAACTCTTATTATCATTTCAACAGATGGCTTGTCTGTTGGTTCATTTGTTTTTACCTCTTCTTCTCCTTTCTTTTCTTGTATCTTTTCTTCCTCTTTTTTTGTTTCTTTCTCTTTTTCTTTTTCTTTTTCTTTTTCTTCTTTTTGTGTTTCTTTTCCTTCTTTTTCTGTCTCTTTTTCTTCTTCTTGTTGTAACTTGGGTGAATTTTCACCACATAGAATTTCAGCTTCTTGTGTGCTCACAAAAGCTTCTTCAAACTTGTCCAAGTCTTTATCTATGGCCGCCATGGCTATCTCTACATTATCAATGATGATAGTGTTATATTTTGGTGTCTTTGTCATGGGCATAGACTTTTCTACCTCTACAGGAGTTTCAACTATAGACGTTGAATTCTGAGGACCTTTAAATGGTACATTTGTGGTCTCTAACTCCTTGGCTACCTTTGTGGGTACTTTAGCTGTGGGTGCTATAGGTGGATACATGTGCCTATTTAAAAAAACTTTTTCAAAGGCTTTCTCTGTCTCTTTGGCTATTAACTCAAAGTTTTTATCCATTATGTGTAGAGTTCTCAACTTTGTTCTTAGGTGTGGCTTCACCAGATCTAGCAACAATGTTTTCTCTTCTAAAGAACATACCAGGAGACTTTCATCAAGAATCTTTTCCCTTATCCTAAGATCTTCTTCAATAGCCTATTTCTTCAGGGATTCCAATATATTCCAAACATTGTCAGGAATGACTATCTTAAGCTCCAAGACTATTTTTTTGAACTTAATCATATGTTTGATGATCATTCCATGAATTTCTGATTTTTCTATTTCATTTTACATCTCATAAAACTTTCCAATCTGATCCAATCTTCCTTCATCAACAATCCTTGTATTCAATACTTTAAGACTAGGTCTGAAACCTACTTATGGAGGTGCTTGAGTGTTCTTCTTAGTTCCGGTTGCTCATGAGGATGGATGACTACTGCTAATTTATTTCTTCCTTTTAGTCATTTCCTTATACTCAGGAGGAGCTATAAGATCAATTGTTTTTGTGGGCATAAGAAGGACAACATCGGATTTGTCCTATTTATTCTTGGGATCTTTAGATTTCTCAATCTTGACCTTCTTTAACTTAGGATCATCTTCCTTTTCTTCTGCTACAGATGCGCTCTCAATTCCCAAAGCAATCTTTTCTTGTCTTTCTTTTTCAAGGTCTTCTTGATTTACTCCATGAATTCTGAGGATCTCAGAAGTAACCTTAGCTTCTTTTCTTTTAGTTGCTGTGTTGTTCAAAATAGTATCAACTTCTCTTATTTTCTATTCATAAGTCCCCCATCTTGGTTCATTAGGGTCCTTAGGGACTGATAGAAATACTTTTTTATATACTTCTAGGACTTGTTCATCAACCTCATATCCAAGTGGATGGATCCATTGTGTTCTTGGTTCCACTGCTTCCATACAAGTTGTATCAGTTTCTACCATGAAACAAATAGTGTCTTTGTATTTTTCAACAATGCTCTTTGGAATCCTATATCTCATCTACATTCTAATTCTAAATGTCTTCAATTCCATTGTCATCTAGTCCTTTAGTGTACTCTCAGTAGTTTCCTTAAAGGATATATGTGGCATTGTAGGCATACTCTTGTCCAAATACAAATCTGACACCTTTCCAAGAATGTGGAAGTACATGTATATGATCAAAGACCCAAACTTGAATATTTTGGTCTTGTCATGTTTAATGGCTTTAATGTTGTCTATCAGTTGTGCACATAGGATCTCGCATAGATTAAACTCTCTATTTTCTCTCACAAGTCTTATTGCTGCAAGAATTATGGCCGCTGACACACTGTTCACTCTGCTAGTGTGTTGAAACCTATACCCTAGTATCATGCACATCAATTTGATGTATTTTTCCTCTATAGGCTCTATAGTCATTCCACACCTATCACTTCTTGACTTGCATGTTTGCTCAACTATCTTCCTTAGATCCTTGCCTGCTGGAAGAACGGTGCCTTTCTTAGAGAGACCTGTCATCTCATGAATTAGGTCTCTTGTAATCCTTACTAGAACTTCACCTATCCAGAATAGGTCATCATGAATTCTACTAAGCAAGATCTTTCTCCACTTAGAATCATAAAACTCATATGTCATAGCATATTCAACTATGGGATGGTTCTCTAACTGTGCAAACTCATCAAGGAAGGTTTTGTTTGGTTTTATCATGGTCTCAATGTGCGCTCTAATTCTATCAAGACCTATTGGCTCCTTCTTACAATATGTGTATGCATATATGTCTTCAACATGCATAACACCCATAGGGGCTTGGGAGAATGCTCCTTCTAAATCATCTAGGGTAGATTTAAAAGGGTGCCTCTTGAAAATGTATCTCTTTTTCTCCACAACATCAAACACAAAAAGAGTAGCCATAACTTACTTGTTTATTGCTTTGATTAGGTTTCCAATAACTTATGAATTGTTGTGACTAATTAGGGCTTCCACAACAAATCAAATACACTTCTTCATCGGTGAATCATGCGTCAATCCTTCATAATCAACTACTAGGGCTTCAATGCTCTCTAATCACTCAAGCTCAAATGCAATGAGTGATCTACAAGTCTTTGTTTACTTTAAAGTGAAAATTTTTCCATTAATGCTTGCCGCGTAAACTATACTTTCACTGAAAATCTCCAACTTTCATTCTGCAATCAATCAAGTAGTGCGCTCTTGTACATAGCATCATATTGTGTCCAAGATGTTAAATCCATAGGTGCATACTCAGAGGGTGAGTATACTAGCCACACAGGGATCTACAACTAAATTAGCTCCCCCTATGACCCTAAGGGTCATTCATCCAAATGTAGAGGGTGCATCCACTGTGCATGCATCCAATACATTCTCATCAACCTTATCCTTCTTCACCTCTGACCAAATCAAGGTTGCATCTTCCGAAGCTTTCAAAAACTTGACTTCTTCGGTATCCAAAATTGATTCTTCTAGTTTTTTAGGGCTTTCCTGACTTTGCGTTCTTGATTTACAGAACTTTGAGATGTGTCCAACCTTGTTACATGAGTGACAAATAAATGGAGGCCTTAAATTCCTCGGCACATTGACATGGGTTACTATTTTACACTATCTAGCTGAGTGACCATTATAGTTGCAAATCTAACATGTAATGCTCTAAGAACTTCTTGCATTTGGTTGATTCTAATTTCTCTTATTTTGTTGAGTCTTGTTCTTCTAACTTGTTTTACAATTCATAGCTTTATGACCAAATTTATTGCATGAATAACAGTAACCATTGAAAGGTCTTACCTCTTTATAGTTCCTTGCTATGTGTCCATGCTTGTTATATGCATAACAAGTTCGGTCTACTAGCTTGCACTCATCTTTAGATGGTTTAGTATTGTCTTTAGTCTGATTTACTGTCTCCTTAGCATCTGTGGTGTCTTCTGGTGCTTTCATCCTTTCTCACATGTCATCAATCTAATTTTGTGCTTCATTGAATCCAATGTCACTGGTATCTCCTTTAAGCTTCTGAGAATATAACTGAGATTCTATCAAATCCTTTCTTGTGTGTAATTTATCAATGTGATTCTTAGCTTCTTTTAACTCAAATTCCAAGTTTTCTTTGTTTTTTCTTAGCTCCAAGATTTCCATGTTTTCTTGCCTCAATTCTTCATTCAGTTGAAGGTTCTCTTTGATCTGTTCATCATAAACTTCTTGATTGTTGGTTAGATTTTCATCCAACTCTTCAATCTGATCTTTCAAATATGTGTTCTCTTCATTTAGATTTTTTACCATCTTCCCTAAATAACTGTTTGAACATTCTTTCAAATCTTTTCTTAGTCTTTTGATGACTGCTTGAGAATCACTGACTTTTTCTTTCAGTTCTTCAATTTCTTTTTCAGATCTGTCAAGGTCTTCTAGAGAAGCTTCAAGATTCTTTTTCAGATGTTATTTTTATGTCTTTTCCATGATCTCCTCAAGTGGTTAAACTTCTTTGCTGAGGACCAGAGCTCTAATACCAATTGTTAGGAATGGGAACACTAAGAGGGGGTTGAATCAGTGTTCACTATATTTAACCTTTTTACTTTACTCTTTAAACTTAACTTGAATGCTTAAGTACTAAAATGAACATTAACATAAACAAGATAGATGAACACAACACATAACACCAATATGGTTATGGGGAAACCCAAATAGGTAAAAACCCTAGTGGGAATTGACACCCACTAATAATCTATATTAGTGTCTTATGATCCTTGTTAGAAGATCCTTAACCATGTTAGGATTTGTCTTTACAATGCTTTTAGTACGGTGACCTTGTCAAGGGTCGGACCCTGTTAGGATTTTTTTACAATAACCCTATTAGGAGTGGGGACACACTATCCTAGAGCTCACTTCTTAAGTGGTGAAGGCTACAACCTTCTAATCTCGGATACTCACTATATCTGCTAGATGAACTGGCACTGTGACACTGCTTGTCTGATTAGTTCCTTTGATGGGCTGATGCTTTGACCTCTTACAAAGCTCTAATACATTTTATCAACTCTTTGCATAGTTTTGCTCTGCTTATCTTAACTATCTATCAACTTCCATTCCTATTAAAAAGGGTGCATCTCATATTTATATGCGCTACTAAGACAATTAACTAAGTCATCCTATAACCGATTACATACAATGATTCCAATTGAATTGGCTCAAGCTTGTTTACACACAAACATAATTACATGTCTACAACTTAATTATAATAGGCACATAGCCTTTACAAAAAAATATTATAGTCGCTAATCAAATTACCAATAGTCAGCTGCATACACTATTCTGTTATGGAATTCACTATCTTTGTAACTTCAACTGTCTGTATCTTTGTCATACTAAATATTCTGATCATGTGCTCTTAGACTAAGCACGAATATACTCTTACCATATTATCTTCTAGGGTGCATACCAAAACTCGGTCATACACATGTGCACTGATGCTTTGAACTACTGGTGCTTTGCCAACTATCCAATCTTCTGTACTTAGCCAATTTTTGATCTTCTGATGATGTACGTTGACTCCAAAACACTATATGACTTTGTTGCCATAATGACAACACTATATCTAGTCATATGCAATAGTATAGTCAACTTGCCAACATTCTCACCATCTCATAAGATACTAAATTCTCAAATGATCCAAAATCTATGATCATGTTTCATACCTTTCCATAGCTTTTACATTTTTTGTAAAAAGAGTTACCTTTTTCCTCTCTTGTTGTTTCATGGGTGTCTTCATTTCCATTAGATATTATCCTTCTTCTGGGTTTTCCATCTTTTATCCTTTCTCTGATTGTTTGTCTTCTTCCTCTCCACCTTGTGTCAAGTGGACTCTCTTCTCTTCCTTCTTGAAGTCATCCTCTTTCTCAGGACACCTATAGGATTGATGCCCAATTTCTCCACAAGTAAATCATTTACCAGTGAATACACTACTACCTCTACCATAACCATATATGTTACCTCATCTTTACCTTGTATCAACATTTATGCTTTTTCCCTTGTCATCACTAGGTTGTCCCTTGTCATCATTTGATCTACCTCCCCTGCCTTTGTTTGGATTGCCTCTACCACCACTATTATTGTCTTATTTCATCCTCAACATTTCCTCAGCTCTCACAACCAACTTATAGCATTCCTCAACTGATCTAGGGGTTGAAGACTTAATTCATCTTGAATGTTGAATCTGAGCCCCCCTAAATATATTTCCATATTTTCTACCACATCCTCTTCATGGCCAACTCTAATGTCTAGTTTGTGGAATTCTTCAATGTACCCTTGTACATCTAAGTCTATTTTCCTAATACCTTTCATTTTCTTGTACATCTGCACCTTGTAGTCACTAGGTAAAAATTTTGCCTTCATTTTTTCCATCATAACATACCTAGAAGTAATCTTTGGCTTATTCTCTTCCATCTCTTTTCTTGAACACAATCCCACCACAACAAGGCATGTCCTCTCAACCATGAATTTGTAATTATTATCTTTTGTTTATCTTCAATGTCTTCATACTCAAAATAGTTCTCCATGGCACTAAACCAATCAATGATTTCCTCATCATTCATCTTACCTGCATACATGGGTAAGTTTGATCTTCCTTTTGCATCTCCAATCCTTGTGATTTTAGAAAACTTAGCTATCCTCATATCTTCCAAATATAATTGTGTTTCTTCTCTCAAAGGGATATCTTCTTCTCCCTTATCTTCACATTCATCAGCATCTTCTAGCATGCTCTTTACTCTCTTTTCAAGTGTAGTCAATCTTCCAATCAAGGATCTCATCTCTTTGTCCTTCTCAATCTTTTCCCTTCTCTCTTGTTCAAGGCCTTCTCTCATCCTTTTGTTCTCTGTCATTTTCTCCTTCACAAGCTTGGAAAGTTAAGCATTAGTGACCCTCTAATGGATCTCATCATCTTCCCCTTCTGACATCCCCAATGTAAAAGATCAACTATGGAACACTCAAGGAGGAAATGGACACTCCAAGGCCTCAAAAAAGGATCAAGTACACCAAAGACCCCAAAATATTTCTTCTCTCTCTCAACCTAGGATACTCCTAGGATATGATACCAACTAATGGAGAGGTGGGGGAGTTTTTTGGATTTCCTACTCCAACTAATCAATATTTGAAATGTTCAAGCCCTCACTAGGCCTTCTAACCCCAAGGCTTCCAAATACCCAATACCACACCACTGACTCACAAAATTTCCCAAACACCAAGATAGTTTTTTTTTACCTTAATAAGGTGGATTCAACAAGATTTACCAAATTTTAGGTTTATACATTATACCCAACACCCCAAACCTATAATTTGTCTACTAGGCCTAATTATTTCCCTAGTAGATCTCCAGCGCTTGAAAAGTTGATTTTCCTCACAAGTTCCTCATAAAACTCAATAAAAAACAAGGGATTCAAATACCCTTTTCAGCCTTCTTTAACATATTTCAACCTCAGCTTAGGTTTTTTTGGACCAATATACCCAAACTCAAATTATGCCCCTATTCCAAGCACAAAAATGGGTCATTTTCCAAAGCAAGTACAAGATATTCCTACTCCCAAGACACAAGACTCTCAAAATTCCCTCCAAATGGTTCAAAAAAAAGGATTATCAAATCAAATAGGACCTGTGTTCTATGCAAATACAAAATCCCTAAAATGGTTACTCCCAAATCCTCAAAACAAGGGTTTCTCCAATCCACACCCTCCAAGCCTTTCTAGACTCAAAAAATGGTTGATTCAGCATTCAATGAACATATCACACTTTGCAAGTCATAAAAGAATACCCCCCATGAAGGTATATTACTCACTATTGTACCCATACCTCTATTTTCTCCACTAAAATCATGCAATTAGTCACTTCTCGGTGATCACCCTTTCAAGTGTTATCCTTACATCACAAAAGGTTAAATCAATAATGTAAACTTTTAGGATTCATCCCCCAATCATAGTAATCATATAATGGGGATGAATCTTCAATCCATGTCTTAAAAACCCTATCAAAATAATGACTGTCACAGCACAGTCAGCCTTATGGGCTTAAAATCCAATCAAAGTACTTTGTAAGGAGTTCAAAACAAGTTTTAAAACATCTAAGAATGTTATCCTCTGATTGGATTCAAAGGAACATCAAAGAAAGACAAAAAAATTACAATTAAAACTCTTCTTTAATGCTCAAAACAATGTACAACCTTGCATATTGGGGATCAGTCCGTACAATCTCTTCACACATACAAACTTAGGATTGGAACCAGTCTAAATAGACATCTATTAACTTCCTAAACTGGTACCAATCAATTGGAAGTCTTTAAAATCTCTAAACAAAATTCAACTCTAATTGATGCAGAGGTGGGAATGGTGGTCTTTAAATCTTGAAGTTTGAGGGACTTCAATAGTGTTCTTCACAACAACTAGTTATTCTCAAGGATCATCCACATTGATCCAATCCTCATCATGAGAAATCAGAGTGCACAAGTAACTTCTTATGCCACCACCCACTCTACACCTCAATAATCCACTTCATGTCCCTCAACCAATCACTGGCTTCACCTATACAACTTTTCCAAGAAACAATCCTTCAATCGGGTGCTCAACTAGGCCTAATCCCCGAGTAGCCCCGCTAGACCAATTTTTCTAGGATTTAATAAAACTTCTCCAAAAGAATCAAGAAAATAAGGACATATCAATATACCCTTTTCAAATTTATACAAAATATATAAAAACCAAATACTATTCCTTTGGACCATATTTCCAAACAATAATTGTTACTCTGCCACTAGCCCTTTATTAGGTCTCTCATTTCAAAGAAACCACTAGCTAATCACATACCTTATCATCCAAACCTTCAATAGAGTTATAATAGCATCCCAAATAAATAATTTTCCCATTCCCAAGAGGTATCATTGAGTTTTAACAACCCAATCACCAAACCCTCATTCTTAGGTGCTCTAATCTAGGGTTTTCTCAACCAGACACTTCCACTTACCTTCACACCCCCTTAGTGGTTCCAACACCATTAAGTGAGAATATTGTGACATTCCAAGTCATAAAAGATGGCCCTCCAATGGGTAAAACCTCCATACCTTGACTAGTCCGAGCATAAGTTACCCTTTAATCAGCATTCTCTGCTAATCAGAGATCTTTTCACTTTACCCCTTTTTATCCCTAAAAATAAACATATGTGGGAACACATATTAAAATTAAATACAACCTCTTACATTCCATATCCACCATGTAATTGAGGGATCACATAAATCCATTTTTGTTTCAAAACAAATGATTGTTGCACATAATCACTGTTCAGGAACAGTCAGTCATAGACAGGGTTCTTTTCTTTTAAACCTCACTAAGATGATACAAACCTACATAGGAATGAATTATCACAACTAATATAATCCATCCCAAGCAAATTTTCATTGAAATAATAATTCAAGAACATAAAACAAGGATTGTGTCCTCACCGGCAGAGACAGGGCAGTTTGCAAGTAATTTGCATTTCATTGATACAAAATTATTTTACATGGCTTATTGATTCACACATGCCTACATATATCCCCCTAACTCTCCTCTTAACTCTCCTCTCTCTAAATCCACTCTCAAACATAGATAAATAACCATCTAAAACTGGTTGGATTTTCAACTTCCTTCCCACAACCGATACAGTCAGTTATGACTGTTGCAATTCTTTAGATTATGTTTTCAATTTGACAAAAAAGTTGTCAATTAAAAAACTCTATATCCTTTTGTCTTTTATAGTGACTCCCCAATGTCTTTTAGGCTTCCATATTTATTTTGAATCCCTTATACCCTCTCTTAAACCCTTAAACCCACATATGAGCCTTTAAGGCTTATTTTTGACATTTTTAGGCAATGTTACATTTGTGGCACTTATAGTGCATTACATAACATATAGTGGATCTCATGGCCCTATTACAAACATCATTGACCTTATGGGTCATTAAACCATTACATCTAACTAGGATCCTTAACTGACCCCTAGGTGCATTCCTAGCCTTCACATGCCATCAATGGCTTACAATGCTTTAACCCTTTACAAAAGGATTCAAATACAATCCAAAACATAATCAAAAAATATTTAAATGACTATTATTAATCTCATTACAATGCCAATGACCTTTTAAGGTCATGTTTGTCTTCAAATCCTTCCAAGGTCTATCAGTGACCCTGGTGTACCCTCTAGGCATTTTCCTTGGCCTTAATGCTCCTGCATCATACTCCATAGCTTGAAAATTTTTCCAAGTCCTCTTGGAAACCTGTAAAACAATAATGTCAGAAAATAAACATTTTATCTTCACCCTTGGCTTGAAAATATCAACATTAAGGATCCATGTCATCCTCTCTTGCTATTGTCTCAAAATGAAATCTTGCATCTTCATTTTTAGTTTGCCTCCCATGGGAAAAAGGTAAACCATAAATTCATCCCAAATCTATACCACATCTTTAGTCTAATTCCTTGATACCATTGTTTCTCCTTGCAACACTCTATTGCTTAAAAAGTTAGTCTCCTTTCCTACCGAGACCAATCCATCTTGTACCACATGCTTCTCCTCTAGGAATTTCAAGCCTTCTTAAGTATTCATGGATACTTTCTCAGCCTCACAAATGACCCCATAGTCAGGTTCTTCCTCACCTACTACCTTCTCTTATTGGTCTTCTCCGTGCAATTCTCCTAGGAATACCAACAACCCACTAGTCATGGTGGCTTCCTCTTTAGCCATGCTACCATGTTGCTCACCATCTTCCACAACCAAAGGACACAACACTATCCCAACCTGAAAATTTTTATCAGATTCAAGCCTTTCATGACTTGATTTACTATTGCAACCATCAACAACCTCATCTACTATATCTGAATCATATTTTAGAACCTCTTTTCTCTTAGGCTCATCCACATCTTTAAGTGTTATTTGTTGCACTTCTTCCTCTTCATCATCCACTACTTTCTCAAGAAGTGATGTTATTCACTCCCACTTCTTTTGACTCTTCTCCAAAGCCTCTTCAAGGTTATTTAACCTTTCCTCTTCTTGCTTCCTGGCCTCTTCTCTTTTCTTCCTTTCTTTCTCTTTTCTTCTATCTTCATCCATGTACCCTTTGAGAGCTTTGTAGACCTCTCTCTCAAACTTTGTTAGGTACATCTTCACTATTCAATAATCTTTTGATATCGCTAATACACTGGTCAACTCTGGGACACACTTGGTGGAAATGGGCACTACAAGGCTTCAAAAAATGACCAAGTATACCAAAGACCCTAAAATAATTATTCTTTATTTCAAACTAGGATGCTCCTAGGCTCTGATACCACCTGATGCAGAGGTGGGAATGGTGGTCTTTAAATCTTGAATTTTGATGGAATTCAATAGTGTTCTTCACAACGCCAACTAGTTCTTCTCAAGGATCATCCACATTGATCCAATCCTCACCATGAGAAATTAGAGTGCACAAGTAACTTCTTATGCCACCACCCACTCTACACCTTTTTAATCCACTTCATGTCCCTCAATAAATCATTGGCTTCATCTATACAACTTTTCCAAGCAATAATCCTTCAACTGGGTGCTCAACTAGGCCTAATCCCTTAGTAGCCCTACCAAACCAATTTTTCTAAGATTTCATCAAAATTCTCCAAAAGATAGGAAACTAAGGGCATATCAAGATACCCTTTTCATATTTATACAACATAGCTCAGAACCAAATTATATTCCTTTGGAACATATGTCCAAACAATGATTGTTACTCTACCACTAACCCTTTATTAGGCCTCCCATTTCAAAGAAACCACTAGCTACTCACATCCCCAATCCTCCCAACCTTCAACAAAGTTGGAACATTATCCCAAACAAAGGATTTTCCCATTCCCAAGAGGTACCATCACATTTTAACAACCCAGTCACCAAACCCTCCTTCTTAGGTGCTCTAACCTAAGGTTTTCTCAACCAGGCACTTCCACTTACCTCCAAACCCCCTTAGTGCATCCAAAACCATTACATTAGTATATTATGACATTCCAAGTCATAAACGATGGCCCTCTAATGGGTAAAACCTCTAGACCTTGACTGGTCCAAGCTCAAGTTACCCTTTAATCAACATTCTCTATTAATCAGATATCTTTGCACTTTACCCCTTTTCATCCCTACAACCAAACATGTGTGGTAACATAAATTACAATTAAATACATCCTCTTACATTAAATATCCACCATGGAAGTGAGGTATCACATATATCCATTATTGTTTTAAAACAAATGATTGTTGCACATTATCACTATTCAGGAACAATCAGTCATAGACAGGGTTCTTTGCTTTCAAACCTCAATAAGGAGACACAACCTTGCATAGTAATAAATGAGAACAAATAATATAATACATCCCAAGAACATTTTCATTGAAAGAAGAATTCAATAACATAAAACAAGGATTGTGTCCTCAAGGACAGAGACGGCAATTTTCCAGTAATTTACATTTCATTGATACAAAATTATTTTACATGGCTTCATTTATTCACACATGCCAACCTATCTCCCCCTAACTCTCCTCTTAACTCTCATCTCTCTAAATCCATTCTCAAACATAGATAAATAACCATCTAAAACTAGTTGAATTTTCAACTTCCTTCCCTCAACGGGTACAGACAGTTATGATTATTGTAATTCTTTAGATTATGTTTTCAATTTGACAAAAAAATTGCCAATTCAAAAAATCTCTATCCTTTTGACTTTTATAGTGACTCTCCAATTTCTTTTAGGCTTCCATATTTATTTTAAATCCCTTATACCCTCTCTTAAACCATTAAACCCACATATGAGCCTTTAAGGCTTACTTTCTCCATTTTTAGGCAACATTACATTTGTGGTACTTATAGGGCATTACATAACATATAGTGGCTCTCATGACCCTATTAAAAACATCATTGATCTTATAGGTCATTAAACCATTAAATCTACCTAGGATCCTTAAGTGACCCCTAGGTCCATTCCTAGCCTTCACATGCCATCAATGGCTTACAATGCTTTGATCCTTTACAAAAGGATTCACATACAATCCAAAACATAATTAAAACATATTTAAATGGCCATTATTGATCTCATTACAATGCCAATAACCTTGTAAGTTCATTTTTTTCTTCAAATCCTTCCAAGGTCTATCAGTGACCCCGGTGTACCCTCTAGGCCTTGTCCTTAGCCTTGATGCTCCTGCATCACTAATTTCGTACCCTTTCCTAACTAGCTGTTAGGATTTGAAAATTCAAATTCTAACTTACATTTTAATGTAAATTATACCTCTAAACTTATCCATTCAAATGGATTTCAACACCATAGGATTAAACAACCTATTCAAGACCCTAACCACTCATTTTAATCCCATGGAGCAGTAATGGCTCATTTTACATCATTTTTCTCCTAAGGTCCTTATCAAGCCATTTAGGAGTTTTACCAATTCTATCAAATTGATCATTGCATATGGTCATTATAGGTTTCAAGATCTCCCAATTAACTTAGAGAGATTTCTTCATGCTCTAATCAATAGGTTCCTTCATGTTCTTAGGTGTCTTCATGGATGCTCCTGCATCAATTAGGAATACCTTTAGCTTTACTTCTATAGACATTTATTATGTGACCTAATTTTCAATAGTGATAGAATGAGAGATTCTTTGGACTTGGATTTGAATAGGCATTCTTTTGTTCTGCATGTTTTGATGGCTCTCCCTTCTTAGTATAACCTAATCCAGTGGTGGTGTCCAGTGCCCTCTGACTATTTAATAATTCATACATCCTTTTGGTACTTTCCTTAGTTTTTATTATCATCTCATTGTATTGTTTTTGCATCTTCACTTTATTTTTGAGTCTTTCATTCTCTTCCCTTAATTCACCAATATCTTTCAATTTTCTAGCAAGCTCATTGTTTAATCGATTGACTTCTTGACTCATGAAAACCATCTAATTAGAAATTTCAAAGTGATGCTCAGTCAGCCTTAGTATTTCATATTCTTTCTCTTCCAACTTTTCAGTCATTTGTTTTATGTCTTCAATATCCATATTCCTTTCTTGTTTATCTTTTCGTGTTTTGTTCATAACTTCAATCATTCTTACCATTTGACTTTCTTGTCCAATTTGCATTTCTTTCACTTGTTCGGTGAGGTGTTGATTCTTTTCAAATAGATCTAAGATAGTTCCTCCAGATGCATCAGATATACTTTTGGATCCTTCAGATAATTCCTCTATCTCTTCTTCTTGATACCGAGTCTCATTATACCAAAATGCTAATTCTTTTCTTTTGATTAGTGACTCTTTATGTTTTTCCTTGATGTCCTTAAGTTGTTCCATGAGAATCTGTATCTCCAATTTATGATTTTCAATTGTCTTATCAAGCTTATACCTTTCCATCTTTAAGATATTTCCTCTTCAGTGATTATACTTCTTCAACAAGAGGACTAACTTTGATACCAATTGTTGGTATTATGGAAAGATGAGTTATTGAGAGGGGAGGGGTGAATCAGTAACTCTAAAAAAAAATTGTTCTTTATCCTTAAGACAATGTATCTTAGTAACTAATTTTTATGTAAACATTTCATCCATCCATAACATAACTGAAAATAAGAAATTCTTCTAATCTAACATGTAAATCATTCATGAAACTTCATACACAATACACAAGTATTTTGGTATCACAAAAACCCTTGTTAGAAGGTAAAAACTGTTGTGGGGATGACACCCACAAAGATTCACTAACTGCAGTAATAAAGTTTTTTGGTTAAGGCTATAATGTTGATCACTTCTAATGATCTTACCCTAGTAGGAGTAACAATAAAGACCTATAAGGATCTACCTGGTTAGAGAATTTAAGCAGCACTGTTAAGTGTGCACTTGGTTAAGAGATTTTTAAAAAGACTTGTTAGGTCTACTTTATTAAGAGATTTAAGTCTGCCAAAATTGTTAGAAAGTAACAGTAAATTTGACATGTATGTAGAAACTTAATTTTCCTAATTTCAGATCTGATAAGTACTTAACTAATATCACCTTGTTGTGATAGATTTCTTCTCTCAATACTACTTGATAGCCTTCTGATGTGCTTCTGAATATAATCCTTGAATGCTCTATCAAAACTTTAACTTCACAACCCTGTCTAATCTTTAGATGTCTCTTGTAGGTGGATACTTCATGTGTGTTCCCTCTTTTTTTCATGAAAATGACATCTTGACAATTTTTATATCAAAATATTTTGACCTAATTTGGGTTATGGTCTCATCTATAAAACCTTAGATCTACAATCCAAATGAATAACCTAAAACATCATTACATATGTATCGTCAATCATTTAAATATTACATCTACATTTAATCTTCACCTTGATCTATGTAAACCATTTTCTAGCTCGGTATAAACTATTTACCTTATTTTATGTGCCATTACATACTTCTATGTCTTTCATGTTTTACTTGGTGTATATTGCATTCATGACTCAGTAATATAATGATGCTTGGTATATATGAGTTCTTAGTTATAACTATACTCGGTAATCATCTGACTTGGTTAACATGTTACTCTACCTTGTGCTCTGCTCAGTTACTATACTTAGTGTGTTGACTGGCTAGCTTATTTTCTTACTTTACCGACTATATGTGTGACACTAATGACAACTCATAATCTAATAGATGCACCTATATTTGTCCATTCAATTAATGTAGATGGAACTATGTCAAAATTGTTAACCCATGCTTGGATTAATTCCATCTCTCTTTTATCATTAGGTGGTCTTGAAGCCATAGATGTGTGTTGAATTACATCACCTTCATCTGTCTCCGTGATTGGACCCACTATATGCAATGAAAATATAAACCTATTTACTACAAATGAAAAACACCAAAACACCCAAAAAAATCACATTAGATGTTAATTATTTCAAATGCAACAAAATATGTAATCTTCACTACAATCTCTGATGAACTAAAACAAGGGCACCCAAAGCCTTGTTTGATTTTCTCTTTGAGATTATTGTGGGTATGCTCTCCCAACACAAATGAAATGAAAAACTAAATGCAAATACTATGGGATGCAAGCTAAATGATGGTGAAGGGATTGAGAACAAGTATGAGGAACTTGCTCCAAGCTTCACGCAAGTTTAAGATTAAGATTGATGCAAGATTGATTCAAAACTATGATAATGATAATAAGATTAAGATTTATGATAATGCAACAAGATTAAGATCTAAGAACAAGGTTAGATTGCAGTCAAGAATAGAACTATAATGATTAAGAATGCTAGAAGATGCAAGAGATAAGAGATTAAGAAGAAAAAGAACATAGACCTAAAATGAGGAGTGGGACTTTCTTTTATAGAAAATGAAAAGAATTAGACAGTGGAGATTAAGAGACAAAAGAATGAATGGCCAAGATTAAGAGGCAAAAGAGGAGTGGCTAAGATGAAGAGGCAAAAAGAAATGAGTGGTTTGGATTAAGAGGCAAAAAGATGTTAGGTAGGGTTTGAAAAAGGTGAAGTGGCAAAAGTCAAACTTCATTTTGAGAGGGAAAGAGGAATTTAAAAAAATGATTGGTGGAGAAAAAAGATGGAGAGGTGGCCACCTTGGAAAAGATGAATGTGCACATTTTTAGAGGTAATCCACCTTTTAATTAAGATTAGAGGAATACTTAGAAAAAGGCAAGATTAGGAAAAGGGGAAAATAGATTAAATTAAAATAAATTTAATTTAATCATGACTTAGAAGAACTTTAGGCTAGTGGAGGAATAAAATAAATAAATTTTATTTTATAAAGACAAATGGAGGAATAATACATTAAATTTAATTTAATATATTAAAGTATTTAAATAAGATTTAAATACAAAGGGAAAATGACTTTATTTAATTAAAGTAAATTTAATCAAATAAATAGAAGAATATAACGATTATAGTGAATTAATAAAATTAACCATAATGTTAAGGAGAAAAATTAATAAAAATTAACATTAGAGTGAATGGACAATTTTAGGTGTCTATATTTTGCCCCTCTTTGATGTGGTATTGAAATTGGCATCGCGTCAAAGAAGAAAAAAAATGAGATGTCCCAGGAGTCATGTCTAAGCGATGACGAGAAGATGAGGATTGTGCCCCCTCGAGAAAATTGAGAAAAAAATTAATTTTGACAATTTTCTCGAAAAGGAAGAGAAATGATAGAAGTGAATGTCCCACCGGGCATGCCAAAATGTATGCAATAAAAATATGAACCTATTTTCTGCAAAAGAAAAACACCAAAACACCAAACAAAATCACATTAGATGTTAGCCATTTCAAATGCAACAAAATAAGTAACTTCCACTACAACCTATGATGAGCTAAAACAAGGGCACCCAAAGCCTTGTTTGATTTGCTCTTTGAGATTATTGTGGATATGCTCTCCCAACACAAATGAAATGAAAAACTAATGCAAAACTAGGAGATGAAAGCTAGATGATGGTGAAGGGATTGAGAACAAGTATGAGGAACTTGCCTTGGAAGCTTCACAAATGATAAAGATTAAATGATGTGAGATTGATTCAAGACAATGATAATGCAAATAAGATTAAGATCTAAGATGAATGCAACAAGATTAAGATCTATGAACAAGATTAGATTGCAATGAAGAAAAAAACTAGAATGATTAAGAATTCTAGAAGATACAAGAGCTAAGAGATTAATAAGAATAAGAACTTAGACCTAAAATGAAGAGTGAGGCCTTCTTTCATAGAAAATAGAAAGAATTAGATGGTGGAGATTAAGTGGCAAAAGAATGAGTGGCTAGGATTAAAGGTTAGGTAGGGTTTGGAAAAGATGAAAAAGTCAAACTTCACTTTTAGAGGGAAAAGGGAATTTAAAAATGATTGGTGGAGAAAAAAGATGGAGAGGTGGCCACCTTGGAAAAGGTGATTGTGCACATGTTTAGAGGTAATCCAACTTTTAATTAAGATTAGAGGAATATTAGAAAAAGGTAAGCATAGAAAAAAGGGAAAAGGAATTAAATTAAAATTAATTTAATTTAATCATGGTTTAGAAGAACTTTAGGCTAGTGGAGGAATAAAATAAATAAAATTTATTTTATAAAGAGAAATGGAGGGATAATATATTAAATTTAATTTAATATATTATAATATTTAAATAAATTTTAAATACAAAGGGGAAATGAATTTATTTAATTAAAGTAAATTTAATTAAATAAATAGAAGAATATAACGATTATAGTCAATTAATAAAATTAACCATAATGTTAAGGGCAAATATTAATAAAAATTAACATTAGTGTGAATGGATAATTTTAGGTGTCTACATCCACAAATATGACTTTGTTTGCATAAAAATAAATTTTGATGTGCATTGTCCTCAATCTGTTAAAAACATTCTCATCAGAATTTATCAGCAAGTCATTGACAGAAACTTCATCAATTCTAACATCCTCATAAAAATTTTCATGCTTGACTTTGTATTTCAATGCTATGTACACACAATCCCTATTTATAGTAAAGATATAATTCATACCACGTTGATCCCTTCTATGAACAATAATAATTGGCAAATGCTCAATTGTACGTGGAAAAACTTTGGATACGTGTTCTACATGTTGGGGAAAATTTATAGTATGTCCTTTATACTTATACTGACCACATGTTTCATATGTAACTTGCAGTATAGGGCTAACACATGCAATCAACATCTCTTCCACCTGAGTCAAATTTGTAAGCTCTTCTTGTTGAGAGCCAGGGTCCATATTGTTTGAAGATGAAAACCTATGAGTTCCCCGCTCTTGTCTACACCTATTGCATATAGGACCTTCACATGTGCGATATACTTTCATTACAAGATACAATTCTTGACAAACATGACACATATTAGGAGTCTTCAAACTATCTATCTGACGTTCTATGGATGTAGTCTTCATTTTCAACATCCAACTGAATGTTTACATTAGGTTGATTGTTATATCTATGACTTGGTTCAGGATCATCTTGAATCCCTTGACGTCCTTCATTTTGAAGGATTTGTTCAGAAGTTCATTGATGGTTGTTTATTTCAATATTTATTTCATCACGATTTTCATTTTATAATTGTTCCAATGTTACTTATGCCCTTCTTCTACCAATTATTTGTCTATCAACTTCATTACGTCTTATTCTATGTTGTTCTCTTTGACTTTCTGTCTATTGTTCTTGTTGACATCTACAAAACTCTCTTCTATATTGTCTTTGATATTCTCTTCTTGCCTCCTTTGACTCAAAGTTCAACCTTGTTCTCACCATATCTACTATTAAAGAACATAAAATTAGTAACCTCAACAAACTTTGTATGTTCAATATGTAACAACATTATAATATTTAGAAAGAATGAGTGTTACTTATCAATTAATATGCATTGTTATATATAAAATTGAAAGGACATATGTTAATTTATAATACATATCAATTTAGTTTTCATAATTTTTGTATCATGTTTAAATACATATTTATACATATAGAATATCAATTAGGAAAATAAATTAGACAATAACAACAATTTGAGTGAAGAAATGATAAGAATTATAGATATATGGAGAAAATGAGAGTCGAGGTATTGTAACAATAAAAAAAATGAATATTTTATAAAATAATGGATATATAATGACAATGAAATGGTCTAAAGGGCTATTTTTGTGAAAACGTGACAAAACATGATCTCTTATTTGGAATAGTAAACAATGAAACCCAAAAATATGTGATCCCATTTTTAGAGGTACTGGATCTCAAAACAAAAAGTAATTGTGAACTCTTCAATTCCACTGTGTTGGTCTTCATCTTCCTCTAATCCATTCTTTCCCTAGTCGTAAGTGGGAGCATGAATATGGTTTTAGAGTATGAGTGTCAAGGAAATATACTTCAAAGAACTCTTGAAGACTGAGTGGCAAAACAAATCTATCAACATTCACACCTGACCACCAACAATCATTGTCTAGAACTTCAACTGCAAACCCAGGTGGTACATATCGAGGCAAACTAATCACGGGTGGAATAGGTCTCATATAGTCTAAAAAGACTTCCTTAATGAGGGGATTTTGAGCCCATTCGTAGCTTATGAATTGGTCATATCTCACAGAAAATTTTGGTTTATCAGAATTGTCTACAATGCCTATAATTATTCCTTCAAACCATGCCCCTTTGAAGCCCTCCTCATCGCAGCTAACTTCTACCTTCATTCCCATATTAATGTCCATTTGTATGCCTTATTTATGATTACAAAAAAACCATTTCAATTCATAAATGAACAGATATAATACAATTGTAATACAATTAACAAAATCAATTTTATTAAATCAATATTTAAATCTAATTTTTAAATAAAATTATGTAAATATAATTTTAAACATCTAATTTTATCAATACTATTAATTTCATTAATACAATTAAGAAAATCAATTTCATTAAATCAATTTCTAAATCTAAATTTTAAATGAAATTATGTAAATCTAATTTCTAAATCAAATTATGTAAATATGATCTCTACTAACATATTATGTAGATCTAATTTTAAACATTAGGAGACCTTAAACATTCATGTAAAAAAATGTATAAAAATATGGCAACATTGCCATCCATATTAAAAGTAAATGTAATATTTAAAATAAAGTATTAAAATAGAAACAAAATCAATTTAATTAAATAAAATTATCTAAACAAAAAAAACATTTTAATTTAGAAATTAAAAGATAAAATACAATCCCTAAGACTAAATTTAATTTGTAATATATGCAAATGCTCATTAATATGGCGGCATTACCATCCATATTAAAATTAAATCTCATATTTAGAATAAAGTATTAAAAAAATTTAAAAAATCAATATAATTAAATCAAATTATCTAAATCTAATTTTTAAATCAAATTATGTAAAACAAATTTTAAACATTAGGAGACCTTAAAACATTAATGTAAAAAATATGGCGGCATTGTCATCCATATTTAAATGAAGAATAAGATACAATTTTTTAACCAAATTATTTTTATAAATAAATAAAATATGGCAACATTGCCATCCATAATATTTATATAATTAAAACTATATTAAAACTATATAAAAAACTATATTCAAACTAAATTAAAGATATTAAAACTAAATAAAAACTATATAAGAACTATATTAAAATTATATTAAAACTATATTAAAACCATGTAAAATTTATATTAAAACTATATAAAAACTAAATTAGAGATATCAAATGTTAAATATATAAAAACTATATGAAATAAAAATAGACAATACAATATATTTACCTTCAAATATGATCTTCCAAATAGATCCTCCAAAATTGTCTGAAAATCTCCTCCAAAATCCTCTTCCCTGCAAATATCCTCCTCTCTTCAATCAAAGAAACAAAGAAATCAAATGAAGAGAATTGTTTTATAAATTCACATAGAATCTCCATATCCCCCAAAAGATGTCTATTCATTATTTACACAGTAAAAATTAAAAAAATGGCATGCAAGAAAAAGAAGGCCGTTTGGCCTTATTGACAAATTTAAAAAAAAAAAATTAAAAATTTGTTATTGGTAAACGGGGCCACCACCCCCCGTCCACGGCATCTGTCATCAACTGTTAACAGTAGCTGGATGAACTTCAAATCAAGGGCCCATGAAGCTTTTCGGGCTGATTTGAGAATGGACCTCCTCCTTTTGGAAAGGATCCCTAGAAAGAGGACGTGTGTCCAGAATGGGGCCCTCAGCATTTGTCACCAACTAATGACTATCGCAAGATGAAACATGAGATCTACAGCCCGAAATCCATGATGCATTTCAGGCCAAATTTTGGAAAACACCTTCTCCTTTGCGAATGTGCAACGGAATGAAGACACGTGGCATGAGTTACTTATTAATTTGGATTTAAATTGTTAGCGCCCAATTCATCTCTCATCTTGGCTTTTTCGTGGGGTTTCTAAATCTAATTTTTAAATCAAATTAAGTAAAACAAATTTTACACATTAGGAGACCTTAAACATTAATGTAAAAAACATGTATAAAATCATGGTGGCATTGTCATCCATATTTAAATGAACAATAAAATTAAAAAAATTTACCCAAATTATTTTTATAAATAAAAAAAGTATGATGGCATTGCCATCCATAATATTATATAATTAAAACTATATTAAAACTATATAAAAAAACTATATTAAAAATATATAAAAAACTATATTAAAACTAAATTAAAGATATTAAAACTATATAAAAACTATATAAGAATTGTATGAAAACTATATAAAATCTATATTAAAATTATATAAAATCTATATTAAAAGTATATAAAATTTATATTAAAAAAATTTTAAAGATATCAAATGTTAAATATATAAAATCTATATAAAAACAAAAATAGACAATACAATATATTTACCTTCAAATATGGTCTTCCAAATCAGATAGCTCTCCAAATAGATCCTCCAAAATGGTCTGCAAATCTCCTCCAAAATCCTCCTCTCTACAAATATCCTCCAAAATCCTCCTCTCTGCAATCAAAGAAACAAACAAACAACAAAATCAAATGAAGATAACTATTTTATAAATTCAGAGACTCACCATATCCTCCAAAAGACGTTCATTCTTTATTCATGCAATAAAAATTTTAAAATGGCATGCAAAAAAAAATAAGGCCATTTGGCCTTATTGACAATTTTTTTTAAAAAAATTAAAATTAAAATTTTGTTATTGGTAGAAGGGGCCACCACCCCTGTCCACGGCGCCCGTCGTCAATTGTTAACAGTCTTTGGATGAACTTCAGATCAAGGGCCCACGGAGCTTTTCAGACCGATTTGAGAAAGGACCTCCTCCTTTTGGAAAGGAATATCCCCAGAAAGAGGACATGTGTCCAGAATGGGGCCCTCAGCAGTCGTCACCAACTAACAACCATCGCAAGAGGAAACATGAGATCTACAGCCCACAATACATTTCAGACCGAATTTTGGAAAACACCTTCTCCCTTGAGAATGTGCAGCAAAATGAAGACACGTGGCATGAGTTACTTATTAATTCAGATTTAAACTATTAGAGCCCAATTTATCTTGTGCATTAGCTTTTTCATGGGGTTTTTAAAATATTTTTTTACTTTTTGTTTTATTTTTTTTGTTTAAAGGCCACTTGGCTTTTCTGGGTTTTTTGGTCTTTTAATGGGTCATAATTGACATTTTTTATTAATTATTTTTTAAAGTAATTGATCTCAAGTCTTTATTATGTACACATCATATTCCTTGGAATATGTCATGTTGGTACCGTAGCTTGTGCTACAGCTATATAGGTACACCTCTCGGCATAAACATCGGTGGCTTTCAAAGCTGATGATGAACCAGAGTACTACTTTCATTGATATTGCAAGTTAATACGAGATTCAAGGCATGTAGAGCCAATATGACCTTAGTTTTATTTGCATTAACAAATGGGAGTTCCTTCTATTCTTGTGCAATGAATCTATTATCCACAATGACCCTTTTGTTCATATCCTTGGACTAAATTTTGTGTCCACAATGACCCTTATTGTTCATATCCTTGGGTAGAGTTTTGTTGAGTGCATGATACTAAGAATTCACTAAATGAAAAAAGACAAGGAAAGAGTCCCACCCTCCCTTTGGTGTACAAATATTTGGAGTCAAGATATGTGTGGCATATCAAAAAATATGAATGTTCTTATCACAGACACCCCATAATATTTGACATTCAAAGATCATTGGAATAATTCCCACAATCAGTAATCAAAGAAAATGTCATGTTCCTTCTTTGATTTTCTAGTACAGAGACATCCTGGAATTCCTCAAGAAATTTGACAATCAAAATCGATAATATTTTAAAATATAAGGAGTTAATTCTTCCCTCCATCTAAAGTGCAGATATTTGGAGTCGAGGTATGTGTGGTGTATCAAAATCCAAGTATTTTTATGTTGTAATATTGTATAATTCTATGTATATTGGATATATGAAGGCACTTATCATAGATGCCCCAGAATATATGTCTTATTATATTTCATTGGAGCACATCCAAAGGTAGAAACCAAGTAAAGATATCATGCCCCCTTGTCCTTGCTCCTCTAGTTCAAAGTCATCCTTGAGTCACTCAAAAGACATGATAGGTGAGAATTGATAACAATAGACAGTAGACAAAGAAAATATCATGCCCCCTTCCTTGTTTCTCTAGTCCAAAGACATCCCTAAGTCACTCAAAAGACATGACTATCAAAAATCTAGGACAAGGTCACTCGTGTATGCTTTTGTTTTCTAATCACTATTTTGAAAGGATTCATCCATTTGATAGGTGGTGTTGAACAAACACGATTGTTTGATTTTGATTTCTTGAGTGGTAGAACTCTTGATTATCGATAGAGAATTTTTATGTTTGTGCTTGAAAATATTGAATAGATGATGAGTCCATGTGATGACTAGGAACTTTCCCCCAGTTACATGTAACTGTCCTAAGAAGAAGATGCAGACCAACTCCAAGCCATAGGGATAGAATGTAAAGCCAACTAGTATGTACAAGGGTTCCAAAGTTATGATGGATATGTACAAGCGATAAGGTTGAATAGATATAGGAATGAACCTAATATTTTAATATTTTTGGATTTTTAAATATTTTATGATTTTTTTAGATTTTAAAGATTTTACGATTTTTTGGATTTTAGAGATTTTATGGTTTTTTAGGGGAATTTTTAAAGATTTTATGATGTTTATGGATTTTAGAGATTTTATGATTTTTTGGATTTTAGAGATTTTTTGTTTGTTTATTTTTTTGTATTTTTAAAAAAATTTAAAATTAATCACTAATTATCAAGTAAGATCACATTTGTTTTCCCCCAATGTCTAGAAAGGTGTAGGGCATTATGGATGGATGAGTAAATAGTTGGGTCAAAATGGATAGGAAATGATGGATGACCATGTGTAATGTGACCCTCAGGGATGGTCTAATTTAATATTACCCAAGCTAAGGAAAAAGGATATGGAAGTGTAGGCTAATGAGATGGTAGCATAGAAGGTAATGACATGATGCAATGTAAGGCATGTGTGGTCCAAAAGAGTGGACATGTCAAGAGGCTTTTTAGAATATCTTTTTTCATTTTATGTCCTTCATTTTGATCAAGACCAAAGGATATATATATATATATGTTAGCATGAATGCTAAATATGTCATATGGGAGAGTATTCTATCATTAATAGAGCACTCACATGTTGCATTCATGACTGTGTTTGTCATTGATGTCAACATACTGATTATACTGAAGATTAGCATAGTAGCAGACAGAGTTTGAATTAGCACACGTAGAGAATTAAAGATGAGGTTATGCGAAGATGAGGACATGATTCTTATAGTGTCATGATATCATTGTTAAGAATGCATATAGAAATTCAAGTATTTGTGTCAGTTATAAGTGATCTAGTGGAAACTATATTCTGACAGAGTTCCTGAGAAGCGATTTGTGATAATTGGATTATATATCCTAACATGGATAGAATCTGGACAAGTGAAGTTATATAGAGGTTAAAGACATTGTGAAGGAAACCTGGATAAGTCAGCATAGTTAGAGGTTGCACGTGTGAATATTTATTAAGTTTTTGAGCCGACAATTTTGTGTAATTATGGAAATATTATGTAACGTGTAATGTTTTATATTTTTTAATTGGTGAAGCCTAATTGGCCGACTAAATTATGAATTATTGAGCATGGTATAAAGGAAGCATTGTTTTCCTTGATTATAGTGTGTTTGTGTGTGTGTGTGTGTGAATGTGAAAAACAAGTTGTGAAGTGTGGATTAATGCGAGTAAGTGATCTAAGGGATTGTTATGTGATGCGGAGTGTGCAGATCTGGTGTTGAGATCTGGTGAAGTATTTGATGCAGTTTAGGCATGGTCAGAGGAGAGAAGCAATGCTTTTGAGATCAGTTATATTTGGTATTATTCTATTTGGATAATCCAGAGATCAGTTGGAAAGTGTGTTCGGTGATATTTTCCATGAAGTTGTTTGGATAGTGGGTCCTTTTGTCTTCTTCAACTCCTAACAGGTTTGGAATCTCCTCATAGGGATTCAATGACTCCTAATAGGGACTAATATGTATGAATGTATCTCATAGACTCTTAACAGGGTCCATCCTCTCACAAGGAATTTTCATATTAGTACATCTTTTGTGGGTACCATCCCCACCGGGGTTTACTCTTTGATCAAGAGGTTCCCTAGTTAACAAACCTGGTGTCATTATGTATGGTTATATTTTTATGTTTTTTGTTTATGTTGATCACATGTTTTAGATATAATAAGTTAATAAAAGTTGTTTTAATCAGATAACTAATTCACCCTCCCCCCCCCCCTCTCTCAATTATCTTGGTGGACTTTACTTTCTAAAAATTGATATCAGGGCATCAGGTCCTTGAAGGAAAAGCTTAACGGCTTAAGGAGATCCATGGAAAGTCATTTCAAAAAATAAAGTCCTAAGTTTAATGGAGTTAACTATGACATCTGGAAAGAGAATATGAAGACATGTCTGCTATGTTTAGGGCCAGGATATTGGCTGATCACAAAGAATGAGAAAATTATCATTGAAAAAGAAAAGATTGAGGATTGCACTAAAAAAGAAAGAGATATATTCATGTGTAACATACTTGCTAGAGAAGCACTTTTTTCATCTCTTCCTGAGAATGCATACAGTTAGGTAAAATCTTTAAAGACATCTCAAGAAATTTGGTTAGCTTTGGAATCTACTTTTGAAGGTGATAAACATGCTAAAAGAATCAGATTAAAAAATTGGATATGTTTATTTCAAGAGGCTAAAATGATGGAAGATGAATCTGTTAGAAGTTATATTGATAGAATATCATAGATTGTTACAAGTATCAAATCTTGTGAAGGAAATAAGGATGAAGATGAAATCATATGGAAGATCTTGAAAACCCTGACTCTAGCATTTAAGCAAATAGTGCATATGATTGAACAAGTCATACCTTGTACTGAGAAGTTTATGACACAAGGAAGGTCAGGAAGAGGGGCCAAAGGTACTCCCTAATTGAAATCTACCCTGTAGAGATCACACATAGAAGCAATTACACAACAAGTGTGAGAGAGAGAATGCAATAGATCCTTTTATTCATCGAATTGATTCATACATGTTAGGTTGTAAGGCTTTCCTGGTTAGGGCTAGATATAATAATTCAATTACAACAGTCCTCCAACATGCGAGGATTCATAAATTATCTTCAATATTCTAACTCCTAACTGCTACCAAAAAAACTTCCTCCTAAAACTACAACCAATGACTACATTATATACAAGGGGATACTGAAACAAGTCAGCCTTCAAATCCACCATTAACAGAAGGAATGACCAGATCTAGGTCCACACACTTCCCAATGATCGATACCAACATTAAATCTGTGACCACAATTAAATGCACAAGTCAGCCTCAACTAAAAACTAAAACAAACAACTCGTTAAGAAAGGATAACTAGGCACTAGGAAAGGATAACCGAGCACCAGGGAATTAACTAACCAGCTCGGTTAAAGAAGGAACCCAAGCAACTACCAAGCCAACTCGGTCAAAGAAGGAAACCAAGCAACATAGAAAACTCAAACTTGTTTTTGGTGACACAGGATTTCCAAGGACCCAAGATGCTCCTGCATCAAACACCTGGGGTTGTTTGAAATGATTCTCCAAATCATGTAGTAGGTACAACCCGAGCTAAATCCAACTCAGATTGTGAAATCCATGAACTATCTTCAATCAGTTTGTTCTTCCACTTTACTAGATACTCCATATACTATTTTCCTATTGTGCTTCTGCCAACTCTTTGTTCCAAAATCTTCTCAACTTATTATGTCTGCTTCTTAGGATAATCATTTGGTACTGTCATTTTTTCATCTAATTCATGGTACTCATACAAAACTGCAATGTTTAATATAAGTGATATATCCATGTCATCGGGTAACTCAATCTCATAAGCATTTCCACTATCAAATTTCCTCAATATCCTACAAGGACCAAATTTCTTCATTTTCAACTTCCCATATGTTCCAACAAGAAATCTGCCTTTCTTCAAATGAACCATTACTTCATCCCCAATTGCAAAAGTCTTATGTCTTCTTGATCTATATGCTCTGTCTTTATATTTTTGATTACTTTTCTCCAAATTATGTTTCACTTCCTCATGCAATTTCTTCATGAACTCAACAAAATTTACTCCTTCAGCACTTATCTTTTCTTCACCAGCAATATCCTTCAAATCTGATATACCTCTTAGTTGTATTCCATTAACAATCTCAAAAGGTGTTTTTCCAGTACTCCTATTCAATTAATTATTGTATGCAAACTCTTCTTATGCCAACATAGAATCCCAATTACTCAGTGTATCTCCTAATAAGCATCTCAAAAGATTACCCAAACTTTTATTCACAACCTATGTTTGTCCATCAGTCTGTGGGTGAAATGTAGAACTATATCTCAACTTGGTGTCCAACTTTATCCAAAGAGTCTTCCAAAAGTATCCAACAAATTTACTGTCTCAGTCAGAGATAATACTCCTCAGTAATCCATGCAATCTAACAATTTCCTTAAAGAAAAGATCTTCTATATGCACTACATCTGATGTCTTTCTATAGGGTATAAAATGTGCCATCTTAGAATATCTATCTACAACAACAAATGTAGAATCATTACCTCTTACTATCTTCGGTAAGCCAAGAACAAAATCCATACTGATATCAATCCAAGGTTTCTCAAGAACATAAATCAGTGTATACAATCTAGTATTCTGACTTACTCCCTTTGCAACTTGACAAATTCCACAACTTTTCACAAATTTCTAAACATCCTTATACAACTATGGCCAAAAAAATTTCTCCTTAAGCAAATTCAATGTCTTGTCAATACCAAAATGTCCACCCAAACCACTATTATGTTTCTCCTTTATCAAATTAGTTCACATTGATCCTCTTGGTATACACAAATGAATACATTTAAACAACATACCTTCTTGAATGAATTAGTCTTCCCATTTAGTACTCAGTTGATCTTGAATAGGTGCTCTGCACTTTCTCCACGACTTAGAAAATCAGGATCAATTTCATGAAAATCTTTCATTTCATAAAACCAAGAACTTCAATTCTCATCTTGGTCATCAAAGATCTTCTTCTACTCAATGCATCAACAACTCAGTTAGTGACTCCACTCTTATGTTTTATCACAAATGTATAACTCTGCAAATATTCAACCCATTTCATATGTCTTTGATTCAACTTATTCTGACTACCCAAATATTGTAAAGCCTTATGATCAGTATACAACACAAATTCACTCGGTATCAAATAATGTCTCCATTTCTTCAGGGCTTGAACAATAGAATAGAATTTTTGATCATACACAGAATATTTTCTTTTTGCATCATTTAACTTCTCACTAAAGAAAGCAACAATTTTACCTTCTTGACTCAACACAGCTCCTATTTCTCTACCACTTGCATCACAATCAACTTCAAATACCTTATTGAAATCAGGTAATGCTAACGCAGGTAATTCAACAACCTTCTGCTTCAAAGTCTCAAAACTTTTATCAACTCTATGTGTCCACTTGAATTATCTTTTATCTCATCTCATAGTCTCAGTCATAGCATTACAAATCGAACTGAAATTCCTAATGAGCTTTTGGTAAAAACATGCTAAACCATGAAATGATCTTACCTCACTAGTATTCTCAGGTGTAGGCCAATTCAAAATAGCTTCAACCTTTTCAGGATCCATTTTCAAACCATTGGCTGAAATCACAAATCCCAAATACACAATCTCCTCTTTCATGAAAGAACACTTTTTCAGATTTATCAACAACTTTTCTTCTTTCAATCTCTGCAATACTTGTTCAACATGCAAAAAATTCTCTTCTCTAGTCTTACTAAATATCACAATATCATCTAGGTATACAATCACAAATTTACCTAATAATTTCTTCAAAACCTCATTCATCAATATCATAAAATTACTCGGTGCATTAGTTAAACCAAAAGGCATAACCAACCACTCATACAAACCTTCTTTTGTATTAAAAGTAGTCTTCGACTCATCACCTTCTCTAATTCTGATATGATGATATCCACTTTTCAAATCAATTTTGGTAAAATACTTTGCTCTAGTCAAACTATCCATTATGTCATTCATTCTCAATGTAGGAAACCTATATTTCACTTTTATCTTGTTGATTGCTTCGGAATCATTACACATTCACTATTCTCCATTCTTCTTATGTGCCAATGTAGTTGGTACTGCACAAGGACTCAAACTTTCTTAGATCAAACCTTTATGCAACAATTCTTGAATTTGTCATTTCAATTCCTGATTCTCGATAGGTGTCAACTGATGGGGTGCCTTATTCGGTAAACTATCTCCAGGGATTAGATCCATGCAATGATCAATTCTTCTCTTTGATGGAAAACCATTAGGTACATTATCAAAAATGATCTCCTTATACTCAGTGAGTATCTTATCAATCTCTTTAGGGATGCTATCATCTATTTTCTTACTTGGTTTGTTAGGAATCACAGTAAAACATACATCATTCTTCTTCAAATCCTTAACAAACTTACTTCCTTCCATCAAGAAAACTTTCATAGATGTACAAACACTACTAACAGGTTCTTCAATCAAAGGTAACAAGATTTTCTTTCTCCCATCAGCCCAAATAGTATATTTATGAAATCTTCCATCATATATAGCATGTCTATCATATTGCCAAGGTTTACCCAACAAAATATGACAACAATCCATAGGCATGGTATCACACAACACTTTATCATAGTAATTTCCAATTTTTAAATTCACACAACATTATTCACTTGCCAATAGTGTATACTCATCCTTGATCCATGAAATTTGATAGGGCTTCGAGTGTTCCAACCTTTCCAACAGCAACTTTATAACCATTTCCTTAGATGCTAGATTCTCTGAGCTTCCACTATCAATGATTACCTTCCACATTTCATCAGAAACTCTACATCTAGTCTTAAACAAAGTTTTCCTTACCGGATCTTCCTTATTACTTTCACTCCAAAGTGCTCTCCTAACCATCAAGTTCTTTTCATTCTCAAGCTCATTTGGTGAATCTTCTTGCACCAAAGCATTTCTACTACTACTGACCTTCTTACTTGCATGTGTACATTCAAATGATCTATGTCCTTCTTCTCCATAATTATAACAAGTTCCACATAATCCACCTCTTCTATAACCACCTCGGTAGTTATTTCCTCTTCCTCTAGCTGAACTTTCACTTTCCCACTCGGTCTTGCCTTTATCCAAATTTGTCTTTTTCAAATTAGATCTATTGTTTTCACCATAAGATCTACCTCT
The DNA here is from genome assembly GCA_027943335.1 of Chamaecyparis obtusa. Classification (NCBI taxonomy): domain Eukaryota; kingdom Viridiplantae; phylum Streptophyta; class Pinopsida; order Cupressales; family Cupressaceae; genus Chamaecyparis; species Chamaecyparis obtusa. The sequence continues at coordinate 665,954 of BSBK01001446.1, forward strand.
TCCTCTAGGTAATCTACCACCTCTTCCTCTTTGTCTTTGCTCATGTATTTTTTTCAATTTCTCCTTAGCTTTCAAGGCAAATTAATAAGCTTCCTCAATGTTTTCCAACTTAACCAAACTGATTCCTTCTTGGATGGAAACTCTCAACCCATTCAGGTACCTAGCAATTCTTTCCACCTCATCTTCATCATATCCAGATCTAATATCTAATCTATAGAATTCCTCAATATAATCTTTTACCAAGCTATCTTTCTACCTCAAACTTTGCATTCGCCTAACTAGGTTAATCTAATAATCACAAGGTAAAAAAAGAATTTTCAACTTATTTACCATCTTATTCTAGACCTTAATTTTTTCTTTTCCTTTCCTTTTTCTATCTAATTGCAAATGCTCCCACCACAAGGATGCATGACTCTTTAACTTTGTGCTTGCAATTTTCACCTTCTTTTCCTTAGGGACATTTTCATATTCAAAATACTTTTCCATCTCGGTGATCTAATCCACCAACTCACCTGAATCCAACTTTCCACTATACTCAGGGGGATTGAAATGTGGTGTAGACTTCAGATTTGTCAAAGCCTTCAAAAATATTTCCTCACCCTGATCCATCACAGGTGCAGGTTCTACATCACCTTGTTCTTCTTCAATTTCTTCATCACTAACATCTTCAAGATGTCTTCCTCTACGATGGGTTGTCTCAACAACTTCTTATCTAGCAGCAAGTTGTCTCAACATGTCTGTCAATCCTAGATTTGTATCTTGCCTACCATGAACCATCTTGAAACCCTCTAAAATTGTAGGTCAGATCACAATCTGCCACCCTACAACCAATCCCAACTAGGGTTTGATAAGAAGGAACCCTCAAACCTAGATTCACAAATCTAGATCCAGATCTCAACCTTTCTCTGATACCACCTGATGCAAGGCAGGTTGAGAAGAGGGGCCAAAGGCACTCCCTAATCCAAATCTACCCTATAGAGATCACACAGAATCTATTGCACAACAAGTGAGAGAGAGAATGTAGAATAGATCCTTTTATTCATCAAATTGATTCATACATGTTGGGCTATAAGGCCTTCCCAGTTAGGGCCAGATATAAGAATTCAATTACAATAGTCCTCCAACATGCGAGGATTCAAAAATTATCTTCAATCTTCTAACTCCTAACTACTACCAAAAACAACTTCCTCCTAAAATTACAACCAATGACTACATTATATACAAGAGGATACCGAAACAAGTCGGCCTTCAGATCCACCATTAATGGGAGGAACAACCATATCTAGGTCTGCACACTTCCCAATGATCGATACCAATATTAAATTCATGACCACAATTAAATGCACAAGTCAGCCTCAACAGAAAACTAAAACAAACAACTTGATAAGCAAGGATAATTGAGCACCAGGAAAGGATAACTGAGAGCCATGGAATTAACCAACCAACTCGGTTAAAGAAGGAACCCGAGCAACTACCGAGCCAACTTGGTCAAAGAAGGAAACTGAGAAACACAGAAAACTCAAACTTGTTTTTGGTGACACGAGATTGCCAAGGACCCGAGATGCTCCTGCATCAGCTTACTAGAGAGACTCTTCTTGGAAGATTGGAAGCAGTAGAGACAAGTCTAAAACAATCTAGAGATTTTCTTAGAATTGAAATTGCCTTCAGTGCACTTAGTGTCCGCCCTACTTTGTCAAGGAGTGCTAGTGTTAGTGGAGATCATGCCAGTAGCAGTAGATCTAAATCTGAAGAAGATAGAAAGATTGAAGAAGGAATTTCCTTGATTGTGAAAAGAGAACCGGAAGGTAAGAAAATCTTTAAATGTTGGACTTGTCAAGAATATGGTCATTTTTCTTCTAAATGTCCTACGAGAGTGAAAAAATATAAGAACTAGAAGACCTAAAGAATTTTATTATGCTAATGATGAAGAATTTGAAGCCAGTATTGAGAAATTATTAAGTGAGAGTGATAATGAAAGTAATGATATAGGATTTGTTGCAATAAAAGAAGAAAATTCTAAAACAAAAATTAAAGAAGAAAAAGCTTTGGTGTCACAAGTTGAAAAGAAAACTAATTGGATCATAGATAGTGTTTGTTCAAATCATATAACTAGTTATATGAATAAGTTTATCAAGTTTAACAACTGTGATGGAGGAATTGTTAGAGTTGGGAACAATGCACTTTGCCGCATAAAAGGAATAGGATCTATTACTCTTGATGGAAAGACTAACACTGATGATGTTTACTTTGTGGGTGGATTAAAACATAATCTTTTAAGTTTTGGATAGTTAGTTGATAAAGGATATCAGGTTTGGTTTACTGAAAGGACTTGTATGATCAAGGATAAGAATGGTAAGATGGTTGGAATGGGAGCAATAACTAGAGGTAATGTATTGCATTTGAATCCTACTGAAATGACATGTTTGATTGCTAAAGTTGATGACATTTGGTTATGGCACAAAAGTTTTTATCACATAAACTTTGATAACATTGTGAAAGCAAGTACTACATTTGCAGTAAGATATTTGCCTAAAATTGTGAAATCTACTAACTTGGTGTGCAAGGAATGTGTTATGGCAAAATAGAAGAGAAGTTCTTTTCCCAGCAAAAAGTTCACCACAACAAAAAATCTGGAGATTGTTCATATAGGTCTGAGTGGTCCTACAAGAACAAGAGGATTCTATGGTGAAATTTATTTTATGATTCTTGTTGATGACTTTACTAGGATGATGTGGGTAGCATTTCTTAAAGAAAAGTCAGAAGCATTTAAAAAGTTTAGATTTCTTAATAATAGAGTTGAGAATGAATCGGGAATGAAGATTAAATGTCTAAGATCTGATAGAGGTGGAGAAATTACTTCAAAAGAATTTAATACTTTTTGTGAAGTGAATGGCATTAAGAGATAGCTTTAAGCCCCTAAAACAACTGAGAAAAATGGTATTGCTAAAAGAAGAAACAAATTGGTAACTAAGGTAGCAAGAGCTATGTTGTTTGAGAATGATGTAGCAAAGATATTTTGGAGAGTTGAAGCAGTAAACACAGTAGTATATATAATAAATAGAGTGCAGATCAGAGTAGACACAGACAAGACTCCTTATGAATTATGGTTTGGACATGCACCATCAGTAAAATACCTCAGAATCTTTGAAAGTAAGTGTTACATTAAGAGACATGATTACATTGGTAAGTTTGATCTGAGAAGTGATGAAGGTATGTTCCTTGGTTATTCATTGAAAAGAAAAGCTTATAGATGTTTTAATAAGAGAACCAAGACTATTGTTGAGAGCGCAAATGTTAAAGTGGATGAAAAATTCATAATTCGGGAAAGAATACTATAATGCCCAAAAAGTAGAGTGAAACACAACTACAATTTTTTTTTCAAAAAACTACTGCTAACTACTAGCACACACACAAATGCAACTATGCTAGCTAGATTCTAATACAACTAGCACCAGTTAGATAGGGTTAAGTGAAAATTTTGGGCTCAGTTTACTAGGTTTGACCCAAGTCTGTAAAGGGACTCAAATCCTATCGTTAACTAAAGTGGTAAAAGTTATTGAACTATCACAAGTTTCTACGCTCACGCAAAATGATGTAGAGGGATACAGAAAACTAAAATAGATTAAGTATCCAAAGTCAACTCAAGGGTCCTACCAGAAGAAGGTTGACCACATTTGACCAAGTTTGACTCAAAGTCAAACTACATAGAGTAGCTTTCAAAACTATCCTACAAGGATCCCTAAGCTACATGCTTCAACTGGGCACGCAAATTGAGATAGTTGACTAAAGTCAACTAGAGTTTACCAAAATGTCAACCATGCACCAATAACATGCAACTAGGTTCTAAGGGTTCATTACTCAACAAGGAATGCATGTGCACGCAAATTGAGGTGATTGACTTAGGTTTGACTAAGGGTTGACCAAAAGTCAACTATGTAAGAAAATGGTCAACGATACCATTATGACCAAATTGACTCAAGTCGTGACAATAAGGAGTCATTATAACACCCTATCGATTAAAACATTCATTCTAGTTTAATAATTACGTTAAATTGAAAGTTTCATGATTAAATCTAATTAACGTACACAATTAATAAACCCATTTACAACGTTATAAATACAATTAAGAAATTAATCTAAATACTAAAACATAGGATAAAGTCAATAAATACTTATTCAAATTAACTTACCCAACAGAGTAATTATTTTTTCTTTAAAAAAATAAGCCTAAAAGTAACAAGATTATCTTAATCTGAATAATCCACGTGATTGATTAAAATCTTAATTAAAACAAATCTCAAAAGATCCAATCTAATCCAAGATTAGGTTTCATTAATATTATAATGTTTTAATTTCAAAATGAAATCCTATAAAACTATCTACTATACTAAAATCCCTCATTCTTAAATTTTTAATTATTATTATATTTTAAAACTCCAATCTTATATGAATGAATAATTTATCTAACCCTAAATGTTATATTGCAGGATTCGAAGTTGGGAGGAGGCAGTGAAAATGGCACGGCGATCACGTACAAAGGAGGGCTACAAGGGAGACGGTGTGGGGCTTGATGCTGACGCCGCCCCCGCCCATCACTATATGTACAGTGGTGGCGCGTGGGTTTGGTGTCAGCGACCAGTGCCACCCGCCCACCACTATTTACACAATGGTGGCGCGTGGGCTCGGCATCGCCTGTCCAGCGTCACTTTGCCACTGTGGGAAAGGAAAGAAGGGGTGCAGGAATGGCTTCGGCCAGTCCCCAAACCCTTGCTTGTTTATTAAAATAAATTTATTTAATGTGCTCTGCGCATACAAAACCCATGATTTAATAAATTTTATATAGAAAAATAAGTCTTATTAAAACGTTATATATATATATATATATATATATATATATATATATATATATATATATATATATATATATATATATATATATATATATATATATATATATATATATATATATATATATATATATATATATATATATATATATATATATATATATATATATATATATATATATATATATATATCTTCATTATAAAACAAAAGGAAATTAATTTATATGACTGGTGAAATTAATAAAAATAATTACTGTACCCCAAAATAGTGGGTATTTAGGCAAAAAAAAATTAAAATTTTAATAACATAATTGCAATCTAATCCACTAGATTTATACTTTGTAGGAAATAGATTTTCAAATTAGGCTTTTGTTTTGTTTTGCAATAATTTTGAAAAAAAACTATGTGTAAAATTAAAATTCTCAAATTCATACATATATAATTTAACAAATTTAATCTCTAATTTAAGCATAATAAAGCATAAACTATATTTCTCTTCTTTTATAATAGCTTAAATTGGAGATTAGAAGAGAAGAAAATCCCTCTAATCTCTCTTCAAGACATGGTGCATATTCCTGCAATAGGTGGAGCGGGTGTTCATGATTTATCAAAAAGGAATGAAGCATTTGGAGGCAAGCTAGTTTGGAAAATGTACAGTAAGTCTTAGACTACTTGGTGTTAAATTATGCAGCATAAGTACTTGGATAACAATGATCCATCAAGAATATTCTCAATTCTCGACCCACCAAAGGGGTCTGCGATATGGGACTTTATGATATCATCAAGAGACATTGTTCTCAAATATGTGACTTGGGAAGTAAATAGTGGAGACAAGGTAATCTTTTGGAGAGACTCCTGGAATGGTCAACCTCCCTTAATCACATTGCAAAACACATAGGATCTTATATCAATTTCATAATCTATATGGGGGACACAAGTCACTCATTTCATATCTGCAGTCTGCCTTTTTTCAAGGAAAGTCATCTAGAAGGATCCGGGTCAGCTTCCTCTTTCTCAACAGGATAGAGATTATTTTCGAGCCATATTAGAAGAGAAACAATTCTTCCTATCAATTAGTGAAGATAAATTGTTGTGGGCTTCTACAAGAAATTAACGTGATTAATACTTCTACTTTTGGAGCAACGATACCTGACCCACCTTGGGGCCCCTTCAATCCAAAAAAGATACCTTAAGTTTGGAAAAATAAAAAGATTTTGGGTGCAGCCTCTAAGGAGTCAAATGAGCATGCTTCAAATCAAGTGAAAATCACACTCCTGAGCCATTTGTTGTAGCATTCTATTGGTCTCCTCCATCAATCTGCCCTCATAGGTAAGTTTGCTTTCCCTTCACTATCATTTTCTGATATTAAGGAATGGGTGTTTTCCTCTTGGTCAGGGTTAAAAGATATTTTTTTCATAGATTTGGATTCGAAGTATTTTGTTGCCATCTTTAAATCAAAAGACTTCAGAGACTCAATCCATAAGCAAAAAGGTTGGTTCTGTCACGGGTCAGGACTCTTCACCATGATTTGGGTCCCTAACTTTAAGCCATAGCCCGCAGATGTTAATTTGTTTCCCTTTTGGATCTCATTTCCCCTCTTACCCCTTGAATACAGAGATCCACAAATTATTGAAATATTTGCTAATAAACTGGGTATCTTTCTCAAGCATGATCTTATACCTTATGATCATCCGCATTTGGATGTCAGAGTCTTCCTTCTTCTAGATATGTGAAAAGCCCTTCCTATTCAACTTAATATTAATTCTCAGTGGGGATCTTGGAATCAGTCCATCAAGATCCAGGATGAGGCTACAGTGCACAAATTCCAACATAGACTTGGACATTTCAATACTCAATGTCAAGACTCAATGCAAGGTTCAACAGAAGTATGTTCATATCATAATTCTAATCCTGCATTATGTACTCAAAAATTTATCTTAGACATTCTCAATGTCCATAATGCCTTACCACACTATGATAAAGCATCAGGAGGCCTTCAGGTAGTGAACATAAGAAAGATGTCAAATATAAAGTTCTCACTACTCTTGAAATTGGCAATGCTTTTCATTCAGAGTCTCCCAGCTGGTCCAAAAGTTTTTGAATCCTTACCTCCATCTTCAACCTTCTCAATCTTGCCAAATTTTGATGCCCCGAGGCTGAAGCCTTTTAATTTGGGCTCTCTTTCTTCCTTTTATATACCACAGGATTTGCTCAATAAAGCTCCATTTGTACATTCGTCAAATTGGGGTTCAGATTGTTTCAGAGATAGCAACCAATATTATTTTTGGAATAGCATAGGAAGAAGGAGCTATATCAGGTGAGCATAAAACTAAGACACTTGATGATCTACTCAAATAATTCCAATATTGGAATAATCAGGTTTCTCCAAACCCCTCGCACACATGGACAATTTTAGAACTTGGGGAAGCTGGATGTGATACTTATCAAGGTGACCAGTTAATGATTGCTCCTTTTTCTAATGAGGATTCATTGGTTCTAGAGGAGTGTATATACCAACAAGTTCAAAATTTGACTGAGAATACAGACTTTCAATGATCAGGTGATATTATTGTCAAGACTGAGATTAACACTATTCAATCCACCACAGAATCTGAGATCTTTCCTTCTATGTGGCTTTTTTATCATCATCAAATTATTTCAATTGCTCAATCTCCATCCCAAAGTCAACATGTCCCCAAAATGCCCAAATCTAGAGGTAGACCTAAAGGCTCCAACACTAAATCTGAAATAGTTGCAGGTATTAAGACTACTTTGGATGACAGGTTTGTAGTTAGCAAAAGATTGACAAGGAGAACAAAAGGTTCTCCTTGTCAGCAATGAAGATAAATTCATGGAATGTCAAAGGCATTAATGCTTCTGACAAAAGATGTAGGATCAAACAAATAATTGATTCTATGAAGGCAGATATTATCATGCTATAGGAAACTAAACTATCTCAAGACACTTTTGAAAAGACAATTGCCAAATGGCCACAGTGGTCTTCTTTGCACTTTCCTGGGATAGGAGCTTCAGGTGGTCTCATTGTTCTTTGGAATCCCCAAACAATTCATGGATAGCTTATTCAGCAACATTCAAATTGGCAAATGTTGAAGATGTCAAAATTTGATATTTCTTTTATTCTAATAAATGTTTATGGGCCTACTTCAACACAAGACAAACTCAGAATTTGGGACAACCTCACTCATATAATTCAGCTTCAAGATTCCCAGAATGTCATTTTAGGGGGTTACTTTAATGCAATACTGAGTCAATCAGAGAAATTAGGAGGTATTTGTCCACCTGTCAAAACTATCCAAGACTTTTCTCATTTTGTGGACAACAACAATCTTATGGATATCCATCCTATGCAAGGTTCATTTACTTGGACAAATAAGAGAGCTGCATTTGCATAAATAGTCATTCTTCTAGATAGATTTCTTCTATCTCAAGAATGGAAAGTTTATAATTTTCATATCCAATCAGAGATTCTATCTTTGCCAGGTTCATATCATTTTCCTATTTCTCTTTCCATCACTCAAGCAGTTAATGGGGACAAAAATCAGTATAATTCTTCTTTCAAGTTTGAAAGAATGTGGCTTCACCATCTCCATTTTCTTCAGTTGCTAAAATAGTGGTGGGTCAATGCACCTTTTTTAAAAGGATCCAAGATGCATCAATTTGCCATGAAATTGAAACATGTCAAGGAGCTCATAAAGAAGTGGAATCAGCAAGTCTTTAAGAATGTCTTTAAACAAAAAGAGGTTGTTAAAATGTAGTTGGATGAAATATACAGTGATATCATACAAAATGGCATGACCAATGATACTTATGTTAAGCAGAAGAGTATACAGCAAGAGTGGGAAGAGCTGTGTAGCAAAGAAGAAGAATATTGGAGACAAAAATATAGAGAACTGTGGCTTCAACAAGGAGATAAAAATACAAAACACTTCCAAGCTTCATCCAAACAAAAGAGAGCAGCTAAAAAAATATTTCAAATTCAAGAAGTTGACTTGGGGACCATATTAACCAATTCACAGTGAATTCAGGAGGAAGGAGTCAAATTCTTTAAGAGTCTACTTGCTCTAGCTGAATACCCAACACCCCTGGATTCACAAGTGAATGAAATCCTAGAGGCTATTCTAACAATGGTGTCTCCCAGAGATAACACCATGCTTATGGCTCCCTTCTCCATCCAAGAAATTGAAAATGTAGTTTTTTCATTTCCCCCAGACAAAGCTTCGGGCCCAAATGGATTCACTATGCTTTTCTTTCAATGTTATTGGGATACTATTGGTTGGGATTTCTTAGCAGTTGTTGAGAAGTCCAGGAAGAATAGAGCCATGCTTAAGTATTTCAATACTACTAATATTGCAATAATCCCAAAAATTAAGGATCCTAAGACCTTCACTGATTTTCGGCCAATATCTCTGTGCAACTTGACATATAAGATTGTCACAAAAGTTATTTATCTGTGAATGCAGCATCTTATTCCAAACATAATTTCTTCTAAGCAAGGTGGTTTTGTTTCAAGCTAGGAAACTATGGAGGGAGCACTGGTAGCTCATGAAGTCCTTCACTCTATCAACACTAATTAGTCTTCCAATTTTGTGATCAAATTAGATATGATGAAGGCATATGACAGAGTATGTTGGACCTTCCTATTTCAAGTCCTTCAGAAAATAGGTTTTTCAAAATGCTGGTGCAAATGGATAAAAGCATGCATATCAAGAGCTTGGTTCTCAATTATTATTAATGGAAAAGCATCAGGTTTCTTATCTTATGCACAAGGTGTGAGACAAGGAGATCCATTATCCCCAGTTTTATTCATCATCATGGCTGAAGCTTTCAGTAGTACTATCAAGTATCACAACTTATTGGGTAAGTGGAAGGGAGGAAACATTAATGGCACATCCATATCTATCACTCACTCATTATTTGTTGATGACATGCTACTTTTTGGTAGATCACAAGTATCAAAGGCCAGATAGATCAAACATATTCTTCAGTTATATTCGGTTGTTTCAAGATAGAAAATTAATCCTCAAAAATCAAAAATATTTCTATTCAATACTAACAAAGTTATATCAGATAGAATTGTGCAGATTCTGGGATTTTCAAAGGATTTTTTACCTTCAATATATCTTGGAATACCATTTTTTATGGGGTCCAATAAAATAAGTTACTTTACTTCTGTCCTTGAAATAATTAAGAGTAGAGTAGTGGCATGGAAAGCTAAATGGCTCTCATTATTAGGCAGAATGCTACTCATTAAATTAGTACTTTCAGCTATCCTGAATTACTATCTAGCTTTCCTTAAAGCACCCCCTTTAGTCCTTTCACAAATTCAAAAACTGATTAGAGGTTTCCTTTGGGTGGGAAACATGACCGAAGAGAAGAAAATCCCTCTAATCTCTCTTCAAGACATGGTGCATATTCCTGCAGTAGGTGGAGCAGGTGTTCATGATTTATCAAAAAGGAATGAAGAATTTGGAGGCAAGCTATTTTGGAAAATGTACAGTAAGTCTTAGACTACTTGGTGTCAAATTATGTAATAGAAGTACTTGGATAACAATGATCCATCAAGAATATTCTCAATTCTCGACCCACCAAAGGGGTCTGGGATATGGGACTTTATGATATCATCAAGAGACATTGTTCTCAAATATGTGACTTGGGAAGTAAATAGTGGAGACAAGGTAAGCTTTTGGAGAGACTCCTAGAATGGCCAACCTCCCTTAATCACATTGCAAAACACACAAGATCTTATATCAATTTTAGAATCTTTATGGGGGACACAAGTCACTCATTTCATATTTGCAGTCTACCTTTTTTCAAGGAAAGTCATCTGGAAGGATCCAGATCAGCTTCCTCTTTCTCAAGAGGATAGAGATTATTTTCGAGCCATATTAGAAGAGAAACAAGTCTTCCTATCAATTAGTGAAGACAAATTATTGTGGGCTCCAACCAAGGATGGAAATTATTCAATTAAAGAAGGATATAAGCTTATCCAAAGAATTGCCTCAGAAAAAAAATCCATCACGAGCATACTCTTTTTGTTGGAACCATGTTGTCCTACCAAAAGAAGGGTGCTTCACATGGCTTGCTATCAAGCACAGGATCCTAACAAGTGATAGGTTGGAGAGATTGCATATTGCTCCAGCTTTCAAATGTGTACTATATGATGTAGATTATGAAATAGGTGATCATCTTTTTGTGAGTTGTCCTTTTGCACACCAATGTTGGATGTTCATTCTCAAAAAATTAAACTACAGTACTCCTCTTCAAAATAACATTTGGGATCTTTTCCAAGCATGGTCGGTCCTCTTTTCATGGGCCTTGTTTGCTGGCTTATGGAAGTGTACTCTGGCAATAGTCATATGGGCTATTTGGTGGGAAAGAAATAAATGAATCTTTAGACAAGAACTTTCTTCTATTGATAAGGTGTTAGAAGGTATTGAAAGGTCAATAGCAGAAGTAACTAATGTGATTCTTAGTAAATGCAAGATCAATCTTGTTATTACCTCATGGTATGGCAGGATCCTTTGAGAATGGAAAACACTATTTATTCCCTCGGGATGGGGATTAGTCAGTAAAATGCCAACTAAAGTAGACCGGTCTGTTGTGCACTGGCACCCTCCCATTACAGGATATGTGAAGCTCAACTTTGATGGAGCTTCTAGAGGAAATCTAGGTAAATCAGGACTAGGGACATGTATTAGAGATTGCAATGGGAAAGTGTTAGCAATTACAACTACCTCCCTACTAGATGGAACCAATAATATAGCAGAATCTCAAGCCTTATTTGCAGGATTAATCCTTGCCAAAAAAGGGGACTATCACCAAGTGCACATTGAAGGTGACTCTCAGGTAATTATTAATGCCTGCATTAAGAGACAGACATACTCCTGGCAGCTTAAGTATATTCTTCACCAAATATGGAATTTGTTAAATTAATGCCATGACGTATGTATATCACATACTCTCAAGAAAGGAAATAAAGTGGTCAATTGTCTTTCAAATTTAGGATATGAAGCCATCATGATATCAACCTTCATGCTGAATCTATTCACTGATTAGAACAAGGAGCTCCAAATGTTGATTAAATCAAATATAGAGGAGTGACAGTCTTAATTATTGTTCATACAGGTTTTCTTGACATGATTACAGTTGTAAAGTTTGTAATGAATATTGATCATGCTCTTATTTGTAGCCGCCAAGTTTACTATCCAGTGGGCGTCACATACGTATGTCAAGTGCTTGCAGGGATGCGTGGTGTAGGTCACACGTTGTGATATTATGACAACATCTATTCAAGTATTATTTTCACATGGCCGCTTTGTCCCTCAAATATTCTATGCAAATTCACACCTAATTGCATTTTTTTCACACATGATATGGCATTTAATTACCATTATTCTGGTTCATTTGTACCCCTCAAGGTAGTGGTTACTATGCATTTGAAAATTTTCTTACCTGAAGATGTTGAATTATGCGGAGGTCTGTGTCAAGTGTGACTCCTATTCTAAATTTCATAGGGCAATTTTTCCTAAAAACTATCAAATTTTGCTACATCTAAGGGTGGAAGAGAATGTTCTTCCACTGCAAGTTGACAATACTACCATGGACAAGATGTTTTGTGTCCACCCTCCTTCTATTCGGTGGGCTATTAGGTAAGTAATTGGGGACGATATTCTCTTCCTTTCTTCAAATCATTTCCTTTTCCCGTCGAATCTGGTGTCAATTTTTCTGTCAAATGCTATGGATTTATTACAGTCATTTCAACTTCTAGAGATTCTTGCTTCTAAACTCATCCATCAACACTTTTGGAATGAAAACAAGCTTAAAGTGGCAATGCAACATTATGACCTATGGACTAGTCATGCTTTGGTGGGGGGCCTCTTCTCGTGGTCTCAATTGCTTTAGAATCATGAGTTCATGGAAACATTTGAAGCACTTCAAAGATCATTTGATAAGCAAAGCCCTTGTTTCATGAAATCCACCCTGCAAGTCACTGCAAGGGCTCTTGGCTCCCAGCTTGAAGAGAGAGTAAGAAGAACTGGGTATGCCATGTTGGATCTTCTTGGGTTACCAAACAAAATCTATTCACTGTAGTCTTGTCATAGGCCCCCAATTCGGTCAAATTCTGGCTCGCAGGTTGTGAGGGATGTTTCACAAGTAAAGGGTACAACATCATTATAGGGTCAAGATCAAGGGGCCTTAGGAGTGCAGGATGATATTCCATCTAATGATGTTGCTAGTTCAGGTTGGTCTCCTCCATTGCAGGGAGAATAGGAGTGTGGTTGGGACATGATGACTATTGTAGTGCCTCCTTCAAATTGGAGTGCGAGTCCTGGGTTGGGTTGGGGATCTTCACTGCAGCTCCAACCAATTTCTGGCTGGGAAAGTGTAGCTTGAATTTTAGGTGGCTCGGTCTCCTTGGATGTGGCTGAGTGTGTAGAAATGGAGGAATGAGCTTCATAGTTTGCTAAGGATAGTTCAATTTTTTAATTTTGGTCGTCCAAAGATTGATTTCTTACTTGGAGGAATTATTATCTCCAAATTGTAAACAGGGTACTTATGTATCCTCGATATGGGTATTGTTGTAAATGTCAATGTTTAAATTTTTTGTATTTAGCAACGATTTTGGGTTTTCTTACTAATTCTTTCCCGATTGAGCTTTTGAATCATATTTTTATTTAATAAATATATTCAATGGCTTGCCCACTTTTGCAAAAAAAAAAAGCAATATAATTAAACATAATTGGAAATTTAAATAACTATATATAATCTCATTATTGTTGCAAACTAATGCCATAAAAATTAATTCACCAGAATATTGAAATAACGTTATAACTAAAATTTACTCCAAACTATCCAAATGGTTACGAAATGATATTTAATAAAACTTAGAATTTAAATTGCATATTAATCCATTTAATTATAGAAATGCAATTATAATCTCCATAATCTTCTTTTCATAAACATAACAAAATCCAAATTTCATAATCCTTAAATTTCCATTTTATAAAATAATAACAATTTAATTACAAATCCAATATAAGGTTACAATGAAAATTCCTGATTCCAAATTTCAAACTTATACAAATATGCCAGCTCCTAACATCCAGTTGAAACCTATCAAAATGAGGTTGACCATGGAGGCTCACCTCCCAACCTAGACCTTTTCAAGGTCACCCCCGAGCTAGGGGATCCAGGATGGAACAGGATAAAAAATCAGGTAACCACAAAACACACAGAAAACTCATTCAAACATAAAAACACAAGAAAACTCCCAAACATGGTAAAACATGAGGAATGTCTCCAAGAGGCCTTCCTAAAAATAGGTGTGGTGGTAGACTATCACACGAGGAGAAGCCAAAGTATCAAAATAAATTCACAAGCCACACATGGACTTGGAATGACCAACTACACAATATGCAATCAGAAATCCTCATTATGCCCCTCAAGTGCTCTTAGGTCATACTTGGCATCATGGGTATCAAGAACCCCATGTATATCCCTCCACACACGGGATACTCTACACTAACTTGGAGTCACTTCCTACCACCCCCTTCAAGGTTACTCTTCCCTCCCAAGGGTGAGTGTGCCTTGAAGAATCTCATTCACAAATAAATTTACAAATTAAAAACAACAAACTAACACACCAAAAACTCAAAGCAAGAACCATAAGAATACCAAGGACTCCATTAATGGAGCTCCAAGCTTCCATACATGTCAAGAAAAAAACATCTACTCTAAAAGATGAACCAACCTTTCTCCAAGCTTAAGGTTAAATCTAAAATCCTAAATTGAGCTATCCTTCCAAAGCAATTCCCTCCAAAGCTCCTTCAAATTCTGAAAAATGTCTCTAAAGGTAGAGAGTGGGTGAACACCCAAGCTCTCCTTAAAATCTTCCCTATAAAAGCAAACCTCCAAAAAATATTTGTGACCAATAAATGGTGAGGAGACTCCAACCATCCCTTTCTTCCCACTTTCCTTCCTTCTCCATTAATAGAGTTAAATGCAAATTTAGGAAGAAAATAGAGGTTAACCAAAACTTCACAACACTTCAAATTCGCACAACTTCAAAAGGGAGACTTTAGGGGAGTAATAAATCAGTTTTAAGGCTCTTAATGGGTTGGAAATGACCCCTAACCCCTAGGGTACCAACCTGGATAGCTAAAATTGACCTTGGTTACCTTTTAGGAGCCTCAAAGACCCTCCAAAACCCCACCTAAAGTTTACCCACATATTTCTAAGTAAAGTTGACCATCAAGAAACTTCCTAACCCAGGGTAAGCTTGGGTACTACACTATGGTAACCCCTAGTAATCATCATACACTTAACTATCCATGCCAACACTTAATTATGAAAATTACCAAAATTAGCGCAATTTAAATAAACAAATGACATGGCTTAATCACATTTACTTTAACTGAATTAAATATACACATGCAAACCACATTCACAAATAAATAACTTATACAATGAGGTCCATGTTTCTTCATACAAATAGGACCTTGGAATTCATGAAATAACATACATTCCAATTCTGGGTCCCTAATTTAGATCCATTGTCAACTATCCCTGCACACTCATTGCACACATCAGTAGGTCCAAAATAACATGATATAGAAACATAATGCATTTTCAATACTACATTGTATATAAACTATGTTTATATTTGAATTAAATAAACATAGCATCAGTTTCCTAAACTAATTTTCATCACAATTATTTCCATATATGACATCATCATAAATAGAAACTAAATCAAAACATAAAGTATCTTGAGTGTACCCTGATTACATAACCAAGTACCGAACATATAACATGGGATTCAATAGAACCTCAAATACATAAGTCTCAATAGTTAAAGTATGTCCAAGTAATAATCACTGAAAGCATAGAAAATAAAATAGTAAAACTATGTATGTTAGAGGTAGGTCTCACAAATACTTGATTATGATTCAGATGAAGAAGTCTTTCCTAAAACTAATCAAGAAAATGTTGATTTATTTTATGAAACTAACAATTATTTATAGAATGAGACTCGTGATGAATAACAAAGAGAAGAACCAAGATTTGAACCTAGAATTGAAGCAAGAGTTGAAACAGTAAGACCTAACAAGAACTTGATAAGGAATCATCCTGCTGATCAAATTATTGGGAGAAAAAATAAAGGAGTTATGACAATAAATAAGGTACATGAAGAATTATGTTTGATTTCTCATATTGAACCTAAGACTACTGATGAAGCTTGTAAAGATGATCATTGGATTCAAGCAATGAAGGAAGAATTAGATCAGATTGAGAAAAATAACACTTGGAAATTGGTTCTCAGACCTAAGGACAAAAATATTATTGGAACTAAATAGGTTTTTAGAAACAAGATGAATGAACAAGGTGAAGTTGTAAGAAACAAAGTAAGACAGGTATGTAAAGGATACTCATGGCAAGAAGGTATAGATTATGAAGAAACATTTGCACCTGTTGCAAGAATTGTAGTAAGGATGTTTTTAGCCTATGCAGCTTATAAGAAATTTAAAATGTATCAGATGGATGTGAAGTCAGCATTTCTGAATGGTGAATTAGAAGAAGTCTACATTGAGCACCTTGATGGTTTTCCTTTGACTCAAGAATGAGATATAGTTTGTAAGTTGAACAAAGCTCTATTTGGACTAAATAAAGCACCTAGAACCTAGTATGCAAGGTTGGATAAATATTTGGCAAAATTGGGATTTTCTAAAGGTACTAAAGATAGTAACTTGTATCTAAAAGAAATAGAGAATGGTCTATTGATTATTGTTATTTTTTGGATGATATAATATTTGGAGGAGAAGATGAGGCAAGTGATAAATTTACTGATGAAATGAAGAAAGAATTTGAGATGAGGATGATTGGAGAAATGAATTTATTTTTTGTTTCTAGATTGTGCAGAATAGTGATGGTATTTTCTTATCTAAAACTAAGTATCTAAAAGACTTATTACAAAGATTTGGTTTGGAAAATTGTAATCATGTTGATACACCTATGGTAACTAGTCATAAGTTATCTAGCAAAGATGAGACTCCTACAGTTGAACAAAGGAAGTACGGATCTATGATTGGAGGTTTGAAATATCTAACTCAGACAAGACCAGATATAGCAAATACAATAGGAATTATTGGTATATTTTAAGTTGATCCTAAGGAATCACATTATGCAGCAGTAAAGAGGATATTCAAATATTTGAAAGGTACAACTAATTTTGGGTTGTGGTATGAAAAATCAAATGAATTTTCCCTATGTGCATATACAGATACGGAATGGGGAGGTAGTGTGGATGATAAAAAGAGTACAAGTGGTGGAGTATTTTTTCTTGGAGAAAGATTGGTTTCTTGGCTAAGAAAGAAATATAATTGTATCTCATAGGGTATAGTAGAAGCAGAATATGTAGCAGCATCAAATAATTGTAATCAAATAATATGGA
The DNA here is from genome assembly GCA_027943335.1 of Chamaecyparis obtusa. Taxonomy (NCBI): domain Eukaryota; kingdom Viridiplantae; phylum Streptophyta; class Pinopsida; order Cupressales; family Cupressaceae; genus Chamaecyparis; species Chamaecyparis obtusa. The sequence goes on from BSBK01001446.1 coordinate 683,273, forward strand.
TGAAATTAATGTTGAAGGATATTGGGGTTGAGTTTAATGAGCCTGTTATCATACATTGTGATAACACAAGTACAATAAGTATGTCTAAGAATCATGTGTTACATTCAAAAACAAAACACATAGAGATAAAGTATCATGTTGTAAGAGAGAAAGTTGCAAAGAAGGAAGTCATACTTGAGTATATCAGCTCAAAGGAGAAGATAGCATATATCTTTACAAAGCCTTTACCTAAGGATACATTTGATTATTTAAGAGGTATGCTTGGGGTTATGCCTCAGCCTACTTTTGATTAGTGATGTAGAAAGTTGCATCAATCTAGTAGTACAGAGCACTATTCTTCTGGACTATATGTTGATGCTTCCTCTATGGGGGAGTATCTATGTTTTGAGTTGATTCATGAAGGACTCTTAGTAAAAGGTATTTTCAAATAGTTTCTCTAGACACTTGAGCTGGATAAAAAAATTTGAGCAGTCAGATTATTCTAACATAATGATGCCTTTGTCATTGATGTCAATGGGGGAGAAGAATTTATGAAAAAAAATTGAAATTATTGATGAAGAGGATTTGAAAAGTCAAGACAAGAGTAGCAGAGTCACATTTTGGTATTCATGGAACTTGGATGTTTTTCATCTATGTTTTCATCAATGCCAACGGGGGAGATTGTTAGCATGAATGTTGAATATGTCCTATGGGGGAGTATTCTAGCATTACTAGAGTAGTCACATATTGCATTCATGACTGTGTTTTTTATTGATGTCAACATACTAATTATATTAAAGATTAGTAGAGTAGAAGATAGAGTTTTAATTAGTGCACATAGAGAATTAAAGATGAGGTTATGAAAAGCTGAGGACATTATTCTTATAGTTTTCTGATGTCATGGTTAAGAGCGTGTACATAAATTCAAGTATTTGCGTCAATTATAAGTGATCTAGTGGAAACTATATTTTGACAAAGTTCCTAAGAAGCAGTTTGTGATAATCGGATTATATCTCCTAATAGGGATACAATCTAGAAAAGAGAAGTTATACAGAGGTTGAAGACATTGCAAAGGCAACCTGGATAAGTCATCATAGTTAGAGGTTTCATGTGTGAAGATTTATTAAGTTTGTGAGCTGACAGTTTTGTGTAATTATGGAAATATTATGTAACATGTAATGTTTTATAGTTTGTAATTGGTGAAGCCTAATTGGATGACTTAATTATGAAATATTGAGTATGGTATAAAGGAAGGATTTTTTTCCTTTATTATAGTGTATTTGTGTGTGTGAATGCGAAAAACAAGTTGTGAAGTGTGAATTAATGCAAGTAAGTGATCTAAGGGATTTTTATGTGATGTGAGGTGTGCAGATATGGTGTTGAGATCTCGTGATGCATTTGGTGAGGTTTAGGAATGGTCAAAGGAGAGAAGAAAAATTTTTGAGATCAATTATATTTGGTATTATTATGTTTGGATAATACAAAGATCAGTTGGACAGTGTGTTCGGTTATCTTTTCCTTGAAGTTTTTTGGACACTGGGTCCTTTTGTCTTCTTCAACTCCTAACAAGGTTGGAATCTCCTCACAGGGATTCAAAGTCTCCTAATAGGGACTAGTTTGTACTAAATGTATCTCATAGACTCCTAACAGGGTCCATCCTCTCACAAAGAATTTTCATATTAGTACATCTTTTGTGGGTACCATCCCCACCGGGGTTTATTCTTTGATCAAGAGGTTCCCTAATTAACAAATATAGTGTCATTGTGTATGGTTATCTTTTTATGGTTGTTGTTTATGTTGATCACATGTTTCATATATAATAAGGTTAATAAATGTTGTTTTAATCAGATAAATGATTCACCCCCCCCCCCCCCCTACCCCTCTCAGTTATCTTGGTGGACTTTAATTTCTAACAATATATATATGGATAGGATGGAGATCAAAGGTGATAAGGGATAATGGAAGAATGTTTAGGATAAGAAAGATCATGATAAGGTAGCCTAGATGCAAAAAGTGGAAAATAATGTGAGGCCTCACCCCGACCCATCATAGCACTATTGATACATTCACATTCTGATACCTTATGATTTGATACTTCGATACACTTTATGATTATTTTGATAGAGACTCATGTTATTATGTCTTATGATGATGATTATATTATGTGGATTACATTTATGATGCAGAGTAGAACTTAGAGCATATTGATTTTATTATACATGCTTAGAAATATGTTTTGATGAGAAGGACTTAATCATGGTTAGATTTGACTATCTCATAGAATATGCTTTAAAGTTTAAGAAATAACATGGATAATATGTCATGATGTTAGAATTATGCTAACATTATGTTTGAGCATTACTTTAACGAAAAGTGTTATTAGGAATTGAATTCTATATATTGACTAATGTTTGCAAATTATGAATTAAATATATATACATGTGATTTTATTGCCTTGGACTATTGATGCTTGAGTTTAGTGTGTAGGAAAGAAAACCATGGAATTATTCAGAGAATCGGGACTAAACATATGTGCAATTGAGTAAGCCAAGGTTTAATCTAATAAAGAGATTTAAACCTCGTTGTAATGTGATTTTTATTTGTAAACATAATTTGTATCTATGTTAATAGATTAAATTCATGTTGTTAATTGGACATGTCATTTGTGAATGTGAAGTGTATTTTATGGTGTCACTTGACACTTGTGATGTCCATGTGGATAGTGACATGTCAATTAGGGTTTGGCAAGAATCACCCAACCTAATAGGATATTTTATTAATCCCACTTGCATCTAGATGTCTTGTATGGATCACATCAATTTGGAATTCGGATTCATGCTTAATTGGTACTTTAGAGGGGTTAAAAGTGACCCTAGAGTGCATTTTTGGCCAAAATTAGCTAACCCTATGGGGGTACCTTGACTTAGGCGCTAGATTTTGCCTATGGGAAGGTCTAGATCACCATTATGGCCCTCCAAAAAGGATACTCTTCAAGAGTGGCGAAAATGGAGATGGACACATGCATTTGAATTGTCCCACACTCCTTGCTAAACTCACCATTAAGAGGGGGGATAAGAGGTAAGGTCAAGGACTAGAGATCATGTCTCATTAATTGCTAGATCATGAGTAAGAATTGGAGGTCTTTTTAGAGGGCTTGGAGAGACTTAGTGGGTGTTCACCCACTCTCTAATTTTAGAGACACTTAGGGTTGGAGAAAGGAAAAAGACAAAGGAAAGGGATAAGGGATCTTCGCAACTTCTTCCTTACCATTTTGCATTGGACCAAGGTTGGTGATTCTTTCCGTGAAGGAATGCTTCTTGCATTTTAGTTTTTTTATATTGTTGTGTTGAATGAACATGTAAATCTTGTATGTTATTCATGTGTGTAAATCTTGTGATTGTTGTGTTGGGTTTGGGTGTATTTGGATTTTGATTCATTCTTTGTTCTTTTGGTTTTGGGTATGTTGTTCATGGGAGTTTAAGGCATCACTCACCCTTGGGAAGGGAATTAGTAGCCTTGGGTGAAGGGTTTAGTTGGGCTTCCATTGTAGTTGAGAGTCTCTTCTCTTGGAGCAGAGGGAAATTTTCATTGAGTATGGGCTCCATGAAGCCATACTGTAATCCTTGCATCTTGGGGATGATAATGATGAAATCTTGTGTATGGAAGTTTCGATATGGTAGCCCTTGGAAAGCATGAAAAAAAAAACTCTTGTTGGAAAATGTATAATGTAATGGCTTTCTCCTCCTTGGAAAAGCCCACCTTCACCCTACTTCAATGGGTTTAGGAAATCCATTTGTGAAGCCATGGTTGGGGGTTTTATGTAGTTTTGTGTATGTATACTTTGTATGCTCTGTTGTTTGTATATACCCATTTAGCCTTGTTTCTCCAAGCTCGGGGGTGGTCTCCTTGAGACCTTGGATGGGAGGTGAGCTCTCCATGGTTACCCTCTTTATTTTCAGGTTAAGAAGTCATGTTCATGTGGGAAAAGCTCTTGGAAAGGCCTTCTTTTGGTGTCATTTTGAAGCAAGAATGTATTGTAATGTTGTTATTATGATAATACTCCAAGACTTGTATTTGTAACAATGTATTTGATGTATTTTGAGTCATGGAGGAAATTCCTTGATTTTCTTAGGAATTGAATCATTTCTGTGAATTATTATATATATTTTCTCAAGAATAAATGTAAATGTTTCATGTTGAAATCTATGATAGGAAACAAAATAATATTGCATTTTTATTTCATTGTTGCAAAGTAGTGATATCCTAGATTCTTTGAAGCATTGTCTTAATAGCATGATGAATGATATTCAAGTTGAAATATTAAAGAAACAAGATGTTTAGACAACTTAATAAATTCAATATATAGAAGCACATTATTTTTAGGAAGTTATTTGATCTTATAAGATTTGGATAATCACCTTCATTATGTGTTCTTTCCTATCAAAATAAAATGTAAGGACTTTAGCCTTTAACAATCAAACATATGGAACAAATGTGAGGCAAAACAAAAAAATATATAAGAAACAAAAAAATCCAAAGAAAGAAAGAAAAAGAGACCTACAGGTCTCTCAAATTTGTATGGGAGAAAAATAAAATCCCCCATACACTCCCACAACACACAGACAATAAAATATTATTTTTAAAGTCCACTTGCCTTGGAACAAAGGAAAATTAATAAATTTACCTATCCTATGTAGATGAGTAGTTGGTGGAACCCACCTGGGTCGTCACCCCAAAAAGGGCTTCCTAAAGAAAAAAATTAAAATAAATAAATTATATATATTAATATCATTAAGTGGATCCCGAGATTGTTTTTCAAAAAAAAAATTATATTAATTATACACACCAAAAAAAAGAGTATTGGCTTGGTAGAAAAAATAATAATAATATAATTTTAAAACAAAAAAAAACTTTATGTAAGGGGGGGGACGGCTGGCCAACACCTCCGGGGCATGCGCGCACTGCCATTGGCAGGCAGCCCCTGCCTCGGTAGGGTACCGCACTGCCATGACAGGTGGTACGCTACCAAGTGCAGGGTACCGCACTGTAGTCCCAAGGCAATGGCTAAAGGTGCGAGGATTTGCACCTCGTTCCCCGTACCTTTAGCCATTGTCATACCCATACCATGCATATTCTATCAGTGCGGAGCAGTACAGTACTCTCTCAGTGCGAACAGTATAGTACATGATTAGTTTTGCCGATGCCGTATTAGTATTAGTTTTTAAAAGTTATATTTTTTTATTCTATGTATGGCAAAGTATATATTATTAATTTATTATAAGTAAAAAGCCTTAGTGTTAAACAAATTAGAGTGGTAAAAATATTTTATAAAGTTTTAATGAATATATTTAACTTGTTTATTAATTTTTAAGTGGTATGATTTATTAATTTATTATTTTTTTCTTTTTTATTATGTTTTCTATTTATTACTAATGTAAATTTTTGAATTAATTTTTTTCTTTTATTATTATTTTCTTATTTTATTTTAATTTTATCTTTTTATTAAGTTTTAATTTTTAATTAGTTTATCTTATTAATTTGATTAATTAAATTTATGTATTCTTTTGTACAATTTTAAATCAAGAAGTAACATATTAATAAACTAAAAGAATAAAAATAATTACTTTATAACTTATCTAAATACTAGTTAACTATTTATAAATTTCTACTATAAATTCCTCAAATATTTGTAATAAGTCACATTCACTATTATATAAATGAACGATTTTATATAATGTAGATTTAATATAGTTAAGTGTTTATAAATTTCTATTATAAATTCCTCAAATATTTGTAATAAGTCACACTCACAATTATATAAATGAACGATTTTATATAATGTAGTTTAAATAATCTAAATCTACACATTTGGCTTGCCTATTTAAAAAACTTTTATTAAATAAATATTAAACTGAATCATAAGTAAATTACTAAAAATATAAAAACATTTTGTTACATCATTGCATTTTCTAAAATAGATTCAAAATCATAAATGGAAGTTAATAAATAATTTTTTCTTTAATAAACAAATATGTCATCTACATAATAGCAATGAACATGCAAATTAGAAAATTGTACAAAAGAATACATAAATTTAATTAATAAAATTAATAAGATAAACTAATTAAAAATTAAAACTTAATAAAAAGATAAAATTAAAATAAAATAAGAAAATAATAATAAAAGAAAAAAATTAATTCAAAAATTTACATTAGTAATAAATAGAAAACATAATAAAAAAGAAAAAAATAATAAATTAATAAATCATACCACTTAAAAATTAATAAACAAGTTAAATATATTCATTAAAACTTTATAAAATATTTTTACCACTCTAATTTGTTTAACACTAAGGCTTTTTACTTATAATAAATTAATAATATACACTTTGCCATACATAGAATAAAAAAATATAACTTTTAAAAACTAATACTAATACAGCATCAGCAAAACTAATCATGTACTATACTGTTCGCACTGAGAGAGTAATGTACTGCTCTGCACTGACAGAATATGCATGGTATGGGTATGGCAATGGCTAAAGGAGTCGGCTATGCAGCCGACAATTTCCCCAGCACCCCCCCATCTATAGCCGCCTCCCATACATCCATGTCGAGCTGTCAACTCCCATCCCAATGACTAAGCACGGTGTTAGTAGCTGTTAGCTCCAATGTGGGTATTGGATAAAGTGTAAGTGTAAGGGAAGATTGAAAAAAAACTAAGTGTCCCCCCTCTTAAGATATGTTTTTTAGTTTACCATTTGCGTTTTAGTTTATTATTTTTACTATTTTTAAAGATAATATTTTTTCTATTAGATATAAGAGGATCAAAAAAATGAAACAGTCACAACAAATATCAACAAGGAGGCCAAGCCTCACTACGAAAGTACAGTCTCAGCTGTACATCAAATCAAAAAGATGAAAAGAAGGATCATCTAACAAAGAACATCATAGTGAATATCCATCCAGGCAATCCACCCTAAGGGAGCCTCCATCCAGACTATATGCTTGTGCTCATGAATCTGGGTCAACATGTGCAAATCTTCTTTTCTGGTATTAACATTCTTTCTAATTTCTCTGTTCATCCTTATACACGCTTGCTCAAAGGTCTGCAAATCATCCAAGGTACTTCTCCACTAGAAGCCATGTTTCAACTCATAAAAGAAAAAAGTAGCATGCCCATCATGAAGGAACCTTCTCAGCTTGTCCCTTTCGATCATCATAGTCGCCTGGACCTGCAAAGAAATTTTAATGTATGTGAGTTTACGAAAAAAACTCCGTAAGAACCCTCAGCTTACCTTGGTACCTTTCCTCATTCCTGCACTTCTAAATCTGCCAGAGAATGTTAGAAGACAACATATTCGAGAAAAAATTGGTATCTTTAGGAAGACCATTAATATGACCAGTAACTATATCAAGAATATTCACGTTAATAGGATAGAAGATTCCAAACATATTCCAAATCTCTTTAGCAAAAATACAATAAAAAAGGATATGTCTACCTGTTTCAGGAAGTCTGCACAAACTACAAATATCAGAGTTAGAGAAATCTCTCTTAGTAGGAAGTTTATCCAACAAAACTAACCATTTGAAGCATCTAACTTTAGGTTCAACAAAAATTTTCCACAAGATATTAAAGTATTTTTTCCAAACATCAGTATCAAAAGAAGAGTACCAAATAGCATTAATATGATCAATAATATTAGTATTCTGATCAATGATTCTATAAATATTCTTGGCTTTAAGCATAGTCGTGATAACTCCATCAGGGCATTTACATTTTAAGTACCTGTGAGAGTCAACATGGCACATAGTAGGAAGGTTACTAGCAGCTTGAATAATCATGTTATAAGTTTTCTTATGAGAGTCTGGGATATCATACTTCCTTTTAAGCTCATCCCAAGTGATGAGTTGATTCTGTTCAAAGAGGTCCATGAACTGCTTAATACCCTTCTTAGCCCACAGTTTGGCAAAGCAACCTTGGGAGAGGGCTAAAGGTTTACCGTTTAGGTGAAGATTCCACCAAATGGATCTTTCACCATGGAGCTGATTGTTATAGTGAAAATCCTTATTAGTGATGAATTTCCTAACATGGTCCCAAGCCTTCCAAATAGACCTGAAAACCACAGAACCTTGGACCATGACAGGAAAATTACCAAAAATAAGATCACAAAAGGGGAGGTTAGTCCAAGATCTGGCTTTCTTAGGAACACCCCTCTCAATGTTATGATGAACCAGCACCTTCCAAGGACAGTCACCCTCCATGGATTGAAAGATCCATTTAGTAGACAGGGCAATACCCTGGATTCTAAGGTCCTTAAGCCCGAGCCCTCCAAGGTTCTTGTCAGTGTGGCACCAAGCCCACTTAACAGAATGAATTTTTTTATTTCCTTTACCATCAGACCAGAGAAAATGTCTAATAGCCTTCTGAATTTCTGCAATCTGATCATTGTTAAAAATCCAGGCAGAAGAATAATAAATGGTATAAGAGGACAATATCTTTTGGCAAACCTGAATTCTACTTGCTAGAGATAAAGCCCTATTATGCCATTTATTAAGTTTCTTATCAATCTTCTCTTTGACCCAGGACCACATATCTCTGAGGGCAGGTTCCACCAAAAAAGGAATACCAAGGTACCTAGTGATTTTGTTGGGGCCCCCCCATTGAAAATTGCATTGGGAAAACCAGCAGGGAGGCTGCTCATCCCAACCAAGACAAATGGATTTAGCTTGAGAAATCTTGGCACCAGAAATTTAAAAAAATAAACTGAGCTTAGCTTGCATGGCTTTAAAGTTACTTTTTGAAAGTTCAAAGAACAGAGCGGTATCATCCGCAAATTGATAGTTGATGAGCTCATCATCATTGGGGAGGTAAATACCTCTAACTTCAGGAGACATGGAATTATCTCTGAGGATATAGTAAAGGGCTTCCGAGGCAATCACAAATAGGGAAGGGGCCAAAGGGCACCCCTGTCTGATGGATCTCCCAAGAGAAAAAGGGGCAGAGAGGGCACCGTTAACTTCAACCTGGGTAGAAGCATCGTTAAGAAGCACCTGAACAGTATTGCAAAAAAAGGGCGGGAAGCCAAAGGCTTCCAACATCATAATAATGAAACTCCACTCAACCCTATCGTAAGCTTTCTCAAAATCAAGGAGAAGCATAGCAAAATTTTGATGCGAACATTTAGACCACTCCATGGCTTCCCAGCTCATGATAAGATTCTCGAGAATATATCTACCTTTGATAAAACCAGTCTAGGTAGAATTAACAAATTTAGGAAGAATATTGACCAATCTGAGTGCCATAATTTTAGCCAGAATCTTATAGGAAACATTAAGAACCGTAATCGGCCTCCAATTCTTGATGAGAGCCTTGTCACCAACCTTGGGGAGGAGCTTAATGATACCCCTGTTAACATCATGTCCCAAGGTGCCATTAGACAAGGCTTCAGAATATAACTCATGAAGATCCTTACATATCCAATTGATGTTGGCTTTATAGAATTCAACAGGAAAGCCGTCAGGGCTAGGGGCCTTATCATTACTAAGGGCCTTGATAGCTTTCTCAATCTCCTCAACAAAGATGTCTTTAGATAAGGCAGCAATATCCTCCAAATCCAACCTATTAGGAATTAAGGCTTTACAATTATTCCTAATAGTCTCAGCTTCAGTGGACTCCTCAGAAGTAAAAAGCTTCTTATAATAATCAGCAAAAGCCTGGATAATAATCTCAGGGTCCGAGATATCTTGGTTATCAATTGAAAGTTTATCAATGGAATCTTTATTGTGCTTATGCTTAAGGAGATTGAAGAAGAACTTTGAACCCCTGTCCCCATAATGGAGCCAGTGGGCCCTTGATCTAATCCTGGCTCCACGAATTTTAACCTGCTGATGCTTCCTAAGAGCATCCTTGCCAGCCATGACCCGAGAAAGAAGATCAATGTTAGAAGAATCTCTTTGGATGTTACTCTCCATGATTTGAAGATCAGAAGATAAATGTTTTTCAACAAATCTATAGTCCTTAGCCCTATATTAACCAATGGTCTGAAGAAAGATCCTCCATGAGGAGAGGTTAGTTTTCCATCTATCAAGATGGGACAAGTGCTGAAGATTAACCTTATTAATACCTCTAATAATCTGGACAGCAGTAAGAACAACCTCATCCATGAGGAGACTAGAGTTTAAAATAAACTTGTTGTTCCCAGACTTGCGCTCCAGAGGGCCAATGTTGAAGTTGATCCTAGTAAAGATGGGGTGATGAATAATATTACTAAAATAATTATCATAATATATTAATATTTAATTATATTTATATTTTTATTACTATATTTTTACATTAAAATATTATGATAATATTCTTTCTTTGATAAAACAATATTTTATAATATAAGTAATTAAAAAATTATATATTATATATTACTTACTTTTTAAAAAGTCAAAACAATTACACTATTAAAATTTTCATATATAATTTTAAATTTTAAAATTATATTTATATTTATAATAAGTATATTATAAAATATTATATATAATTTTTATAATATATTTTATATAAAAATCTTGATAATACCATTATTAAACTATTATTATCTAACGGTAATCTTGAAATTGATAACTTTTCTCTTCTGCCAACTACCTCAATGTTAAATCATATAGTATTAAAAAAACAACATGCATTTCATTTTTATTTATACTTATAATAATTATATATTATAAAATATTATATAATTTTTTTATAATATATTTTATATAAAAACTTTTATAATATCATTATTTAACTATTATTATGTAAAATAATTGTATGATGACATTGAAAACCTAGCACAAAAAAATAATTGTATAACTAATTACAACATAATCATAACCACTTAATACCTGATTTTAACTAGGTAAGTAAAATTCAAAGTAATTAATTTGTTTACTTTATTTCAAAATAGGTATTAAAAAAATCATATATTAATTAATTAATTATTTTTTATAATTATACTTAATCTATTATTTATTCCAAATAGAAATTATTTTAACCCTTACATAAATTAAAAGATTTTATTTATTTTTAATTCAATCCTATTCAAATCAGTAAATTCAAAAGATACTAAATTTTATATTAATTTTTTTGTAAAACTACTTGATTATAATAGTTTAATAAATATAACTCGAGTGAATTATGGCATTAATTTATATTTTACCCCATACTAATTAATATATTATTATTGGGAGAATGGATTGGATGATGGCGGAATCGCGAGCGGATGGCCTGCGCGTCCTCGGCCGCCTGCGCGGCTAGGGCTCGCATGGTGATTGGTGGCGCCTAATTCTGCTTCGAAGGGGTGGTCGCAGGGGGCGCGTGAGGCTTTTGCAAGGTTGTGGGGTAGTGTTTGTTTCGGGGGGGTGTTTTCTGCGCGGGAGTGGGATTTGGGGCCGGCCGGGGTCGGTTTTGGAGAAGGGCATCTCTTTTTTGGTGACTGTGATTTAGTTGGTCCTCGGTGTAGGGCTTCTGTGTTTTTCCAGCTCTGGATATGGGACATGCAGTGCTCCCTATATCTCAGGCTTCGTCGGGTGATTTGGAGATGGCTGATTCCTCCATTTTGAAGTGAGTTGGGGCTAAGGGCCAGGCTTATCTCCTTCCATCTGGAGCGAACGCTGCAGTGTCGAAGGGTTCTGTTCACATCAAGAAGATGAATGGATGTCTGGAGTGATCTGATGATCGACCAGTCTTGGTTATTCAACCAGAGCAAATTTTAGAAGATGTTGAGTACTAGGGCAAACATGCGCTCATCTGTAAGTTTCTGGGTCTCCGTCTGTCTCTTCCTGTGTTAGAATCATGGGCGCATCGGATTTGGCAGCCGGAAGGAGATATGGAGATTCTTCTAGCGGCCAACAATTATTTTATGGTTATTTTCTCAAATATGGCAGACAGGAACAAGGTTTTTGAAGGGGGTCCATACTTCTTTAACCAAGTTGGACTTTTTATCAAACCCTGGCACATCGGGTTCAACTCTGCGGAGGAGATCCCGTCTCGGGTCCCAGTATGGATTCGTCTTCCACGATTGCCTCTGGAATTTTGGTGAGAGGACATTCTTCATTCAATCTCTCTTTTGCTTGGGAAACCGGTAGGGTCGGCCTCACAAACCCAAGATCGAAAGGTAATTTCATATGCTCGCATTTGTGTAGAAGTTGATCTTAATAATCCACTACCCGATTCTATGGAAATCTGCTTGGGCCCTACCTCATGGATCCAACAGTTGGACTATGAGACTTTACCCTTTCGATGCAGGTTATGCCATGAGTATGGGCACTTACTACGGAAGTGCCCCCGGAATAAATTTTCTCAACCATTAAAGTCCATTGTACAGGCCCCTAAGGAGGATAAGGGTAAAGCCCCTATGACAGAAGGTACTATGGACAAGGAGGGATTTATCCCAGTTAAGCCACGGAATAGAGGAAAGGGACAGAAGAGAACTTGGATGGACAGACAAAATGATGACACTTTCAACAGGTTTAATGTTCTGGATAATCTGGCTCAAGAGGAAGGCATACCAGTTGAGCTGCCCTTGGGTGATGGTTCTGTTCAGGGGCCTCAAGTGGAGGAGGTTAGGAATTATGCCCAGGTTCCAGATGAGAATCAAGATCAACCAATGATTTTAGAGGAATTGGATCAAGGGAAAAGCTGTGATGTTCCTGGTGGATCATGTTCTCTTGACGGTCCAAATATCTTAGTTTCTCCTCCCCCTGGCCAGAAAGGGATGTCAGACAATACAAAAGGCTCTAAAGCTACCCCCTCTTTAAACTTACAGCAAAAGCCCTTTAAAAAAGGAACCACAGAGAAGTCTGCCAAGAGTGGAAGGAAGACTGATCAGGAGAAGGTTAAGATGATGGGAGAGACTCTAGTTGAGGCAGGGTTTGTGAAACCCATTGATTCCCACTTCTCGCAATCTTCCAAATGATTATGCTCTCTTGGAATGTAAGGGGGTTGAACAACATCCCTAGACAAAAGGCTGTTCGTAGATTGATTGAATCTCATTCTCCAGATATTATTTTCATTCAGGAAACTAAGCTTTCAGTGGATGAGTTGGATAGTTGTGGGCCAAAACTGTGGCCCCATGGTAGCTAGCAGGGAGTTGGTGCTCAAGGTAGCTCGGGTGGACTTGCTTGCTTTTGGAATCCTAGGAAGGTGACTCCTTTGTGGTGGATTTCGAGTAGGTCATCTATCTCCTTAATGACTTTTCACTTTGAGATGGGAGAAAGGTGCTTATTTTCTAATATTTATGCTCCTAATGATTTGATGGGTAAATCTCTTATGTGGTCACATATCACATTTGTCCGATCTTTAGACCCTTTCCTTCCTTGGATTGTGGCTGGAGACTTTAATGCGGTTACTAGTTTAGAGGAAAAGAGAGGTGGCACTGCTCGTTTGGGCCCTTCATCTAGTATGCTCAGAGATAACATAAGTCATTTGAATCTCATTGATGTAAAACCTGGCACTGGTACTTTCACCTGGAATAACAGAAGGAATGGAACAGAGGCCATTTCAGAAAGGCTGGATCGGTTCCTTGTTTCTTGTTTCTGGATGGATATCAGATGGTCTACCATATCTGAAATTCTGGACTGGAGAGGCTCTAACCACTGGCCTATTAAGCTCTCCGTCTTTCATTTTCAGACTTCTAAGAATCCTTCTTTCAAATTTCAGCTGATGTGGCTGAGGGATCCCTCTTTGCATGATCTTATGATCACCTGGTGGCATGAGGGTAGGCCTCCTCATGGCACCTCCATGTTCACTTTTGAGAAGAGACTTCAACATGTGAAATTCAGGCTTAAGAAGTGGAACAAATAGTGTTTTGGGAACCTTCAAGGTCAGTTGAGGGCGGCCCAGGCTAGGCTGGATAATGTTACACGCCAGATCAGAGACCAAGGAATGAATCAGATTTTAATTTCTGAAGAGTCCTCAGCTCTAAAGATGTTAGAGGAGTGGGAGCTCCGGGAGGAAATATTTTGGAAGCAAAAGTCTCAGGTGGATTGGCTGCAGGAGGGAGACAGAAACACGGCTTTCTTCCACAACATGGTTAAAGCTCGCAGGTCTGGTAATTCCATCACTTCTCTTGTTTCTACTTCTGGAGATCAATTCTTTTCCAAAGAGACGATTTCTCGAGAGGCTATTAGATACTTTTCTCATCTTTTCTCTAAAGAGGAACCTGGTGCTTTAGTGGAGACTAGAAGTATTTTAGATTGCATCCCCAAGCTGGTGTCTAACAATATGAATAGGAATTTGTTAAAACCTATTGTGCTTGAAGAACTTGAGAAGGTGGTTTTTGACATGAAGAAAGGTAAAGCCCCGGGCCCGGACGGTTTTCCCATAGAATTTTTTCAAGAATTTTGGGAGATTATTAAATTTGATCTTCTAGAAGTTGTCCAGGAATCTTATCAGAACAAACAAATGCTCAAGTCTTTGAATGCTACTTTTCTGGCTCTCATTCCCAAGAAGGACGGGGCTAACAGTTTAGATCAGTTCAGACCTATTGCTTTATGCAATGTCACCTATAAAATTATCACCAAATTGATTGCTGAAAGGCTCAAGCCGTATTTGGCCTCTTTGATCTCCGAGGAACAAGGAGGCTTTGTGGGTGGCAGACAGATTCTTGATGGGGTGGTTATTACATCTGAGGCTATCCATTCTATGGCCACGTCTAAGGAAAAGGCTATGTTTATTAAGCTGGATTTAGCAAAAGCTTATGACCGGGTCAGCTGGGAGTTTTTGGATCAGGTTCTTCTAGCTTTCAGATTTGATAATGATTGGATGGAATGGATTCTTAGTTGTGTGACATCCCCATCCTTTTCGGTTCTTATTAATGGAGAACCCTCTGAGCTATTTTCTGCTTCCCGGGGTCTTCGACAGGGTGATCCTCTCTCCCCTTATCTCTTCATTATCATGGCAGAGGGTTTAGGCAGATTTATAAAATTTCAAGCTGAGCAGGGGCTTGTTCAAGGGTGGAAGTGGCATAATAATATTCCTGCGTACACACATCTCCAATTTGTGGATGATACTAGACTAATGGGCTTGGCTACCATTAATGAGGCAAGAAACTTCAAAATGATTTTGGACACTTATTTAAAAGCTTCTGGGTAGAAAATTAATGAAGGTAAGTCATCTATTTATTTCTTTAATACTCCACAGCCGATCCAGCGCAGGATTGCTAGGATCCTCAGGTTTCAAATTGATTCTCTTCCTCTGAAATATCTTGGAGTTCCCTTAACTCTGGGGACTCAGCTGAAGGAATATTGGTAGGATCTCTTGGACAAATTTCAGAGTAGGGTGGGGCACTGGACTCATAGGTGGCTCTCTTCTGCTGGGAGAGTTATACTCCTCAAATCTGTGATTCAGGCTCTTCCTATTTACAGGTGTTTGGTGCAATCCCCGCCCATTGGGATTATGAAAGAATTTGATGCTATGTCATGACAGTTTCTTTGGTCTGGTAACCTTCTTTCTTCAAAATGGAGCTTAGTCAACTGGGACACTGTTTGCATGCCTAAGTTTGTAGGGGGTCTCGGCCTTAAATGCATGGCTCTAGGAGTCAAGGCTCTGGCCGCTAAGTTATACTGGAGATGGTGTAAGAACCAAGATCAGGATTGGGCTAAGATTCTGACCCAAAAGTACTTTCCTGGAGTGGATTGTCAGGATGTTCCTAGACTGGCTCTAGATGGAAAAGGCTCCTTTGTTTGGGAGACTCTTAAAAGGGGAGCTCCCCTTATCAAGGAAGGCCTTTTCTGGATATGTAATGAAGGTTCGAGTGCGCTTTTCTGGCAAGACTCTTGGGATGGCCATCCTCCCATTCTTTCCAGCTACCCCCACTTCCAACCTCTTTGTCAGATTTTTACAGCAGCAGGATGGACTAAGGTAATTCACTTCAAGACTGTTAAAAGGTGTGGTTCGATAGATGTAGCTTGTTGGAAGGATCCTCATGATTGGCCTTTGGGGGGTTCTACTGAGATGCGGGCTGAGCTGGCTAATCTCCTCTCGGGTCGACTGTGCAGCTCTTCTAGGGACAAAGACTTCCTTGCCTGGGGCCTTTGTCCTAAAGGCAAGTTCAGTGTGGCCCAAGGTTATGCTTGGCTGGATAATCAATGTCATGGCATTAATGAAGTTCCCTGGTGGAAGAAGGTTTGGAATAAAGTCTCTTGGCCAAAATGTAACTTCTTCTTGTGGCTGGTTGCTCAAAAGAAATGCCTTACTTGGGATAACCTTCAGAAAAGAGGGTTCCAGGGTCCTTCTATGTGTTCCTTCTGTATGCTGCATGAAGAGAATGTTTCTCACTTATTCTTCTTATGTCCTCTCTCTAAGGAAATTTGGCATAAGTGGTGGGAGGCGTGGCGTCATGGATGCATTCATGCAGAATCCCTTATTGAGTTTTGGGATAGCCTTGGTAGGCCCCCGGTGAAAACTACATTCCTTCAGGTGGCTTAGGCTGTTGGACCTTCTTTTATTCTTTGGAATCTTTGGCTGGAACGCAATCAGAGGATTTTCTATAATTCTAGTATGGAAAGCACTATTCTGTGGCAGAGGATTCTAAGCAAACTTTAGGAAACTATTTGTGCCAAGTGTGACATGACTGAACCTGTGGATCCTGGTGATTATAATATTGTCAAGAATTTGGGTTTGGTGGACAAGGGGTCGGGTAGCACAAGCTCTAAGTGCTCTCCGTCGCTCAAGAGAAAGGTTTGTAGGGTGGGGAGATGGAGACCTCCACCGATGGATATCCTTAAAGTTAACACTGATGGTTCATCCCGTGGGAACCCTGGGCAGGCTGGTGTGGGAGGGATTGGGAGAGATTCAGATGGTAATGTTATTTTTATGTTCTCTATCTACAAAGGAGTTCATTCCAATAATATGATGGAGGCCTTGGCCATTAAGATTGCTATTGAGAGGGGATGCTCTCTAGGTTGGAGGAAGATGGTGTGTGAATCAGATTCCCAAATTGTTGTGGATATGATAAATAACCAGAGAGTGGATGATTCTAACTGGCAAATAGCCTCTATTGTCAGAGAGATTATTTGTTTGAGCAGTTTGTTGGATTGGATCTCCTTTTGTCACATTCCTAGAGAATGGAATAGCGCGGCTAATGTATTGGCTAAATGGGCTTCTGAGAAAGGAGATGGGTGGGATATTTCAGAAAGGGTTGATCTTCCTGTGGATTATATTGGGACTTTTGAGCAGTTAGTGGAGAAGGATAGAACTTAATTATTTTTGGGTCTTTTCTGGTTCTTCTGGGCCTGGGGCCTTCTGTAATTTGGTTTGTTTGAATAAATTTTTACCCCTTTTTCCAAAAAAAATTAATATATTATTATTTTAGTTATTACAACATACATACATAATATATATATATATATATATATATATATATATATATATATATATATATATATATATATATATATATATATATATATATATATATATATATATATATATATATATATATATATATATATATATATATATATATATATATATATATATATATATATATATATATATATATATATATATATATATATATATAAAGAAAGAAAGATTATTTTTTAACAATAAAAAGATTTTATTTATTTTTAATTCTATCGTATTGAAGTTAATTGTGAATTATGGCATTAATAAATTCTGACATTTATATTTTACGGCATACTAATTAATATATTATTATATTGTATTATATTATTTTTTTAGTTATTTCAACATACATATAAAATATATAAATAAAATTATATACAATTAGGCCTAAATAAAATAATTTAACTTTGTCTTTTAACCTCCTCATTAAACATATATATATATATATATATATATATATATATATATATATATATATATATATATATATATATATATATATATATATATATATATATATATATATATATATATATATATATATATATATATATATATATATTAAAACTTAAGAATAAATAAATAAATAATTATTTTCAACTATACTTAATTTATTCATCCATTAAATCAATTAGAAAAATCATTTTACCTTATGCCTTATAATTAATCTCCTTCTCTATATTTGCCAAATTTAATATTCCAATATGAGAGCTTGTCCCTATATTAGATTATATATTTGTCAAATTTAATATTCCAATATAAGAGCTTGTCCCTATATTAGATTATATATTTTAATTAATTCATTCAAGCTGTCAATTCATAACAATATTTTTATTTTATTTTTTATTTATTTTTTTTAGAATAGTTCGTTCTCTTTGGTTGAGAGCCAAGGATTGAGGGGTTTCCATTCCGCCAAATTCGCCCGGGGCACGATCCCGGCCTCATCCCTTATCAGATGTCTTTACGAGATTTGAACCCTGGTGGGCTCAATGAGAACCATTGAACCTCACCAATCAACCAATTCACAATTGACAATTCATAACAATTAAAATAAAACCTTAATATTTATGCTTCTTAATTAATATTATAGTTTTAGAAATTTCATAAGCATGTGCCTTTACAAGACTCTAATATTTATGCTTCTTAATTAATATTATAGTTTTAGAAATTTCATAAGCATGTGTACCATTTACATTCATGAAGACTTCAATACTAGGAGTTATTTTTATATGTATAAGTTATTTCGTGCAATTACTTTTTTTTGTAATACTTTACAATTAACTCATTTGGAACAATAATATTAGTCAACAATTTCATTATATTAAAGAAGCATTTCTTCAATATATGTTAGATGACTAATATAAATGTTAATTGAAATTAACCTGTTTAACCTAGCAAAACAAATTCTATTTATAACTGATTACAACATCCTCATAACCATTTTAACTACATAAATAAAATTCAAAGAATACATAATTAATTTGTTTAAACTCTTTTTCATACTATTCAAATCTTTTATATTTCTAATTCTGAAAAGATGGTTGTCTAAGAGTAAAATAGTTTTATTTATTTCTAATTCTATACTAGCTAAAATCAATAAATTTAAAACATATGAAATTCTATATTAAATTTTTAGTAATTATTATAGTAGTTTAATAAATTGAAATTCAAGTTGACATATTACTTTAAAACTGCCCTCCAAATTGACATATAAACATTGATAAAAATCATAATTTTTTTGGCATATCTTATTATGAGCCAAATAAATTTGAAGCTGAAAACAGAGTTGGCATATAAACATTGATAAAAGTCATAAAACAATATTTTTTCAATTTGAATCAAACTATTTAAAACAAGAAAGAATAAATACTAGAAAATAACTTAATTAAAAATAAATCAAAATTAAATATAATCAGAAAGCCATTTCTGATTTTCAAATTAAATTAAGTGAAATGGGCAAAAATATTATAGCTAAAAATAAAGAAGTCATGCTCTTAATATTCTTCAACCTAATTTTCTAGCAAATGTCTCTTTAAATGTTTGAGAAATAATATGAAATTAAAGTAAGGAAATAAATAATACTACTGACATAGTAAATGTCATCATGTTAGTGAATCCATTTCTGAGTTGAGGCTGACTTCAACTGCACCAAGTCCAGACTGACAGTACGTCAGTGGATGGTATGTATCCATAAGGAACGGGCTATGCATGGTAGCAGAGTAGGGGAATTTGTCGGCTGCATAGCCGGCTCCATGATTAAAGGTGCGGGGAACGAGGTGCAAATCCTTCGCACCTTTAGCCATTGCCCAGTCCCAATGGGACTTTAAAAGAAAAAAAAATTAAAGTTGTTTTATTATATTTAAAACTTTTGAAATTAATTTAACTTAATTTGTTTTTTTAGTATATTTAATTTAGTTTATTTATATTCATTTTTACTTGTTATTTTTATTATTATTTTGTATTAAGCTAAATTAAATAATGTTATTAATTATTTTATTTAATCGTTATATTTTATTAAGTTTTAACTTGCATTATTATTTGATTTTTTTAAAAAAGGGGTTTTATTTATTCCTTTTTTGTTTGTTAATAGTGTAAATTAAAATTTAATATATTCATCCTTCTTTTGAAAAGAGTTTTAATTAACAAGAAAAAGATATATATTTGGTCCAATTAGTAATTGAAAATAATAGTTTTCCTTGAAGTATTATTAGTTAACCAAATTGAATATATATATATACAAGTCACCACCCTTAGACATATGGAGGGATATGGAAATTTAATTGTAGTTAGTAGAAGTTATTATATTAAATTCTAATTAAGAAACAAATGTAATATTTAAATTTATATGTTAATGAATTATTAAATATGAGTTTACAAAATAAATAAAAAACTATATGTAATTTGGATTTAGTATTCATATGAATTTAGGTTGTTTATTTATGAGACTTTTTATTTATTTGGTCAAACATGTTACTTGGACGTAAATTTTATCTTTATGAGGTTGGCATTTCGAAATCAAAATTATATGATATACATATATATATATATATATATATATATATATATATATGGAATTAGTTGAATTATTTAACTTGTTGCTCACACTAACTTAGCAACCTTATGGCACACATAGGATAATTGCGAACCTTATTTGTTGAGTTCTCTTTTGGACACTTTCATCCTCTAACTAGTTCTTTATAACCTTGATGACAAGCGCACACAACTCCCCTTTCATGTTGTCTAGTCTCTTAGGGGAATGTTTATGATCACATTCGATCCCTAGAAGTGGGACACACCAATGTTGACCCTTATAGTATGGCGTCACAATTGGAAAATTTAATAAACTAATGCAACCCTTTTTAGTCTGTTAATTATCCTTCTCTTGTAGAACTAGAAACCCTAGGGAACAAAGTCTAGTATTTCCCCTAACCCGAAACCTTCTATTCATGATTGTCTCACGTATGCCATAGAACCTTACCCTAATCTTTCCCCTAAGCCTATTCTCCTTGGCGTCATTGATCATTTTGGATCGCATCACTTAGGGTAGTCCACCCTATCCATGTTGTAGAGGGAGGTTAGCCAACTCAGGACATGTGTGTGGAATCACCACATGACCTTATTGGCCATGATACCCCTCACATAGTTTCCCTCATGTTCTTTATTTTAAAAAAATTGTTGCGGTTTTGCATGGTATATTTTGGGCCTGACAAATAATAAGCTGATGGATAGGATGAATGAATAGATTGCTTAATGTTAATGGAAATTCTCAACCTTACCAAGGTCAACAGTGGAAAAGGGGATTGTTGGAATTTGATGAAGGTCATATGTGTTTTGGTCACATGAGTGTATTGTGGTGTTGTCATTGTCAGCAACATGTTTTGTTTATGTCAAGCAAATAGATTTACTAATGGTACTAAAGGATTGGATTAAAGAATTAACTAAATGTTCACTCAACCGGTGATAGTGAAGAAAGCAAGCAATAGTGAATTATTTTTGGAGAATTATCAGGTTAAGGTGTGTGGCCATATATTTAACATCTAAAAAGGTATATTTATCTATTCCTACAATCGCATTACTTATTTTAGAGTATTCTGAAAGTTATTGAAGATTGAAGTGAAACTGACAGTTAGAACAGTGAACCGGTCGACACAGTTAGTTAGATCGATGTTGCAGTTAAATGTTTATGTCCGACCAACATGTTTTCAGGTTTTAATGTTTTAGGATGACATCAAGGATGTTTAATTTTGGTTTTGGCATGCTCTCTCATAATGATAAGTTGGATTTGAGGGTTGAGTTGTAAAATGTTTTAGGGTTCTATCACCGACCTAGAACAAGTATATATATGGTTAATAAATTAATGTTGTAGAGAGTTTTGATGTTGTTGCAATGATATGTGATGATTTTTGGAGACAGTACAAACACATTAAATTATTCAGAGCAGCATAATTGATCCATAATTCATTGGATTTGTCATGCATTGAGTGAAAATATCATGTCATTCTTTACTTGTTGATTCTAACAGATTGGCAACATAAATCCTTTAACAAGGTCACTCCTAACAGGGTGAGTAGGATCCTAATAGATCTAAAGCAAAAATTCTCTAACAAGGTATCTCTTTAACTATATTTTTTAAATCCCTTAGCAAGGTAGTCTTTAATAGGACTTTTTTAGTTCATAACCGGATTATAAGTACTCTTAATCAGGAATAGACCTCAAAAGGGTTGTTGTAATTACTCCTAACAAGGCTGATTTCTAAGTGCACCAATGAAATCTTATGGGAATCATCCCCACACATGGTTTCTGCCCTCTAACAAGGGTTTGCATAGAAAAAATCTTGGTGTTATGTGTGAGTGTTTTATGTGTTGTATTGTTACTTAATATTCTCATTTTCATGTTGGTTGATTAGAAAGATAATCAGTAAAAGTTCCAAATTAGTGGTTGCACTGATTCAGCACCCCCCCCCCCCCTCTCCCTCTCAGTGCCCTATAATACTAATGTAAGCAATAAAACATAATTGTTAGGAACATAAAGCAAGTCAAACATTCAACAAAAAAGAATATTACTACACTTAAAGATTACAAATGAAAGAAAATAAATACAAAAGATTACAAACTCCACCCTCCAAGTAGCTCCAAGTGTAGTTTGGATTTGTCTAAATGGTTGGATATGCTCTCAAGATGCTTCAAGATTCAAGTGAGGGATGATTTGGGCATTATATATAAGGTTTCTTATGCTATGTATTTGGAGGTAATTTGGAATGATAACAATACATAAATGGTGGATGAAAATGAAGGAGAAGATGGCTCAATTTATAGGCATGAGGAGGATTGAATGGATGGTCAAGATGCAAACTTGAGGAAGGGTGGAGATGCATTTGAGAAAGCACATAGATTGTGTTTTTTCAAATGCCTCTCATTGTGACAAGTGTCACAAGGAGAGAGGTTTGGAAGAATGGGGGATGTGACCACTTTGGGAGATGTGAGAGGGGAAAAAGGTGTAGGAAATGGGTGGAGTGTGTAAGATGGATGTAAGATAATTTTGATACTCCTAAATATTTCTCTTGTTTTCATTATTTTTTTTAAATTCATAGTGATTGTCAGAGTCATTCAGTAAAGAAAATAGTGTGGTCGATAAAGGAAAAGATAGCTTCGATAAAGGCAAATGAGAGTCAAGCACCAAGAAGAGAAAGATAAGCATCGAGCATCACAAGTTAGTTACCGAGCTAAGTATACATGGTATTGAGTAAGAATAAAATGTGCTACCAAGTGACACAAGCCGACATAATAGATTATAATAGGTACATTGAATTTGGACACCGAGCATAAAACATTTTATAGATTTCAAGAAGATTGTTTGGTAAAACATTGGAGGTATAAACAAAAATAATTGTGCATGATTAAGAGGTAAGATAACCAATGGAAATTAAGTGGAATATATACATTGGATATGGAACCAATGCTAGCACTATTTAAGGAGAAAAATCAAGAACATTTCCACTACTTCTAGATCAAGTATATATGGATCAGTGTATGAAGATCAGAGAGAGAGAGAGAGAGAGGGTGATGATCAGTCAGAGAAGAATGTGAAGGTGATGAAGAGTAGAGAAGCTACCAAGTAACAAAACAGTTAGAGGTGACTTTTAAATGTGAATCAGAGTTGAGGCTACCAAGTAAAAAAGTTGAATTATGAGTGAAATACAGAATGAGATAAAATGATATTGACCACATTGAGTCTGACAAGTATTTGTTGATGCATTATTACAGACATATTTAGTAATAATTTATATTGTAATCAGAGTTTTAAAATCCCTTTACTAAGTAGGCCCCAATAGGTCTTATTTTGTAAATCCTTGAATAGGGTACATCTCTTATATTATAGTTTGTAAAATCTTTTAGCAAGGTAGACTGCATAAGTCTTTGTACTCATAAAAAGGTAAATAATATTAACAGGGTAAGTTATCAGAAGTAGCTAAATTTTGTACCTCTAACAGAGCAACATTTTTACTTTAGTAGTTAAGGATTGCGGGTACCATCCCCACCGCAGTTTTTCCCTCTAACCAAGGGTTTTTGCGAGACCAAAAATCATGGTGTTATGAGTTATGTTTTATGTTTTAATTTCTATATTTTATGGTGATGTATGCAAAGTTTATAATTCAATAAATGTTCAGAATAGTTGATAATAAAAAATTGGAGTACTGATTCACCCCTCCCCTTTAAGTACTTAACTTTCCATTATTAATCCAACAATTGGTATCAGAGGTGAGTCTATTATTTAGAAGTTTAACCACTTGAGAGGAAAGATCTGGAGAGATGGAAAGCTATAGGTATGCAAAGGTGATTGATAATATGAACATGGAACTAAAATTTGCAAATGACCAGATTGATGAATTAATAAGAAAGTTGAAGCATTCACTAAACAAGAGAAAGGAGTTATCCCATCAACTAAAAGATACTCAAGATTAGGTTGAAGAAATTGAATAAAAATTAGAGGGAATTTTGTTTGATGAATCTGAAGCTGTCATATCATATCTAACTAAAAAGAACAAAATCTTAACCAATCAGGTAAAATCATTGAAGAGGGAAAAATAATCTCAATCGATAAGAATGTGTGAAGTCCTAAAACAAAAGAGAAAATATGAAGATGATAAGAGAGTGATAGAAGATGAGAGACGGAAAATGAGTGCAGGACTAAATGAGAAAGATGTGGAAATAAAGAGGTTGACACAAAATCACTATAATATGATAGATTAGTTAATCGGTGTTAATTAGGAGATTGAAAATAAAGTTGAAGATATTGTTGGACTTAGATTAGAAAATAAACATCTGAAGAATGAACTAAAATCTTAAAAGGAAGCAAATGAAGTATTGAAAAGGAATGAATAAACATTGAGAATATTGGATGAATAGCTTAGAGGTCAGAGACAATCGAGAGATACAACTAAACTTGAGTTTACTATAAAAAGCACTACTGAGAAGGGAGAGTCCTCAAACTAAGCTTCCAACTGAGATACTACTACCCCACCGAAGACAAAGAAGACCATTTGTTATCATTGTGGGAAACCTAGTCATACAGCTAATATCTAAAGGAGTAAAAGAGATAAACAACTGAGCATTCCTAAATTTTATGGTTATTGTTACAATTGAAATAAGTATGGACATCAAGAATTTGAGTGTAGATCAAGGATTGCTAACAATACAAGGAATCAAAAATTCAATGGTTACTGCAATACTTGCAATAGATATGGTCACAAGTTTGAAGATTTCAAGTCACAAAGAAAGAATGTCAAATGGGTCCCTACCCGGCATAATATTGCAAACAACCAACAAGGCTCAACAGTACCATGGGACTACAACACAAGAATTTCATGTACAGCATGTGGGAGATTTGGACATGGTAGTAAATTTCATATTGATGCATGGTAGAAACAACATGAGGTCATGGAGAAATCCAAGAATGGCATGTTTTCATTGTCATTAGGTAGGTCACCTAGCCAAAGACTACAAGTACCGAGGCAAATCTCCAACTGAGGAATAGAAAAATGAAATATTTCAAGAAAATGTTGAAGAAATAAGGGATTAGATTAATAAAACATGGCGAAGAAAGTCTCTAGATGATGGAACATCACTTGGAACAATCAATGGCACCTCATCCTCTGGATCGGGTGTACCTATCTTTGCCTAATCAGTTAAAGGTATGTGTAGGAGCTCTGAGCTAAATTTCAATCTTAAATCAGTTCCTAACATAGGTGCAAAGATCCATATAATCATATTTGGATGCATTTTGATATATGCTATGAAGTTAACATTTCATGTTTTGATTGGTGAAAGACTATGTTATTTTGTTTCATTCGGTGAAAGGAAGTGTAATTTAGTAATCGGTCAAAAGGGAGTCAATGACAACATTGAATGCTAGAATTATAGCCATTAGAAACCCTCATCAAGGAAAAGGTATAAATAGGTCCCTTTACTATTCATTTTTACCTAACATTTTCAAAGAGCACTTGAGCACATTGCAGAGATGATTCTTCCAAGAGCATTCGAGCGATTGACTGAGAAGATCTAAGCATTGTATAAAGGATATTAAAGTAATTTATGGTGTTTTCCCAAGTTTTGAAAGCATGACCAAGTTGATTTTCAAATAAAACCCTACTTTAGTCAATAGATTATGTATTTGAATCAATGGCACCTAAAGTTCAGAAACTTATTGTTGAGAAGGTTGATCCTGTCAACCTAAAGTACAAGCTTCCTCTAGCTAAAGCAGCCAAACCAAACAAGATGGGATCTCTATCTTCAATTCCTCCATGAGTTATTTTGATCAGAGATATTTGTGCCTTCATCCATTGCAAGATTGAGTAAATTTGTCAAGCTAATATCAACACCATTCCTGAATCTATGTGAGAATGGTAAATTGAAGGATAATCACATCCATCTGGAAACTAAAGGTTTAATGCAAGCCCTACATATACTAAGTGTATTTAAGACTGAGTGGATGATAATTGTACTAAAATGAGTTCATAACCAATTTATGTGGTTAGATGCACTAGTCAAAATCACAAAATATATTTTACACATTGTGATTGGATACCCAATGGGTGACAGGCTGAAGGCTAAAAAGAAAACTGACAAGAACAAGTTGTGTGAGTTGAAACAAGCTAAATGGAATGGAAGAGGTCTTAAATTATCAATTGTTGAATATCTTGAACTGATAATGTTATATCTTACCGAATATTCCAATCATCCTGAGTAGACAGTGTACCATGTGGAGCTATGGACATTTCATATGAAATAGTCAAGAAGGACATGAAGATTGATCTATGTGATATCCTACTGAAACAATTTGATGATAATATGAACACTATTCAAAAAGAAAAGACCAACACTTTGAATTTTGGTTCACTGTTGGTATGTATATTTTTCTACTTTCAAAACTTATTTCATTCAATTATTAATGTAGTTTGGAATGTGAAAAAATTAATTATATATCAGATCAATGACTACATTCAAAGTTTAGGAGACAACTTTGATATTTTAATGAATGACTATTTCACTAAGTCCCAAACCATAATGCAAAAGAAATTCATAATTCCACCTCAATTAGTGAAAAAGCACCGAGATACAATATGTTTTGAAGTGGATACCGACACTTGTATTGTGAAAGTTGTGGAGCCAAGGACTATCTAGATAAAGCCAACGGGCTATGAAGTTGATATAGATACTGCATCTCATCAAATTGAAGCCCTATTAACTAAACATGTTGACAAGAGAGCTAATCGATATGGAACATATGAAGAGGTGAAAAAAAAGATAAAACTAGGTATATTTATACCTAAGGCTCAGATAAAAACAAACACAATGATAAGTGATTTGTTAGAAAATCTAGGTGTAAGTGTTGAAGAATATGAGACAGGTCCATCTGAGGTTAAGGGCAAGAAAACTAAAGTGAAAAAGGAATCATCGAGCCCTAAGGGGAAAAGACCATTGAATAGGTCTACTTATACACTGGGGGAGAAGAGGAAACCTAAGTTAGATCAACCAAAACCTAAAACATGTGTGAGGGAAAAGAAAACATCTGGCAAACTGAGGAGAAAACTAAAATTATAAGAAGATAATGAGATAGAATCTGAGGATTTGAGTAAATTCAAATTCGTGCAAAACCAGCCCTTAAAACTTAGAAGAATTTCTTGATAGTCGTAATAATTATGGAGGTTTTGCAAGAATTCAATATGCTAAGTATGAAATAAGGAGTGATGAAGAAAAATAAAATTTTGAGGAGGGAATTGTCTTCACACTGCATAAATTCAGGACTATTTCGGTTGAAGTTGCCAATCGAATACCTAATGAGCTATACAAGAAGATTGATGCAAGATGGAAGCATGAAATGACTTCTAAAAAATAATGAGGGAAAGATCCCTAGATATTAATGTACCTTAGTTCTCAGTACAAGAGATTAATGAATAATTGAAAGAGCATTCTAAAAGATTTATTGTAAAAAGCATATCGTTGAGGATCATGGTCGGTGAGCTAGAAGCAGTACGAAAGGAAACTGATGATATATAGAGAAATATCTTCTTTCCTGACCAGTCAACCATGGTTGAGGAGCAAAAAGATAAGTCAGATCCTATTGACTTGATCCTAGAAAAAGATGAAGTGATTATTGAGGATATAAATGACAAGGATCCAGCAGAAGAAATAAGATGTAATGAAGATGTCATGGTCACCGAGGATAAGGACACCGAAGAAATGGAAACTATTGGTGTGACTACTACTAAATTGATGGATGAAGATCCATTCCTAGAAAAATTAGTTGATTTTCAGATTCGTGAGGTCATCTCAAAAGTTATCAAAGATATTCCTACTAGTGTAGAGGAGAATTCCACCGAGCAGGTAAAGGAGATAGAACAAAAGGTAACTGAGGACAAAAAGGAGATGAAGACTACTATAGATCAAAATATTGAGCTGGTCACCACTATTGAGACCATGAGACATCATCCAAAAGATAAATAAAAGGAGAATAAAAAGAGCAAGAAAAGGAGAAGGAACGGAATAAAGAAAAAGAGAATAAAGAAGAAAAACAAGAAGAGAAGGAAGAAGAAAAATAGGAAGAAAAGAAAGAAGAAGAAAGAGAAGAAAGAAATGAGGATACCACTACAGCTACTACATATGATGCAATGAAGGCATCTCATTCCCCAAAGTTTTCTACAAGTGAAAGTATACAAGTTCAAAAGAAAAAGTCAAAGAAAAGAAAGCATGAGAAAGCAAAAGTTGACTTAAGTCAACTGATAATAATACCAAAGGTAGATATCTCCTCACTAAGCCCTAAAGAGCTATCTGAATTTAGAGATCTACTAAAATTGAAATCAGCCCAGAACTAAATGCTTGCAAAGAATCAAAAGACAGATGTGCTAGATTGTAAATGATATATTGCAGGAGATTGTTCCTGATGCTACTATAAATGAGAAGGGCAGCCTACTAAGTCAACTGGAAGAACTGGTAAAACAAGTAAAAGAACCTGGTATAGAGACCAGTGAATACTTGATGCAAGTGCATAGGAAGAATATGGAGAACAATATAATTGAAGATTTACTACAATCTATTGCATTGGATAATGTATCACTTTCTAAATTGATTGCAAAATTAGAGAATGGGTTGAAAAATATTATTTCATTATTTCAAAAGATTTTTTTACTTTCAAACTATACTGGGGAAATTAAAAAGAAAGATGAATCTATTGAAAAAGAGATAACTGAGTAGTTGATGAAGATCACAACCGAGTCTGGAACATTTCAAGTTTATTATCAAAGGCTAAAACATTTAATGGGAATGTGGCATAAGCTAAGAAAAGAAGAGAATGAGATCGGAATGGAACTTCTTGAGTTGCAAGTAATTTTGATACCCCAAATTGAATCACTGCAGAAGCATATTCACAAGGCAAAAGGATTGGTCAATACCCCTGACATCAGTTCTATGGACAGCATGATTGGATTAGCAGTAGAATTGTTGAGAAAATTGTGGTGTTGAAAACACTAAAGGAATCATGGGAGACATCCCTGGAAGATGTAAAGAAGGGATATCAATATTGTTTTATAAGATTCCATCACTAGATCCAAGTAAGTAAAAAATGGGGATAGACATATGTATATAAGGGGGATATAATATCAATCACAAGGAGATATGTAAATATGAATGTTTTCCACAGGGGGAGTTATGGAGTTATAAGATTTATGGAGAGTTATAAGAGTTATGAAGTTATAATTTATACCAAAATTTTATACATGGTCAAATTTTGATTAAGGACATAATTTTGATGACTTTGAAGTTTTTAGCAAAGATTTCAAACTAATGCCAAAGGGGGAGATTGATACTCCTAAATAGTTGTTTTGTTGTCGTTAGTTTTTTTAGAGTCATATTGATTATCAAAGTCAGTCAGTAAAGAAAACACTGAGGTCGGTAAAGGAAAAGATAGTTTTGATAAAGGCAAATGAGAGTCAAGCACCGAGTAGAAAAAGGCAGGCACTGAGCATCACAAGTTACTTACCGATCTAAGTACACATGTTACCGAGTAAGAATAAAGTGTGTTACCGAGTAACATAGGCTGACATAAAAGATTATAATAGATACATTAAATCTAGACACCAAGCATAAAATATTTTACAAATTCAAATAAGATTGTTTGGTAAAATATTGGAGATATAAACAAAAATGGTTGTCCGTGATTATGAGGTAAGATCCACCTTTGGAAATTAAGTGGATTTACATTGGAGATGGAACCAATGCTAGCACCATTTAAGGTGAAGAATCTAGAACATTTTCACTGCTTCTAGATCAAGTATATAAGGATCATTATATGAAGAGAGAGAGAGAGAGAGAGAGAGAGAGAGAGAGAGAGAGAGAGAGAGAGAGAGAGAGAGAGAGGTGATGAAGAGAAGAGAAGCTACTGAGTAACAGAATAGTTAGAGGTAAATTGTGAATGTGAATCAGAGTTGCAGCTACTGAGTACAGAAGTTGAATTATTAGTGAAATATAGAATGAGGTAAAATGATATTCAGCACATTGAGTATGACAAGCATTTGTTGATGCATTATTATAGACATATTTAGTACTAATTTATATTGTAATCAGAGTTGTAAAATCCCTTTACCGGGTAGGCCCTAATACGTCTTCTTTTGTAAATCTTTTAACAGGGTACATCTCTTATATTAGAGTTTGTAAAATCATTTAGTAAGGTAGACTACATAAGTCTTTGTACTCTTAATAGGGTAAATACTCTTAACAGGGTAAACTATCAGAAGTAGCTAAATTTTGTAGCTCTAACTGAGCAACCTTTTTACTACAGTAGTGAAGGATTGTGGGTACCATCCCCACCACAATTTTTCCCTCTAACCAAGGGTTTCTACAAGACCAAAAATCATGGTGTTATGAGTTATGTTTTAATTTCTATATTTTATGGTGGTGTATGAAAATTTAATAATTCGGTAAATGTTCAGAACAGTTGATAAAAAAAATTGGAGTACTAATTCACCCCTCCCCTCTCAGTACTTAAATTTTCATTATTAATCCAACACATTTAAGGTTGACATGAGATGTGGAGGTTGGGGAATGTGAGGATGTGACATGAGCGTTGAATTTGGTTGACTTGGGTTGGGTTAGGATTTCTTAATCCATAGATTATGATTTTGCAAATTTTTAGTGGGTGATTAGGCTTGGATTAGAGGGAAAGTGGGAGAATTAGGAGGATTTTATGGGAGGGGAGAGAATGAGAGGAGGGTTGGATTATCTAATCATGGGTCATTAGATAATTAGGAAGGTTTAGTATGTGTGAATGGGTTGGGTTTATTTAGAACTCAAGGTCAGTTGGGTTGAGGTTTGGTTAAATGAGGATTAAAGTTAGTAGTCATGTGCTCAAATTAATTTCAAGTGGGAGGAAAAATAGATTAATGAATTAATTTAAATAGATATGTTTATTTATTTAAATTAATAGAGGAAGGGGGTTTAATTAATTATCAGACTATGGGTTGTCATTTAGATAATTAATTGGACTATAATTAATTAGTTAAATTAATTAACTAGGGGGGTGGTGTTAATCAATTAAATAATGCATGAGTATTTAATCAATAATGCTAGTAAGATGACTAAGTTTAATTAATATCATCAATCAAATTTAAGTGTCTACATTTTGTCCATCTTTGACATAGTGTTAAAATAACACCATTTTGAAGATTTTTTAAAATAATAGATGACACAAAGAATTAACAGGCAATAAAGTTCCCTCAGAATATGGAGAAGAGAGTTAGACTAGGTGATGCCCCCTTGCGAGGGTGGCAGGGAAGGAAAAAGGGGTATGGGTGACGTCTCAAAATGAAAAGGGGTTAGAAAGATAGGAGGGAAAGGAGGGGCAACAAGAGTTGGGAAACTGATATGAGAAAGAAAAAAAGGGTCGTATGAGGGAAATGGGATAAAAATGAGAGTCGAGGGGGTTAGGAGGAAAATTTGAGAAATAGGGTGGCCTTAATAAGGGCTAAGAGGGCCAGAAAGGGGTTACTTGCGCATATCCAAGCTTATAGACTGTGATTTTTTGAGCTCTAGTATAGCATATTACGATGGCGAGAGGAGGACGATCGAAGCACAGAACTGAGATCATGAGGAGCGTATGACAACACCGAGCCCTAGACAAACAAGTATGGTCTCTAACCTAAATTTTTGATTTTATTTATTACATTTATTTCAATTTATATTTTACAAAATTGCAATCCTATAGGCTCGGGATCGACGGGATCATCCTCGGATCCAGCGGGATCACGATCCCACAAAATATGCATGGGATTGGGGAGGTTGGGATAGGTTTTTGGATTCTTGGTGAAAATGCCAAAATAGTTGGTTTTGGGGATTAGTCGCAAGAATCCTATCCTGCGAGGGATTTTTGGCGGGATCACATTCCCAAACCAAATAGGCTTGGGATAGGGAAAAAATGTGATCCCGCAAGGGAACACGGGGCTAGGATAATTTTATCATAGGAATGCGTTCCCATAGTCAGTGGGATAAAATTAGGTTAAAAAATCCCATTCTTACAGGATTGCAAGGACTGAGGGTTTTGGGGGAATGCGGGCATTTACTACAGGAACGCATATTTTGGGCCAAAAAGAGATTTAAAAGGGGATGAGGCCAAGGGATGAATCTTGGAGGTATAGGATAATAAATTGGTAGGAAATAAACTAACACATCTAAGTTTGATTAGTTGAAGTGGTATGTGGACTGACTTACATCTCTGAAGAGGCATGTCGCGGTGCTATGAGTGGTAGATTAGTTCACACCCATTGACTCAGCGTAAGTTGATGCGACTGGTTTTGGGTACTTAGCATGAATATTGCACAGGAGGGCATATATAGAAATGGTCATAGCATTGTGCGAGAGGTAAAATTCAGGGAAAGCCACCTTCCATCTTCTAAAAGGGGAGATGACAATGACTTTTTAGTACGTGTATAGGATTTTTATGCTTCCTATTCAAGGCATTAAGGTGATAGTAGGATACACCACCCAGCAATAGGTGTTGATGGCATTGGTGGGGCCTAGCGTGGTTCCAATATTGTACCATAGATAGTTATTGTTGGGACATCACTTAGGTGTGGCATCGGCAGTGCACCTAGTATATTTCTATGTGTGTGGAGTAGTCTCGAGGTATATTTCCCCTAACACAAGGGGGACCAATGTGACTCTAGTGTTGATCCCAGTAATTATGCAGATTATGGATGTTGAGGTGCATGTTGCATGGGGCACCCTAATGTTGGAAGAGATCTACAGGGATGTGCACCAGATAGTGTACCATGGTGGAAAAGGCCAAGGTAGGAGCATAGGGTTTGCTACCCTATTATAGGTATGGGTATGGGAGCACATAGTTGTGCTAAAACTGGTGGGGAGGTGAGACAAGCAAGTAGATCAACATGTGGTATATAGTTAGGGGGAGCCTCTGACCTATCATGATGTTGATGATATGGATTACTAGAGGGAGGTGTTGGATGAAGTGAGGGATTGGATTACATAGAGACTGTATCTAAGGGTGGGGCCATGGCCGGAGGACTAGATGCAACTATCATTTGCCATGATCCCCACATATCTGACAGGGTGATAGGAGTACATCATTGAGTAGTACCAACCAAATCGGGTGGCATGAAAGTTTGGTTATACACATGGAGTACCAAATGTAGAGAACTTGTACCAGTGCACTACTAGAAAGAGGAACTCAGAGTTCAAGACTCCTCTTGACTAGAAGAGATTGATAGTGGCATGGAGGTCCATTCAAGCCATTCACTCAGACTGGGAAAGAGGGGAGGCAAATGTCAGGATTATGACTGAGTAAGGGAGTCCTAGTTTAGGAGGCCACAGGTAGTGGGTAGGAAAGGATCGTCATCAGAAGCTAAGCGAATTAGGGTAGAAGTGGCCCAAGTGAAGAGGTGAGAGTGGGGGGAGGAGTAGGGGGAGAGTGGGCAGAGGGTGAGGGTAAGTGGTACCAACTCAAGTTAGGAGGGGAGCAGTGGTGGCAACACCAGAGAGGTAGCCCTTGAGGAGGGTAAGGAGGGGAGATGCGGGAGGAGGGCGAGGAAATGGAGGAGAAATAGGAGGGGATCAGATGGATGTAGATGTAGGAGATGGAGGGGGGAGGAGATGGAGGAGATGGAGGAGGGGATGGTGGATAGGTTCCATAAGGCCCACCATCATGATAGGTACTAGCAGGTATGTCAAGAGAAGGATCATCTACAGGTGGAGGAGGTACATATCTAGCAGCCCAACTAGCATCACTCTAGGCTTCCCATGTCATGACCATCATGATGCTATGTAATATTCAAAGGGAGAGAGATGCTCTCATGGGTGATTTACCATAGGAGATATAAGATGGGATGGAGATTATAGATGAGATGGATCAGATGTGGTGGGAGAGATATGAAATGCAGGCGGAGAGGGATAGGCTGTAGGGGGAAATATATTTATTTCTATAGCAGCTAGTCATAGCCCAAGAAGGGAGAGGGGGATGGGGGATAGGTGAGGCCTAGTAGGTCCATCAATTGCACAAGGAGGTGGAAAACCTTACAGAATAGGTGGGGTGGTACAGAGCCATTTACCACACCTCTATTCTAGAGGATAGGATAGTTCACTACAAGGCAGATAGTCAATTTGCAGCTATTGGGACAAGGACACGGATATGAGGGGGGAGAAGTTAGAGGACTAGGGGTAGTAGTTTTGGGACTGGTTCATCTCTGAGCACAAGATAGGAGATCCATTGTCCAGAGCACACACACAGTGATCAGCGATTAGTGGAGGGTTTAGTTCAAATAGATGAGACAGGGGGATCAGGAGTTGGTTCACTAGGTGCAAGTCATGAGGGGGATGTGACTAGGGCCTTTACAGGCACCCACACAGGTACATGTTATAGGTGTGCATATCTCAGTGGAGAGACCCAATCCCAGAGTTATGAGGATATAGGTGTTTTCAGTACATCCAAAAGATCCATCACAGGTTCCCCTAACTATAGATCGCGTACAGGACACTACTGCCCACCTTGATTCGGATATCCAGATGCAGCCTCCCCCAGGTTAGGCAAATAGGTTGTGATATGTGGCATGATTTTTGACATGATGTATATTATTTTTTAGGGCATTTTCCCTAACATGTATATTTATCCTTTTATGGACACTTGTAAGACATTTAGACATTTATTAATTCATTGATGTGGGATTTGGGACATTCTTTATTCTTGCGAGATATATACATATGATACTGAGTTGGGTGGGATTTTATGTGTTATGAGCCCATTATTTTATGAAAATAGATGGATGCATGATTTATGATGTAATGGCGTGTGTGGTGCAAGATGTGATGTTTTTAAATGATTATGATATGAAACTAATGGATTTTGTGATGCGAGATGTGATGTGTTTATGGATTTTGATGTATGCTTTTGATATCTATGTGATGCATTGTGTGTGAATTATGATTTATGTGGGATGCATCTACTGACACTTTGTGGATGCAGGATAGATACAATATGTGTGTGTCTAATGATTTAATTTAATTTATGGGTTATGATGTTTATGATTTTTATATATGGATGATGCAAATTTATCATGTCTTAACAATGAAAGATAAAAAAAAATGATTTTAACAATGCAAGATAATGAATGAATGCAAATGATTTAAATGACTTAATGTGAGATAATGAAAATGATTTTAATAATGCAAGTTAAAATGATTTATCAATGAAAACATAACTAAAATGATTGAAATGATGCAATATAATGGAAATGATTTGAATAATGCAAACTAAATAAAGGATTAAATGATGCAAACTAATAGAAATGATTTAATGATGCAAGCTAACTAAAAATGATTTAATGTAAGCTAACTAAAATGTTTTAAATGATGCAAACTAATTGAATTGATTTAATGATGCAAGCTAACTAAATTCATAAATTATGAAAACTAAAATGTAAGATGGTGAAAATGAGTTAATCAATGCAATTGTTATTAACTGCTTACCTAAAAATGAATATTGAAGATGGACTAAATGAAAGAAAAAATATACTAAATGTAATTAACATGATGCAACTAAGATGAGATAATGATAATAAACTAAATTTTGAATGAATGCACCTAATGCAGATAGTGATTAATGAGCTAATTAATGAGAGGAATTAGAATTCTAAAAGAATGGAATGAATACAACCTAAATACAATTTTAAAAGAGAATGCAACCTAAAATGAATGCACATGGTAAATGAATGCAAGTGAAAGTTGATACAAATGAAAGTGAATGCAAGTGGAAAATGAACACAAATGTGACAAGGATGGCATATGCAGCATATCACAGCTTGACTAAACCCTCACTATGAGAGGCTAGCTAGGATAGGGAGGGGGAAACATTTGCACAATCAAACCATGGTTTAGGAAATTTCAAGAAATAGAATGGTATTAGTGTGTTTTAGGTTTGCATCAGCTTGAGGGTTGTATGTGGAGAGAGGATGGATGAGGGAGATAGGTGCGTAGGTGATGATTGGATTGATGAGGATTTTTGTGGTGGATTTTGGAGGTTTTGAGTATTGTTAGGATTGCTTAGGTTTTTGGAGGAGATTTTAGCTGGGTATGTGTGGGGATATTTTTATTGAAGCTTGAGCGCGGGATATTCCAAGATGGAATACCACCATGTGGTTTTGAGCACTTAGTTTGATTTAGCAACATTAAAGACCTTCCAAGGTTACCAAAAACTCAAGGCATTGTCGCCAATGTTGCATAGGACTGAATCTGTAAACATACAAGGGTTTCCCTAGCATCACACATGGACCCAAGAGGAGCCACGGTGGAAATGATATTGGGAAACCCACAGATAAATGATATTTCCTAAGTGCACCATGTAATTCGAAAGGATCACATGTGGATGTACAAGGGTCACATCTGACTAACTCACAAGCGGAAAATGAAAAGATCAAAAACCTTTCCCTAGATTTCTCCCATTTGTAGAACACCATGATATAACAAGATCATGGCAATTTTGAGGAGGGAAACAATGAGAAGCCTTAAAAGGATCATCGAGAACCAAATAATCAATTCAAAATCAGTGTGATAAATCTAAAAGATTCCCTTTTCTAAAAGAGATCAACTGACTGAAAGATGGTAGGATTAGGTCAAATGTGATGAAGGATGCATCGTACAAGGACCTACTTGACCAATTCATGAGTTCAAGGTGGTTAAGTGGGAGGTCAATGAAGTTGATGGCTAGTTGGCAAATGAGCCCAGGAAAGTTTCATTATCAAATTTATCATCATAAGATTTATTTATTTCCTCTACAAAGATGTCTTTGACTTCCATGATTTTAACCTCGATATCCAGGAGGGTAACATTGGGCGCGTTGGTGCCCCCATTTGTGGTATCATGGCCTTGTACATGTAGGTGGGAGGTGTTTTGACCAAATCCAAGGCCTTGATGTCTTGGATTTTGAGAGGCTTCCAATGGGTCTTTCATACCACCTTTTTCAAGTCCTAGACCACCGCCTTGATGGTTCTACTATTTTATGGCCCATTTGTGTGATGTAGAGTGTTTATCTTTGAAGTACCTAAGAATTTTAGTGTCAAGAGGTGGGGGATATTTGTATAGCCATCTATTGATATCAGGATCCATCTCTTAATTATTTAGGATGTCATGTGATAGGAACATAAATGAGCCCATTTTCTTTATTTTAGGTTCCTCTTATTGGGTCTTTCTTTGGTGAGATGGGCGCCCCTGAGTATGTGGGTCAAGGGGTAGGGCCCCTACTGCAAAGGCATATGTTAGGCTATATTCACTGCAGCCCCTATCATTGATCTTGATGGTGGAAAGGTTGGAGGTGAGGATTGTTTCTATATAGCAATGGGATTAGGAGGAACTAGCGACAAAAGTGCCAATGTCAATCCTGGGACAATGGGTGTAGTGAGGGAATGAGGCTTCCAATGCACAGAAGTATGCAAAGGATTGTGGATCATGATGGATGGAAATTTATGTGCCTTGGTGTGGGAATTTGATGAACTGATGGTAGGTAGAAGGAACACTTCTAATGGAATGAATCCAGGGTCGACTGGGGAGGATATTATAAGGGAGTTCAAGATCAACAACGTGACATATGCTTTCTTGTATTGCATGGCCCAATTTGATAGGTAACAAAATGGTACCTTTTGTGATACGCTATAGGTTTTCATAGGCATTAATGGTGATGACCTCATGTGATATGTCTTATTATGTGTATCGTACATGTTGGATGAAATTCAATGTACATGGGTTGAGGGTCGAACCATTATCTATCATGACCCGCTTGACTGCAAAGTCATTGACCATGATGGCGATACAGAGAAGGTGATTGTGGTCTAGTTTGATGGATGGCATGTCAGAGGGTTTGAATGAAAGAGCACGGGATGTGGATAAATGTCCCACAAGGTTCTCAAACTAAATGGTGTTAATGTATGTGGGGGAAACATGCCTCTTGGAGGGCTTTGTTGAGGATGTCTTGATGGATGGGTGAGGTACGAAGAAGATCCAGGATGGAGATCTTGGCGGGGGTATTCCCTAGGTGTTCTAGGAGCTTGTATTTCACATTGGCTAAGGAAGAAACATTAGCACCAACAATAGATATCCTACTCCTATGTGTGGTGACCGCACATTGACTATTTGAACCTTTGACATGGATGAAATTAATGTTGGTTTCAACCTTGGGAAATGCATCCAACAAATTTATCATAATTGATGTGGGTAGTCATTTAATATTTGTCATCAGCATGATCATCTTTCTTACCTTTACCTTAGTTCAAGGGTGGTGGTTTTGCATTGGTTGTATTTTTATCAGAATTGTGTTGAGGAAACAAATTTTGGTAGATCTATAGGTTTGCATTGGGCAAGGCCTATGTAGGTGTGTCAACTATGATCTCCTTCTTGTCTATCAAATCTTGGATATAGTGCTTAAGTTTCATGCACTTCACGGTAGCATATCCTTTGACATGTTGAATGTCACAGTACTCATTATCCTTGTACCATGCAAACTTCGGGGTTGACTCATCGAATGGTTGAGTTTGAGGATAGATGATCAGGTTGGGATTGGTCACTCAATGATATATTACGTCCATGGGTTCACCAAGAGGAGTGAATGTGTGTTTTTGGTTATTCTGGATGCGGGGCTTGTTTTGTCCTGGGATGACTGATATAGCATTATTTTGATTTCCTAGGGGATGATAATTTTGCATAGGTTGTTGGTAAGTTATCCTAGGTATTTTATAGATTGGTGTTTATTGTTGGTATGTTAGCATAGGTGGTTTAGGACCAGCCACAACAAATTGGACATGTTTGATATCTGTGGCTCCATATATGACCACATTCTTGTTTTTGTTCGAGTAGTGAGGTCAGTCGTTAGTGGACCTATTTTGTTTGTTCTCTTTATAGTTCCTAATGGTACTATCATCCAAGAGGCATTTCTCAATCTCCATACATTTTCCCTTGATATCCCAATAGGTCTGGATATAGTTCATGCGCATGAAGTGGGATAACTTTGGATGAAGGTTATCGATAAATATCTGTGTAAGATGTTTCTCTGGCATTTGATATGATAGTCTCTTAATGAGGTTTTGTCATCTTTGCAAATAATCAGCCAGGCTCTCACCTCTTTTCTATTTTGAGTTGCAGAGATCCAAAAGAGATAGTTCATTATCGATGTTATGTGTGTATTGTGCTACAAAAATTTTGGATAATTCTACAAAGGTTGATACTGATCCATAGGGTATTTTGTAGAACCACTCAATGGCAGTTCCCTCTAGGCTCTTGGGAAAGAGGTGCATGAGAAAATTGTCTCTATAGTAAACCTCTTGACAACCCATGTAGAATTCCTTGACATGGCTAACTAGATCTCCCTTCCCCCGGTACTTTTGAAACTTGGGAGTCTCAAAATATTTGGGGAAGGGGACTACTGTGATACATCTATCAAAGGGATATGGATAAACATCTTCAAACTTAAAGGTCTTTCTTTCAGTCTCAGCCTGGAGCTCCTTAAGGGTGTTCTTCATTTCCTCCCACTATGGATTGGCAGGTGTTGGAGTAGGTACTCCCATTAGGAAAGGGTTAGATGGTGCAGGGGAGTACGGATGGTTTTTAGAGGGGTATTAAGGGATTTGGTAAGGGAATTTCCCAACTATGTAGGTGGACTGGAGTGGGTTTTACAGTGGTAGTTGAGGGAGGTATTATTATTAATGGGTGGATGCATATTGTTGTGAGGGGTATGTTGGTGTTTGTTGTTGTGATGGTATGGAAGGATATTTTTGTTGTGTAGGAAAATATTGATCTTGCAGAGGTGGATGGTAGAACAACGTGGACTATTGATGTGCTTGGCCTTGGGATTGACCGATGTATGTGGGATGCATACCCGCATTTCTAAGAGGTGGAATGGTTCCTTGGGCATTAGCGATAGGAGGCGACAGTATAGGGTAATTGACAAAATGGGAGGAGCTTGGTTCTTGTAGTGGTGCTAAATTTTGAGGGATGACGGATGATAGCATGGCTAGGTAGTTAGTGAATGTAGGGACAGAAGTGGTTTGAGGAGGTGGTGGCGGTGGTGGCGGTGGTTGTGTTATGAATGGGATAGTTATTCATGGAATGATTGGATTGGAGATATGTGATTTTTTTTGGATTCCTAATGCATATTAAATATGTTCTTGAGTAAGACCCCAAGAAGAACCTATCCTTGCATTAGGTTGGGAATATGGATGTGGTAGTGGGGATTTATGATATGAGTGACTAGTTTTAGGGTCTTGTAGGTAGAATCCCTATTGTGTAAAATGGTTGTTGGGCTTGTGTATTGGTGATGAAAGGTGGGAGAGACACTTGGGCGGAGGTTAGCTAGGTAATGGGTGGAATGGGTGCTTGGGTGAAGATTTTTTGGGTGGTAGATGGAGGTGCTTTCACTGCTCCTTGGAAAAGTGGTACTGAAGTAGATCTATGGGACATAAATGGTGGAAGTAGCATTTGCGTGGAACTCTATGTGGGGGGTGGAGGTGGCACTTGTCTGGAGCTTTATGCCTAAGTGGTTGCTTGAGATGTCGAAGGTGGGGGTAGTGGATCTCATGATTGAGAAAGAAGTAGAGTGCGCCATTGTGTGCAATGTGGCTAAAGTGGCACCGGATTACAATAGGTGAGGAATGGGTGAGGCCACTTGGGATAATTGGAGGCTAGGGTCTATGATTTGTTGGATGACAGCATTGAAGGCATTGCTAGGAATTTGTATAGGATGTGTGGGGTTGAAGGGCCAAAGTTTTGGGGGAATGGGAGTACCCTCCTACGCATAGTTGGCCAAGATGGAAATACAATCCTAGGCTATAATTTCACTAACCATTTGTGCATGGTCGGGATAACTTAGAATGAGTTTTCTTTCCTAGTGTAGGGTCAAATGGATGGGATTTTCAACCTTAGAAAGGCTTGTGATCTTTGGAAGATGGTATCCTTATCAATGTAAGCCAATCTTTGGATCAAGATGATGAGTCTTACAAGGACAAGTACTAGCTACCCTAGACAATGTTTAGCCAAAGGGTGGAGCTATGGGATGATTTTGATTTAGGATAGAGTATTTAGCAACTCAAAAGGATATGACACTGAGTGGAGGATTTTTGGCATGATTGATTTTTGGGTTTTTTTATTTGAAACAAGGGTGATGGTTTGATCTAAATGAGGTTTCCTAACAG
The DNA here is from genome assembly GCA_027943335.1 of Chamaecyparis obtusa. NCBI lineage: Eukaryota > Viridiplantae > Streptophyta > Pinopsida > Cupressales > Cupressaceae > Chamaecyparis > Chamaecyparis obtusa. The sequence continues at coordinate 724,860 of BSBK01001446.1, forward strand.
GATGACATATATGTACCTAAAGGATGATCTAAAATGTAATGGCGATGAGACAATCGTGTGAGAATTAAAAGGATATTTTTATGTGATGAGCCAACTAGTCTTCTCTTTCAAGGCTAACAAAGGCACAATTGATCTAAAATCGGGCTCCAAACTACAAGATTTTGGTGTTGTATGTTACTCTATCAAGTTTCTCTTGGTATTTGGTCTCTTCTTGGATTAAGGTCAAGAAAGTTTGGTGATCTTTAAGCTTGTGTTCTATGACTTTCTTCTCCTTGTACACGCGGGTGATTGGCCGTTGATTTTCTTATACTTCACTGAATCAGTCATGTGTCCAAGTTTCTTTGATCTCTAAAGGTGATAAGGTGTACAATTTTTGGGATCTTTCTAAACTAGGTAGTGAGCTTAGAAATTCTAGAACTTTTGGAAAACATGAGCTAGCAATCCCACAAGAGAATTATGGAAAAGGAATTGTTACTTCGAATGTGTATCTTTGAAAAAATGTTTTCACTAGGTCTACAACATTGAAGACACACACAAGCACTTTCTACCTTATGGAATTGGCTTAACTTGAAAACCTTTGCTCACAAATTTAGGCACACACCCAAGAGATAATCAAAATACGGCCACTACTAATCACACAATGGATCAACAATGTTGCAGTAGCCAACTCCAAACACTCAAGGATGGAACGATATGGTGAGTGTCTTGGGGAGGTTATTATCCTCCTTACACAAATATTATCAAGTCTTTAGGAATAGATCAGGTGGGCCTATGAATTAGTGGCATCTAGTAAGATCTATCATGTCCTCCCAATCGGTTTGTATGAATGTGACTCACTTGAGAGCCTATTTGACCATGCCAAAATCATAGGGATATTTGCCTACCTCATACTACCATCAACACGCATTGCCTAAGCTTGAGAGGATAAGGCGAGAGTTTTCTCAACACCTTGTTTACATACCGATCAGGGAATTTCTAGTTTGAGGTTGTTCTCTAAAGGGGAAGCGATTCCCTCTAGATAGGCCTCGCTAGAAGAAAAACCAATTAAATTTGATCTTTCGCTTCACCCAAGTTCCACAAAGGTGAGCAAAGAGGATATGGATACAAAATAATTGTTTCTATGTCACTTACTTAACAAGGATTTGCAATGAAGTAAAAGCTCTAAGGAAGTGTTGAAAAACACTAATTCAAACACACTAAGAAGAATCTATTTTCAAATTGAACCTAGTTAAGCTAATTATTCTCTATCCTAGAACATCAAACACTCATGTTCAGCATGCAAGGTTCTTTGAAAAGAAAATGACAATGCTTAAAAAGGAAAGTTTGATTTTTCCAAAATAACAAGTGGTACTTTCCTTTAGCATTCAAGATTGGGTGATTTTGTTTTAAGCCCAAATTGAAGTTTTCATTGCATTGTTCATTGACCTTTAGAAACTCAAGAATTTGTTTTAATTCTTTTTAAGCCCAAACTTGAAGTGTGAAGATTGATTGTTGATTTTAACCTTTGTCTATTTTAAACCCAAATGACAATGCTTAAAAAGGAAAGTTTGATTTTTCCAAAACAAGTGTTACTTTTCTTTAGCATTCAAGATTGGGTGATTTTGTTTTAAGCCCAAATTGAAGTTTTCATTGCATTGTTCATTGACCTTTAGAGACTCAAGATTTTTTTTTAATTCTTTTTAAGCCCAAACTTGAAGTGTGAAGATTGATTGTTGATTTTAACCTTTTTCTATTTTAAACCCAAATCAAAAAGATTAGGTGGTGTGTATGCATTCAATGTTCTTTTTAGTGCACCAATAGAAAATGTATAGATTATGTTAAATAAAATTTTAATTTGTGATCCTGCCAACAGATGTCGCAATCCCGTTGACTTACATAGTTATCAAAAATACAACTGTGGAACAACAATCCTGCGGGTCGTATAGGCAACCTCGCAGGTCTATTAGAAAAGTAAAAAAAATAGAGTTAAAAAATGACAAATTATAGAAAGTTATACATGTGCAATCCCACAAGGTCAACGTGCATTCCCATCGGATCAAACAGTGATCCCGCAGGTACAAAAAACATGAGAATCTGGCAGATTTATGACACTTTTTTTTTAATTTATGTCTTAAGGCTTACAAAGGTGTTCCTGCAGGATCAACCCATGATCCCACACATCTAATACAAAATAAAAATTTTAGATAGATGAGAAAGGGTTTTGAGAGACCGAGAGGTCTCTGGTTGGGGGAACATGATCCTGTAGGCTGTACTTTCGATCCCACTAGTAGAGCAATAAATCCTGCAAATGTCTCTTTTTTAGCCTTCCAATCTGCAAACAAAAAAAAACACCTTACAAAATACTCAACCAACAAAAAACATTAGTAACTTGTTAGCTTTGCAAGAAGATTGAGGAGAATGACCCTCAAAGTGGATCCCACCAGGCATGTGAAAATGTAAGCAATAAACTTAGTTGTTAGGAACGTAAAGCAAGCCAAAAATTCAACAACAAAGCATATTTCTACACTTAAGATTAGACCTACAAATGAAAGAAAATAAATATAAAAAGAGTGCAAACCCCACTCTCCAAGTAGATCCAAGTAGCTTCAAGCTTCAAGTGAGGGATGATTTTGGCATTATAAGATTGCTTATGCTATGGATTTTGAGGTAATTTGGCATGATAACAATGCATGAATTGGTTGATGAAAATGAATGAGAAGGGGGCTCAATTATAGCCTTGAGCAAGCTTGAATGGACAGTCAAGATGCAAACCTGAGGAAGGGTGGAGATGCATTTGAGAGAGAGAACATGGATTGTACTTTCTCAAATTCCTCTCATTGTGACAAGTGTCACAAGGAGAGAGGTTTGGAAGAATGGGGGAATGTGACCATTTTGGGAGATGTGAGAGGGGACAAAGGTATAAGAAATGGGTGGAGTGTGTAAGAGGGATGTAAGAGCATTTAAGGTTGACATGAGATGTGGAGGTTGGGGGATGTGAGGATGTGACATGAGGGTTGACTTGGGTTGGGTTAGAATTTCTTAATCCATAGATTTTGATTGTGCAAATGTTTAGTGGGTGATTAGGCTTGGATTAGTGGGCAAGTGGGAGAATTAGGAGGATGTGATGGGAGGAGAGAGAGAAGTAGTGGAGGATTGGATTAGCTAATCATGGGTCATTGGCTAATTAAGAAGGTTTAGTATGTTTGAATGGGTTGGGTTGAGTTAGAACTCAAAGTCAAGTGGTTAGAGGTTTGGTTAGATGAGGATTAAAGTTAGGAGCCATGTGCTCAAATTGAATTAAATGCATTATTTAATTTCAATTGGGAGGAAAAATAGATTTATGAATTAATTTAAATAGATTTATGTATTTATTCAAATTAATAAAGGAATGGGCTTTAATAGCTTGGGAAGATCCTTAAAGGAAAACATGGAGGGTTTGAGATACATAAGACAACTTGATGAAGCTAAAAGGGTGGTCAATGAACTAAAAGATCAATTAAGGCATTCGGTGGCCAAGAAAAGAGAGCTTGTTGAACAACTCAATGAGACTCAAGAATACATTGAGAAATTGTCTAAAAAAAGTGGATCTGAGGAATCTGAAGTAGCCAATGCAGCCTTGTCTCAGGAGAATGAAGTCTTGTCTCAAGCGAATGAACAATTGTACAAGGACAAGAAGAATATCAAGAGGGAGTTAGAAGTATTAGCTATCAAGATGGTTCAAGAGATGGAAGCAAGGAAGACTATCGAAGATGCCCTAATAGCTAAAGATCTAGCCTTGAAGGATAAGGAACATTAACTTTTCAAGGCATAACAAGAGGTAGGTACCTTGCATGCAAATATTCATGATGCTAAAGAGGAACTAGAAGATCTAAGAGTAGAACTCAATAATCTGATGATGAGAAATCAGAATTTGGAAAGAGAGAATGAGAAATTGAAAGGAGAACTATTAAATGCCCATGACAAGCTAAACAAATTGCATAAGAGTTTTGAGAAACTTGAAGAGTAGTTGAGAATCCAAAGAAGAAGCAAGGATACAACTAGTCTATGATATAGCAGTCAGACTATCTTTGCAATTAGGGAATCTTCTAGAACTAAAGATGAAAATCCATCAGAAGAAAAGTCTCCAACGAAGGTAAATCCAAGGAGTCCTGGTAAGAAACCCTACAATCCTATATTTTTCAATTGTCATAAAGTGGGTCACGCTGCTAATGTTTATAGAAGGTCAGTTAATACGTATTTCTATAATTGCAATAAGTATGGACACATTGCATATGATTGTAGATCCAGATCTAGAAGTAGAGCTAGTAGCTTTGATGGATATTATTATACATGCAACAAATATGGCCACAAAGCTGATGAATGGAGATCAAGAGTGAATAATCCAAGACCACATGTGAACCAGGAAAGCCCTTACCAAAGGGAAAGGCAATTCAATATCACATGCTCAATTTGTGGAAATTATGGACATGTGGTTGTGAACTGTGGAATGAGAACAAATAGAGGTAATGTTGGACCATGGAGGTCAGCTAGTATGGAATGCTTTCACTGTCACAAGATTGGTTGTCTATCAAAGAATTGTAGAATGATAGACCAACCAATAAACTGGTCAGGAAATCTAAAGGGAAAATAAATTGTTAATGTGGAAGAAACCAGAAAAGAGATGAGAAATATTTGGAAAAAGGATGACCACAAGATTTGCAAAATCCATTTTTGAACCCCCACTGCAAGTGTGCGGTAAGATCTATCAGCATATTGTTAGGAATAGTCCCAAGAGATAACTGAGAGGGGGGGGTGAATTAGTTATCTACAAGTTTCAATTCTTTATCCAATTAAGTATACTTAAACTTTAAGCATAAACACAATGAAAGAAAACTTGAACACAACACAAATATTTTGGTTACGGGGAAACCCAAATAGGTAAAAACCCCAGTGGGAATTGACACCCACTAATAAACTACACTAGTGTATAATGATCCTTGTTAGAAGATCTTACAACACTGTTAGGAGTTGATCTTTACAATGCAATAAGTACAGTGACCTGGTCAAAGGTCAGACCCTGTTAGGAGTCTTTTATGATTGACCTTGTTAGGGGTGAGGATGCACTGTCTACAAGCTCACTGCTCAAAGGGGTGAAGGCTGCAACCTTTTGAATAACAGATACACACTATATCTGGATTTTGGTGAACTGCTAGGTAGACCTGTTGTCTTGATCAGTTCTAATGAATAGCACACTCAATCTTCACTGTCACATATACCTCTTCTTGATGACACAATACTTCGCACTCTCTGCTCTGCTCTTATCTTTCATCTCCATGTCATACTTCTAGCGATCACAAATGACCAGCTATAAGTATCTTTCCTCTAAATGATATAATCAAGTCAGCCTCTTAGAACCACCTTGAAATCATATTAGAGAAACAATAAAACTCTCCCATAACATCTCAGTCAGCTCTACTAAGCACGCAACACAAATTGGGACCTATCCAAATCAATAAGTGTAGACGCACGCTACACACTGTCGGCTCTACCAAATTAACTGATACTTTATCCTCAAGATGAATTACATCATGCATTCTTAACCAAACATTATTAACTCTTCTCTAATCACTAATCCAAGCATGCATACCGAAATGATAGATGCAACTCATGTACCAATATAATCTTTGTCGGCTCTTCTGGATAAACATAGGAAACTGCAACTGGTGAATAGCAACTGCATAACTTCACTTCTAATGCACATCAAACTTTGCGTCCATGAATGGAGCAACACTAACATGTCTCCATCACATATCCAAACGCACAAGGCTCCATGATAATTTTATGGACAATCACTCATAGAACACTGCCTATAACTCTGTCAAGAACATTGTTGATACAAGCTACTACATAACTGTCTGTACTAACAATTAACCTATGTGTTAATGATATCATGTTGATAACATGTATATGCTACATATATTCAAATCTTACTGCATAATTCTTCCACGCATGCTACTTACCATATGTTGTCATCAATGACAAACATATAGTTAGCACTGGCTTGCTAGCAAATCTTCAACAATCTCCCCCTTTGGCATTGATGGAAATATATGGAATGAAAAACACCACCAATCCAAATGAACAATTCTTTTATAACATTCTCCATTTCCTCATCAAAACTCCCCCAAGGATGAATCCTCCATCTGCTACAATATCCTTTAATATTCTTCATTTCCTCAACTGAACTGCTTCCATGATTGAATACTACTCCCCCTTGCTACTATATATTATTCCTCCTTAATTTTGTATGTACTCCCCCTTTAATACTATTTTCATGACTATATACTACTCCCCCTTTGACATCAATGGCAAAGGGTGCCACACATTTAAGCATCGGTACTACTCCTGAAGTAGAGTAGTCAACCATCCATCGGTCACTGAGGACTGATGCTCTCTCCACTTTTTCTAATCAGTATCAGGGAAGGGAATTACTCCCAGCTTCTCCCTGAGATACTCAAAAGTATCCCTTGGTAAATGCTTTGTGAATATATTTTCTAGTTGATCCTTTGTACTCACATAATCCACTTTGACTTCTTTCTCTGCCACTTTCTCTCTTAGGAAGTGATACTTAATCTCTATGTATTTTTTCTTTGCATGCATTACCGGATTCTTTGACATGTTGATAGTGCTAGTGTTATCACAATGAATAACAATAGGATAATCAATCTGAATTCCAAAATCCTTTATCATCTACTTGATCCAAACAATTGTAGAACAATTCAAAGCTATTGCAACATACTTTGCTTCTGTTGTTGACTAGGAAATACAATTCTACTTCTTGCTTGTCCAAGTGACTAGTCGATCACCAAGAAATACTACTCCTGATGTACTATTTCTATCATCCACGCATCCTGCCCAATCTGCATCTGTATATACATGAAGCTCAACATCCTCTGAATTAGGATACCATAGACCATAATCTATAGTGCCTTGCAAATATCTGAATATTCTCTTTACTGCCATGAGGTGACTTTGTTTAGGTTCTGTTGCAAATCTTCCAACTATGCCAACTGCATTAGAAATATCGGGTCTAGTTTGAGTAAGATAAATGAGTTTACCAATCATAGACTTGTACAATGTTATATCTAATGTTGGAGAATCATCTTCTTTTGTAAGCTTGCATCCTGTTATTATAGGTGTACCCACTGGCTTGCAATCATCCATCTTGAACTTCTTCAATATCTCTTTCACATACTTAGACTGATTAATGAAAATACCTTTCTTTGTCTGCTACACATTTCATCCCAAAAAGTATTTGATAGGTCCAATCATGCTCATCTCAAACTCGCTCTGCATCTCCTTAGCAAATTCTGCACTAAGTTTTTCATTATCCCCAAAGATAATGTCATCAATTAATATAGCTACAAGTAGTAAACCTTTAGATGTCTCTCTTATAAATAGATTACAATCTACTGCTCCTTTCTTGAATCTAATTTTTGTTAGATATCCATCAAGTCTCTCATACTAAGCTCTAGGGGCTTTCTTAAGTCCATAGAGGGATTTCTTCAATCTGCATACCATATCAGGACTGTCTGATAAGGTGAAACCTTCTGGCTGCTCAATGTATACTTCTTCCTTTAACTCTCCATTCAAGAATGTTGACTTAACATCTATCTGATAAACTTTGAAGTTTTTGAATGTTGCATAAGCTAGAAATAACTTAATGGCTTCTAATATTCTTGTAGGTGCAAATGTGTCTGAATAATCAATACCCTCTCTTTGCGTATATCCCTTGCATACTAACCTTACTTTATTCCTTACTACTGTACCATCTTCATTCATCTTGTTTCTGAATATCCACTTGGTTCCAATCACATTCTTATTACTAGGTCTTGGGACCAGTTCCCAAATATCATTCTTAATAATCTGATCTAGTTCTTCTTTCATAGCATCATGCCAATCTGAATCATTACATGCATCTTCAACACTTAAAGTTTCAATCTGAGATATTAAACATACCACTTCATTGCCTGCTGAACTCTTTCTTTTGATCTTGTTTTGACTTTGTTGCTCTGATCTCCAATGATGTCATCCTTAGAGTGATATCTAGATGTAAAATTTGGAACTTTAGGTGATATTGACTCATCTGCCTTCTGAGTTTCTTCTTCACTTGTTTCAGGGTCATTGAATAATACATCAATACTCTCAAACATCTCTTCAACAACTGTCTCACTAGTGGAAGGACTGGGTTCTTCTTCAATCATAGGTGCATAATCATGATATCTTTCTTGAACCATAAACTTTTCATCAATATTAACATGAGCACTTTCAATGATCTTCTTTAATCTCAAATTAAAACATCTATAAGCTTTTCTTTTAGTAGAGTAACCAAGGAAAATACCTTCATCGCTTCTTGCATCAAATTTTCCTATTGCTTCATCCCTCTTGATGTAGCACTTTCTTCCAAAGATTCTGAAGTATTTTACTATGGGAACATTACCAAACCATAGCTCATAAGGTGTCTTGTCTGCACCAGGCCTCAATTGTATTCTATTGATGGTATAGACTATTGTATTGATTGCATCTCTCCAATAGGTGTGTGCAACTTTTCCTTTAATCATGATGGTGTGTGTTGTATTAAGGATGATCATGTTCCTTCTCTCTGCAATCTCATTCTGTTGAGGGGTTCTAGGTGCACTCAATTGTCTCTTTATGCCATGTTCTTCATAGTACTCATAGAATCTGTCAGAGGTGAATTCTCCTCCTCTATCTGATCTTAGACACTTTATCTTTAGTCCAAATTCATTCTCAACCTTAGCTTTGAATATTTTGAGCTTCTCAAATGCTTCTGACTTATCTTTCAAGAATGCAACCCACATCATTCTAGAATAATCATCAACAAACAAAATGAAATACCTTTCACCATAGTATGATCTTGTTTGAGTTGGTCCACATAGGTATATATGAATCAGATCCAATTTGTTCTTTGCTGAATTATGATTGCTTCTAAATGAATTCCTCACATGCTTTCCCATCACACATTCCCTGCAAATAGTATCAACTAGCTTTGCTATGCTAGATAGATCTCTTACTGCCTTTACATTTCTCATCTTTACTATGTTATCAAAATTGATATGACATAGTCTTTTATGCCATAGCCAACTGTCATCTACTTTAGCAACAAAACAACTTGCTTCTGAATTAAGATGAAAAACATTACCTTTAGTCTTTGAACCTGATGCAATCATTACACCATCCTTGTTTTTAATGATGCACTTGTTGTCTTTGAACTCCAACCTATAACCTTTTTCAAGCAACTATCCAACACTAAGAAGGTTATGCTGCAAACCATCTACATAAAGAACATCATCAGTGTTGTTCTTTCCATCCAATGTGATAGCTCCTCTACCAATGATAGGTTTAGGAGTGTTATCTCCAAATCTAACCATGCCACCTTTGTATTTGTCCAAATGAACAAATCTATCTTTATCTCCTGTCATGTGATGTGAACAACCGCTATCTATAATCCAATATGTCCTTATGTCTGCTTGTGAATCAATGCTAGCTCTTGTCCCTTTTTCTCATCTTCACGATCCATCTCATCATACATCTCCATAATAGCAATAAATCCAATTTCATCTTCAACGGAATCATCATCAGAAACTCCATCACTAGCATAGTAACATTCTTTTGTATACTTAGGCTTGTAGTTGTGTGAACTGAAAATGATCACACTACTATGAATCTTTGCATCCCAGAATACTCAATAATGAGCTCTTGGATATCGATCCACAACTCTCTATCTATAGAGTGCATGGCTTTCTATGAGGCCCTCAGATTGAACCCATGCAAGTACACCACAGAACGAGAGATTCAAGGTGGAGAAGCAAGAATGCTAATCTCCATTGAATCGAGTTCTTGCATGCAAATGAAACTAATCTATATGATTGCAAATGCAAGAAAATAAACTATTTTATTGAAATTAATCTATATGCAATACAAGAAATAAACTACTTTACTAATTAATCTATATGAAAATTAAACTAAATGTGCAATCTAAAATGATGGTTTCTAAAGCTCTAATGTTGTCAAGAAAATCTTCAACATAATGATAATATGAAAATTTTAGATTTTTAATTGAGAAGGAGAGGGCTCCTTATATAAGAAACTGATGAAAAGAATGCATCTCCAAGATCAATGTGGGATTAATGCAAAAGGAGGAAATAAATCTCATTTTTAAAAAGTGTGGAGAGAAAAGGAAATCTCTTTATTTTATTTATTTTTATTTCACTTATTTCTTTTTTTCATCACAAAAGATCTTTTGAGAGGATTTTATTTATTTTAAAAGAATAATTATCTTTTAATTAAATAAAATAAGGTTATTTAATTAAAAGATGAATATTAATTAAATAAAATAAAATCATTTAATTAAAAAAGGTTTTAATTAAATAAATTTATTTTACTTAAGAGATATTACTTTCAATTAAATAAAGTTATTTTATTTATTTAAAAGGGATTATTTCTTTTAATTAAATAAAATTATTGATGACATGATTAAACCTTAGGAGATTATTAAAATTATTGAAATAGTTATGATTTGATCAAGGAAATTGATTTGAATATATTGTAAAGCATTGATTCAGAAAATTGATATTTGACAAATTGAATAAATGGGGCCCAAAGTCTAGGCGACCATTTTAGGGTGCATACAGTAGTTAGTTCTGAATTTCTTAACTCTTGTAGGACACTTAGATGCAAAGTGACCAATCTTATTACATGAGAAACATTTGAATGGTAACTGACATTCATACTTTCCTTTTCCTTTTCTTTCTTTCTTAGCAATCATAGCAATAATATCATCTATCTATTTTTCTTCATCATCAAAATTACCAGAAGTGTTTAAGGATTTCTTACCATGGACTGATGCTTTGAAGGCTGTCTCACTTTTAGGCTCTGTTTTCAATCTTGAAATCTCAAAAGCTGAAATTTTGTTGATCAAGGTCTCTCTCTTGAAATTTGTTGTAAGCTACATGGTCTCATCAAGGATGTTGATCTTGTTTTCATACTCTGTTGTAAGAGTAGTCATCAATTTATCCATAAAGTCTTCCTCTGAGATCTCTACACCATTGTTCATGATTCCAACAACTACTTCATTGATCCTTTGGTTGTAAGCTCTGATGTCTTCTTCAAGTAACATCTCTAATGCATTGTATATTTTCTTCCATGTCTTTCTGCACACATTTTTTGCTTGTGTATCTCCTTCAAACATGTCTTCTAGGTGTTTCCATATCTTGTAGGTTGTGTCTACTTTCTTTATCTCTAAAAACTCACTATCAAATAAGGCGCTGATAAGGGCTTCTTTGGCTATTGCATTCTAATGGAATAAATCCTTTTGCTTGCCAGTAGCATCTTCCTTTGCAAGATCTTCTAGAGAGGGGATCTTGACTTCTTTGATAGCCACTTCAAAAGCTTCAAAAGCAATGCACTGCAAATGTGTCACCATTTTGTTCTTCCAATCAAGATAGTTCTCTCCATCAAACTTAGGACTATCTTTTCTAAAGAATGTCATCTGATCACTGTCACATAGACCTCTTCTTGATGACACAATACTTCACACTCTCTGCTCTGCTCTTATCTTTCATCTCCATGCCATACTCCTAGCGATCACAAATGACCAGCTATAAGTATCTTTCCTCTAAATGATATAATCAAGTCGCCCTGTTAGAACCACCTTGAAATCATATTAGAGAAATAATAACACTCTCCAATAACATCTTATTCGACTCTACTAAGCATGCAACACAAATTGGGACCTGTCCAAATCAATAAGGGCACGTTTGGGTGCTAGAATACCAAATACCAGATATAGTCAATTCTAGAAGATGCTGCAATTCTGGAAGATACAAATCCTGAAAATGATTTCCGGAATATGGGATGACCTGTTTGGTTCACCCGGAAGATGACTAAGAAGATGCATAAGGAATTTCAATTCTATATTTTAATTTCTTTAAATATCATGTGTATACGTCTGTATATATACACACATGCATGTGTATATATACATATATGCACACATGTGTATATATATACATACACACATGTGTGTATATGTGTATACATGTGTGTATATACACACATATATACACATATGCACACATGTGTATATATACACACACACGTGTGTGTATACACACACATACACATATATACACACACGTGTGTTTATATATACACACACGTGTGTTTATATATACACACATACATGTGTGTGTGTGTATACACACCTACCCATATATACACATACATGTGTGTATATACACACATGTATACACATATACACACATGTGTATATATATACATAAATACACACATGTGTGTATATACATATACACACATTTATGTATATATACACACATGTATATATACATCCTTATAGCAATATAATATACATCTTTATAGTCACGGATCCCACGAAATATTAAATTTGGTTTTATAAAAATTAGAATTGGAATTGGAATTTCCAATTCCACCTATTTGAGTGGAAGATGAAATGCCCATTTTGGGGGCAAAATTGGAATTTCGAAATTCTAATTCCAATTTTTTGGATGGACACAAACATGGAATTACATTATCTGAAAATCTGATTCTGGAATTAGAGCTCATATTCCATGCACCAAACGGACCCTGAGTGTAGACGCACGCTACACACTGTCTGATCTACCAAATTAACTGATACTTTATCCTCAAGCTGAATTACATCATGCACTCTTAACCAAACATTCTTAACTCTTCTCTAATCACTAATCCAAGCACGCATACCAAAATGATAGGCACAACTCCTGTACCAATATAATCTCTGTCGGCTCTTCTGGATAAATACAAGAAACTGCAACTGGTGAATAACGACTGCATAACTTCACTTCTACTACACATTAGACTCTGCGTCCATGAATGGAGCAACACTAACATGTCTCCATCACATATAAAAATGTGCAAGGCTCCATGATAATCTTACGGACAATCACTCACAGAACACTGCATGTAATTCTGTCAGGAACACTGCTGAGACAAGCTGCTACATAACTATCTGTACTAACAATTAACCTCAACGTCCATGATATCATGTTGATAACATGTCCATACTACATATACTCAAAACTTATTGCATATTTCTTCCACGCATGCTACTTACCATATGTTGTCATCAATGACAAACATACAGTCAGCATTGGCTTGTTGGCAAATCTCCAAGCCATATATAGATGCAATGAGGTACATTAAATTGATTTGAGAAAGTATTGATCAATCACATAAGATTTTATCAATTGGTAATAAGCTTGTATATCGACTGGTGAAAAGGGTATGTTCAATTGGTTAGTGCATTTAATGCTCACTTGTGAAGGTAGATCAAAAGGTTATTTTCAATTTCATTTTTACCTTGCACATTATGAATCTTTTTGCGAAGCAAAATAAGATTTATTTGGGCCATTTGCAGATATCTTAGCAACATAAAGAAGTTGATTGTGGTGATCTGAAAGAGAAAATAGATCAGAGGTTGTGGTGGTTATCATATTTCTTTGCAAAAACCCATTGCGAACAATTTGAGGTATTTATCAGTTATATGTTTGAGAGATTGAAATTTAATATGGCTACTCCTAAGTTGATCAATATAATTGAGAGACCACGACCAAAATTCAAACGACACCCATTCAAGTTGATGGAAAATGATCTAGAGGGTGCCCTAACTAGTGTACCCTATGGAGTTATACATGTGGAAGATATAAGAGCATATATTCACTGCAAGATGGAAGATCTTGGTAGAGGAGCTATCTATGATCAGTACAAGAAGTTGTGTGATGAGAATTTGATATTGAAGGATGAACACAAATGTATTTCCAATAAATTTTTTCATCATGTCGTTAACTATTCTGATGAATTTGAAGATGATCAGATAAGATATGTTCTCAGAAGGATACATGATCAGTTCATATGGTTGGACAAACCACATAGGATAACCAAGGAAGCAATCTATGTCGTAACCAATCTATCTACAACCAGTAATGTACATGTTCTTTTTACTATTCCCAAGGAAGAGGTGATTAAATTGACAAAGTCTAAATGGAATGGATATGTGATTTCTGTGAATGATATCATAAATGAAGAAGTTAAATATACATCAATGATGATTGGATACAAGGTCTATCACTCCAATCAGGTGAATAGTATACTTGATGGTGCCATTCATATTGCCCACCTGGTGATCAAAGCAAATAAGGATTATGATCTAGTTGAAGCACTAGCGCAAAAATTAATGTTGAATCTCGAGAAGATCAAGAAGGATCAGAGGTAGAAATTTAAATATGGTCAGTTGATTATACATTTATTCTTCTATTTTTAGAATATGTTTCCTGGTATCGGTAGTGTAGCATGGAGAGTAGGTACTCCAATGTGTATTTAGATAAATAACATGATTAGAATCTTGGGTAGTGAATTTACTAGAAAGATATGGGAATATTTCAAAGAATTTCAAAAAAGGATGATTGAGAAAGAAAGAATACCTTCAGAAATTATTGAAAAATACAAGGACAACATTTGCTTTATGGTCAATACCTATTCATGTTTGATGATGGCGATTGAGCCTAGGACCTCATCGGTAATGCCTATGGGATAAGAAGTTGATTGAGACATCTTGACATTACATGTAGAAAACTTGTTAGCTCAACCATTAGATCCCAAGACTCCAATGAGAAATATGATCTCAGAGATAGTACAATTCAACTTATAATAGCATGAAACACACTTACAAACATGAATTAAAATAATCGAGATGAAAACAAGCCTTCAATAGTACAATTTGGTCTTGAATCCATGTATGTACCCATGGTAGATAGTGCAAAATGGTCATTATAATTTAAATTTGAACGTTTGAGGTCCAAACAACTAATAAGCTATTATATTGGTGACCTGTCAAAAAGAGACATGCACCAAGCTGCTTATTGTCTTGAGATTAACACTCATTTAGACGATGGGAAAAGGAGCAAAGTTGACTCCATTGCACAAATTTTCCTAATTGCATATTTGTGTGTGATTTATAGGCATTGATATTCTTCAATATAACCATTGAATATTCTCGCATTGACATATCTACCATGCTCGAGCATTTTTTTATTAGTGTAAAAATAGGTTTTGAAGGGGGCTTGAAACCCTATACAACGCTAGATCTTAAGATAGGACATTAAAAGTTCCTAGAATACAACAGTCCAGCCAAAACAAAAGACCAAACATTCCAAACATCACATAGAAAAATACTGCCAAAGAAAGCAGTCCAGCTGAAAAACCCCAATCCACTGTGCTAGATAAACCAAAGGAAAACAACAGTTAAGAGAAAGGGGATTAAACTTTTGATCCCTTCTTGTGGGACCAAACGGTCATGTCGAAAGATGAGGAGGATCTCTTGGGATGTTTTCCTTTGATTGTGATCCAACCTTCTTCAACTCTAGCAGCCTCATCCTGCCAGCACGACGAATCCAAGACTGAAGAACCAGCACCCAGCAAAGGTGTTGAACAACCAGTGAAGCATCTAGAAAATGGCCAGCTTTACTCCCAACCAAGGGACTAGCTAAAAGAGGATCAGAAAAACTAGAACCAACCACTGCCAAAACACCAGCAAGGTCAGCAGAATCAACGCCCATAGAACTGCCAGCAGGGAGCTCGGCTCCATCCACCAAAGAAGGAGCTGGTCCAAAACTAGCAGAAGGGCAAATAGGATCAGGGCCAATAGCCACGGCATGCCCAAAATAAGAAACAGGAGGCAAAATAGGGAACGAGTTGTCCTCCATCACAGAAGACACCAAATTGCCTAAAAGAGGAGCAGCCTCCTTCCCTGGCTAAGAGGAGTTTTTCAAAACTGTGTAATGATGGGTGGAAGCGCCCTTCCACCAAGAGGGAGAGGACTTCTTCTTCTTAGTATCCAATCCACATTGAGCAAAAATGTGACTAGTCTTAAATCATTTTGATGCCTAAAAGGAATACCTTCATAGTCAAGTTGTTGGATCCATGATCCCAAGGATGACTCAATTTTGATTTTAGTTAGAAGACCCTTCAAGGTGTCAAGATCTACCAAAAGGCAAGCAACAGTTGAGTGATAAATATTATAAGAATCATGATCCAACATTAAGAAATCTCCCAAGGCCTCACCCACTTCCTCCAAGATGGAGTCATGCCAAAGATGAAGGGGGAGGTTAGGAAGCCTAACGCAAATGGGGATCTTACCGATGACTTCAAAGGAAGGATTAAAATCAGGGTGCCAGGGTTTAACCATAAGCATAAATTTTTCCTCCTCCCAACTAAAGAAAT
This sequence comes from Chamaecyparis obtusa, assembly GCA_027943335.1. Classification (NCBI taxonomy): domain Eukaryota; kingdom Viridiplantae; phylum Streptophyta; class Pinopsida; order Cupressales; family Cupressaceae; genus Chamaecyparis; species Chamaecyparis obtusa. Next base: position 741,174 of record BSBK01001446.1, read on the forward strand.
GTTCACACAAGATTTTAGATCTATCCTCAACCCTATCAAACTTAGCTATGAAAAACCCCTTATCCATAAGAAATATATGAATGGTATCAGATAGAATTGGTTCTCATTTACGAGACATCCAATCATGTAGTTGAGGGAGGCTAGGCTAGAAACCCCGAAAGCAATAGATCAAACCGTGAACTTAAACATATCAGTGTTGTTCACCAAGTCCCCCTCAACCTCTAAAGAGAGCTTAACAGAGAGAGAGAAAATCACTGGTATCGGGGCGATGGAAGACGCAAATCTAGCAATACCAGCAGAAGCCCTAAGTCCTTTCCCATACGCATTCGTATCAGAAATGACCTTGGAAAAGGATCCCGATGTGAAAGAAGCCCCTGAAACATCTCCATCACCAGAGATGATGTCATTGTTTGTATTCAAGCCTCCCAAAACCCTAGCAGGGGCAAAAGCGAAAACAACCTTAGGGATAACTCCACTAGACTCAACAGAAGAATTCTGAACTGGACCCAGAACTGGAGTAACAAGAGTGGGAGCCCATGAACCAGCCAAGGCTACACTCGTAGAAGCACCAATCCCACACACTAGCGCAGAAGCAGGAGAACTACTCGACATGCGAGAAGAGAGCTCATTGGCTACGGGAGCAGTAGACTACGTGGAACCCCCCTTCGAACCAGCTGATGCGGACACCCTAGAATTTGAAATGCTTGAGCATTGTTGGACATTCATGCAACTTGGGTTCATCACTTACCCTTTGACCTAGGACTTGCACTTTTAGGAAAACACGCACTTTGTGGCTAGTCGTGTAATGGCGCATGAATTGTAACCATTTATTTTGTAAACATGAAAGGAAGTTATGTCAGTATAAAACATGGGTAGGTTGCACTATTCAAGCAATTTGTGAGATGAGGGTTAAGCACACAAAGGTGCAAAAATCTACATTGTCCATGTGTAAAGATCTGTGAAGGACTTAAGCTTGTGACATAGTGCCAACAAGAAACCAGATGAATAGGTTAGTTAGCCAGGTGGGACTGATTTCTTTCATGACTAAAGGAATTTAGCCAGTAACACTAAATTGGTAGGCCTGGGCAACTTGAAAACACATACATTGAAGACATGTAATCGGTTTAATTAAAAATCTTAATAGAACGGGTCGATTAATTGAATGATTTAATAGGATCAAGTTGTGACTTGTAATTGTGAATAAGAGATTGATAGTGAACAAGAAAATAGAACCATGAATGATTGAAAACTCTAAGGATTTAGAGTGTTAGGTTTTTTTGAACTCCTAATGAGTTTAAGGTTGTAGACCCTTGCAAAACACAACAGGACCCAAAACAAGAGCAAAAATAAGCAACCCCTAACATGATGGAAAGAATAAGTAGCAAAAGAATTTGAAGTAGGATGTGGAGAAGGGAGGAGTGACATCACCTCATTATACTCTTCAAGAAAATCATTGACTCTTTTCTCTCCATCATCTTTTGACTTTTTCTCAATCTCTTTGCTCTTATTGAGCTCATCTTACATTCTTATTACTTCATCCTTTAGAGCCTTTATCTCTTGAAGTGATGTCAGTGGATGGGGGGAGAAAAAGTTGCAAAAGAATTTGAAGTAGGATGTGGAGAAGGGAGTAGTGACACTACCTTGTTATACTCCTCTAGCAATTTTTCACAATCAATTTTTAACTTAGTCAAATCTTCTTGAAGCTTGTTAATAGTTGCATGATAAATTATTGACTATTTTATTAACAGCATTGTAGATGTGTCGGTTGACCTCATATTCAAAATACTGAAATTACCAGTAAGATCTCTTACCCTCTTCGTATATGGGCCTTTTGAATGTGTTCATCAAGAAATATTGACCACACTATCAGTGCCTCATAATAAGAGTTATAAAGTGACCCAAAATACAACTCATGAGCGTGCTCTTTAGTTGGTAAAGCTATAAAGTCAAGAAGATTCCCTTGTTATGGTGTCAAATACAATTGCAGAAGAGAGATCTCATCCTTCTAGTAACAAATATCCATTATTCCTTACAATTTGTCTTTCTGATCTAAAAAAATTAACCTCCTTTAAGACTTTAACTATAAATCTATCAGCATCCATGTCTGCAAGAGTCTTTGATGCCAACCTTTCTCTGAGCTTATTGGAAAACCACTCCCTTCTGTTTTCAAAGACAAAGTCCTTGAAATGTTGAGACTGCGTAAAATTATCATCAAACAAAAATGTAGAGCATGTCAATGCTTTGACATCATCTCTTGCATCTCTTGTTTCAAATTGTTTGATCATTCTGTCTCAAGGCTTGTCCTCAACCAACAATCTAGGGGAAGAGCTAATAGTTTGTTCCTCCAAATCAGTATACCACTTTGTATGTGGGGTCAATCTTTTTTATTTTTTATTTTCCATCTCTCTTCTCCTCTAAACCTCAACATCTGAAGAAGTGTTTTATATTAATTCTTCAAAATGATCTTTCTCATGAGAAAAGGCTACCAATCTAACCCTAACCCTAACCCTAGTATGATGAATAAAGTGTTTTGGATCAAATTTTCAAAAAAAATCAAAATCCATCGTGTCAGTAACTTGCAATATACCAAGTTGAGTCCTCCTTTTCCATGATCTCAAAATCAAAGGAATATATTGTTTCTTGTTTGTAATTTCAACAACTACAATACACTGAAAACTCTCATCCTCAACAAAACTCAATATCATGGTTTAAATAATTCTAAGAGTTGATCTCAACATTGAGCTCTAACTTATTTTTTCCTGAACCCGTGTTATTGATCCTGGTAGGTACAAACTATCCAAGGACCTAACTTGTTCATCCATTATTGTTGTGAAATGGACCGATTGCTTTGCAAGCATAGTATTACTTATAATTCCTTCCAATTCCTTTCCATCAACATCTGCAAGCTTAGTTTTACTTATAATTCCTTTGCAACAATGTTGAGTGGTGTCAATGAAATGGAGTTGTTACGTCTAGAGCTTTCGTCTATTTCACACTCTGCCCATGCTTTGAATCTGCACAAACCTCTGTCTATCCCTCGTCTATTGTCCTTGGCCATGGGAGATGCCCCTGGGTTGGGGGCCTCAGTAGGGGCTTCCTCTTCTTTGGATGTGTCCTTTGTTAGGTCGTATGGGATTGGTGCCCTTGGATCTTCTAACCCTCCTCTCTCTAGTTTGGGGTTAGGTGTGCAAAGTGTCTCCCCTTTGGTCTATGGGTGGCTTTGATACTCCTCTTGTTCCTGGTACTAGTGGTTGAGGGTTCTCCACTTCTAAGGATGACCTCTTCTTAAAATACTAAAAAGACAACCCAACTAAATAGTTTTGGGCAAATGTGCTTCTGTCATTTTTATTTTAAATTGAGCTTTAAGTGAACCTATGTGCACTAGTGTATTTTTCTCTCTTTCCATATGCTCATTATATTCTTGTTCATACCTAACATGAAGACATTCTTCCTTTTTTTCCATCCAACCACTAATTGTTCCTTTCCATTTATGATTTTTTTCTTATACACTTCATCGATAATCTTTTCTATGTTGTCTAGTTTTAGCTACAATTTCTAGTCCTTTTTAAGTCTCCGACAAAAATCATACATTTGCATTCATTTGGAGCTTCACCTTTGTTTGGATGCCAACAATGAGTGGGTACCTTGAAACCCAACCCATCTAAAATGTCCTTATCATTTCCCACTCGTGTGACAATTTATTTGATTTTCTTATCTGCTTACATCTAATTCCACCATGATCACCTGCTACAGCATTGTTAGCAACATCGTCACAATATTTTAATAGCAACATCTGCATAATTGTCAACATCTTCTTTGGTATTAATATCCAAGTCAATTAACTTAGTCTAGCTACCCTAGCTATTCATTAGAACATTCTCTGTGGCATTGGCTTCTAAATCAATTAATGTATTTTGATCTTCATTAATATTAGGTGCAACTATTGATGTTATAGCTCCCTCTGATGGACCATGGAAGTATGACATATTTCTATTTATGTGTGTTGATGGCCTTCCTTCAATAGTTTCAAGAGTCCTACTGCTCAACATCTCTCACAAACAAAAGCTACAAAAAATGTCTTCTTGTTTACGAAGAAATCTATGTTATATATATACTTGATTCTTTGGGAAAACACTAACAGATTAAAAAATGGAAAATATAACAAATAAATAATCTTGTGACAATAGATAACATGTAAACACTAACAGATAAAAATGGCAAAAACTAAGTCCTAACAGCTAAGCTACAAGAATACTTTGTAACTATGAACTCAAAATGGCAAACACAAACAGTATAATAGATGAATAATCTTATAACCATATAAAATAAATTGTCACTTATCGTTAGGATTTCATATGGACCATAATACATATAAGCAATGTTTGAGCAACTTGTCTATGATCTGCATCAAGAGCATGTGTCCAAACTAAACAAAATGTACCAAATTTCACCTTCTAATAGATTTATATCGAACAAAAAACTTGCAAATTGTGTGTCATTCTAGAAGTGGTAGATTAAATGTTCTCCTGGCAATAAAATGATGTTTCCATTTTTAAGGCAATTGTGAACCTACGATTTTTGTTCAATAATAATTTGATGGGTAAGTTAGTTCTGATCTAAGGAACAAATCAATTAATATTTTTGACAAAATGGGCCCTTGAAAATAATAAACCGTGTATCACATATTGGCAAATTCATCGATGGATTCTTGCATGCATCTAAAATTTTAAGGCAAGAATATTATTAACAAATATTAGGACCATGTAGAATTTGGTGGTAGAAAAGCACAAATCATGTATGATCGTTTCAACAAAAGGTGGTGAATTAACTAGCATTGAGCCCGTGATATCTAACAATTCGCCAATTTTCAATTTATCGCTTTGGTGCGATTTCCCAATTGGCAAAAATTCACCACTAGAAAAAGCTCTAAAGTGAGTTTGGGGACACACTCGCAATCCTATTTTGTGGAGGCTACCTTTTATCCCTAGTCAATCATGGTTCTTCAAACTATTAGCACGTGTGCAAATTGTTATATGTTATTGTCTTATTTGTCATCTAATCTTTGTTCAAATAGTGTCATTGGAGGCACTCGTGCAAATTGTTGTCTTCTTAATCCTAGTTATTGTTATGTTTTTTAAGAGGTTCTTCAATTACATCACTCTATCATTCATCTTTTGACTATTTTTTATAGCTTCATCATGCTTGAATGATGTTCTTCATATTCTGGTTATTTTTTGGGACATTGTTTTGGAGTCTTCTCCCACAAGGTTTTTATCTTCTTTTTCTAAGTGTGTTTTTACAAGTACCTAATTTGGTCTAATTGTTAATATCATCTTTGTACATGCTCATCATATTGTATTCTTGATTTGATAGGATAGCATCTTCTATTATCATTTCTCTCTTGCCTTGTGGAGGTTATTTGTTGTTGCAAATTATGACCCTAGGTGCTCACTTCAACAAATTTATTCAAAACTCATTCAAAGAACTAGAGGTCCAAATAAAAATCAATAGCACTTTGTGCATAAGAAAGAGTGTCTTATCATTCTTAATGTGGAGGACTTTTGTGTCTCCATAAATATCTTAAGACATAAATTACACTATGCTTAAGTTAAAATAACTCCCTAAGTTGCACTTGAGGAGAGTAGTGAATAGAATTTGTACCTAGTAAAAGTCTTCTATTTAACTAATTTATTAGCAAGTACCCATCCACACGTTAAGTTTACTTAAATCCTAGGAACATTTCTACAAGTATTAGTTATTTAAATAAAATTTCCATAAGTATTAGTTATTTAAATAAAATATTATGACATTTTATAATCATGACATTTTTTCAAATCTAGTCAAATATTAACACATTTTATATCCATGACATTTTTTTAAGTTCTAGTTACCTAAGTCATTTAGCAATTGTTATTTTTAGTTGTACTTTAGAGGACTAAACTATAAAACCACTTTTTATGTTATAGAGGTTCCAATTTCTCATGTTTTGATCTCTAATCTATATATAAAAAAAGTATCATTACAAAATTTTGATTTTAACAAATCCTTCCATGACCACCACAAATAAAGAAAACTATTAACATTTGGCAAGACATCTTTAAATGTCTTAAGCAACTTCATCTCATACCACACCTCCATGAACATATTGTTTATGAGATGCAAGCATGGAACATCAGAAATGATCATGTCCTCGAATTGATTGACAATAGTGTTGGTTTTGACCCGTGGTCTACATCAAATATTGAGCCCAAACTCTTCCAACCAAAGTTTAGGTCTTTTGAGACCCACGTCACATGATCCGATTATAAATATTCTTCATCCTTCGATGATTGTTATAACCTAAACTATGATGATGATAATACATAAGAGCAACTTGATCATTTGGCAAGTCTTAAACGCTGTGGTAATATTGAGGCTTCTTCTTTATGCCACAGAATGCATTCATTGTTTCTTAAATTTATAAGCCAAATTTTGAGACTTCCAACTCCTCTTCGAGTCACTATTACGAGGCAAAGGATTCGTAGTAGATTCATCTCCCCAACCATTACTATTAAACAATATTGTTTGAAACGTCATTATGTTATGGCCGAGGTAGTTAGATGACAAGTATCGAGATCACATCCGCATCTCTTTTATACTTCATATTCTTTGAACTAGTACGTTACATATACTTCATATTGTAAGTTTGTCTTGTGACGCATCTTGTCTCACCATAAATATTGTCACGCTTTCTTCATCGTTTATCTTGTTATCTTCAATTATTTGAAATACTTAATGCCAATGCTTGAGAAAGGAATGTTATTTGTTTCTCACAATAGAAGAAAACTTGTGTTTTAAAATACTTTAAGATCTTTCCACCTATCATTGGCATATATGATGGTGCACATACGTCCTACGATAACTCCTTTTTGATACAAAACCCTACACATAATTCAAACCCTTTTTTGGCATCCACACACCAATGGTTAGCAATCAAAACTCGACATCGTATGCCTTCGAAAGCAAGGTTTTTTATTTTGAAATATGAAGAGACTCGGTTGTACCCAAATCTAGTACAAGGGATAGAATATGTAGTACAAGGGATGCAATCGTAATTTTTATTAATGGTCACCAAGTCAAGTAAATTTTATATTGAGAGAGATTGCATTAAGAGAGAAGGCAGTTCCAAAAAGCATCATATGCAAGGACTCGACGATATGCAACTTTCTCTTCAACGATGAGGTATTTTCAACTTAGAGATCGCTTTACATTAATACACACACGAAGAAGCTTTAAATTTAATAGGCAATTATGCATTTAAAACAAATAATTAAAGAAATCTGAAAACATGTCTTGCGAGTAGTGCATCACTCCGATCAAACAATAAACGAGATCTTTCAAAATAACAAATGTGGTCAACAAGAAATGTCAAAAAGCAATCTCCTTTTTAGATTTAATTTCTACAAGTTTCTAAGCACATTCTGTTGCGACCAAATGGTAGATATTGAACCTAAGAATATTTGTTTTTTCTTGTGAAAACATTGAGATGTTTACATCGTTTTAAGGTTGACAGTTTGCAACTAAAAAAAGAGAACACCTCATTTCATCTAAGCTAACGAACATCTGCATCAACATGCTCGTTGATATAGTCTAAACAATAAGCTAATACAATCGACAAGAGCACATTATAGAGGTTTGTCGTAAAACCAGCACCGCTTTGGGCCACAGATTTTTTGCAAATGCTTTACTATTAATGTTATAACTAATAGGGGCCGTTTATGACAATTTTGTTCTACGATAATTGAGAGATGCATGCAGGGTGCAGAACTACTGCACCAAACAATATGCATCTAAGGGAACTGTCTAAGGGAACTGGCCACATGCTAAATACTCGGTTATTTCAAACTGTAAAACAGAAGCATGTAATGAGCAGAATTACTTCTGCCAAACAATAAACATTTTTTCAAATCACCAATTAGCAATACCTTTCATGTTAGACATTGGTAGTGGGCAGATCTATATCTACTTAAGCATTCAGCAGAAAAGCCCCGGTGCTTCACACTGGAGGTTGCTATTATTTTCAGCCAACAATACTCTGTTGCTGGAATTCATAAACCCAGACCATGTAAATAACCTGGCATATACCTTACTTCTGTTTATCACATATATACATTCATAGCATAGAATTAGTTGACGTTTCAAAAGTTCAACAACAGACCAAGACTAAAAGTCCACCTCTTAACTTTTATTGCGGACTTAACAGGAAAAGCCACTTCCAACTCATGTATGCTCCATCCGTGCTTGTTCCCAAATTGTAATTTTCATTAATAACATACTAATAGAGTTCAATAATTCACAGAAAAAATGAGAGCAATCATGTCATTTGCATGTGAAAATGGCTATATAAAAGTTGATGCAGACATACATCCCTCAAGATATTCAATATAATAAAATAGGTACAAAGAAATTAGGATTTCCTTTATTAAGCCGAAGGAAATAGAAAAACATGACCCACAGAATAACTAGATTGGATTCCTTAAATTGATTTCCACAAAATATCAATTCTCTTGAAATATGAATCTCAATGTAATCAAGCATCATGCAAACCCCTATTCTTAACAAAGAAATTAGGATTTCCTTTATTAAGCCAAAGGAAATAGAAAAACATGACCCAGAGAATAACTAGATTGGATTCCTTAAATTGATTTCCACAAAATATCGATTCTCTTGAAATATGAATCTCAATGTAATCAAGCATCATGCAAACCCCTATTCTCGAGTTTAAATAGCTCACATATTTGTATCGATAATGAAGGATTTAAAGGCTACCATTAAAAAACCATCAAAAAATGCAATACAGGAATCCTAAATTTCTCTATAACACTACCAAATATTGTAGTATAGTCAGTAACTACAAAAAGAGATATAGCTTTAGCATAAAGTAACACTCAATAACAGAAAATTAGAATGCATTCAACATAAGCATGCTCCAGAACTAATTTACTTGCTGCTGATAATTTCCATATGCATAGGATCCATAGCCATAGACATTTGGGTCTTGAGGCTGTTGAGCATAACCATAGCCAGAATCATACCCTTGTCCATATCCATAATAAGCACCATTCCACTGATTAGGATCTGGTTGTTGAGGTTGGCCCCACCCTGCAGACTGGAAGAACAAGCATAAAGAGATGTCATGCAATTAGAAACTGCTTGTTAGAATTCATTACACACCCTGCTGCAAAGAAAGTTACCTGCTTATTAGCAGGACTCCGTCCCCATGAAAGACGAATTGATTGTTGACCAAGAACAGTACCGTGAAGCATTACCATAGCCTCCTCTGCACAGGCTCTGCAGAGACATAATTTAAGGTTTCACATGTGCTTGACAGAATTCTAAAGATAATTTACTAAAGTGGCCTACAAGACCATTTCTAAAACATAATTTACCATCAACCTTACTGCTTCCAAATACAGGAACAATTATTACAAAACAAAACAAATTTCAAATCTTAGTTTAATTTTGTCGATTATACATTTTCTAAACATTTAACATAAGGAGTGGCGCTCCACAAAGTTCAAAGAATAGTTAGTACCTACTACTAAACTGAACAAATCCACATCGTTTGCCCATAGGTATTTTCACATGTATAACTTCTCCAAATTGGGCAAACACGTTTTTCAAAGCTTCATCTGTAACAGATGGATCTAATCCACCAACAAAGATCTGCAGAAGTCACAAGAATAAACATATAAAAATGAATAAAGAGGAATCGCACTCAGAATGCAAAAAGGCAATAGCAAGATGAACTCACAGTTGTATTGTTTGGATCATTATCAGAAGCTATTTGAGGGGAAGGCACTTGAGGAGCTGAAGAGAAAGCATAAAAAATGTCAAACATAACATAAAAAATTGAAGTGCAAGTTAAACTAGCCAGCCAAATCTTTATAGATAAAAAAAAATGTATAGCAACAAAATAAGAGAAAAAGTGATACTGATTCACTATCGCTACGCTATGTCATAGTTTATCAGTTATCACAATAAACACCGCCTGGAGCTGCACTCAATCAAGCATACAAGTGTTCGCCAACAAGAAACCAAAGAAAGCACCACAATTTAGCAATAAAAATCATTGTAAGCATACTTCCTTAAAAAAATTGGCATTTGGCTTATGATGATTACGTCTGGCATAAAAAATTAACAATTATCAACAATATCTGGGGGTAAATGGATTACTGAAAAACAATCCATAAAAAGGCATTTCATTACAGCTGACATGTCCAAAACAATATTTTGAAAAAATATCCTCCAACTACCAACTTACCAAATGTAAGCAAATTGTGTTTCCATACAACTAAGAAATCCATAGAAATTAAAGGAAAACAAGGCTTTCCAGCTTATCATTACTTTGCAGAAAAGAAAAAGAAAAAACTAAATATGCATGTTGAACCCCTTTAATTAAAACTCCAAAAACAGAGATAAAGCAGGTAATCTCCACTTGTAACATTGTTTACATATACCCAGTTCTAGAATAGAACAATCCCAGAAGGTTTGGCCAAATGGCTTCCTACCTAATTAATAATAGTATCTCTCACCTGATGGTGAAATGATGTTATTAATAAATAACCCTACAAGTCATAATATCAAATCTGACTATATATATATGGACACATGTTAAACAGAAGGTCAACTCTGTTGATTGGAACCTGACTAGTTAGTGATTTAAACAAAATAAAAAGTGTAAAAATAAGAGTAGAATACCTAATTCAAAAGATAAAATGCATCTAATGGTGCATGATGTCCCACCAGATGACAAGTACAGTTCACCAGTTGAAAAAAAAAAGAAGAGGTTCAAAAATGTTCATCAACAATATCTGCTAAAACTCAAATAAACATGCAATTTTCTTCTAAAAAAGACACATGCATTGAAGCTAGGTTCAAGTTTGAAACATTGATTGATTGTTGAAACAAGTAACAAATACATTAAATTAAGTATTACAGAACCAACGCATATTCCAGTATTATAACATAGGTAAGCATTTAAAGAAACAAATATATTGAATTAAATTTCAAAGAATCAAAACATATTCTTGCATTATAATATAGGCTCTAATGGAAGCTTTCACTAATATTGAATTTTAAATACACTTTCTACTTGAGTTATTTACCAGTACTTTGTTAATGCACTCTTCTTTCAACCCCCTAAAATGTTTCTTAGCCCCAATATACTAAAATTTTAATTAGACAAATGAATTAATTGAAAACAAATTCATAAAAACTCATATATATATTCAGTTGAGTTATTTAACAACATTTAATTTATAAACTTGTACCCCAAACTTCTCAAGGTGAGACAAATAACTGAAGCCAAGTGAACTACAACCTACTGTAGATGAATGCTTACAAACACTGGAATTAGAGAAATCTGTTGCATGCGCTGTAAGCATATCACAAATTCAGTGTAACACCGGCACTGGGGTACGTCGGGACGCCGGGACAAGTTTTGGGGACGGGGGACAAAGGGCCTCAATTTCGGATTGAGGGGAGACAGCAGCGGAGGGCGGGGGGAGGAAGGGTGTTGTATACTATAGATATAGAACTTGAAACACTAGTTATGAAATGATGTTTCAGTAACATACCAAATTGAAATACTTGAACATAGAAAAATTGCAACATGAACCAGAACCATTGAACATTCAACATGGTAACATAGTACATACCCAATAGTAAAATTCAAAAATCAAAATTCAAATAGAAATTCAAGAACCCATCCCAGCGGTGGCGTGGTTGCGGAATGGCTGAGGAGGGGGTACTCGGGTACTCCAAGTACCCAGTGCAGGGACAGGTACTTCGAGGTTTTCAGGGGGTACAAGTCCCCGGGTTTCACTGCAAATTCATTAAAATCAGAAACGATAATGACAAGTCATCTTCAATTTAACGAATATGTCTGTGAGTGAAAAGCACTACCTTTTAGTAAGAATTATGAACAAGCTTCTAGAATCAGACTTTGCTAAAGAAGAGTTTGTATACAAAGTAAGCATGTTGAATGCAATGAAAGCATGTTAAAAATTAAGTAAAATAGTGATGATAGGCTGTCCTTGATAGTTAATTGCAAGTGAATAGCATGTCCTTTAAAAATGAACAAGCTTCTAGAGTCAGACTTTGCTTTAGTACCCTCACAACAACTATGTGGGCACCACCTGTGCCCTAACATAATCCATGCAAAACAAAAACTGAAACATATATCAAACATTCAACAAATGGGAATCCTCAAAAATTGTAGAATTATGAATTGGCATTTCAAGAAAAGAAATAAAGAGAGTAAATCTTACTGCTTGAAACAAAGGAACTACCAATATAAACAGGAAATGATGGAAAACAAATATAAAACCGGATTCTGGAAAAGGAAAACTAACGAGGCTGACAACAAATCAAATTTACAAGAAAGAACACTCGAGTGTAGCATGAAATGCCACAAGAATTGTCAAATGAAGGACAGAATAACAGTTCATTACATAAAACAGGAAAACTGACCTAAATGAGGCCACCCACTAAAAGGGCTGCTTTTCTGTGCTGAATTTTGGTCCAGGCCCCTAACTGCACAGAGCCTCTTGGCATCCTGCTTTGAGACAACATCAGTTTTATAAGTTTTAACTCTTATGATTTCCAATGAAATTTGCCCATATTAAAAAGGAAAGGAAATGAATTGGAAGGAAATGACTTTGCAGATCAACAGAAGCAACCCATGTGGTTTCTCTTCTGGCAAAAACATAAAGAGTATGAAGCTTATAAATGTTGAATTCTGTAAATCTCAGTAGTTTTAGATGTGTTTCACAACACCTCACCAAATTTTATATATGTTCACAAGAATGCTCGTAATAAGGCAAAAAGGATTCAACGTGACAGGAAAATCAATATATCAAAAAACAACTGAGACTTCTACCTTCTAGTCATGTGACAATCACAAAACAGAAAATAATTCACTTCACACTCAAAACAGTTGTGATAAAATAGAGCTTATTACATTCAAACATCTGCTATCAGATTGCACAAATTGATTAATTACCACAAATAAATAAAAATACCTTTTGCTGGGTACTGCTGCTGAGCAACTGTAGTAGTCTTTTTTGTTGTAGCAGGGCCTATACGCATGGCCCTAGTTGAACAATATACTCCATTCATTTCTGTCATTGCACGAATTTGCTCATTCTCGTCTCCAAATCTCACAAACCCATATCCTTTTGGCCGACCTGTGAGCCTATCAGTTACAACCTTGGCCCCTCTTACAGATGTGTATCGAGATCGGAATGTTTCTTGCAGCAAGTAGTCTGTGACATCAGCTGCCAAATCTCCCACAAATATAGGATAGTCAGGTCCTACATCAGGACGTTTTTCTCCAATACCAAATGATGCCCAATTTAACCTGAAAAGTTGTTCAGTATTGGGCATCTGAATACCATTGTATGACTGCAAAACCCTCTCAGCAGCAGCATGGCTTACAAACTCCACAAAACCATAGCCCTCTGATTGCCCAGTTTGTTTGTTGCGGATAACCTTAACAGAAGCAACCTGTCATAGCCATTGCACAATAGCATTTCACATTAAGATAGGTTTTTACCAAAGAAATAATAAGAATGATTAAGATGTCGTGTTCAGAATATGATGTGCTTTACCCAGAGGCAATTCTACAATTTCAATGTCTAAACATATTGCTTAAGTCAACTATTTCGGATAGCTTTCTAATCAAAAATAGCATCCTGAAAATGCAAGTTCTAACAACAAAAAGGTTCTCACTACCAACCCTAGTGAGAACCAAATACAATTGGCGGATTTTGGAAGAGATAATGCTACATCTATGTATCGTTAAGCATATGTTCCATGGTCTTCAATGAGCAGTACAGCTACTTGGAGGGATATTTTAAAGCAAAAAAACTCTCAACAGAACAAGACATGACCAGCATAATTTAACTAAAACATAGTTTTAAGTTTTAACCTCTTCTTCAATCAACAGATAGCTACATCTCCACATCTATGTATCTTTACACATTATTTTGCACCAAAAAGAACTCTTAACAGAACAAGACATGACCAACATAATTTAACTAAAACATAGTACTAACCTCTTATTCAATCAACACATTAAAACTACTTTATTCTTCCATCCATTTGGATGGAAACTCAGTTGCAAGTGAAGCTTAAAAAACGAATCTAACTGAAACTTTGCATTGCTATTCAGATTCTTAGAGTTTTTGAAAACATGCACAAAGAGAATTTTTCTTCTTTTATTTTTCAGAAGGATACCATGAAAAATTTATGGGCTCTGATTTCAACCTAGTTGATTTCCTAGAAAACCAACATTAACCTCGAACGAGACTTTAGGGGTGCACCAATGGGGTACCCAACACAGTGAGCACCACTTACTCACACCAGCTGATCTGGCCCCATAGCCATATTCAAGAAGAACAGTGTCCAACAACAGAGTTAAACACTAAAAGTCATTTTTTTGTTACATAATCTGATTTTAGAAACCAGAATGAGAAAACCAAATAAAGAAAATATCGGTTATCAAGAATTCAAACTCAAACATTGTGTACATAAGTTCACCAACTTATTGCTAGACAAAGCCCAGGCTTAACAGTAAAAGAACATGTACTAAAAATGGTACTATCAGTTGGCCTTGGCTTGGATACATATGCTTATATACAGGCAACCAAGAAATACATTAGGAAATTCATTCCATAGCTAATCAATATACAAATAATGCACATAACCGTTGTATATTTCCTTTTCTCACAACCCTTCAAGCCTTGTATAATGATACTAGCAGGAGATACACCTTTGTTATCTTTTGAAAAGGATCACTGCCCATAAGAATACTTGCAAACTCTCTATCTGGAGACAAACAAAATACATATTTTATAAAATAGTTTGGAAAGGCCATATCCGCATGACAAAACTTTGACAGTTATCGATGTCAACTTCACTAAATCCTAAACTTGTGTGGATATATCTAACTCAAAAATGAAAGTTCGACTAAATTCTTATGCTATTCTTGCAATTAATCTCTGTACAAGTTTAATTGGTCTTACATTATCATTGCAAACACTTTAAAGTCTATTGAATGGCACTTGGAGGTGAGTTGAATAACAGTAGTCGCCATGGGGCAATGTGTGTGACATATTCATTACAGGTCATACAGCAATAGCATGGTCCGAGTACACTCCATACAGCAAGAAAGCTAACCGATAACCTCTAAAAGTTTTACCAAGAAAATAAATAATCAATACCTACAAAAAACTAAATTCCTGGAGGAAATAATGAAATTTACAATTTAAAACATTAAAGGTATCAACAAACAGATCAAACCCAAGAAACATTTTATCCTGATACTATCTATGATATTGCTTTTAAAAAATAGCAATCACAGGTGAAATTTAATAGTTGTGATTTGTCAAAGCCGAAAACGAAGTTCTATAAAACCAGCTCCGGGCTGTTAAAAACGCTTTTAAACTCAAAAAAACTCACTCTGGACATTATTTTTATTGCATGTGACAACGTAGAGACGTCAGTGACAACAATTGACAGTTATTAATGACCAGCTGGTTAAAACACTTAAAAAATTACATTACTCGGGTAAAGACATGGCATTTCAATTAGAACGCTCAAACGCCAACAAACACGTTCATACTTACATTAACTCCGCGTAATAATTTTCAAAAACAGAAAATCCAATAGTAGTCATTTAATGAAAACTGACCGCTATTGATAAAATTATCGAACGACGAAAGATAAAAGAAGTAAACCAAAAAAAAAAAAAACAGCTCAAATCAAGCCCTGACAACAACATCCCGAGGAAGCAAAATCAATAAATATTAACAATTAAAGTGCTCCAACATATAGGCAACACCAAACCCTAACAATGGTAAAGAGATTCCAAAATTAAAGGAAACGGTTAAAAAAATTAAGTCAAAACCTACGAAGGCATACCTCTTGAGTGATAGCAAAGCAACTGTGCAGGTAAGTTTCGTCCATCCAGAACTGCAAATCTCCGACCCAGAGAGTTCTTATATCCTCGGCAGATGTAGGCTGGTGTGGCATGTGCTGAGGCGGCTGCTGAGGTGGGTACTGCTGGGGGTACTGCTGCGCGTATTGCTGAGGCTGAGGTTGTGGCTGCACCTGGGGCTGCGGAGGCCAAACCCCTGCGGCTTGTGGGACTTGTGGCTGCGGTTGTAGCTGTGGCTGCATCATCATCCATTGCTGCTGCTGGGGATCGATCGCGGGACCTGCCATCGGAGGAGGGGGAGGAGGGACCATTCCTTGAGTTGGCTGCATCATTTTGTTACCCTAA